>JAQQTO010000059.1:30965000-32215000 GCA_029884595.1 Ormosia semicastrata | reverse complement strand
CACAACCCATACCCATACAGCAAATCCTCGCACAACCAATACCCATAACAAACTCACATTTGGAGGAGAGAAGAGTGTCACAAAGACGAGAGAAGAGTGTATTAAAAAAAGGGAGTTAATGAGCTGTCGTGGAAACATTGTCGTCTAAGTTGAGGAGAGCTGTTGTCGTGAATGTGCCGCTGTTGGAGGAGGAGCGCCGACATCGAATGAGATGTGATGAGAGCGTTTCTGTTGGACTTGGTTTTTTCTACTGGACTTGGGTGTTTCTACAAAAAAAATTAGAGATGGAAATGATAGGGAAAGAGAGGGAAAGGAAAAAGAGGAAAGTAAAAAAAAAAAATAGGAATTAAAAAATAAATAGGTTAAAACGATGGTTTAAGTGCCATATTATGAATTAGAACTCATGTAATTTTTTGAATTTTATGTTACTTACGCAATCGTTGTATTATTCACTAAAAATGGCGATTCTTGTTAACCGCCGTATTAAAACTGTCATATATCCCTCCATTTATTGTAGTGTAACTTGTAATAACAAGTAGGAGTGAAATGCAATATAACATGAATTTTGTGTTCAAATATAATAATTTACAAATACAGAATAACCTATTATTGTAGGTCATTTTTACGGTGCATGGAACTCATTTAGATGCATAGAAGAAGCCACTGTATTGTACGTATCAGAGATTGATCATATGATATAAGTGAATATGTAACGTAGCTTCATAGAAACAAATAGTTGTTATACAATCAAACACTTGTTGTAATCTTATTGCGCTCATACATAAAGCGGAAAATTCTTATATACAACTAGAGGAAGAAAAATTCTTCCTCTAAATGGATCTTATACTATCAAAATTGTAACGAGACTTGTATGACTATTGAGACTTTCATGAATTAAATGGTTGAGATAGTTTATAGTGGAAGAAAATTCTTCCTCGAGCAAGAGGAAAGTATTTCTCAACGTAAAGCTCTACAAAAATTGGTAATACACGATACATATATATATATGTGCGTGGTTATCTGTCAAGCTTTTCAATTAGATAGGAATAAGATTAAACTAATGAGATTTGGTAAGAGTAATTCTTTCTTTATGCCATTTACAAAAATGCCAAAAAGAAAACAAATTTTCTCTTTACACTTTCTCTTCAATTTCTCATAAATCTATTTCTCCTATAGCTAGTTTGTTTTGCACTGGTACAAGGAAAAGCATATAATATATAATTAAATCTTTTTTTATCATATCATATAAATCCACTGTCGGCTTGATACTTTTTGGGCTGCTAAATATAGAATAATATATACGTCGAAGTCTACCAAATCTGATTAAATAATTAAGCTTGCATCAGATATCAAGCACTGCTGATACCATAGGTAGATTAAATTAATTAAGGACAAAAAATAATCAATATTATCCTGTCCTTGGCTTTCATTACTTTAGGTCTTAATCTCTGTTCAAAACTCATTTTGACAGATCTAGTATACATAGTTTTAGGCTTTTAGCTATAGCAGTCATAGGTAAAAGCATTTTTTAATTATTCCATAGAGTTAACGTTGAAAATTTATATATGAGTAAGAAGTCTTATAATAAAAATGAATGAGCCAGATGTGGATCTTATATGTGAAATGACTCTAGACATAATATTTTAATATTTTAAGTTAAGATATGATGTAAAACTCATAAGCATGGTT
This sequence comes from Ormosia semicastrata, assembly GCA_029884595.1. Taxonomy (NCBI): domain Eukaryota; kingdom Viridiplantae; phylum Streptophyta; class Magnoliopsida; order Fabales; family Fabaceae; genus Ormosia; species Ormosia semicastrata. The sequence goes on along the minus strand of JAQQTO010000059.1, from coordinate 32,213,311 downwards.
CTTTATTATAAAAGATTATCTCTCCAATGTTAAAAAGCTTAAGTTGTTTTTTGAAATTACTACAAAAATTTTGCAAATTAATAACGGATATAGAGAAATTAGTAAAGAATTAGTAATAGAAATTTTTTCTATTGTTAATTAATGACAGAAAAATTTCTCGTTAATTCTTTATTAATCTCTCACTAATAAGATTTAACAAATTAACAAAAAAAAATTCGTCGCTAATTAACAAAATTCTTATAATAAATTTCCTAGCCAAACACTTGAGGGCTGTTTGGTGCACTTCTAGTCACACCCATTTCCTCTCTTTAATCATCTTTATCTTCACAATCTTTAATATTGGTTTATGGGACTTCTATCATCAATATGTCGTTCATTTACCATGTAAAATATAATGTGATTTGCCTCAAAATGCATATCTCTTCCACTTTTTAAACCACCTTTGATTTTGTTCTTTCCTTTACAATGTGAATATATAAGTCACCTTTTGGATCTTACATAACCAACGCCTAAAGTGCATTTTTCACTTTCATATTAAATAAACCCAAAGTTAATCTCAAGAAAGATTGGATACGTTTTCTTTCCAATATCTCAGAAACCCTTATCACAATTCAACCAAACCAATTTGGACAAGGGGTTTCCATAGATTGGTGATAGAGATTAGAAGTGAGGAACCGCATTATTGCCTATGCCTTTGATCCCCTATTATATAGTATTATTGCCTTGTTCGCCAAAAGAAAAGTGCCAGATCATCATATTATTAATTATTAAAACAAACAAAGATGCTACACGTTTTAATTTGTGATGAAATCATATGTAGTAGTTCATTGGAATCTTTGATTTGGATGCTTTTGAGGTTTGAGATTGAAGCACAATCTATAACGCACATATATACACAAAGAAGGTAAACAAGTTACACGTATATTGCCCAAAAGAAGCTTGACACTACTATGACTGCATCATCAAATAACTTTTTTATAATGGGATTTCCTTTTTCATTCTATTGGTTTAAAGAGGATAGAATGATTTATTTCATCAAACTACTGTTCACCACCAAACTTTTGTGTCATCAATTTGAAATATTGTAATAAAGTGCTATTACTTACGAAACAACAAACACTCATCTAGAAATGTGCAACACGATATGGTGAGATCAACTATATACTTACGTCACCAATATTTTATTTGTGTGGTGTGTAATATATCATTCATCGTTTATTCTTTTTTATATAACAAAAATAATCAGCTAGCAATTCAATTTCTAAATTTTAAAGGATCTTATGTATGAATTATGAATATTAACTGCTGCTTTGACAAAAACTATAAATTTATTCCATAGGTACTGATAAAAGATTGGATGCAATGATAAGTAAATTTTACTTTTGAGGGAAAAAAAGGTTTGAGTCTTGAATATGCCATTTGTAAAAAGAGTTTAATCCACATTAATTAGTCTTATACCTAAAGAATGTAGAGCACCATAGAATAAAAAAAACATCATCTTTAAGTATAATTCTTTCTAAAAACATGGGCTAATTTCAGTTTGCCCTCTTGTGGTTTGGGACATCCCCCTATGATTTTCTTTTTTGGCATTTTATCTCCATGTGGTTTATACCGTTAACACCTTCCCCAATGTGCTTTTAATTCGTTAAATTTAACAGTGAAAGATTTAAAATCATATAAGACACCTAGTTGGGTTTAGGAGCCTTTCTTCCTCCGGATTGTAGACCATTGTCACAGTGCCATTGACCGTAACTATGCGCCACTCACTGAGCATGAATTGCTAGTATCGTCCAGTTGCTGCTGCAGCATCAATCGCCAGTAAGTAACTCATGATCTCTCTCTCTATTTTCTTTTTTCTTTCCTTTTTCCAATCTCTGTTTTGATCATCTACCCTCACCTCCTGCACACTACCATGTTACATTGCTAGGGTATTGATGTATTATTGTTGGATATTGACATACTATTGCAAAACTTCTCTAACTTAGCCCTTGGCAATTATTGTTAGGGAACCCATTTTTATGTTTCAACAAATTAAATAATCCATAAGAGGAAAGTAAAAAAGGAAGTATTCCTATCAGATTAAAAAAAGGAAAATAATAATTACTTACATTTTTGTTGTGGAACCTTCTGCTGCCTCAACTACGGTCATTTTTTAATTTGTATGGCAATTTCCATTTGTGTTTCTGTTTGCTTCTTATTCTCCAACTTGTGTTTTTAAAATTCCGTTCACAAGACCCATTCAAACTAAAAATAATTTGAAATAAAAATGTAAAATAAACAAAGTGTTAAGTCGACTCTTTATATCAATGTGTGTTATTTCAAGTAAAAGAGAATTGAATCGTTTAAGCATATAATTGAGTTTAATTTTATAATTTATATGTATAAAAATAACTTTATTAAAAGAAGTAGATATCTAATCATATTTTAAAAGACTATTCTCTCATCTATTGAAAAAAATACTCAAAAAATAAAAAAATTAATCGACTCTTTATTTATATTTAAAAATATTATAATAGATTAATATTTGGATGCTAGAGAATTAAAGAAGCCAGGTGGGATGCTTTTTAAAAGTCTTTGACGGTGCATTAAGAAAAAAAAGGCTTTGACGGTTTGCTTGGTCGATATTCTACCGACGTGGAAACTAAGCTTTCCTGATCAAACCACGTGAGAGAATGAGCTACGCAACGCAACTCACTAATTCACTAAAAGCCTCTAATTATGTTGATATTTATCTTAATTGTTAGCATAAATTAATCATATGAGTGATGTTTAGTTGAAGCATTGTTGATTAATTAACTGTTTCACATGGTACAGTGACATCACCATGTGGGCAAATGTAATGATACTTACATGACTGCATTTAAGTTTAAAAGGTTTCATAATGAATAATATTATAAGTTTAATTTTGATACAATGTTAGTATAATTTTTTTATATTTTTAATTAATAATATATTATTATATGTGTAAATTTAGAAATAATTATTATAAGAATTAAATATTTTTTATAATGTGACAATAATAATTAAATAATGATATAAATTTTTTTACATTAATAATATATTACAATTAAATCCTATGATCGCAATGGAAACAATACAGATTTCAAATTATATTACGAAAATTCTTAGGGCCAATTTTTCATAGAAATGTATCAATTTATGCATCATTATTTTAGTAATAGGTGGTATATGTGTTTAAAAAGAAATTCATAAGATGCGTAAGTGAAATTCGAATATATCGGAAATGATGTATGTGTAATATAATATACCTTTGTTTTTTTCAATTAAATATAATCAGATAAATATATCAAGTGAATACCATCTTCACTAATTTTAGTTGAACTTATATATGTTTATAGGACTAGATTCATATGGGATATGATAGTGCCATTTAAAATAGGATTGCACTTTGCACCAAAATCCAAAAGATTCGGATAACACTAAATACTAATTAACAGTCTCGTTATTAGTCTAATTTTTATATTTTAATTTTTTTAATTCATTCACAAATTTATACTTTATCTTATGAAAATGTTACAGTCACATACAATATAATTTAATATTTATCTCACATTAAGATATGGTGGACAAAAATTATAAATATTTTTGTTGGACAAAATATTTTCCAAAGACTAAAGAGGTATTTAGTGAAAAAAACAAAGCTAATTAGCAATACCCACATATATATATATATATATATATATACACATATGAAAATTATTTTTTTAAAAATCACCAACTTGATTTTCCAGAGATTGAGGCAATGCAAGAATAAGTTTTGAATAGAAATCTCTCTCTCTCTCGTGCGCGCACACACACACACACATACACATATATATATTTATTATAAGAGGTCAGATGAGTTAATCTTAATCATTAAATTTTACATGAATTATCAAGATTAGAACATAAATGTATATGACTTTTTTAAGTGGCTATATAACCTTTAAATAACTTTTAATCTTAATCATTCATATGTGGTTGTATGGCCAAGATTTACGCTTCTCATCCTCTCACAATAAAAACTCTTCTCACTAGATTGTTTCCTATATATATATATATATATTGTAAGATGAGTATTTATTGTAATAAGTGAGAGAAGTGAATCTTGACCATTGAATCTTATATGAATGATCAATATTATAACATAAATGTATGTGACTTTTTTAAGTGGTCATATGACATTTAAGTAATTTTTAATCTTGAACATTTATGTATGATTGTATAATTAAGATTTACTTTTCTTATCTTCTCACAATAAAAATTATTCTCACTAAATATGCTTGGTGTATATATATATATATATATATATATATATATATATATATATATATATATAATTCATTTCTCCAAATGTAACTAACTAAAATCTTATTAATTCCTTCTTAGCAAAACTCCACATGCATGGAAAGTATTGTCATGAATTAATTCATCCACAAACTTAAGTTGTTAGTTGAAGATATTTACACAAGAGTATTTTATATTTAAAGCGTGAATAATATATATGCTTATCTTTATCAAGTGTTGAATTAAACTCTAAATAACTTGGTCATAAAAATTCAAATACCATAATTATAAACTAATTTGTTTTAATAAAACTTAGTTTATTAGATGAAAATAACATAAATGAACTTATTATATCTCTAACAAGAAAGTTAGCATGTAAATCTTTAACAGCTTCGTCAGCCAACGCATCTTTATAATTGAATGCATATGCCATATGCAACAAACCTTAAAAGAAAGATATATTTTTGGGTGAGCACAAATGTAATATATCACATTTAAGTATATTCATAAAAAATTAAAAAAAGATGATGGTTTGGTTCCATTAAACTTACTTATCACTCATTATATCATCTCTTTTTAACTTTTTATGAATATACTTAAATATGATGTATTATATTTGTGCCCATTTAATAATATCTCTAAAAGAAAAGGAAGGGGACAGAGTGCATCATCTTGGAGTGCTGCATAGGAAGATTCTATTTCCATTCCATTCCTATTGGAGTAAACTAATGAAAACAAAACATACAGCTGGTCAAGTGCATTGTTTTTCTAAAGCCAACAATGACTGCCACGCAGCCACTTGTTCATAAAAGGATGTCATTGGCCAGCTTAGCTGGCAACTAGCTAGTGTTAGGGTATCTTTATGTAACTCTAACTATAAGTTGCTTTTACAAAAATATTTGTATAAATTTTATTTATATAATTTTATAAATTAAATTAATTAATATTTAAATAATTAGATAAATTCTTGTATTATATAATTATTTTATATTAAAAAATATATATTAATTTAAAATTAATTTAATTTATATAATTTATGTAAATAAAATAATATTTACACAAATATTTCTCGTTATTTTGTGGACTAAGTAAGCTGCCCACCAACCCCATTGACCATTTTGGCTTTGCCACTATTATAGTGGGGGCCCACTGTACCTGTTTGCCACATAACTAATCTAATTGGTTGAGAGGGCTCTGTCAGATGAAGCCTTCGTGGTGCAAGTGAGAGGGTAAGAATTTAAGAAACAGGGTGACTGTGATTGGATTGTGTTCTGTTTCACCTTAAAAAATGAGCAAATTGCAGAAGAGTGCCCATGGTTTTTGTGAATTATACTAAAGGCCCATAATATTTTGTCATTGAGGAATCTTGAATTTTCCCTGGTTTAGTTAGATCCACAGATTACATCAAATGGGGTCTCATTGTGTTTGAATTGATCAAAGGGAATCTTTCTCATCTTTCATTGACTGTCTCAGATAACAGAACTTTCATTTTATTAGTTCAATTTTGGGGAGTTTAATTTACTCTGGAATTTTATTTAATACGTGCATAATACAGCATATGGGAAAAAGTTACAGTTTTTTCTTTGGATAATTTAGTATCTATAACTTCCAAACAACCTTTCTAAACATGCAACTTCATTGATAAAATTGTAGGTGTTTTTCAAAAGTACACAAATAAAAAATGGTATATATGTTCATTAAATATAATCAAAACTACCACTTGCCTAGGCTAAAAATGTTGTAACTTTTCTCCCAACTAATATAATTTCATAATGTAGAAAAGTATAATTCTACATGGTAGAAGTTCCCTTAATTTTATTGTCGGTTTTCAGAAGTTTCCTACCCTTGGGAAGCTATGGTTATGACTATATTATCCTTAATTAGGATCTTTGAAAAATGAATGCCAAGTTGATTTTCGATTAAGGTATATTAAACTCTTAATTAAATTACTAGCTGGTGGAACTTTGTTAAATCCTCGTTTACCTAAAGAGGTTTAGAGGAAAATTTTTCTTTTGTGACACTTAACATTGTAATTAAGTCAAAAAAATTGCACGGGATTCTTCGAATAAAATAACTTTTCAAGATCTTCCAGCCATGATCTAAACCTAAACAACAAAAAGTAAATAAAGATGAAAGCAAGTCCGTGAATAAGAAAGGAGCACTTGTTGCTAGTGTACGACAAAAGAATAGAACGGTAAAAGATTTTGATGGGATAGTAAAAATAAAATAAAAGATGTTTTTTTTCCACTTTAATTTGACATCACATGGGACACCATACATTTATGTGAGTGGAGGTGGATATTGTTGTATATCATATATAAAATTAAAATAAATATATTGTATATAGATATAAGTGAGTGTTGTTTGAATATCATATTATAGGTATTTAAATAATAAAATTCAAATAAAATATAATAGAAATATCTTGGAGACACTTATAATAGTGATTAATGTCTCATGCACACTTATAATAGTGATTAATATCTCATACACACTTATAATCGTGACTCTTCTACAGATCTACTTTATTAGCCATATCTTTTTTTTTTTCTTAAGACCATGAGATGTCTTTAACTTTTTAGGTATCAAACTAATTCCTATTTTTGTCAATGACTTGAACTTGGCTATAAAGTGTTTCTAGTAAGTTTCAAACTCTTTTACTCATGATTATTAAACTCTTGAATTAACTATTAAATGCTTTTGAGTTTACAATCCTATAATAAAAAAATGAGTTAAATTGAATATAACCTTTCGTGTTTTAAACTGATACAAGTTTAAGTATATTTTGAAAAAAATCAATAAACTTTCGCTTTTACTAACAAATTTACAAACCTAAATCTAAACATGATTTTGGTGTCAAACTATAAAGTTTTGGTTGATTTTGTTGGATAGTTGTGTTGAATTGACTATATTTTACAATATATACTGTGTTTGCGAAGTTAAATTTATGTTTTCATTATTATTTTTATTTTGGTTTGTTAAATATCATGTTGTAAGTGTTGGCTAGTATAATATAACAATTGGATCAAATATTGAATTATGTTTTAATTTTATTACTTTCATTTTCTTTATTATTGAGTTGAAATATTAAATGATAATTATGGATATATGCTATTAAATTATGCTTGAATAGTAGGATATGTTTTTCAAATAATACTTTTAAAATATATAAATTCAGAATAAGGATCTTTTAAAGTAATGATCTTTGTAAAGTGTATAAATAAGCTTACATTAACTATTGATGCAAGTTTATCTATCAATAGTTGATGTAGACTTACTTATTTACTTTACAAGAATCATCACTTTAAAAGATTATTATCCATAAATGCATGCTCGAATGAGCTTATGAGTCAAGGTTATGATTCAAGATCATTAGAACTCCACAAATTTATCTAAATTATCAAGTTTGATAACTTTCTCTATACTGCTACTTAAATTCATTGCCATAAAACAATTTATCAACTATGCCACAACTCGCCACTACATTATTAGCTATTTCTATTGTGTGATTATTACATACATGACGAAAGCTTATATAAGTTTTCTTTTTTATTAACGAAAGTTTATATAACTTGTAGTTAATTAAGAAAAGAAGCAGAAATTAAGCACAAGTGGAGTAACTCTTAAGACCCTGAGATTATGTTGCCGACATGGCACGCATAAACGTGTTGATACAAAGTCAAATAATATTTGGACAAGTGGAAGGTGTCGTAGTTGACTACCATTGTTGTTTGTTTGCTAGTGCCACAGACTGGCCCGATGGTCTTCAAGATAAGCCTTTCTTTCTCATTCAAACGTCGACGTAGTCGTCATCTCATTGTTCAAGTTGCCAAAATATACTACAAATTGCACAAATAATTGATTCCATAGGAAATTTCCAGAAAATTTGAATGGAGCAATTTTTGGAGTAGGAGAGTTTGAAAAAAATTTGGCTCTAATTTTTTATTCTAATCCTTACTTTTAATTTTATTTAATTTCATTTTAATTTAATTAAATAAAATTAAAAATAATAAATATAAAGAAATTAAATGAAATTAAAGATAAGAATTGAAGTAAGAAATCAGAGTCAAGTTTTGTTGGAGTAATTTTTGGTGAGCATGGATATCGAGGTCAACCAAGTCAACAGGGTTGTCCGTGATTTCAATTATTTGTTGTTATTGATAACACTACAATATTATCTGAGATTGCTGCAGAATTGTAAACAAAGGCAACTCTAATTACACATGACAAAAAAGGTTTAGAATAATAATATAATTATTTTCTAATATTGTAGTATCTAACTTATTTATGTTTTGAAAATAAATTATTTATAAATAAACAAAAAAATATCATTTTAAATATATTACCATAAAAGTTTAAAAAAAATGTTCTAGAACATGCAGTAGTTATGGAGTCTAGCTGGAAAAACCTCACTAAAGCTAGAATTCTAAGTTTTGGTACAACGAAAAAAAGTCAGCAAGTTTTTATGTTTTTTTTTTTTTTTTGTCTTAAACAAGATTGATGAATTGGATATGGTATTTTTTTTTAATATCACAATGTATTTTTATATATTTGATTCATTTAAATTATTTATGCGATTAATTTTCACTATTTACAAAAGCTACTTCCTCTTATATATTTAAATTCGTGTCCTCGTCTCAAATAAGTTAAAATTACTTACCTTCTCTACCCATCCTCTCTCGGTGGATGTTGGGTTTCTTGGGTGGTATATATATAACCAGGGAGGATTGGTTGGGTTTTCATCAGATCATACTTGTCTAGGACGAATGGAAATGGGTTAACCTTTACCAGAAAGAAAGGAAAAATCAAAGCCATATTGGGCGATATTAACCCTGAACCACATAATATTATAATTAAATTAGTTAAAGTAAATAGTCAACAAATATTTTCAACGACTGCCTAAGCAACTAGGGGAGTGCTTGCCTAATTAATTGAAGTAATTAGTACATTATGACTTGTCTGTCTATTTAGTTAGGTTAGTTTAGAAGGGAAGATTGCATCCATTAATTGTCAATAAAATTATATGGTGCCAGAACAGTTAAATTAGTAAAAGTTATAAACTTCAATTACCATCATGATATGACACATTTTTTATTTAATGATAGAGACAAATTTTAAACAGATAATGAAACAAAGAAATTTAAACTCTTTCACAACTTGATACTTTTTTTATTTAATTGCGATTAGATAATATTTGAGTTAACTTGCACTTGACTAAGAAAAATTATATCATAATCCTAAAACAACAATAAATATATGCTCTATAAAGATCTCAACCATTAATTTTAAACACTTTCACATAAATTTTAAAGTAAAAACTTAGATTAATGATTGAGATCGTCTTGGAACCCAAGAAATTGACATAGATTAGATTCGAAACTGCGATCATGCACTTATTCACGCATCACATGTTTATCTACCATTAAGTCAATCCCTTGGGATTAAATATGCTAGAATAATTTACTAGCATAAGTCACATTATATATATTTTATAAAAATCAGATTAATTGGATAACAAAATAATTAGAGCATATTATTATAGTTCAAATAGTTATCAGTATTGTTATTAAGCACTCTGCATAAGTAGATTTAATTTGTGTGTGGGCTTACTGTAATAGACAAGTTTAGCCCACATTTTGATGTGAATATATGCATAAAGGAGAAGCCTCTATTTCTAACCACCTTAGTGCGTACAGTCTTTCTATTGATAGTGACATTAGCAAATTATTGTAAGATATGAATAGCTTTTCTTTTTTACACCGTTCGAGATCACATTCAAGATCTTAATTGTGAACGCCTCATCACCTTTTATAGGTAACTTTATGACTTAACTAGTATTATTTGTGCATACTATAATTTAGAGTTATTATATTTTGGTTTCAACCCAAAACTCCTTCAAAATATGTATCAAAGCTAAACTTTGTTACCTTCCTTATGAGTGTGTTTGGAATGTAAAAAAATGAGAAATAATTTAATTTGTAAATCAAATCTAATTAAATCTTGTGTTTGGAAGGTTAAAAAATAAGAAATGATTTGATTTCTAAAATCCCATAGATTTCATTCTTTTATTTTAGAAATTCCATCAAATTAGATAGAATTTGTTAGGATTTGATTTGATTTAAAATGAATAAGTTATTTTATCCTTAGTAACTATCTCTAACCATCTCTGATAATGGTTAAAATGTAAAATAATAAAATCAAATCAAATCAATTCTAATTTTAATAAATTCTAAATACAAAATTTAATTTCTAAATCATTTCACATCTCATGTTTTTTAAAAGTTTCAAACATGATATTTAATTTTTAAATCAAATCAAATCAAATTATTTTCTATTTTTATTTATTCCAAACATAACCTATTAGAATGTTGCTATGAAAATAGAAAATTGCAAATGTTCAATATAACTCAATCAAGGGCTTGTAGTTTGTAAACCATTTGTATTTCCATAACCTTAGACTTTTGCAACTCCAAGGTTTAGCATAACGATAAACAAGTATGTGATATATGGGTAAGTACATGATCACATATTCAAATTTTAGTTCCATCAATTTTTTGTGATCAGGCTATAAGAAATACTTTTTTTAATTTTCTAAGAGAAATGATTTATCCTCCTACTCAATTCTCCTACTAATCCTCCTAATTGTTAAATGAAAAAAGTATTGAATGTTTTTTATGTTTTTAAGACATTAGATGCATTTACTTTTTTATTTTATACTTTCTTTATTTAATATTAAGAGAATTATTAAGAAGACTAAGTAGGAGGATATAGAATTACTCATTTTCTAATTCTATCGTGATTGGCCTATACCTGTGACTAGATTGAAGAAGTAAATTAGTCAAAGTTGACTCGAATACCAATAACTGCAATTTAAAAAAAAAACTTAAACTTTTACTCTACTTAGTAATGCATTATGTTTTCTGCAATTGATACCTGATTAATATATCACATTTCCACCTAACATCAATTAATTATTAATTTTCCAACATTATCTCTGGGTTGCACAGATAAGCCAGCGAATTGCACAGACTTAAAATATTATAAAAGCTTAATATATACACATTATGTATAGCTTAGGAATTTGTATACAATCTCCTATTAAATAATAGAATTAGGTTCTCAATCGTGTTTGATATACGTTAAGATCAATAAAAACAATGTGTTCAAAACATGAACGAGAAAACGAAGTTTAAGTTTCAGTAGCACACTTCATGCTATAGATAAATCTTGTTATATAATTAAGTTCTACACTTATTGAGTTTGAATTCGTCTTTTCAGTCAAAGAGTAGCTGGAAGAGAAAATGTTTCAGACACAGGAATATAAATTATTAACGTGTTGCGTCTTAAAAGTCATGTACTCGTTGTATGCTTATGAAAAGTCAATTTCCACACTTGCTTTAGTGTTGAACATCATCTTGGCTTGGTCAAAGTCAAAACTTAGTTCAGATTCTTTGTAACTTCGAAATGTGATTCTATTCTATACGTTTTCAGGTATACGGAAAACTCAGTGGAATACGATTGCCAACTAAATAGTAAATACTGCCAAATCTGACCCAACAGCTCTTAACACCATGTGCATATCTCTCTATAGTCTCCCAAAAAGGACGTAATTGAAAGGTTAATAGATGAGAGTATGAGATAATTGACTTGGTGTGTTTAATCAGATTTAGCACTATTTCTTCTTTTTTTTGGGGTACAAGTACTGGTTTTTATTTAATACAGAGAAGGTCTAACTGCATGCCGTGTGGATGAAAAAGGGTTGGTTTGCATACAGAGCGACTTTAGTAGTAAACTAGTTTGTATCTCCGTGAATTTCACTGATATTTTTTGTTTGTTTTTTTTTTTATATATTTAATGTTTTTTTATTATATGTTTTTTTATTCTTTTTTATTTTAATATTTAATTTTAACATGATATTTTATACACATTTGTTTATTTAGTATTTCATATATTTTTTTATTATAAATATACACACACATAAACATAGACTACCAACTAAACAATCCCAGGGTTTAGCCTAAGAGTTGAGGAGTTAGTTTTCCTCTGTCAATAACTTGGGTTTAAATCTTGGATAATACTATCAACTGAATGCAATAGATTTAACTTTTATACTTTCAAAATATTTAAATTAATTTCTTATTAATATAAGTAAAATACAATTAAAATGGATAAATTGTACAAATGCAAGTAAAATTCACTTTTATTAATATATTATCACTAACTGAAGTTAAATTATTTAAATAATTAAATAATAATAATTCATTAGACCAACACTTAACATGTATATACCACACATAAGACATGAGTCTAACTCATTCATTAAATTATTATTTTAGGTACAACATTCATTAAATAACTAATTATTTAACATTTTAGATAATATTTTAACTTTTTTATGCAAACGTGACAACTGACAAATTTTACTTTTGCAAATGCAAACTCAGAAGATTGAGAGGGAGAAAAGAAAGCATAAATGTAAAATTAAAAAAGAAAAAAAAATAGAAACGTAACAAAAACACAGAGAGTCTCATGATAGAAAACGCAATGCGAAAACAAGCATAAGAAGTATGAAAAAGCGCCGAGAAGAAATATAGAAAGCGCGTGGGAAATTGAAGCGAGATTAAAAAAAGAACGGAAAAAATTAATAATTAATTTCAATTTGGAACTGTCACGTGACAAGTAGAGATAATCTAATTAGTAATAAAATAATAGATTTAATGTCACTTCAATTACGTCTCTTCGATGAATATTAAAAGTTTGTGTTTATGATTTAGGTTAAAGTTTTGAGCAATAGAAATGCATGGTACCTGGTAAGTAATTTAACATTGCCACATTGCTATCAGGCACACGACTAACATTGACAATTTTGAGGGGATTGTAGCCCTATGAATTCCATAATCTCATGATATTATCACTTGTTAAAATATCATTAGTCTGCTTACTGCATTTCCCTCAAGAAATAGCTATATTGAAGAGACAGGTAAGGTGGGTCCAGATCTCTGAAACAAGTAACAATATTTTATGGCGACAGCCTTTGAACCGTAGCTTAAGCTTTTGGTGCTACTCAGGTTTTCATTACATAGGTCAAGATAAGGTAACATATTGAACTTTTTGTGCTTATCCAACTGCTACCGGCTACCAATACCATAACATTAATGAATACTCATTAAAAGCTTGCAGAATATTCAACATGATTCATGGAGGAGAAGAATGATGAAGATCTGAGGACAATTGAACTGGTGCTGAGAAGAGTCACCGAAAAATAAGTGGCAGTCCTTTTAGACCCTTGACAGTGAAACGGAAAAGGTAAAATTTTATGAAAGGGCGTGTTTATTTAGATCTCTTTAATCATTCTTCTGACTTGATTTTCCTATACAATATTCTCACTGCAGAAGGGGATGCAGACTGAGGAAAGTTGCAAATTAACAGAACAATTGCCAGGAATTCTAAATTGTAGGCAAATTAAACAAATCAATTAGAAGTATTTATGCGAGGAAAAGTATGAAATTTTCTCTATCATGCTTTACTTGGTATAAATGTATGAAAAAGCTTCGACAATACATTGTACAATAAAGCTCACTCACTGTTGTTTGGCTACATAAATTAGTATGCAGTGTTAAGAATCAAACAGAATTGATGTAATAAGTAAAACTGGACACTAACTCGTGGCTCAAATTGTATACATTGATGGGTTGTTCCTATCACGTATTCATCAACAGGTACAGATGGCTATTGACATAACCGGGGATATGCCTTTGTATGATGGTTCAGGAAACAATGTGTCACAGTGCATGGCAATAGGGAGCTTGCAGAATCCTCGACGTGACAAAAAGCTGTAGGAGAAAAGCAAAACCCCAGGAGCCAGTTTTTTCTAAAGCGGCATTGCTATCACATCGTGGCCGAGCATGGATGCTGTAAGCATGTAACATTCAATTACTTTCTCTAAGCAGTGACGGTGTATGTTTAGCCGAAAACTATGAAAATCAATCTTCTATTTCCATTAAAAAAAATTTATTGTGGAGTAAAAGGTGAAGGTAATCCCTTGGCGTGTTGACTCTCCAGCTCAAGAAGCATCAAGGATTTCTGCCTTTGATATCGGTTTCTCTTGGCAGCTAAAGCTGCAAAATAAGCCATAAAATAGTCAACAAATAGCACAGGATTTAAGTATTAAAAACGAATATATAAAACTTCTTTATTGAAAAAAATCCATATAAAACCAAACATTTCTTGTCATTTGATGGAATTTAAACGGCTCAAATTAAACATTTTCAATGAAAGACAACACAAAAATTATGGCAGGTACAATGTACAAGGCCACTGAAAAAGGATGATAAGGATCCATTGGCTTTAAATGGCTTCTACTTCTGAAGATTGACCCCTGTTTGAGATATAAAATGGAAATTATTCATAGAACAGAATAAGATTAAATAAAGATATAGTACATGATTCCAATTTCTGCTCCAAGTTTACAAATTCCTATTAAGCATGTACATGCACTAAAAAGTCATTTTGCCACCTTTAGAAAATAATTGAACATATATTGAAGACTAGAATAATAAACATAACAGCCCAAGTAAAATCAGATTTATGGAGTATGTTTTCAATGATCGTGCCAGGGGCAGTTAGATATAATGAAAATTTAACCAGTAAGCCTTTGCCAGTACAAGAAACACAAGTAAAAAAAATACTGCATAAAAATCAAATCTTATATGTATAAAGTATATTTATAACTTATGAGCAATCCAAGAGTAACAGAAAAGAGCAGCTACTACACTGGTAAAGCAAATAAAGCAACATTACGTTCAGCTCCAGAAAATAAATATAATATGCAGTACCAGGAAATATTATAAATAAAAATGCTTCATAGAAGCAGAATCTTATTGAAATCATACTTACACATCAATTCATGAGGCAGACCAAAGTCATAATCATTCCTTTTCCTCCTGATGTAGATATATACCAGCAGCAGTACCAAACAGAAAACAAGAAGACATGACAAGCCTATTGCAATTTTACCCCGAGTAGATAATCTGCCATGCTCCCAAAACATAGGACATGAAGGCAGAGATGGTACACCGCACAAACCTTTGTTGCCAGAGAGACTGAATTAAAACAAATCAATTTGAATATTAAAAAGAGATTATTTCTCATTGGATTTTATAATTACAATTTAACTGCACCTTTAATAAATGCACAGTATCATTGGATGATATATTTCTTTTGCATCTATTACAGCCCTAGCAAGTTAGATAATAACTGATGTTGATTAAGTCCTCAGATAGACAAAATCTTATAGCCAGAGCATCCATGCAAAACTGACAGGTTTGCCATGGGCTATAATCAATTTATACCACTTTATAAGCATATTATCCAGTAAAGCAAATAAAGGCAGCAGCACAACTACTGTGGTTGAAGTAGTTTAGTTATTCCTTTTAAAATGATTGAGGACAAGTGACAAGTCAAAGTGGAAGAGATTTTGTAAATCATCAAATTTAAGTCAGTTTACAAGTATTATTCAACTTGGATAGTCATACACCAAAAATGGCCGAATATAGCAGAAGCAACAATGGACAATCAGAAAGACAGAAGAGCAGAAGGACCTTTATGTAAGAACAGGTTTTTTAAGCTGATTTAAGATCAGGGATGACACCATAAGCCTGGATGGGGACTAGTGTGGCAGTTTAAGTTAGACACACACAGAGTGACAGAGAGAAAGACAGACACAATAATAAGCCAAATAGGGAGTATCATATATGCAAGCTAAGTTATTAAACATTAAATCTGAACACAACATTATGCAGAACCAGATAGAGTTGAGCTAGCAGATTAAAGTGACATACTCAATTGCTCCACCATGCACACCAACCGAATAAAGTTGCTCTGGCACTTGTCCTTCCAATATGTTATCATTCAATAGCCTAGCATGATAGAAATGGATAAGAAAAACAAACTGAAGTACGCATAACTTGCCTGGAGAATAAAAGGGACACCCATTTAAGACTGCACTAGAGGTCAAGTGTGCTCTACCATTTCAATTCTAAACATATCCTAAACATCAAGGAAAATAAGGCTGCTGAAGTGAGCATTAAGATACCAAATGACGAATGAGACAAGAACACAGATACCGGAAAAATATATTGACAAGAAGACAATTTTGGGAATTTAATCAACTAAACAAAATGACGAGGAAAGATGACTTGAAATCAAATTACAAAACTTGATGACAATAACGACAAATGTTTCATAAAAGTAGAAAGCATTATAGCATCACCATTTTTGACAGAAAAGGATATTTTAATTGAGGGTAATTAAGTGGTAAAACTAAGGGGAGGACTACACATCTTCCAAAACAGAAAAAGAAAAGTACAAGGATTATAGAACCAATTTTTTGTCATGACACTAACTATTAAGTAAAAGACAGTCACGTTAAATAATGCAGTAGATACTTACACAAGCTGCAAACTTGAAGATGCTAAACTATCAGGTATGGAGCCCATTAACTGATTGTTGGATAAATCCCTACAGCATACATTACAAAGAAAATAAATAGAATATAAATAAATAACAAAGTTAGATTTTCTTTTTTGGTAAGACCAATAGGTGTCCCCACACCCAAAACTAATCCCCACTTAAGCTTCGGTCTGGCCCTGGCCACAAGGTAGGTGCTTGGTGTTTGCAGTGGGTTTCAAACCCCTGCACTGTAGGTAAAGTCTGCCCACATAGAGCTCAGTTTGCCAGCTGATCTACACCTCATGGTTAAGTTAGATTATTTTAAATTTTAGTATAGATGAGATGGATGCATCATAATATTACAAATGACTTCAAAATTTAAATGGTATGCATTTTAAGCTAACAAAGAATTGTGCGAGAAAAACATACACTCTGAATATACACCATATTCAGTATATGATGACAAAAGTAAATGCATGAAAACTCTTATAAAATATGACTTTTCAATGGGTTAAAAATATTAAAAACTGATGACCAAACTAATAAAAAAAAAAAAACCTCCACTCAGTTGAGTTCTGTAAAGCATTTAGTTACATCTAAAAATAACACATGTAGCCAGTGGAATAACTGTAACTAACAGAGATAATATCTGATCTTACAGTTGTATGAGGGATTTTTGACCTAGTCCAGATGGTATTTCACCCCCCAAGGAATTAGAACTCAAGTTCCTGTAAAATTAAACAGAAGTTACCAATAATTGAAACCAACATAAACATGACCAAAGTTAATCTAGGAAAACACATGCTGCATGCAACAGAAGACGTATATGGCATAGGGATACAAAATTGTGGCCAACATGAATATAGAGAGCAACACTTAATTATAGATGATGAATGTGGATATAAGATTGAGGCTTGCACTAGAATTCGTAAGGAATTATAATTACGATATTAAGGACAAACAAATTAAGAAAAAGTTAAGCTTGAAACATTGAAATCCTTGCACTAGCTATAGTGTTCGTTCATCAGGTAGAATGCAAAAGAGGTGCTACTGTACATCATGATTCAATCAACATGGTTTAGCAGATCAGTACATAAATACTGCAGCCATCACAACAAAAGGATAAGTTTGGCTGAAAGTACTGAAGCTATTCATTCTGACAATGGATGTTCATATTGTTCTAAGTAGAAGGGACAAGGATAAGCCAATCAAAAATAAATAAATAAATATAAAAATACCTGCAGACCATGACTACAGCTAGAAGCCTAGAAAATATAAACCACAGAGTACCACAAGACATGGGTAAAAAAAATTACAGATCTGAATCTATTTCTTACTTCATCTTAGTTTAGTATAATGTTAACCTTAACACATCTAAGCCGCATGATGTGCAAGATGTCCAGCATATGTAAACATTTGGCAGCTGATACTTACAGGCTTAACAAGTCTGACAAAAGACTAATCTGGTCACTTATGTACCCTTTCAATCCTTGACTGCCAAGATCACTGAAATGAAAAGCGAGAAAAAATAAAATAAAATAAAATGAACGCTTTCGGAGTGGAAAGTAAAACAAGGGAGAAGAATTATGGTCTGAACAAGAAACAACGTGTAACTTCGACCTTTGTCCTTTGCTATTTTTGGTCCAGTAATTTAAATATGCATTTGTGGAGCAAGGGTTGAACCCTTAACCAACTATCTACCCATGATTTTAGCAGGAAGGAGTGTTCATAGGCCCAAAGGTCGTTAGCAGACCTAGTTATATGCAAAGAAAATGCTATATGTTCAAAAAAGATATCATGTGTATGTAAGATTAACCCACCAACTGTATATTTAGCACGTGGAACCTATCCTACCATTAACCTTACACATGAAGTATGTCATGTCAATTATTAAAGATTTTATAGCAAGACTACTAGTATATGTTGCATCAGTTTCTTCAATAAAGAAGCATGACTATATAACTTTTGAGAAGTGTAAGGAATGCTTAAATTTAATCATGAGGAAAATGCTATGTACAAAAAAGAATTAGAAACCTTTCTCATAAAATGATATGGCGAGAAGATATCATGCATCCTTTAGATTCACCCACCATTTGTGTATTTAGCACATGGAACCTACCCTACCATTAAACTTAAAAAGTATGCATGCCAATTATTAAGACTTGCGAGACTTTATAGTGATTTTTCTTGCGTAAAGCCAATTAGAAACGTGAATGAGAAGTGGTAAGAATGCTTACATTTCACTTATCACGAGAGCAGCTTTATCCTTATTCATGCGGCAGGTAACTCCCTCCCAAGCATCCCAAGTAGTAGGAGCACAAGGATCACCATTCCAACCCATTCTATCAGGAACACGAAGCGAATCTTTCAATGCTTTCATGGCACTTGCTACAAAAAACAAGCCCCAGTCAAGTCAGTCAGTCACCCACAATTCTTGTGTGGTCCCTCCTTCCCCAGTGTTGACATCAGTAAATAAAAATAACACAAACACAAAAAAAAAGGCAAACAGGCACATTAACCACCTAAATAATTGGTAACTAACTATACATCTACAAATTACAATTCATAACTAACATAATCAATTCATCACTCCAGTTCACACAAAGTCACAAACTTTAGTAACATGCCAAAAGAACAAAAAATAAAAACACATTCCCTTTGAGTGTTATATTATGTTTTCAAATTTATATGAACCGAACCAACTGTCTCTAAATTTCAGCAAACACACCTTGTTGAGGGAGAGTGGAAGGATCAGTGGGGACCAAAGCATAATTCTCAATCCCACTAACGAGAGGGGCACCAACAGCAGCCACAAGCTTCAAACTCAACACACCAGTGCTCAAATTCTTCACCGTGTAATGCAAACTAAAAGCAGCAAACCCTCCCACCTCCTTGAATATATCAACCCTGCTCACATTCCTCCCATTGATGAACACATCAAACACCCTCTCCCCTGCCCTCCTCACGCTCGAATCAATCTCCACAAAGTGCAGCCACACCAAGTAATCCATCTTCGCGTCCACACCCAATTCATACTCTAATACGCCGTCGTCGCCGGAAACCGTCACCGCCGACTGGTACAGCTTCATCGGAAAATAATTAGGTTCCCCATCAGCGCCGCTCACGCTGTTCTCCGTCGACACGACACGAACGGTTTCAGAATCTTCGGGTCGGGTCCGGAACGCCGAGTCGGGTTGCCATGACCGGTCGAAGCGGTCGACATCGGCGGTGAACCCGGGGCCCCACTGGCCGCCGGAGCCGCATGAAATCCGGCCGTAGTTGACGAGGACGAGGTTTTCTCCGGTGGAGGCGGCGTCGTAGGAGGCCGGATCGACCTGGACGAGCTCGACGGAGGAGACTACCGGAGCGTCGGTGGCAAAACCGTAAAAACAGAGGTCGGTGGTGGTGGTGGTTGCGGCGGTGGCATTGTGGACGAAGAAGAAGAAATCAGAGTAGGCGCCGTCGCGAGCGGTGGTTTCAGGCCAGGGGGAGCGCCAGCTGAAGAGGATAGTGGCGGCGATGGCGACGTCAAAGGAGGGAGGGCGGGACTTGGCGTCGTAGTTGTCGTAGACGGTGAAAGTGCGGAGGAGGTAGCGGCCGGAGGGGAGAGAGGGGAAGGAGTAGCAGTTTTTCTTGCCGTAAGAGGAGGAAGGGAAGAATCGGAGGGTTTTTTCGGAGGGGAGGCGGAAGCGGAGGGGTTCGGAGACGAGGGCGGCGGTGCCGCCGGTGAAGAAGCGGTCGGAGAGCCAGGTGGTGTTGAAGGAGTCGGTGGTGTTGGTGGAAATGCCGCAGTTGATGTGGTACGAGAAACCTGTTATTATTAGTTGGAGTGAAGAAAAAGTGTGTTAGTGAGAATAAGAGGGAAATGAAAGTGAAAGTGAGAGAAAGTTTGGAGCTTCTTACCATAGGGGTAGGGTGGAGGTGGTGGTGGAGGGGTGGAAATGGAGTTGCAGAAGAAAAAGAAGAAGAGGAGGAAGTGGGGTAGAGTCATTGTTGTTGTGTTGGTTGGAGTGAGAGTGGGGTTTGTTTAGGACATGAAGGAGAGAAATGCGAGAGAATGTAGGAGAGACGGCGAGATTAGCGGGAGAAGAAGGTTGAATTCAAGGGAGGAAAAGGAAAGTAAATCAAGTAATGCAAATTTTGGTGCCAAAAGTTGTTGGCTTTGTTTTTTTTAAAAGTCTGGTCTCCTTTGCTTTATGCTTTGCTGTCTCTTTCAGAGGGTTGAAATTCTTTAGGTTGGGGTGGGTTGGGGGGGGACTGGGGACAGTATAGTCGTGAGAATGGGAAGTGAGGAAACTTGGCAGATAAAACGGGTTCTCTGAATTTATACAGTTTATTAATGGCTGCGTTACGAGGTGGCTTTGAGTTTATTTATGCACTCTTAAAGAAATTGGTTATAGTAGGTTGTTTGGTGTGTAATATATACCTTCTAAAAAAAAAAATTTGTTAAGTATATAATACATTGTTAAATTTAAATTATTAATTTATTCATAAAATAAATTAATTACTTAAATCAATTATAAAAAATTTATTAAATAAGTTTTCTTTCTTTATTTTAGGTTTTTTTAGATTTTTTTTTTTTAGTTTTATATTTTTTTTACATATTATAACCACTACTGTTATCAATGACAAGCCATTATACGTTATTTACCAATCACCTCTAGTTTTTTTTTTTTTAAATTGTATAATCAGTATAAATATTATAAGTTAAAATTTATAAAATTTTTTAACAAAACACAATTATAGTTTTAGGAAAATCAGGTCATTTTTAATTTTTTTAAGTTGTATAATCAGTATAAATATTATCGCTTAAAATTTATAAAAATTTTCAACATTATAGTTTTAGGAAAAAAATTTCAGTATGTACAGTTATTTATGAAAAAATATAAAGACTAATATAATTTTAACAGGTATTATTTACACAGTTATGTAATTTTTAAAAAGTGAACAGTAACTAGCCAGAGGTGGCCTGCAAGAATCAACCATAATGCGATGGCCGAGGTGACCGGCGGTTGGTCGGAGGTGGTCGGCGGTTGTCAGTAGTGACCTGTAATGGTGGCCTAAAAAAAAATAAACTGTAAAAAAGAAGAAGCAACCTGTAAAAAAAAAAACCTATTGTAGGTAAAAGCTTGGGTGTATGGTACACCTATAACACCTCCTTTAGGGTATCACATTTACGGAATACAAGTTACTAAATTTTATCAAGTTATAAATATTAATAATATTATTTGTACGTTTTTCAAAGAATTTTCTTTAAGGATAATTAAAAATTAACAAATTAAATAAATTGTGAAATATACCAAATTAAAATAATTTACATTACATACATACCAAGATCTAATACTTTAAAACATTCAGTTTTGTTCTCAAAATATTTATACATGTACTACAGCCAAAATAGAAACTAACCTAGTACCATACACCTAATCAAAAGGGTACTCCTCCAGATCTTCCTCAGACTCCTCAGATGACAAAAACCCGGATAGGTCCCAGGGCTACTGGTGGTGGAGTCCGAAGCGAAAAAACAATTGAGTCCTCTGTGGGAGTAACACGACAAGTACTCCACAAAAACTCCATAGGCATAGTAAAACGTAAATGCACAAAAGCACTAAAAGAAAATATAGGGACTCCGTGAAAAGTCCTACTAAGGATCACCGATACCTCCCCTATATATATTACACGATCCTCATCTACATCATAATGCCATGCATTCGTGCCTCCTCTATACAGGACTTTTACATAACCCAGAAAATCCCTTGACGTCATATCAGCTAATGGACAAACTAACACAGACAAAAATGAGGCGATCCTTTCTCCTCCTCCTGTTCACCCTCTATATAAAACATACAAGTAAACATAATAACATAGCAAAGAAGTGAGATCCCCTACATCAATATCATCATGGCAGTAAAAAGACAGTAAAATAACATACTATTCATACACAGCATTTAACATATATATTCATAGCATCATATAATCATTGCATTAAATAGCAAATAATTAATACAACACACACACACACACATATGCACAATGAACTAATTTCCTACTCCATGGAGTTAAACTTAATTTCGAAGAGAATGATCCAAAAGATATGTTGGTATATTAGTCACCTCAGACCAAGTACTATAATTTCTCAACATGCACATCAGGCATTATACACGACATTCTACGCCAAATCATGAATAGAATAGTGTTTAGTCAAGATCGTCGGAGCATTGCTTAGTTACCACGGCCTAGTAAAGCTATCTACTGTCCATTTGTGGAATTCCTGTGCTCCTATGCCTCCTAGTTCAACAAGTGAACAACACTACGCAATTCACATCCACACTTAAGTGTAATTCAACTCCTAGGCAACAAAAGCCTTAACAGACATAATCTATTTGACAAATGCATGTTTAATGACTTAATGCACATTATAAACCACTATCAGACACAAACACACAGTGATATATCCGGGTTCAGTGTATCAGCCCAACAGCAAAACTTGTTGTTTCTCTCAATCGCGTAACGTTTTTATCACATTTTCACAATCGCAGAAAACTTCAGTTACATTTTCAAATCGCATAACAGTTTTTTAACGTTTTCTCAATCGCGTAGAGATTTTAAAACGTTTTCTCAATCGTGTAGTTAAAAATCACCATTTTTAAATCGCGTAAGGATTTTCCATGTATTTTCAATCGCGTAAAACATTTTTTTTAATATTTTAAACTCAAATTAAAATTTTTCTTATTTAATATCAAAATTAGACTTTATTTCCATTATTTCCCTATTAAATTCCCTTTAAACAATATTTCTAACATTTTTCTCAAAATTCATATTATTTTAATTTTAAGTAAAGTCCTTTTTCCATTTAACTTATTTAAAATCCATTTAAATAAAATATTTGAAAATCTCAAATTACTCTAAATTCCTTCTAGTGGTCAAAATTCACTTCTTAATTAGTAATAAAAATATATTAATTTTCATTTTTATTTTGTAATTCCATAATTAGATTTATTATCACTAATCCTCTAGATTATCATTTAATAAAATATTTTTTAAATGGATTCCCCTTTGGAGGGCTCAGAGGTCGTGAGCCTCAATGGCTATTGGAGCCAAAATTCCTTTCCTCACAAGCATGATTTATCACATATAACATACTTTAAGCATCAAAATTCTACTCTAACAAGTTCATACATAATATCAAAGTAATAAATCACATAGGATAAATAATTACAAACCACACAAATTACACACAATTTCATGTCCTTCACCACCATAAAAAGTTGATGAGGTTAATCTCCCTCTTACCTTGTATGTAGCCTCCCAAGCTCCTTGTATGATCCTTGGTACAAACTTCCTCCACCAAGTAATTCTTAAAAACCAAAGCAAACACAAAC
Source organism: Ormosia semicastrata (assembly GCA_029884595.1). Classification (NCBI taxonomy): domain Eukaryota; kingdom Viridiplantae; phylum Streptophyta; class Magnoliopsida; order Fabales; family Fabaceae; genus Ormosia; species Ormosia semicastrata. Next base: position 32,189,192 of record JAQQTO010000059.1, on the reverse strand, counting down.
TTGTTAACATCCAAGGCTAGAGTAAAACAACCATAGATCAAATATGGTCTTAGAATTTCAAGAATCAAATAAGAAATCAAGTTTCAAGAATTTTACCTTGAAACCCTAGAACTTAAATCTAAAAATCAAGCTTAAAAATGATGGAACCAACCTTTGATCACAACTTCAAAGTTATTTGGAATGGTGTTTAGGAACAAGTGGTAAGGTTTGTTTGAATTATGAGTGATTAAAAAGTATATTTGTGGGGTGAGGCCGTGAGCTAGAGGAGAGAAAATAAAAGAAAGTGGGAGAAAATAATGTTTAGATTTTGAGAGAAAAGATGATAGCTTTTTGCATGTGATAGAAAAATGAATTTCAGTCACTTTAGAGCTATATGACCGTGAGCCTTCATGAAGAGAGAGAAAGAGATATTTGATTCACTACAAGCTATCACAACCATTGATTCAATCATGGGTAGATATCCTAAGCTTCTTCACTAAGCTTGCCCTCACAACCATTGATTAGATCAAGGGTGGATATGCAAAGCTTCCCCTCCTGGCTTGCTTCTAATAGGTTGATCATAAAGTTGTCATAGCCTACCTTCTTTGACTAGCTTTAGATATTTTTTTAGATATTTTCAGAAACTATTATCCAATGAATAATAGCTACTGCTAGTTATTGTCTAATGGATAATAATATTACACAATAGATAATAGCTTTATCCAATAGATAATAAAAACTCAGATAAAGAAAATTTTCGTCAACTATTCCCGATTTCGAGTTTAGTAAGTTCCCCCAACTCCGCATTAACAGTCCAAAACTTTTCGGTAGAGAAAAAAAATTTATTTTTTCAGGCCCGCCTCAAATACACATACAACTCAAAATAATATTAAAATAATTAAAATAAATTAAAAATTTTCAAAAATTCACAAAATATTATAAAACTCATTTATATTCAGAAAAATAAAAAATCAGGGTATTACAACACCCCAACTTGGCATGATGCACAATAACACCCGCCCAGTAGGTAATTTGTTTGTCTCTTTTTTTCTTTTTTTCTTTTTTGTGAAGAGTTCTTGCAAAATTTATTGTTTTTCCAATAAGTTCCTCCTTCCAAATTAGATTTGCAGACAGTGCCTTGGCGAGAGGTGGCACGACGGGTGAATTTGGTTCGTGACTCGCGGTGGTCATTAGAGTCGTCAAAATGAATCAAATCAGATGGGTCGGCCTGAATAACTCAATAAAATGACGAGTTAAGCTAACAAAATGTCAACCAGTCTCAATTAACCCAATCACGCCTAACATTACAATGCTGGCCCGGCAAAATGTCAACCCGAAACTTTTGAAATGGCCGCAACCCCATTTGATATAATGGTCATATTTGTTCATAACTCTTGGTGGCTGGATTTGTTGATGACTCGTGGTAGGTGGTGCAGTGGTTCTCAATTATTGGTAATTCTCACAATATGATGGGTTTTCTCCATGTTCCACAATAGTTGGAACTTGGACGCTATAGGTTGAGCCATTATCTGTGAGTTTCTCCAGCTTTAACGCGATGCTACGATTTGTAGGCACCAGTGAATTACACTCGTGAGGGAGAGATATGCAGTTGACATGGATGAAGCTCCTGTGAGGCAGATTTGGTGGTCACGAACTTTGGGTCGTGATTGGCTTGGAGCCGTGACACAAATTTAAGCGGCAAAGGATGACGATTTGCACACTTAGGTGTGGTGGCTCGACGACAACAATTCAAGGTTGGTTGCAAAATGGCAGAACACACTCAAATCTAGCATGACACGATAACGACAATGATTTGAGGCTGACTGGGAAACGGTGGAGCACAATCACGTCTAGTGCGGCAAAGTATAAATCTTCAAGTCTTATACTTACCTTCTATTCAGGTTGTAGGTCATTCATCCTAACCATCCATTTTTTTTACTCATCCAACGACTACTAATTAATAGTTCATCGATGGACCCAAAGTGAAAGAGTCCATCTTATATGGAGTAGAGTTCTGATATTTATGAACTTGTGTGACTTGTTTTTAAATTGGACTCAGGTGAACTTATTGATGAGCCCTTGTTGATTTCCATAAAATAAAGCTTTTTTATGACAATAAATGAATGATGTATTAAAAAAGTGAATTTAATTTTCAAATAAGTTTTTTATATTATTATTTATTTATGTATTACAACATCTTCATAAAAAAAGTTTACTATAAAACCTATAAATTGCAATTTTCACATTCTCAACTTGAAAATTCCTAACCTCATTTGGTTGAGAAGGTTCAAATTCTTTTCCATCGAAGAGATTGTGTGTCATTAATTAGAAAAGTAGCTTCATCCTTTAATTAGTAAGAGTAAGGGTGTTCAATTTCAAGGCAAACTGAAAATTAAACTGAAAATCAAACAAAAAGGTTGAAATCCATTTAAAATATATTAAATTTGAAATTTTTTATTTGTTTCCTATTGAATTTTTTTTACTTAAAATAATTTTAATTTCTCATACACTTCATATATCGTTTATGATTTATTAATGTCATTCACATTAAACGGATTTATAAACACATATTGACGAGTTGAGAAGTTTTTAATGAATCACTAGTTATGCTACCCTTGGTTTTTTTTAAATCAAATATATATTATTATGAGTTTTTTATTCAATAATAAATATTTAATGCATGTTTAAATTAGTTTAATTCACTTTAAGTAAAAATTATATAATTAAAATATTTCAAAGAGAACTCTGGTTTGAACTTTTTTTATAAGTAAAATAAATTAATCCAAATATACCTAGAATTTTATGAAGTATAATAAAGAGGCTCATATTTAAAAAAAAAAATCATATGACTTGATTTTATTTCGTTTTGTTTGTAACAATATTTAGATGTACTTTTTAAATTTGTATATGTAAGTTAAATGTAAAAAGGTCATTATATTTATTTTAACATGTTAAATGATTTTTTAAAGCATAAAAAACCTTTATAATCGTTATTCTTTTTTTTAAAAAAAATTACATAATAATTTTTAACTCAATTTTAATTATATTTTGATAACTTTTCTCTTAATAAAAACATCGTGTACCAAGCAAGATCTCTGTTAACTATTTTTATCTTGTATACATTTATAAAATTTTAAATGCATTTTATGCTAATATTATAAGTACAAATGAAATAGAAATATATTACCAATGAAATCTATAGGAATTAAATAAAATTATAATATTATTCAAATATTTTTATCATTAAAATTTGCAAGATTAAGATTAAAAGACAATAAGACATTTTACTAATGTATATTTTATTCTTCTCTATTTAACATTAATTTATGAAATAAAGTATCTATTTTTATAATTTACTAAAATTCACTTTGATTGTTATTTTTTTTAAAACAATTAAAAAATGAAAAAAATGACGTAAAACTAAAAAAGTTAAAGAAATATGAAAAGTCAAGAAAAAAGAATAAAAAATTTGAAAGGATGGAGAAGATGAAGAGTCAATAAAGATATAAATGGGAGAAATGAAAAGTAAAAAAAATAATAAATAATGTTATAATTTAAAAATAAAAAAAAAAATCAAAACTTTTTAAAAATGTCACATGACAATTGTAGTGGAAGAATATTTAGATTAATATATATATATATATATATATATATATATAATATTAGATAATAGATAGATAATAGATATAAATTAGTTGATGACAATATAATAAGAATAATTATAAATTCTCTTAACTAATTTTTTAATAGAAAAAATTTTTAATTATTAAATGTAAAAGATATTAAATAATTTTTGTATTCTTAATATATTAACTATATCTATTTTTTTATTAAATATTAAAAAAAAAAATTATAAGGAGAAAGCAAAATTAATATAGTAATTAAGTAGATGAGTCTTAATCCATAAGACTTCTTATTTTTTAATTTCGTCATTTGAACACTCATAATATGACAATCAGTTAATATCTCATTTACATTTTACATCAGTATATGGTATAGAGTAGAGAGTTACTTATATGGTATACGAGAATAGTGAACTACACTCACATGTAACACAATATCCTATATAAGTGTTATATTCTAAATGTTCAAAAATATTTTTGCATTGTTTTTTTTATTCAAGTTTGGAACAATGTTTAGTATTGTCATTATTATTCTCATTCTCTTGGAAAATATTCATCAAATATTATTTTTTTCTTACACCATCTTACACTTTATTTATTTTGGTAAAAAAAAAGAGAAGGTATTTATTGGGAAGTATGTTTCTTTTATTTTATTATTAAACAATGAGATATTATAAGAAAAAGTGTAATAAAAATTATATGAGAAAACAGAGAATTTTAACAAATGTGTAAATTCATATACTAGTAATGATATTTATTTAAACATCAAAAACTCTTCATCATATTTACATCACTTTTGTTTTAGATAATAAAACAAAGAAAACACATATTTTAATACAATATCTTTTTACTTTTGTTTTCATAAATAAATATGATATAAAGCATATAAAATTTTTATTCTTAAATAACATTCTTCATTCATCTGCTAATGTGCCAATGTTACTCTTTGACAACAGAAGGTCAAAAGTAGGCATGCTCCTTATGAAATATGTTTGACTTTTTCTTCTAGATTCTTTTGTTTTATTTTTATTAAAATATTAATTAGACGGTAGTAAGTAGTAACTACTAACTACCCCGCTTGAATTGTAAGTTTGCAACCATAGAATAACTAACCAGCATAATTTATTGGAAAGCCGCGTTAAAGAATTCAATTACATAGGAGATGAATGGAGTTTTGTTATATTCTCTAAAAATATTTTTTAATAATTTTTAATACTTATTTATACTATAATTGTTTGCATAAAATTATATATAACTCAGTAATTATATATATTTTTTATTTTTTTATTTGTTTAAATATTATTCATATAATATTATATAAAAAAATATCTTTTATAATTTACACGATCATTTATAAAAATCAAATAGCTAGAAAGTTATATTAGGGGATGTGACAGTAAAATCGTTGTGTGGGGCATCTCCCAAAGGAATGGGTGCCAAAGTGTGAGAGCACTAATACAACAATTATATTTTTACTTTAAACAATGCATACACTTTTTTTTACACTTATTTAATATCATTTATTATACATATTTTTTCTATCACTTTTTCTTACTCAATCACATCCATTCAAAATTGTGAAATAGTACTTATACCTCTTTTTTAAGATGCAAGATAATCATTTTTCGCACTAATAAGGACAGAAAATTGGATTGGTGAAAGTGACGAGCATCCAAGGGGAGCTCATATCATTAAGAAAATCTTGCATATTTTAATTAATAAACTATGACATGGAATAAAAAAATGGAATATGTATTGACTTTATAATAAAATTTAAACTAGAGGGTGAAATATGCTTTTTGAAATATGCAAGAATCTCTCTATACATTTTCATACTAAAGTGAAGATGCTATATAATTAAAACTGTTTGGAAGCTGGGAAACGTTAGGAAAGTTCCCAGTTGAAATATCTTAGCTTTGGTCTACTGCTCGTTTTATATCTGAGGGGATCGGTGATTCGGTGTGGCTTTTGATTTGTGAAACGTGAATTCTGATTTGTTGTTACGAAAAAGGAGTTGCATAGACGTGGTAGCCACTAACCATGCAAGCCAACCCACCAACATGCACTATATAGGGAAGGGACAAGGGTGGCGTTTATAATATTTCTCTTGAGAAATATATATATATTTCACGTTTCCTAACGTGCAGAAAATTTAAATTGTTTAATTGAAATTTTGTGAGTTTAATTAAAATCTAACTAAATTTAACGAATTTAATGATTTTTTTTATGTGAATGAATTTAATGAAAGTTGAAATTGAATAACTAAAATTTATGTGGGTCTAGTTAAAATTTAACTTTTTATCAGTAAAATTAATGTGACATATTTTCGTATGATGATAAGGATGTTTTTAGGTTATCATTGGTGTTAATTAATCTAGATTAAATCCTTCCCTCAATCGATTATAAAGGCGTGTCCTCCACATAGGAGAAATGATTATTTATATTTTTCTATTGTGGTAAAGGGAAAAACATTAAGATATAATATGTTTACTAAAAGTATGTTTTAATTTTTTTTTATTCAATTCAAAAGTTTGTTTAAAAAAATGTTTTTTCTAAAAAATTAATGTGGAATTATAATAATTTTCACCACTTGGGCTTGTTGAGGCCCACTACCTTTTGACATAACCATATGGCTATTGGGCTTAAGTTGTTTTTTAACACTCCAGCAACCATTAAGCCTGGAATTTTGGCTTTCCAGGGCCTTCCTTATGCTGATGCACCTCACTAACACTAACCACGTGATCCTTTCTCGGACCCAAAAAAAAAAAAAAACCACGTGATCCTTTCCATCATCGCTGCCATTTCATGCTTTTCCAATAATATTCCTTTTCAAAATGGTTTTTATATAAGCATTAAAAAAATTATTAAATAATATTAATTTAAAAAAATAATTTGATTTAATTAAATTATTTTTTATAATGAAATATTTAAAATTATCACTTTATTAATGTTTTATCTCATTTTATTTATTGAAAATACCAAGAAATAAATAATAAAATTTTAAAAAAATTATTGACTTTTTTTATTTTCTAAAATGACAGATTAAATGAAATAAAAATTATTCTCTAAAACAAAAAATATTTTAAAACGAAAGAGAATAATTTGTATCTCATTTTTAGTGAAACTCCCTTGCCATTTGGATTGTTTTTAGTGTCATTGTTTCTCTAACTATCGTTCATGAATTTCATCCTTTATCTCTTCTTGGATGACATCCCTGGACCAAAAATTGATTCTTGATTTGCCACAAATTTCTCCTTAATAGCCCCATTAACTCCCACATTTGAATTTGAAACTTTATCGTTAATTAACCACTACGATATGATTGGGTCCCCTAACATTATTGTCACTAACAATAATTATACTATCTTTATACACCACTACCAACTTCTCAACATTAGGGTTCATGGTCGTCGAAGTAAATTCAATCAGCATATAAAATTCAACACAGTTATCAACCTTGTGACCTTGAAACTGATAAGATGGAGTCCTTCACACTCTACTTTAAAATCTTTACACATAGCACGAATACATGAAATAAGTTATCTTCTCAAATCTAACTCAACACAAATATGAGCAAAATAATCCCTAAACTGAATTGAAGTATGCTCATCAATCTTTAACATTGTCCCTAGTTTAGCTTCGACCCTCTAGAGAAATTTTTGGTTATATAATTCCAAAGGAAGGTCTAGAATACAAATCCACACTGCGATTTTCTTAACCTCCTTGTTCATAGGTTCAAAGAGAGGTCTCCAACATTGCACCAAGAGATAATAATCCACCACCAACTAGGGTACTTCAAATAAAGCATGTTTATAATCCCCTTCTTTAATAAAATGAACTAACTTTCCTTGTCCATAATCATTAGAGCCAATAATTTATAGCACGTATTCCCAAATGCTTCCCTATAAGCTTCACTATGAGAATAAACTTTTAGGGCTTACACCATTTATCATATTCTTCTAAGGATACCTCCACACATGGTTTAGGATCAAAAGGAACAATCACATAATCAACAACTTCATTCATCAACCCCAGTGAGACATATTCCTCGTAAACTGTTTTGACTATCTCCTCAGGATCAAAATCATCATTGACTCCATCATTCTTCAAAATCGAATCCTTATATGACAATTTGGGAGGATCAATATGTGTTTCTCCTCCTTCTTCCCTAACTTACATATTCTCATGTCATTATAGAATCTCATTCTCTACCATTTCTATGGTAACTATCTCTCCCTCGAACTTTTTACATCATAACTTTTTTTGTTCTTCTAACAATGTGATTCGCTTTTTCCTTCAATCTTCGTTTACTAGAAACCTTTGCACTCTCACCACTCACCATCTCAATAATTATTCACTTTAATATTTGAGCTTAATCATCATTTACATTGATTTAATGCATTTTTTAAAAAAATATTCTCTAATGAAATCTTAAAAGAATCGAACACGTCTCTTTAATTACCATACCAACCCCTTAAGCATGCTGAATAAACTTGTGTAAGAATTGACCCAATTTTCTCGTCATAAGATGAGTAAGTTTAGTGTAAGTAATCACAATGCACTTTTCCATTTTAACGGAATTAATTTATTCTTTGTCAAGCATATGGTCCTGATTACTTAACATATATTATTACTTTTGGAAATGATATTAAATCCTGATTTTATTTAAGTATATGGATAGATGACATGCTGAGGTTTTTTCAACAAGTTCATTCAAATAGTATAGGAATAGTTTGTCTTGGTTTGCACTAATTATATATCATATATTAGCTATGATTTTTTTTTTAATTTTTATATATGAAACATTTTTTTCAAACAAACCTTCAATTTGAGGAATTTGAAATTTAAAGTTATTATTTTGAGATAGATTTTAATTAACTACTACATTCTATTGTGTAAACAATTATCATGTAAAAAAAAATTAACATAATTTAGTGGAGCAAGAATTGTCATTTGTCACTATGGTTCGAAGTTTTCACTTTTATTTAAATTTTTACTCATTCAAACCATTTCAATTTTGGGGTAACTTACAAAATAATATTTTAAATATAATTGTTAAAAAAGAATAAAATTGTCATTTCACCTTTCATTAAATTTTATTGACAATTTTCTCATAAAGATATTTTAAAGACAATTTATTTTTTGACCAAGTTGCTATTTTAATCCATCTTAATATAGTAATGTAAAACTTGTACTCTTATAAAAATACAAATATTATCTTGAAAAATTGTGGTTCTATATCTTAAATTTAAAAAAATGTAGTAAAGAGTAAATTGATTATCGACTTTCTACCCAGCGTCGTTTTCGTCTTAAAGAATGTGATGATCCTTCCCTTCAACGAAGTCGTTGTAGTATAGTGGTGAGTATTCCCGCCTGTCACGCGGGTGACCCGGGTTCGATCCCCGGCAACGGCGATGTATTTTTTCTTTTCCTTTTTTTTTTTTCATTGGATGGTGTTAGGATTTGGCTCCCTTGCACGGTCATACTCTTTCCAAGTCCAGCGGATGATTTTGCAATTTTTATAAAATGTTGTTTTCTGGTATTGAGTTTAATAGTTATATTACTGGGATTGGTTTATGGTGACAGGATGATTTTGTTCTGGCGAAGAAGTTGTGGGAGGGAACCTTTGGAGTGGTTTATAGAGTGACATTGGTCAAGAGGCCCTCTTCAAAGGTATTATATATTATTCTATTTGGATATTCCTGAAATAATTTTTTTTTCCACTTAGATTTTGCCTTTTTGGCCTTACTGATTCTTGTATGCATTTTCTAGGAAGTAAGATAAACATTAGTTTCCATGTCATTTTGGTCTATAAATTTTAAATGTTTGTATTATTTTCACCATGGTTTTAAATTTTGGTTGTGTTGCATTGAAATTGCTAATCTATGTAATATTATAGTCACAATTGCAGTTGTAGACCGCAATTTAAAATCATAGTTTTCACTTTATATTGCTAATGCTATGAGTTATGAGTATCATGGTTTTAAATAACAAAATAGGAAACCAAATGTTCATATGGTAATGACTCTGACTGCTTGTCTGTAACAATTGTTCTCACAAAATGTTTGCAGAGCTCCTACAAGAAAGCTGGTGTATACTGGCTTATATGGCAGTTTGAAGGGGATGCCATCCTAACTGACCTGTTGCAGAGTAAAGATTTTCCATATAATGTTGGTAGTCTAATGACTGTACTTAATAAATTGTCAGTTTTGGTTGTGCTTTAGGCCATACACTTAGACTTTTTGGCCTTACTGATTCTTGTATGCATTTTCTAGGAAGTAAGATAAACATTAGTTTCCATGTCATTTTGGTCTACAAATTTTAAATGTTTGTATTGTTTTCACCATAGTTGCGTTTATTGAAATTACTAATGTAGCCGCAATTGTAGTCGCTATGCGGTTGGGAAGACTATTAAAATCGTAATATTGCAGCTGCAGCTGCAGTTGCAGTTGTAGACCGCAATTTAAAACCATGGTTTTCACTTTATTTTGCTAATGCTATGAGTTATTAGTATCATGGTTTTAAATAACAAAATAGGAAACTATATGTTGATATGGTAATGACTTAGACTGCTTGGGTTTTAGAATGATGACTTATGGTTAATGGTTCCCATTGAAAGGAAGGTGACTTTGTCTTGTGAAGAAGGCGACTGAATATGGTGCTGTAGAAATTTGGATGAATAAGCATGTACTAAGTGCTTGCGCAAAGAGCTACGCTGATTTTGTTTATGGCTTTGTGGAGGTGTTACTCTCTTAAGACTACTACCACATTATGAATTAAGGGTATCACTATTTATGGAGAAATCAATCTCATAGTCACTTACATCATGTAACATTTTAGTTTTGGTCTCATGTAACAATTGTTCTCACAAAATGTTTGCAGAGCTCCATGAAGAAAGCCGGTGAATACTGGCTTATATGGCAGTTTGAAGGGGATGCCATCCTAGCTGACCTGTTGCAGAGTAAAGACTTACCATATAATGTTGGTAGTCTGATGACTGTACTTAATAAATTGTCAGTTTTGGTTGTGCTTTTGGCCATACACTTAGTTTTCTAATGAAGTTTAGATTAGTTGTACTGCATTTAACAAAGAGAGTGTTCTATCTTGTTGCCATCTATTTTCAGTCTTTAATCAGTGTGGATAATACGATTTGTATTCTTTGACCAATGACCATTCATTACCATGTTTCTGAAGGATTTTGTTCCTTGCTTAAATTCTGCATGCATTTTATGCTCCAATGGTAAATCAAGATTTCTTAAAGTCTTCAGTATGAGCCCCAGCGGTGCCTTCCAAAACTTTCAGGTTGAAACAATTATTCTGGTTGAGGTTCAGGACTTGCCCAAGGGATTGGAAAGAGAAATTAGAATAATTCAAACAATCATGAGGCAGCTCTTGTTTGCATTGGATGGTCTTCAGTCAACTGGTATTGTGGATTAGGATATTAAGCCAAACAACATTATTTTCTCTGAAGGTAAAGATTAGCTTTGTCCAATGATAAAAGATCCTTAATCCTAGTTAATCAAGGGGACCAGGGTCTTGAACATTCAAAATTATTGATCTTGGAGCTGCTGCAGATCTGCAAGTTGGCATAAACTATATTCCTACTGAGTTTCTTTCGGATCCAATGTGTCTTCTTTGACATAATCACGTTAGTAACACAGATAGCCAACTGACTTCAAACTCAAGCCACTGCTTGAAGTTCTATTTCATGTGCATAATCTAGCCATTGGTGGAAGCTTTTCATTTTTATGTATTTAATTTTGTTTGAATTTTTCCTTTAAGTGGATGTCATAGTATACTAGCTTTAGGCTTTGTCTAGATTTGACATATAATGTTTATAGTTTTCAATCATAGCATATTCAGGGGAAGGGCCTAGACTCTACTTCAGCATGAATTGCTATCCAGTTGGCATTTTACATTCTGGTACCCTCTGAAGTGGCAAATCATATTTGGAGTATTCATTCACAGAAACAAGAGACAATGCAGTCACAGATAAAAGCACTGCCATGTACAATGCTTAAAGTAAAATTTAGGGAGATGAACACATTTTTTGTGAAGAAGGATTGTTTCTTCTGAAAAAGCAGTTAGTTGAACATGATGAAATGAAGGAGTCGTATTGCAAGGTAGTGTATTTTTCTTGTTTTTTCTTTCTTCGAATATAACAGTGAAATGAACATTATTGAAGGCCTTATTAAAAATTGTAGATGAGCTCTAATTATGAACTCTAACTATGCAGAATTTCCAACAGATATATGTCATCATATTGTTCATTTTATCGCTCCATATAGTGTGGGGCAGGTGCAACTGGGAGTGAGAGTTGAAAAGGGGATTGTTCATACTAGGAAACTGCTTGATTTTATTTTTATTTTATTTTTTGTTACAGGAAACTGTTTGATTGATTTGGTAATTTTAAGTACAAACTATATTGAAATGTTTCCCATGTAGCCAATTATATGTAAATGAAATTGATTTTATATCTAAAAGGCCCAGACCACATATCATGTCTGCAAGTACAGAACAACTTATGCAGATAATTGCCAGATACCAGTCGAACTTTTTTCTGGTCTTGAAGGTGACAAGGAAAGATAGTATTAGATAATTGGGGTGGTCATTCAGAAAATGTGAAGCAGAATACCATCGAATTTATTCACTACAATTGGATATTTCTTTAGCTATAATTGGCTAGAAATTATTACACTGCTTAAATTACGTTTTATATTATATGACGACTATCACTGCAAACTCTATTTAAGTTTGAGCACCCCAGCTCTGACATTTGCGGAGCTGATTAGTTGATTGCGAGAAAGAAGAATAAGAATTGTATATATTCTCATTCATAACCATAATAGTAATCAGTTTCCTATAATTTCCAATAAAACAAAATTAACCTCTTTTTAGCAGCTGTCAGCAATGTGGTTCTTTGATAAACCAAAGATACAAAGAAAATGTGTTGTATATATTCTCATCGAATCCATGTCTCTATTAGATACCTGACACGATATCCTCCAACTGTAGACAATTCACTATATGTATGATCCTTCCTTATCAGATATGCTGCACCGGAGCAGTACATCATGAGCACGCAAACTCCATCTGCACCCTCAGCACCAGTTGCAACTGCACTTTCCCTAGTCCTTTGGCAGGTTAAACATTTCTTATGAACCATCCATTGTTAACTAGTATTTAAATAGCTTCCTTTCTTATACAATGATGTGTCTTTTGTTGCTGATGATGGTTTTCACGTTTCACACAGATGAATTTGCCTGACAGATTTGATATCTGTAGTGCTGGTCCAATCTTTCTTAAAATGGTGTGTCAAACACTAATGACTAGCTTTCATTCTCCTTATCAAGACTAATCATTCAATTTCTGTATTGAATTTCATATGAATATTACATAAAGTAACAATATAGGCCATCTTCATAACAAGAAGACTGAATATAGAAATTTTGCCCTTAATGATTTTGTCAACATATTTACACTTTGGTAGATTGATTCTCTGTTGGTCTATTAAGAGTTTTTATTATACTTGCAGAATATTTTGCCGCATTTCTGGACCAGAGTTTTATTCTGGTGTAACATTTAAACAATAGCAACTAGCTAATCATATCTACTATATGATTAATCAAGCTGGAGTTTCAAAGTGCTCATAGTTTATGCCATTTTCTTATAGGCACTCCCTGGATTAAGCACTGATAATAGCCGCATGCAGTTCAACCATCAGTTAAGGAGGTGTGACTATGACTTTGCATGGAGAAAAAGTGTAGAGCCTCGCTGTGGCCCTGAGCTCAGGAGGGGCTTTGAGCTGTTGGATTTAGATAGTGGAATAGGATGGGAAGTTCTGACATCAATAGTCTGAAACAAAGCAACCAAAAGCTGAGTAAAAAAGCAACATTAGCACATCCCTACTTTGACAGGGAATGCATGTTGGCATTATCTTTAATGCAAAAGCTGAGGCTGCAGCTCTTACGTGCAGCTCATCAGGACTATGGGGAAGCTGCCATGTGGGTTATTAGGCTAATTGCAAAGTCAGGAATACAAAAGGATGGTTTCCTGAAGCTGGAACTGAGAGTATGTAACTTAATTCTTAAATCACTCTTTCTGCAACATTTATCATCAAGGTCATATGTATTTATTTTTTCATTTTCATTTTGTAGAAAATTGAACCTAAGAAGGCTAGTGCACAGAGAAATGCTCTAGCTTCAGCTCCTAGACTTCAGAGAAAATTTTAAGAACCTTGAATGGGAGTATGGATGAGCTCAACCAAAGCAGGAAAAGCCTTTGTTGGAGCAGATGGATCCCTAGAGGAATGAAGATTGTAAAAAATTATACACGTGCAAACTTTGTCCACATTTTGTATATCAAAATTAATTAATTTATCTTGATCAGATAGAACGATGTTTAATATGAATAGAAAAAAAATAAACTAACTGGAGTCTGATGGAGATGTAACTGGAATCTTTTGACCGCACGTGTAAAGGTCGTTGATTGACAGAAATCGTGATAATAACATAACATTATCTTACAATGGCACTTTCCTTGATGTTCCTTCTGGCCAGCTGTGATCCTATAATAAATCAAAACTCATTGTTGCCCTTATACTTTAGACTGCATGAAAAGACCTTGTAACTTCTCATATCTAATTTTTCTATTTCTTGTTTCATTTGGTAACTTAAATAGTTTTATCAATGGATAACCATTTACTTGAAGATAAGATCCTACTTTGGATCTGTAAAAGTTGAGTACTTTAATGACTAAAGAATGGGTACAAACAATCTATGGTAAGTGTTGTTACTCGTACACTCTGTTTATGCCCTCCTCCTACTCTTTCTCCTCAAGTCACTGGATAATAATTAGATTACATAATTACATCTTAACTTTTCTGAATAGTTGACATTACTCACATCACTAGATGTGAGACAATAATTATTCATAAATGGCCAAAACAAAACTTTGGTAAAACAATTTCAATCGACCATATTATTAGTGTAACTAACATAAATTTGTTGTCAGTTGTCACTGCCAGTCCCATAAGAATCCTCATGAATTAGCTTTGGCTTGAATTCCAAAGTTGTATATATGTTGTTATCTAGCACCTGTGGCGCCTTAAGCTATTGGTAATAGTCATTAGACCTGTCATTGCTACATAACCAGCTATGAACCAAGCTGGTTGCTAAGTAAATTAGCAGTGGCAATAGACACTTGACGTGCTAGTATTGTGTTCGTACATAAGCAAAGCTGTACCTATTACTTGACTAGTAAGCCACAACGTGTGGTGTTGCACACAACAGAAGCTTCCTGTCAAGAAAATTACATTCCCATTTGTGATATGCTGGTAAGAGAGGACAGCCTAAACTGCCAAATCAAACCAACAGTTTCTTCCACATGGAAATTCTTTAGAATAATGCTATACACATTTACATATCTCTCACTTCATATTTACTTAATTTTTGCTATTTGATGGTCCACCTCATTTTTTGTATAATTACACTATGATTCTGTCACCTTATCCTAATGTGAGGTGATATGTACAAAGTATTATTCAATTCCTTAAAATTAAAACCCTTCACAAATAGTGGCTATTTGAGTATTTCAAAAGCTCTCTCTATATGGGCATTTGGGATGAGAGTGAAGGAACATGTGGTGAGCTTGTTCCTTAAGAAACAAGCATGAAGAAGAGGAATGGAGATGGGGTTGTGGTTCAAGCGGTGAGAGTACATATAACAATTAAATTAATACTCTATATGTTGATTATATCGCAGGCAATGGTGTTGTGAATCACGAGAACTTCACGTGCAACTCTGACCTCCTTCGTTTAGTACAACCGACCCATTTTTTTAAAGTTTCAAGATATAACAAAACCAGAAGATGAGACTTCAAGATATACCACGGTTGGACCACTTAGATCACAGTGCATTTCAGACATTAATGTTATCACCTCTGTCTCTATTGTTGTCAAGTTTCCACAGTTTCACTTTGTCTCGCGCTTTCAATTAACAAATAAGTGCACCGATAGCTCAATTGTATATCATGAATAGGAATTAAAAATGTTATATTTTTAGGTGAGGAACAAATAGGCACATTTAAATGTTGTCAATAATAACTCTTAGCTTAAGTTATAAAGTAAAGATTAATGATTGATTTTATATCTAACAAATATCATTATTCATTTGTTGTGATTGTTTTTCATTTGCAATTAAGGTTATTTCAATGATCATCCTTCCAACTAAATTACCACAATTTAGTTTTGAATTTCTTTCTGATGGCATTTAAGCCAAGTGATTCTCTCTTGAATTTTATTAATGTGTAGAGAAAATTATTTGAGTAATTGAAGGTACTAGTTAATTCAGTTTCGTAGATGTAACATGTATATGTGAGTTTGGGTGTGTGTGAGTTAATTACTAATTAAAATCGGTGAAGTTTTTCGATAATTCATTATCTAATGGCAAAAAAAAAACTTGAGTCATTACATGTCAAAGTAAAAATAGAAAAAGAAAATTGCCTCATTAACATTTTTAATTAAGGGAAGACCTTACACCTAGTGGTGAAATACAAGAATTGAATTGATGCAAATAAATGAAGAATACATGACTCATGTCAATTATACTTTACTTAATTACAGAGTATTTGTTTCTATTTAAAGATCTTTCTTAAACAAAAGAAATTTGTAAAACGACCTGAAAATCTAAGTGATATTTGTACTAGTCTCTAACACAGGATCATGTAGATTTTTTGTTCAGTGCAAATTTTTAAGATGAAGAGGAATTTTGTGTCAAATCGATAAGATTGAGAAAAGAAATAATAGTTTATTCTAAAATTGAAAAAGACTGAATTGAAATATGAAGCTAAATACAGGAATAAAATAGTAGTTTAGCAAAAAAAAATAACAATTAACAAGTAAACTCAATAATTATTCTTCAAAACGCTAGAGAGGAAGAAAATACCAGATTATACTTGGGGTCTTACAAAAAGTTTGATAGATCATATCTATTCAATGAGTTGTCACAAAATATAGGACCTTCATTTCTGTAAACAGGAAACATATATATATAAAGCTACATAATAATTATAAACAGGAAGAAGCTAGAAGAAGCAACAAATTACTGACAAGCGCATAATTCGATTTTAAGTGCTTAAAATTGCATGAACACTGAAGAGAAGAGAGAATAGAGAAGTAATAAGATTATTATTAGAACAAGCCGTTGAGAAAAGGCTGGCATCGTTTGCCTAGGTGAGAGCACGAGGTAGAGCAAGTGGACGCCCATCGTTTGCCTTTGGCTAAGTATGATTAATCTATCATTAATTTAATTAATCACTTAGCTGGATTTTTATCACTTCTTAATAAAATTGTGTCCCTTCTTATGGAATCTTAGTCAAAAGCTTGAAACCTACGTCCCTGGCTACTTTTCTTAGGCCTTTATGATGTTACATAAGAAAAAAACAGTAACTTTTCTTCCTTTTGATCCATTACATTAGCAAAATGCTTTAAGGCATATGCAAAAGCCACTTTAGCTTATTTTCATATCCCTTTTGGAACACGAGATACTAAGCAGTATTTATTTGGACTATCTATCTTTTTTTTCTTATAGTATTTTGGATTTCCTGTAAGGAGAAACAAAGTTCAGTATGAAGAGGCAGAAAATTCTGGCCTATCATCATGTATAAGAATCTTGTGATTCAAAGCCTTAGCTCATGCAAATATCTCATTACTGCTTCTATATTCTTGCTGTCTCCTCCAAAGCTGTCAGAACCCTGTAACATATTCTGATATTCAGTTGGTTTTGATATCTATTATGCAGCTTTTTTGTTTTTGGCCTACAGATTCTAAACTAATCTCAACAAACTCCCCTAGCTAATAATTCCATAGAAAGGCCAAATAATTAAAATAGTGTATGTAATTAAAATCAAAGAAGAAGGGAAATAAATTTGATGAAATTTTAAAGTCATCTACCTAGTAATTTTTAGATTTTGGTCTTATTGCACCTTCCGTTCCTCAAGCCAAAGAAAATCAAGTTTTCATTACGATGGGGTTAGGCCACCAAATTCTGTTTCTTGTTTTCCTGAGTTATCACGCAAGATGTGCAATAATTTCTGAACTTTGTACGATTAGATAAGCACAATTTTAACCATGCGAATGCAAACTTTGATGTTATAGCTGGGGCCCTAAGTATGTGTACTTTTTCTATACAGAGTCAAGGTAGTGATAATTTAGAGTCCATTATGATTCAAAACATTTTAATGGTTGTTGTTGTGAATTTTTATGTAGGATTCAACAAAACCAACCCCCTATCCATCAGTCATTTCCCTGATTATGTGGATCCAACGAAAGATAGACAGAAACAACAAAATAAGAAGCATTATAAAAAAAGAGAAGGGTTTTGTCCTCACGGGCAACCAGAAACTCGCCTATCATGCACAAATTAAGGGCAGCTTATAAACTATGAAAAAAAATTTGCTACCGCCTAGTTGAAATGGCAGGCCCATTGTGCTGGTGGGTGGTGCCTACACATTAGGATTATAGAGTGTGACATAGCAATGCAAGAAAGAGAGGCATTGCTGAATTGCTTGGCTTGTTTTCATCAATTTCCTCCCCATATTGGGGTATGGATTCCCAAGTGATGAGGTGGGGTCCAATTGCTGTTTGTCTGGTGGGTTTGGAGGCACTGCACGCCCTTTCATGCCCCATCGGTGCCTCATTACTAGACCAAGGTGAGATTGGACCACAACCTCCAAGTTCTATAAGAACCCCATCTTTCACCAATTCTAAACCAAGCCACACACAACACAAGTTCAAAGCTTTAAGCTTAAGCTTAACTGAGGGTAAAAAATAGTAAAGAACCCCATTTTCATTTCTAAAAGTTTGAGCAAAGAAAAAGTGTTAACTCTAGAAATGAAGATGGGTAGTGCTACCATGAGAGGCTCAAAGAGAAGGCTATCAAGCAGAGGAGTTGGAGGAGTCCTGAGGGAGCAGAGGGCAAGGCTATACATAATAAGAAGGTGTGTGGTCATGCTCCTCTGCTGGCATGACTAGTAGTTGACGTCTTGAAGACTTGAAGTCCAAGCTTGCTTCCATGGCAATGGAACAAGTTTGGTTCTTTCTTCTTTTCTTTCTTTTTTTGCCTTGTTTCTTTCTTTTACCTTTTGTTCCTCTGATTCATGGTAGAGTGTAAATAGCTGACGGCTGGATGTTATGGGAGAGTGTAACAATTTTTTGTATGGGTTGCTAACCTTATATTATATGTATGGCTGGGCTTTATGTACATCGGAATAGCAATGAATTATAATGATAGCAATTTCAATTTTATGATTTTATTACAATATTCTAATTCCATTTACTCTTCTTCTCTAGCTTTCTTTTGATTTCTCCTTTCATTTTGTTCTCTGCACTAATTGACATGGAAATTAATTGATTGAATCACTGCTTCTTATATTGTTCTTTACTTCTTCCCTAACTGGCTAGTACCATTCCTGTTATCTTCTTCCCCCCCTCTCTTTCCGATAGTTTTGCTAACAAGTGTCCTTGAAAAGTTTTGATAAAAACAAGTCTTTTAATATATTGGAAATTGATTTTTTTTTTACTATTTACCATATTTTCATCAAAAGATTTTTATTTTAATTGTTTTAACAAGTATCTTTAAAGCATTTGTTAGCAAAATTCATATATATATATATATATATATATATATATATATATAGTAGCCATTAGATTCATGGAGAAAATATATTTTAAAAAATAAAGCATATAAATAAGTTACTTTGTTGACAGCTTGTGCATTTTCAGAATCTAGAACAAATTTTATATATAAGTATAGATACAGTATTTTGATCCTTTAACAGCTCACTCTGTGATGGGAAATTTGAAGAGTGGTTCTGGTTCAGGAGTACGAGTCCCCAAAAAATCCCTTTCTTAACTGAATCTTAAATAGAGTCTTCAGGTTTTAGTAAGAAGAGTTAGATTGGAAACAGGGAAAGAATCTTCTGACATGGTGGGTTTTCATAGATTGCTGGGAATATTCAAGGAAAGAAGAATTATTAACACCAATCCAGATTATATATTTGAATTCCCTGAGTTCTTGTTTCTACAGTTTCACAGAACTGCAGAAGTTGTACACACAGTAGTACATTATATATTTTACTACAGTTGTGTGCCAAGGCCTAAGTCCTAACTTCTAAGTGTTAATTTGTTAAAACTAGTTAGTTTAGTTCTTTAACATGAACCTTTCATTTTAAGGGAGTTAAAAACAAAATCAACAATAGACTTCTATAAAAAAATATGAGAATATGTGCCAAAGAAATGTTGATTAAGATTACCTTAAGATCTTAAATAAGAGGATTTAAATTAAAAATTAAAAAAAAAAAAGAGCTTACGAAACAAAAATGTTGTATATTGAAGATTAAGTTAATGGCAAGTGGCATCAATAATTACACACACTTGATGTAGGCCCATTAATCATTTGAAGTGAAGATTTTGTTGATTTCTCTACTATTGGAACTGCTGGCACAGTCATAACATTTTTATATGGTTTATGGAATCTACCTTTTTTCCTTCTACCCAAAAGGGCAATATCTATAAAGTGATTGCAGCTTGAACTCAAAGCGTGAAAAAAAAAATTATTTTAAATTTTTAACAAACAAATATCGTCTATGTTACTTGTTTTAGACATATATAATTCTTTATACATAGATTTCCAAATGCATTTTTATTATTAAATACTAAAAAAGAGGACTCTTAAAAAAAATATCTTTCATATTTTACCACAAAATTTCAAAAGAACTCGTAACCTTTTACGTTATTATTATCTTCTAATTAATTTTAAAACTAAACATGCATAATGTTTAATAACAGTTTTTTTAACAAATAAATAACCCACATATGATAAAACTGATGATATTTTCATTTACCTCTTCTTCTTTTTAATTAAATGCATTCTCTTTTTACCCTCATTACCAATCACATATTTTCTTCTTTAACCTTTTCTCTTTATTTTTATCCATTTTATTTTTTACATGCTTAGTCTTTAACCAAATATTCTCACAAATATTACTATGATATTAAGACATTATTACGACTAAAATGCTTTTTTAATAATTGTCTTCTTCAAGACACCCCAAGACACCCTTAGGCATTGCATGTCTTATAAGTATACATATGTGTGTTTCTTTTTAAGAGTATAGTAAGTATACAAGTTTAGAAAATTTGAAAAAAAAAAGGAAGAAGAAAACTTTTAATTTGGTCCTCGAAATATTAGTGACATTAAATTGGTTCTCAAATAATTTTTAATCTTGCATGAATCAATTTGGTCCTTATAAACAATAAATTTTGGCGAATCTGTTAGTAAGTACTTATTGAAAAGACCTCTTAGTTAACAAATCATTTTTATGAAATTAGTCTCACGTTAATAGCAGATAATCCGCTCAAACACGAAAGGATAGTAAATTTTGAACTATTTTGATATGAAAAAGGTACCATTCAAGGATCAAGTGGATATAATAATTTTTCAATCACCAAATTAATTTTTCAAAAAATTTAAAGGATCAAAATGGGAATTAATTTTTTTTTTAAAGTGCATGGATAATTTCACAAACCTCGGCTGATGTCAGCATAATTCACTAAACAAATTATGTATACCAACGGTCCAACACCTAACAAGGGTTCAACAAGTATATATTGCTCTAATTTAAACAAGGGGTTGTTTCATCTTTTTATTAAAGAGACACTTGGTCACAACCCAAATAATTTAATAATAGAAGGGAACATATATATGGCTATATATTAAAAAAAAAAGTCATTAGCCTTTCTCGTGTTTATGTATCTTTTTCCTTTTGAAATATGCTAGTTAGGAACTGTTGGGAAACATGAATTGTGCTCAACTCAATTGCTAAGACAAAGACCTTTGGTTGGCATACACTGACACTGGGAAAGGTTGAAATAGATCTTGTTGTCTTCCAATCTTGGAGAAAATGGGAGTGTGACTGGATCTTCTTGTCTTGAACCTAACAACATCAAACACTTATTTAAAATCTTTTAATGGGAAAATTTATCTTTCATTCAACTTAGTCTATTTTTAAATCAAGGTATTAAGAAAAATAAGTGTTTCTAACACCAGACACCACTATTTCAGCTTAACCAAGGAACAAATTGCACAAGTTTCTCTCTATGTGTGGGCCTCAGTGAATTATTGGCTTCCAGCCCACTTTCACGTGTGCCACGTCTCCTGCTGAATGGGCCTACATCCTAACCCCTGCTCGTTTTTTATCTTTGAGGATCAACACACAATATATATATAAACTTTTTATGATATACGTGTGTGGGGCATAAAAATTTTTTATTTGCAGTTTGAAAAAGAATTGCAGCAGGTGTATTCTATTTTATTATTATTTTTCTATAATGCAGGAGGTTTATTTTCTAATCCAATAGTTCACATTCACTAAATTATATTTATTATAATATTTTGTCATGTAATAAAATAATTTTTAAGGTTGAGATCCGCAACTGCAAAAAATCTTAATCGACAACAATAACAGGGGTGCAGGCTTTGTCTGACACGTGTACAAAAGTGGTAACATTGTAAATAAATGAAACTGCAAGGGTTATTTGTAGAGTTCAAACATGAACCGGTGAACACATGGCGTGAGATGATAGATTGATTTTAAGTTTTGACTGCCACAGTATGGTCTTATTACGGATCCTCTGCAGTTTTTCTTAAACTTGAGAAATCTCAACCCTTGAAGATAATTGTTTTTATGATAAAATAATGAAGGAAATATGGTTTAGTAAAAGCCCAACCATCATATTTCAACTACTGGTGGTGTAGTTTATGTTTGACCTCCAGAGGATCCGGTTCCCTAAATAGCTCCTTTTTTTTAAATTTTATTTTCATAAAAAAATTAAAAAAATGAATGTTTTTAATAATTCTAAAAACACATACTTACATATATTACTTTCCATTTATATAATTTTTATTATATAATTAGAGTAAATTTTATCATATTTATTATATACTCTCATTTTAATTTTGACACTTCTTATAAATATGAAATGATGTGATTATAAAAATGAATAAATATCTTTTAAAATAAAGATATTTATAAAATGAATAAATAAGTTTATATCAATAATTAATAATTGATGTGAGTCTAATTCTAGCTTGAGTATTGAAAATGTACTTTCCTATAAATGCTTTCTCAAATCCCACAAATTCAAAATCCTCACATTATAACAAACTCTCAATTGTTAAGTTCAAATTTATTTACTACTTAAATTACATTTTGCAAGTTATCTAATTGAAGACATGAAAAAAATTTTACATTAACATTGATCAATTGTTTATTAAAAAAATGCAGTTATCATCCTCATGTGTGATGTGTGCACAAGTTTATAATATATGTAACAAAATATTAAAATTTATTTAGTAAAAACAAAAAATAGAGTTCTAACGTTTGTTTTACAAATATTTTTTCACATATTATATTTTTCATAAATTATGTTAATACCATTAATATATTAAATCATAAAAAATTATTGATATGTAAAAATAAAAAATATATTACACTTACCTTAAAGAATAAGAATGAAACATTTTTGCACTTCAATTTGTGATAAAAGTTCAATTAAAAAGTATGAAACACCACATAATTCATGATAGTTTCATCTTGATAATCTTACCATCTAACTAATCTAAATAAAGGAATTATAGCTCTGCTTTTTTATGTATTTAATGGAAGGCATTTTATTAGGTAGAAATTTTTAAGTGCTCATTAGAATTGCATTGATTTATATTATAAAAGTGAATTTTAGCTACTTAATTAGATGATTATTATAATTGCATTGATTGAATTTAAGGTTCATATGAATTGAGTTAGTGCTCAATATACTATCTTAAAATTATGAGGACATAAAATTATATTAGTTGAATTTTACAAAAATGCTAAACATCACAAAAACATCTACGTTTCATACATTTACATTGAAGACCGTTTTCCATTCTTATCATTTTTGAATCACCACTTGACTGTGATTGGTTATGAGACATAATGTAAATTTTCGTCGAAAAATAATTCGTCAGAAATAATAGTGCTGCAAATACATATATATATAGGGCGTAGCCATATCATTAATTTTGTATTTTTTTTGGATTGCCAAAGAATACACCAAAATTATTTGAGAAGGCCTAATCATTAAATTACATATTTTTTAAAAAAATCATAAAATTTTTAAAAAAATTGAATTTAGCCATATCCTCCAATTATTTAATAAAAAATACATGTATTCAATATATTAAGAACGTAAAAATATTTAATATTTTTTATTTAATAATTAAGAGAATTAATAATAAAATTAGTTAAAAGAATTTAGAATTATTTAAAAAATTTAAAGTCATATTTTGAGGCTCGAGAGAGCCATATCTCATACCACAACCCTTTTCTTAAAAAATCTTAAAATAATGGCTAATGATATTAAAATCATTTATTGATTTTAAGTAAATATATTATATAGATATAATTGTTAATTTTTTTTTTGACATACGATATAAATTGCTATGAAAGAAATCAGACCTAAACTCAATAACCGAAAAAAGGAACCAAAAAATAAGTCTAAAAATTTATTATGAAAATTAATAACAAATAAATATTTGATAACTTAAAAAAAATATTAAAATGAATTAAGATACCATACGTCCATACTCATACCAACATCAACAGCCCTTTACTTTTTCTATGATATAAAAATTGCAAGCTCCACAGTCAATATTGTGTTTATCGGCCACATAAGCTTAGGAGAGAGAAGGTGTTTGTTTGTTTTGTTTGGTCAAACGGCAACCACGTGCGCCCCCCTTATCCTAAACCCCACCTCGTACTTTTGATTCTCTTTCCGTCACAAGTCACAACGTGTCCCCTCTTGTCTCGTGGTCCCCATTGTTTCGTTTTAAATTTGAGAAAAAATTTATTTTTAAAGTAAAGAAAAAAGATGTATTAATTTTTAATTTAATTTAAAATATATTATAATTTTTATCTACTAAATAATTAAAAAATTAATATACTATTAATTATTTATTTTAAATAAATTCAATTTAAAAAAAATATCCTTAAATTTGATATATTCCCTCTAATCATTTTATATCCCTTCTCACTCTTTTCTCCTTTTAGAATACCATTATCATGAGTGATTGAAAGTTGCATAGATTGCGTGAAGTTTTAAAAATATATATGTTGAAAAATATTGATGTTATTTATATATATTAAGAGAGAATTTTAATTGTTATAAAATATGTTGTGCCCATTTATGGATTCTATTTTATGACAATTCCTTGGAGTAAAAAATTATATTATATAGATGATTTTTGAAATTTAAAAATTATATTTAGTATGTACATATTATCAATTGTATATAAATTTATAAAAATAAATAATATAAAGAAAAAAAGAAACATGGATTTTTGTATATGTAAAATATATATATATATATATATATATATAATAATGTTATTCTTTTCTTTGTTTGTATTATAGGTTAAGTAGTATTGGTGCCTAGTTTCTTCTTTTAACACTTATCCTATTATGTTGAAGTTGAATATTTCAAATATTTGGAGTTATTGCGATAATTATTATATCAATAATGTCAATTTTTCATTTTAATTAAAGGTGGGTTATATTATTTTTAGAGAAATAATGACTTATTTTTTAAAAATTATCTCAAAAAACTTTTAATTATAAATTGTTTAAAATACAAAATAAGTTAATTCAAACATACATTAAATCATGAAAAGGATAAGCTAAAATATACTAATATTCAAAATTTATATGTGATTAATTTTATATTATAGTTATAAGTAGGAGTGTCAAAATAGGTCGGTCTATAAGGGTCAAGCCAAATTTTGAGTCAAGCTAGACCGGGCTAAACTTGTTGTGGGTTAGTATTTTGTTAACTTAGTCTAAACCTATGAGAGTTGCAGGTTAAGCTGGGTCAACCTGTTGGCTCGAATTATCTTTTATTTTTTAATTTTCTCTTATAATTTTAACACTTAAAAAATTTAGTTTTATGTTTCATCATTATATTTTTCTTTTGTATACTTCAAATATCAACAAATAAAAAATAAAATTATTTTTATGGCATAAATATTAATTTATACTAAAAAAATAAAAATAAAACTCTTTACATATCATAAAAATTATTAATTTATTAATTAAACATAAGACTAGCGAGTTAGCCCAATCCATTGCAAGCCGGCCTATGTTGGGCCAAAATTGGACTAGCCAATTCGGGCAAAAATTCATTTTTGCAGGTACAACTTATCTGTTTTATTAGGCTATAGGCTGGCCACCCGTAATCATAAGTGAATAAAATTTGTTTAGAATGTGTAATGTTAATGTTGGAGGTTTAATTCTATATCAGATCATCTTTCTTCTCATATCCAAGTGCTTAGGTATGTATTGTTAAAAATAAAAAGAATTATAGAAAATTTATAATTTGAATAAAATATTCTTCAATATTATTTGAATTATACTACTCATCTATGCACAAGTTTAGCATTATATTTGATTTTTTTATTAATAAAATGGAATAGAATAAATAGGAAATGACTAGAAAAAAATAAAAAAAATAGAATAAAGTTATTTTTTTCTTGTTTAGATTATTAATAATAGAACAAAACGAAATTTCATTATTTTATTTGTGAGTTAAATCATAAAAGAATAGAACGGATGTAAAATACTTCTTTTTAAGCTTATAAACTTATTTCTCTCTATATTACCTCAATTTTATAGGAATAAAAATTTGATATTTAAGAAAAAAAAAAGAAAAAAAATTTCCCTTAAGTTTTTTTTTTCCATTCCTATCTATTATTAAACTTCCAAACAAAAAAAATTATTTCTCTTATTCTCATTTCCTTCATTTTCCCCGTCACCCAAACATAATGCAGGAGAGGGGAAGGGTTAGATATGCCAACAGTTTCAGCAACGATTTACATGGATACCTATATATAACCTACCATGACCACTAGCAGGACATTGTTCGGTCCTACCATTTTACCTAACCTTCATTGGCATTTAAATTATAATACTGATATTAATTAATAGTTATATTAATCCAATATATTAAATTTACACAAAAAAAAATTTATAAGTTTTACTCCAAAACCTTTTATTTTTAGTGTCCTTACTATAATAGATTTCTATGTCGTACCATTTCTAATGTGAATCTATTCTTTTAATTGGTTTTGTAGTTCTGAATTATGATAGATTTGGAAGTTAATAATAATTTAAAATTATTTTAGGTTTCTCAACTGTAATAAAGTTTTTACTTACTTATTTTCAAGAGATAAAAGATTCGAGAAATCCTACATTTTTTAATTGATAATTGATTCACACAGTTGAGCACAACACACTCATCTAAAAAATACACACAACCCACTTGGGGAGGGAGAGGGTAAAAGCAAGATTTGATCCCAGATTCTTACATTCATCTACAAACAACTCTACCAGCTCAACTAGTTGGCACCATCAAATATTTTACTTACTTGTAGGTCACTATCAAAATTTTGTATAAAGGATTAATTACGTGCCAGGTTTTTGCACTATGTTTTTTAGGGTTTTATAGACTCTATTTTCGAGTAGCAATTTACTAACTAAATCATTAAACACTTACTCACCTGGCGCTTACAACTTGTAGGATTCAATAATCCTATCATTATCGACATGTATTTGAGCTCGAAGAGGTGCTTCCTTAGCCATATTAATATGCTCCCCCCCTCACATTTTGTTGGACACCAAACATATTTTGTTTGGCAGAAGTGGGGAGGGAGAGACAGGAAGAAGAAAATGCCTAACAAAAAGTGTTCAGTGTCTTGCAGGTTTAGAACATTTCTGTGTTCATTAAGTCGTAACATAAATTAGGTTAGATGATGTTAAACAAGGCACCAACAATTTTGCAGAGTGTTGATGGTTCAGACACCTAACAGGATGACATTCCCTGCAACTATTGCCTGACACAATAACAATAATAATAATACTGATGAATGATGATGATGATCATGATAAATGGTGATTAATTAAAGGAAGGTTATCATAATCTTGGATATTGCTATAGATTTTTTTTTAGTTGATATAATATTGCTATAGATATTTTCTTACAATCATTTGGGATTTATAGCATAAAGACAACTTAATATTTATATTAAGATTTATAATCTCATAGGTCATGGCCAGCATATGATGCAATTGGTAACAAAGTTATAATAAATAACATAATAACACATTGCTGTTCTTGCCACCCAAACAAATAATTCTGAAGTTAGAGCTGTAGTGCAATAGGGAATAAAAAAGGATTTTGCACACCATGAACCCAAGGCAAGTACTATGATTGCATTGACTTATCTTCCATTCTTCCCCAACGAACTAGCCAAATTAAAAACCAGTCACTTTTGCCAGAGCCAAAACAAGTTGTATTTCGAAGGTCGTCACTGTCAAAGCCAGATTAGGCAGGTTGTTCAGGCCCCCATTTGTCTGTGGACAACAGCAAAGCCAGCATTAGTCTTTGGTCCAACGGGCAGATGCTTTAAAACACTTTATGAACAGACATTGGCCAGTTTCTGTTGCCTTATGAAGGATTGGACTAGAATGAGAGATATAATTTATTGTTATTTGGATTGTCTCATTTTAGATGACCCACATTTCTTACACCAGGACTACAAAGATCCATCCTAGTGTCTGTCTCACTTTTTGAATGACATGTTAGAAACTAAAATGAAGGAATGAGGAATCCAAAGCTAACAACGAAAAAAAGAAAGAAGGATTTGGAACTGTTTCTGAGATTTATAATTGCACTGGGGGGTAAGACAAGAGAAGCAGATGAGGTGACTAAATGAGCTTGTTTGGGAAAGAATTCAGCTGCTTTTTTTGGGAAAAAGTTATTTTATAAAAAATTAATTATATTTAGATATCTAGATTAATTTGTAAAAAAAAATTTATTTTCATAAAAAGTTTATATTTTTAGATAGATTTTTTTAACTATACTTTAATAAGAGAAGCATTTCTCATAATGACCCTAATGACTCTCCATCAAATATTATAAATAAAATAACTTTATACATTTTTTCGTAATTTACTATGTAAAAATAATTTTTTTCGCACCATTCAAACGAAATAAATTATCTTAAAATCATTTTTCAGCAAACATACTCAAACAAAAACAGATTCTGATTATAATCAATATTTACAATAATCGATTATATATATAATCAATTATCATCATAATCTATTTTTTTTAACTTTCCCAAACACACTCTAAGTCATAATTGCAGGATTGTATCATAATTAGAAAATACAGCTATTCTTACCTCCCAAATAAAAGTAGCAGTAGGACAATAAAGAAACAAGCTTAAGTAGCTGGTCTCAGAAGCACACATCATGCTTTGATTAACTTTTATTCCACATTCCTCTAACCAAAATAATATTCCCCCTTTTTTTTGGGGGGGGGGGGGGGGAGGTCACAGTGAAAACAACTTGAAGATTAGCCAGGTTGCTGAGGCCTCTTTATCTTTTCACAACTGCAAAGCCAGTCTTTGGTCACTTTATGAGAAGCCTTGGCCAGTTTCTCTTTACAGTTATTATAAAGGATGATAGAAAAGCGTTGGGCTTATCCTCTTGTGGGGTGTGGGGCACCCTCCACTCCCAATGGGTAGTAGAAAAAAGCTTCTCTAAAGTGAGTAAGTGAAAGTGTCTCTAAGGTGAGCTTAACCCTGAGAGAGAGCCTAATTGAGCTACCCTTGAACTTGCTATCCTCTTAAAGGGTAGCATCTCTGTATCTCTCTCTCTCTAAGCCAAGACAAGTTTCATGACCTGTAAGGCTGTAACACTTAACGTTCAAGAATCTGTCACCACCATAACACACAATTTTAACAGATTTTTATGGTAGACAATGCATTTGACTATAGGGACATTATATCCTAAAACATAGTAATATACATCTGCATCTGTTACTTTCAGAGTGAGAAATGTGTCTAGATGTAGGCAAGTCAGGTCCACATCCAAGATTTGGAGAACAAAACAAAGTACTAATATCAACATGGTTGATCAAAGTATCAAACTATAAGTTCACTGCCTTCCACTACAGCCCAAGTAGTCAAGCAAAGGAGTAACAGTTCAGTTAACCCCTGATTTTAAAAAGGTAATTTATCAACAAAATGTAGTTACAAAAAATCTTTGCTCCGCATCTGAGGTGAATAGCCATATTAGTTGACTGCCTTGCTGCCACCCCAGGAAATAAAGCTATCCTGCGAGCCGAATTCCTATAGAAACATGGAATGCATTACCAACAAGAAAATTCGATGGCCCTGACAAAATTAAAATGAATTCAATGTAATGCTAAATCATTGAGACATGGGAATACCAGCTGACTTAGTCGAAACTCTGAAGGTGGTGTCTCAAGCTCTACATTTGCAGGGTCAAGGGCAAGACTTTGGCACTCTTCAATATCTTTCTTCAGATGCTCTGGTCCTAGATGAGCATAAACAGAAAGACTGAGTCGTTCCTCATGTTGGCCATTTTTTCCATCCCTATTGGGAGACTGGCTTTGAAGGAGATCATCACACAAGGACAATGCTTCAACAAGTTGTTGTGAATCCAACAGATTCTGTGACTCGCTATCCCACCATTTTGGGTCTTCAGCATTATTTTTTACATTATCTATCCCTTCATTATTTTGAGTTTCAACCATGGATAGATCAGTTTTTGCAAGCTCTTCACAATCAACTTGAATGTCATCTACACAATCCATCTGAGGATGCATTGGTAGAACATGGTGCAGAAGACAAAAAACAGAAGAACAAGAATGATAAACTTCTGTAAGTGCTATTTTCACATTTCCCTAAACTATCATCACAAGCAGCAACTAGCAAAGTTAATCTCATAAGACTTTTAAATCATTGTCAATCAGAATTTGCCTTAGAAAAATATGACACTAAGGATTAGAACCTTAGCTAAGTGGTTAAGTGACATTCCAGTATTAATAAACAAAAATGATTAGAAGTGTAAAATAAAATAAAATTTCCGAGCATTGGCACTGGCAAATTACATGTTTGGTGCCACAGAAAGAAAACTACCGATGGACCTTTGATATTAAATGAGTGTTGATATTGTTTAATTATGTTGTTGATATTGTTTGATATAGTTTTGATATAGTTAGATATAGTCAATCCTCAAAATCAAGGGATTTTGTATTTAATTATTGTAATCTATCATTCTTTAAATAGAGGAAATTTGAGATTCAGCTATCATAACTTGGTATCAAGAAGGGTTCGATCCGGTCAAGAACCGCTTCCGGCGATCCTCTCCGAAGCCAAGGTTACAGTCTCGAGTCCATTTATCCATGTTTATTCCACCGTCTCCGTCACCAAAGTCCGGACAACTCGAAAAACCGGTTTCAAGAAGACCCACCGCCGTTTCTCCGCTCTTCACGCGCCCACGCGCCCCCACCTTTTCGTCGCGGGTCTCCGAATCGCGTGAGCACCACGCGCCGCCTTCCGAAGGCGTCGTTTCGTCAAACTACGCGTCTTCTCCGTTGTGCTCGCCGGCGTCCTTCACGGCCTACTTTTGACCATCAAAGTCCGGTTTCAAGCACTTTCAATTTTCTCCTTCTCACCATGTCCGATTCAACCACCGGCTCTTCCAAAGGTTCCTACGTCACCCCGTGCCAGGGGCTCGAGGTCTCATCTCTTTTGCCTCAACAAAAGTTATCACCGTCGAAAAAACTCAATGGTAAGAATTTTGGGACATGGATTCCTCATGTTAATGCTTGAAGTTTGGTTTTGGTCGAGGGCTTTATGAACATCTCACCACGAAGGGTTATTTAATAAGATGGATGATCTCATTCTTCTTCTAGTCACAACTGTCTTTTATGGCTCTATTGATCTTTCTTTCGCCAGCCACTTTAAATTGTCCTATTCGTGTTTTCTCAATCACTTTGTCCACAATCCACTCTTCGGAAAAATCATGATCTTCCCTCCATATGAGTGTAAAGAATCTTCATTGATGACTTTGGTATGAATACTCAACAAACTTGATAATATGTATATGGTCTTTGTTCTTCCAACATTTTTTTGAGGATACACCTTTTTTTGCCTCAAGGTCTAACTAAACTTACCGACATCTCTCACGGTGGAGGAACTTTCTCGTCTGCGATTCTCGAACATGAATTGGCTCAGGCCACGAAGCCATGTAGTCACCTCATCACGTTTATCTTCCAACCATTTGGTCATTTGGATCGTCCATTTCTGCTGAAAATCTTCGGCATACATCTCGATGAAGAACGAAGTTTTGGAATCTGGCACATGATAACAGCATGAGAAAAATCACATCAAATAAACATCTACTCTCAAAAATGTCAGACCATAGCACATCCTTTAGCCACATTAGCCTAATTCATTAACTGGAGCAAATTACATGTTTGGTGCCACAGAAAGAAAACTACCGATGGACCTTTGATATTAAATGAGTACCAACCTTAATTTTGATTTTGACGTCATAGCAAAAGACATGTCAAATATTAAATCCAGATTAATTGCTTAGTGTTTTTTGAGTGAAGAAAAAAAGAGGGCCCAACATATGATTACAAAAGAACAGTTACACTCTCAATATGTGATACATCCTCTTCCAGTAGCAAAGCAAAACACACAATAAGAAAATGTTTGTGGCAGAATGATAATTGGAAAGAGATTTGCTAAGAAAATACGGTTGAAGGTTTTACCTGAGGAGTGTGATGTGATTCTTGACCTACGTCTAGATCTGAACATCGCTTTTCATTACAAGGAGGTTCAGGAGTTACAGATTTGGGAGTGACTGGATCCACTTTCACAATAGTTGCTTCAGTGGTTTCAGGAATATCCTGGTCATCTTTTTCACCCAATTTGACTTGCTGCTGCTGGTAAAATACTTTAGAGATAATATACTCTCCATCATTTTCATCCTCTTCTGTTCCTAGGTGATATTGGTGCATAACCCAATTAGTTTTCTCAGCTTTTCCACCTCTCACCAGGTTCATATACAGAACCATAATCTTTTTACAGCCTTTCTGAACCCCATTCA
Organism: Ormosia semicastrata; assembly: GCA_029884595.1. NCBI lineage: Eukaryota > Viridiplantae > Streptophyta > Magnoliopsida > Fabales > Fabaceae > Ormosia > Ormosia semicastrata. The sequence continues at coordinate 32,156,511 of JAQQTO010000059.1, read as the reverse complement.
AGATGACAGGTTTAGTCCTTCCAGTCTTGTGCCAGCGGACATCACCAAAATCCTGGCCATGTATTTTTCTACGCTTTCGGCTGCCAGTATTATAAGCCTTGATTGCTCTATGGAAAAAGTGGGAAGCACTTCCATCTAGCTTGACACCTAAATTTTTTAATCATAGCTTATTATATTGATTAGAAAAAATAATCAAGCATTCAAAGTTGAATAAAACTCATGCTATCCACCTGGTAAATGTTGAGGATGAGTATAACAAATTCCATCATCCACTTCAAGAGTAGTAATAAATTCACCGATGAAAGGGTGAGGTTTTGAATTTCCTGCACTAACTTTTGCAAGCAAGTGCCATATTATCTCTTGATCAGATGGATCAAATTTCACACCCTTAGGTAGTCCTGGCCACTCTTGTGCTACCTAACAACAAAAAGTTTCAAATGTCAGAACATCTATAACTATAAGTGCAGTACTTGGGGATTTGGAAAGGATGAAGTTTCAAACTTAATTTCATTATAAGTTTAAACTTTAACTCAGTAATGTAAATAAACTTTAAGGACACATTTCCACGACTCCAGATACATGGCAAGTAGCACATTCGAAAAGAAGAAAAGAAAATACTCAAGTAACAAGCATTTGTGATCACCAATACGCGTTATTGAGAATGTATGATGGAAAGAAGCAATACATGAAATGTGACTGCAGCCCACTAGTTGGTGTCACGTGTCTAACTTAGTGGACAAAGATCAGAAGGCACAATAGAAACTGCCCATGAAATAGGCTCCTTCTGCAACTGATAGATTCCTTCTCCAGAAGTTTAGTAACATTATTATTAAGGAAAAACCATGCTAAGAGTGCTCTAATGCCCTCATGCAATCCAATGATGCAATTGACCCTAGGGGATTTTAAAAGTACACATATGCACAAAAAATATATTGATTGTATACTGCATAATTCTGATTTCCTCTTTTTCCCATCACTTCTGGATAACAAGTTTGATGATTTCCAAGGTGTATTACATCAATTGAGAAAAATGCTATGTTAGAAACAGCTACAAAAGCGAAGAAGTATTTATATGCGTAAGGGGAAATGGGGAATACCGAAAGGGGGCAATCATTTATTTTAGATTCCAGATTTCAAATTGAGGCTGGTACAGTGCCATAATTTCTTTCCCTTGCACCCTATCTTGCCTGCAATGCATCATTCCATACACTACAATTTCTTGATGCTTGAAGGAAAATTTGAATTTTTTTATGAACAAAACTTAAGTAAAGTTCTTTAGGAACTTGTGGTGCTATTCATTAATAAAAATATAATACGTGTCTTATTTTTTAACCACCTCATAATCTCTTTTAAAGTTTTCATTGATGAACTACAAAAAAATGTATACATGTCATGGTTTCATTGAAAAACAGCACCACACTTTTTTTATACCCTTCTCTCCACCTTGACATTAGACTCCATTACTTCTAGTGAAGTTGAAAATTCTTCTTCATGTAAACAACAACAACAACAACAACAACAACAACAACCCTCGACCATCAAACCAAAACCTTTTCCCTCCATTCAAAGCTCTCTATGGCGGGGAGCTAGGGAACTACCATTCCTTCCTTAGTTGAGGAAGTGAACAATATGTCGTGATCAATTGCTTTGCATGATTTGAAAACCAATTTGCTTAAGGCATGGATCAAACGTCTCTTGCAAAGAAGAGGAATGAAAAGTTGAGTCCTCGCTATTATGGACCCTATCAAGTCAGCAAACAGATTGGCTCTGTTGCATTTCAGTTGTCACTCCCTGCTGATTGCAAAATCCATCCTGTTTTTCATGCTTCATTGTTGAAGAAGGCTCTTTCTCCTTCGCCACACCTCAACCTCTTCCAACTATGCTCTCGATGAATTGGAACTACAGGTTTTTCCAGCGGAAGTCAAGCGGTCGAAACACCCTGCGGCACAAATTAAGTTACGATGCGGTGGCGGGGGCTTCCAGATTTTGAGGCTACTTGGGAGCCTTATGAGACGATTATGTCTCAGTTTCCCTCTTTTCACCTTGAGGACAAGGTGACTCTTTTGGGGGGAGTATTGTTAGACCCCCTATTAGAAAGGTTTACCAGAGAAAGATGAGACAACTGCCTATTGGGCCACCAGATTAGTTAGAATAAATAGAGAACAGAAAGGAGAAAACGGTTAGGAAATTAGTTGGGATTGGACCGGAGAGACCAAGCTCTCGGATTCTTGGCTGGGCATTCTTTCTTTCTCCCTCTCTATCGTATTCTCTCTCTAAACGTTTTCTGTATCTTTTCTCTGTTTGGAAACATCTTCCACAGAGCATTCTTCTATACAATTCAGATTCTATTCAGTAAATTCAATTCTAGATTACCAGTTTCTATCACATTATTATTAAGGAAAAACCATGCTAAGAGTGCTCTAATGCCCCCATGCAATCCAATGATGTAATTGACCCTAGGGGATTTTAAAAGTACACATATATCGTAGACCAAGCTTCTTGATTCTCTAAAACCCACTAGTTTTCTACTTGTATGAAGTCGGATTCTATTCCAAGTAAATTCAATTCTAGATTACCGCTTTCTATCACATTATTATTAAGGAAAAACCATGCTAAGAGTGCTCTAATGCCCCATGCATTGTATACTGCATAATTCTGATTTCCTCTTTTTCCAATCACTTCTGGATAACAAGTTTGATGATTTCCAAGGTGTATTACATCAATTGAGAAAAATGCTATGTTAGAAACAGCTACAAAAGCGAAGAAGTATTTATATGCGTAAGGGGAAATGGGGAATACCGAAAGGGGGCAATCATTTATTTTAGATTCCAGATTTCAAATTGAGGCTTATAATTTCTTTCCCTTGCACCCTATCTTGCCTGCAATGCATCATTCCATACACTACAATTTCTTGATGCTTGAAGGAAAATTTGAATTTTTTATGAACAAAACTTAAGTAAAGTTCTTTATCATTCATTAATAAAAATATAATACGTGTCTTAAAACTACAAAAAAATTATTAATGAACTTTGTGGAAACCAACATGAGCTGGAAATGTACAATTTGTCAAAAAGCAATTATACTTCCAAGAAAAATATATCTAATATGCAGTTGAAAATAGCAGCAGCCACATAAATTTTATATTCAAAAGTAAATAGGCAAATAGCAAGTAATTCGCCTCTTGTTAATTGCTATATGATAGTAAAGGCAAAAAATGTCATAGTTAGCCATAAACTAAGAGCAAACTGACTTGCCCATTTGATTACAATCTACTAATCTAGCATACAAAATGAAGATACTATCTCCTAGAGACAAGCATAATGGAAAGTGGCAATTTCCTTCCTAAGGTATAGTAAATATTGAAATGCTTTTGCATTAATATTTTACATTCAGTTCAGTTAGGATAAAACCCTTCTCTTACCCTTTCAGTTTATAGTAGCTTCAACTAAGGCATAACTGAAAAACCTTTTTTTTCTCATATACAAAATACAATCACACTCATGCAATATCACTGACAGAACTTAACAAAGAACCATAAAACACCAGCAACACTAGCATAATTATGATGAAAAGTAATCATGAAAACTAGAGTAAATGAACAGAACACAAGTGCAACACTAGATGTGAAGGAGGTTGGGCGAACATCTGCCATGAAATAAACCTTAGAAACACACACAGTCAAATGCAATATCTACACAGAACAAATGTTCCTGTCAAATATAACCTCAAATGAAAAGCTAGATCGAAAAGATACACATACATCACTGTTGTCAATAACATATTGACAATTTGGGCAAGCTCTGGTAGGATTGCTTTTCCATATAGCTTTTCCACATGCTACAGATGCACATTTTATTTTGGTTGCAATTCTACTTTTGTCCACCAACCAAGATGGTCTGCATAAACAAGAGAAACAAAATTTTTAAAGTCTGAGACCATGCACCACTACACAACATAAATTGTAATAGTAAAAAAAAAACTAATATCAAAATGATAACAAGAGTCCCTCATTACAAGCTTCCAAAAGGATAATGCATATTAAGAAATAATGAATAAAAAAAATAAAGCTACAAATGGTAAAATTAATCAAAGACAAATTCAAAAAGGAAAAAAGAAATTCTTAGTCCTGTAAAATTAGTACAAAGATGGCTTAGAGAGTCGGGAAGACATAGATAAGACACACAATCTGAGACGCACATCAAAACAAAACAAAAACAAAAACAAAATATTACATGGCTGGAACTGCATACTACATAAGTCCACTGAGTAGATTTAGGCACTTGGGACACGTTTTTATTAACATCTTTCTGTTCAGAAAAGCTTATAATCAAAATGATTGATAATAGAGAAATTTTTCCTGAAAAGCTATTTTTGTGTAAAAATTAAGCATAACCAAACGTGTGCTCAATCAATATCAGAACTCAGGTGACATTATGCAGTGGACTGCCATTTCCATTATATTTAGAGAAAACATACAAAATACTATACTGAAGTAAACACAACTCCAAATTGAATTTGAAGTTAAAAAGAAGAATCACCATGGTGGGATATTAAATGAAGCAATTCATTTTTATGGTGCATTCGGCAATTACAGGCATCATCAAAAGGGTGAAGAATATAGTAGAAAACAAAAATCTCAACTTTCAATTGCTTACCATGATCATCCATTTATTTCTCAATAATAGAACAATGATCAAAGCAGAGACGAACCCAAACTTAGAAAAACTCAACCGAAATTCAAAAAAGCTATGATTTTTCACATGAAAATAGCTAACCCCATTTGCAATATAGAAAGAAAAGCACAAGACATTGTTCTTCTTCTTCTGCTTCTTCTTCAATCATGTTTCAGTGGGAAATTGAAGAGTTTGATATTGAAGCAGGGAAGGTAAAGAGAGAGAAAGGTACATACCCAGCCATAGGAGATAGAGATTGGTGATGCAAGTCAAGTGTGAGAGAGATTCAAAACCATCAATTTTTGCTTCCCTTCTCTTCTCTCTCTCTCTCTCTGTATGAGAAACTTCCAATGCAAAAAAGTACTTTTGACCAATGTTTTTAGTAAAGACATCGACTCACAGTTAATTGATTTAATTGTGGTAGGGTCATAATTATATATTATTTTAATTAGAAGACGTGTCACTCAATCTGTATTTTTTATTTTTTAATTTATATAAAATTATTTCCGATTAAATTATAAAAAAATGATGTTCATATATATATATATATTTTATAAAAATTATCATCTTATACTCTTAAAAAGAGGTGTAAATATTATTCATATTTTTTCAATAGATATGATTGAGTAAAAAAAGTGATAGAAAAAATATATATAATGAATATATTAGATGGAGTATAAATATAGGTGTATGTACTATTTTTGATGTAAAAATATAAGAGTTATTTTTTTATATATCTCTTTTCATACTATTTTTAATTAGTTGTAATTAAGTGAAAAAAAGTGATAAAAAAAGTGATATAATAAATGATATGAGAAGTAATATAAAAAGTAATGTGTGAGAAAAATAATATAAAAAAATCAGAATTAAATTATAAATTATTTATATTTTTTCTTAATAATAAAAATATTAAGAGGGAGAAATAAGAAATATAAAGTAATTTTTGGTAGTAGAAAGTGGGTGGTTACCATTTTTCTTTTAATAGTGGGCTAGTTTTTAGATGAAATAAAAGGGTAAAAATAAAAAAAAATGTTCGAGACTAAAAGGGAACAATCTCCTTTATTAAATAGTATAGAAATTATTGATATTATATAATATATTTAATTTAATTTTAATATATTATTAGTATAAAAAGATTTATATTATTATCTAATTTTTATTATCAGGTTATTAAAAAATTTTACTCTTATAATAATTACTTCAAAAGTTATATATATGATAATGTATGATTAGTTGATTATGTAAAAAAATTTACACTGATAAAATATTAAAATTAAACTCTAATATATTAAGTAATAAACTAACGTATTAATATATTATATTATATTGTATAATATTTTAAAATTTCACATTATATAATAAGTAAAACATTTAAACATATAATATTTATAAAAATTAAAAAATCATACTTATAAATCTCATATAAATTAATAAATAAAATATTTAAATATATAATTTATATAGAAGTTAAGAGAGGGACAATTCTTCTCCATCATTCCTTAGATTTTATATATGAAACTTTATAGCTTAGAATTGAATTTTTATTTGAATAAAAAATTTGAATAAAAATTTATTTCTAAACGAATTTTTAAAAAATTTAAGATAAAACTCAGTTCAAATTGGTTTAAACTAGTTTAAACTGATTTTCATTGGTTTTTGTTTTTTTTTTGGTACAAATTTTCATTGGTTTTTAATCGGTTTAAACTTATTTTGACCGGTTCTTTGAAATTTTTATTTTCTGCATTAATTGGACCAGACACATGACGAATTTGCCAGTTTTCTAGTTAAACATCCGATCTAGTTTTTTTTCCCCATTATTTATGACTTATGACCCTTGTATATTTATTTTGACCGGTTCTTTGAAATTTTTATTTTCTGCATTGATTGGATCAGACACATTAGGGGTGTAAGTGGATAGTTGGATTTGATTTTTGAGGGAAAATAAATCTGAACTAATCAAAATCAATTGGTTTAGTTTGGTTTGGTTTTCATATTTTTTTATAGCCAAATCCGAATTAAACCGAATTGAACATCTATGAATTGGTTTGATTCGGGTGATCGAGTTTATTATTTTTTTAATATAAAAATTAATTAAATAATTAGTTTTTCATAACAAAAAAATACATAATAAATCTATAAAAAACATTTAGAAATAAAATCAAACTTATTGATTTTAATACTAATAATTATTTCATATTTTAAAATATGTATTAAAATATTCATAAAGAGGGAATAAAGAAATATATTAATATTTGTATTAATAAATTATATTTGAATAAGTTAAAAAAATTTTCAAGAGATATTTAACTTGACAAGTTGTATAATACTACTATTTAATTAAGAGAAAGTTGTGAGGCTATTAACTTGGAGGTATATATGTAACCAACTGAACCCCTAAGAACATGAGTGGAGTTAATGGAAACTTGATTAGTTGAACTTTGAATCAGCAACTTAGTGAATCCAAAGTCTCTAACCTTTGCAGTCATATTTTCATCCAAAAGAATGTTGTTGGATTTCAAATCACAATGTACAATAAGAACTTTACTATCATTGTGCAGGTAATCCAATGCACAAGCAGCATCAATATCTATATTCAGTCTTTTCATAAGGTTCAACTTATTTTCATTTGCATGCTTTCTCTTCCCCTTAATCCAATCTTTCAAACTCTCATTACTTAAGTACTCATAAACTAGAAGTCGAAATTCATTATTTTTAAAGTCAATACTAAAACATTTAAAGTCAATTCATCGTTTTCAAGCTTCCAAGTTTAGATGATGTTGTTCTTTATTACTTTCACTTTTCTCGTTTTTATGTATAGTACAAAGCAAATTGTCAGACATAGTATCAGTGTTATTACTGTGGTTATAATGATGTAATGTCTGACATGCCTTCTTCCATGGCCATGAGGCACACATGCAAAATACAAGAAAAAAAGTTTATTGCCTTTTAAATAGATAACAGAAAGATTTTGAAAAATTCCACCATTAGGAATGGTTCCTTCTAAATCATTATAAGAGAGGTTCAAAAGCGGAATGACATGTAAATTTTGAAGTTCAATAGGAATAAATCTAGAGAGTTGGTTGAAGGAAAGATAAAGTTTTCAAGCCTTTCACCTCTCCAAGAGTTTTTAGAATAACACTTGATAGTATATTCCGGCCGTAATCATCAGCCAGATGATCGAATCGAATATTTTGGCAAGGAATTTTTAGTATTCTGTGTTGAACGAAAATGATATTTTAAGGGTTAAAAACTGAGAAAATATTACAAAAAAATAAAAAAATAAGTAATAGATAAAAAATGTTGTAACATATTTTTTTTAAAATAAAATATATAAATATATAGTTTAATTTGATTCGATTTTAAATTTTAAATTCAAGAATCGAATCAATTAAGTTTTAATTAATTTAAATTTTATCCAAACTAATTAATATATTTAAATCAAATTAAACTAATTTAATTAATTTAATTTAAATTGATCAATTAATTAATTATCTAAACTAATTTATATCCCTAAGACACATGACGAATTTGCCAGTTTTCTAGTTAAACCTCCGATCTAGTGTTTTTTTTTCATTAGTTATGACTTATGACCCTTGTATATATTTTTTGGTGTACAGGAGTGTTATGACCCTTGTATATGTCAAACAAAATAGGAGTCAACTACTAATGTTCAATTTTTTTTTCTTTTTTCCTTGTTTAGTTTTCTCATTTTTAAATCAAACCCCACCTCGCACACCAATAACACTTTTCTCGTCGCTTGTGTAACAGGTGGTGTCCATAGCCAATGCACATGGGAACATTTAAGTTCAAAACTCTAGCTTTTATGCCGCCATTGAAAACATATGTGAAAACATAATAGATTTATATATTATTATGAAAGTAGTTTAATATATCTGTTTATTATATATGTTAAGTTTTGTGACTATTTAAACATATTTAGTAACTTTATTATATTATTATATATGAAATATAATTGTTATTAACTTTCAAATTGACTTAAATTGTTTAATTAGTAAAAATAAATATAAATAATTTATTTTTAGGTCACAAATATATAAAAAATAGTGTAATTAAAATTTGAAGTTAATTAGAGTTAGTTTGACATATTTTTAAATATATTGAATGTGTATTTTAATACTAAATTAACTGCCAATAAATATGAAAAAATATAGAAATTGATAAATAAGATTTTTGATGAATTTTAAAATTTATTTTAAACTTATTAGAAATTTAAAAATTGATTTCGATGATATTTAAGTGTTCTTAGTAAATAGGAAGTTTTGGTACCACTTAGTAGCTATCCTTTAAGTAGCAAAATTTGACTTTACTACTCATTCCTCACGGCAGAAACAGAAAACAGAAGAAAGAAAAGGGAAAAGAGAAAGGGGAAACTGAGGAGGAGAAAGAAGAAGGAGAAAGAGGAAGAAAAGGAAAGATGAAGGAGAGCTTGGATCCTTCCTTGACTTCATCTTCAAGACCTTGAGGTAGGGAAAAACTTGTTTTGATACTTTGTGTCCATTTTCTTCATCTTGGTTCATGAGGGACTTAATGGAGGAAATGGGCTTGAAGTATCAATTTGTGTGTTCTTGGCCTATTTCTTGTTGTAGAACTTGAGTATAGCTTGGTGTTGGTTTGTTGCATGCTTGGTGATGAATTTTTCATCCCTTGAACACTCATAACCTCATTTGAGCCAAGAAAGGGGTTTAGGTGTTTAGGATGATGAATGATTCATTAATGTAATTTGGAGTGAGTTAAAAATTGTATAAGAGTTACAATGTGTTAATGGACCTTGGGAGGTGTTGGAAATTACTTGGATTTGAGGTTTGAGTGATTGGAAGATGGTTTGTTCTCAATGGAACAGTGACCCAATTTGCAAAATTCTACATATTTGCTACTGGGTAATCAGCACTTGAGCACTGGGAGCTAGGCGCTTGAGTGCCCACTGCCCAGTAAGTTTGTGCATGCTGCTATGGAGCTAGCTCCTAAGCGCCCTTGGTTGAGTGCTTAAGCACGCAACGAGCGCCTGAGCACCAAGCTTAAGCGCCCATCACTGGGAAGAACATGAGAGGCTCTCTGCCACTCGAGTGCTTGAGCGCTCAATAATTAGCACCTAAGCACCCAGTCCTGCATATGAGAGGATTATTGTTTGATGAAAATGGAGTGTTTAACTTGTGTAGTTCCTTCTTTTATGCTTCTTAATGAGTAATAAGACTTTAATATGAGTATTTAATGAAGTATGAACGTGATGAATCAAATTGATTTGTGATGCTAATTATGTGAGGTAATTAGACGTGGTTATATATGTTATATTTGTATTTTGTTGAAGGATTTGATCCTCACATTCTGGGATAATCTATAATAATGTGAGGTAGGACGATGCTATGCGTGTTATAGTGATGGATAGTCATATCCTCCCTCATTGTTCTAGTAATTAAGCTGAGGTGAGTCATATCCTCTCTCTTTACTATATGCTATCCTAGATGGAAGGTATTTGAGGTGGGTTATATCCTCACTACCTCTTGGAGATATATAAAGCAAGGATTCCAGAGTGGTTGAGGTGGGTAATATCCTTTCTACGTCTAATGAGTAGTTGAGGTGAGTTATATCCTCACTACGCCTGAAAACTCATGACATATCATAACATATCCTAGAGTAGTTGAGATGAGTAATATCCTCAATACTTCTGATGATTCATGACATTCTTAAATTACATTCACTCTTAAGACTTACATAAACATGAACATAAGGCATAATTTGGCATACGCATGACAATTTTATAGGTTGTTGCCACCATGACATTTAAATTCATGACATTACAATTGTTTGGGCTGTTGCATATTATTTATGAATATATAAAATGCTGATTTTGGAATACTTCTACTTAGAATTGTGATTTCTCACCCCGTTTATGTTGTCATGTAAATCCAAATGTAAATTCTTCAAAAAGAAAGAAGAAGATGTATGAAAACTAGTATAATTTTTATGCGTATATAGACAAAGATTTTGTGTTTTGTACCTTGAGAGGCGTAATTTGTTAGTTTTGTACATATTGTTGTATTTATAAGAAATACATATATAATGTATATATTCTTTCATTCATGGCTCATACTTTCATATAATGTTGTTATGTTATATTAGAAATATTTTAATAGTAAGTAGCATGCATATATCTAATTACCATGGTATAATTCAAATTAGATCATTGTTGTTAAATTTGGAATGTTACGGCCATCGCCGGAGGAGGAGGCGAGAACCAGAAAAAAATGATCTTGTTCAATTCTTGTTACACATTTTTTTAAGGAGACAAAAAATAATACTCATTTATATTAAAAAAATCAAAATCAAAGACATGTTGAGCTGTTCCCTTTCCTGTGTCCAATATCTTGCTCTCCTTTTTAAATTTCCTTTTTATTTTCCATCTCTCTCGTTCCTTCTTATTACGCTTGAGATCACCCTCCTATTGTTGCAAGCTATAATAGGATGGCATCAGTTTTGGACTCATCCAGTAGGTCATAAATCATAATAGTGTTCTCTTTTTCTCTCTCTCTCTCTCTCTCTCTCTCTCTCTGAACAACTAGTTCACGTATAACCTTGCTCCCAATGTCATCATGGCTTTGAGACGCCTCACTTTGCTTCCTCCTCCACAAGTCTCTCTCCCTTCCCATTTCTCGTTTTCATTTCTTCTCCTGACAATGAGATCAAAATTATAACCTTTTTCCCTTCTCCTTTCTCATTTTCATTGTGGGGTGGGAAAAAACACACACACAAAAATAAAAAATAAAAGAGAGTTTTTGTTAGAAATCTTAATTAGGTGTTGTTATTTTTTTGATATCAAACCCTAAAAAATGGCACCTTTGTTCAAATGGTGGGGGAAGATGGAGAACCTAAACTGGTCAATGGTTGAACTCGAGGGTCCGTCTGAAGAAAACTTCCTCATCACAACAGACCCATCTTCGGGTCTTCCAAGAGACACATTGGAACATGCGAGGTAGGGGGTTTGTTCTTTAGGTGGATGGTGATTTGGGATAATGAAGATTTGGCCATTTAGGTTAGGGTTCTTTAATTTTGATTTGGTGCTGAAATATTTTGATTTGATTTTGATTTTATAAAGAAATAGATTTGGTTTAGGTTTTTCATGAATTTCAATTGAGTGCAACATTGAATGTTTAAAAATTTTTCAAAAAGGTTCCACATGAATTAAAAAGTGTGTATGTGTCAAAATATATTTAGTTTATGTAAAAATGTATCAGTAATTTCACATTTACATGATCAGAGAGAATTTATTTAGAATATATTAAATTAAGAGTTTTTTTAATGAATATCTTAAGAATATTTGTTAAAGAATTTAAAATAATTTTTTTACATAAAAATTGATTTTTTTAATTTTTAATACATTAAATATATTATTTTTTATAAAAAAATTCTTTTAAATTTTTAAGTGTCCTTAAGACATTTTCTATAAAATTCCTTAAATTAATAAAATGCCATAGGATAATTTGTGTATCTTGTCATTGATGTGTTGTTGAGTTTAACTTATCGTTTGTCCTTGTTGGCAGTCAGGTCTTTGTGGTTATGTTGATTGGTGAAATAGGTCATGTTTAGTATTTCACAGCAAAAAGAAAAGGTCATGTTTGGCATTGTAATTTATCTGTGAACACGCGTCACTTATTGATCAAAAAATGTAAGAACAAAGGAATTTAGCCACAAGAAAAGAAAGTTGAAAGCCAAAAGCGTTATGTTCCTAAAAGTTATGCTTGGCGTTTTAAAGAAAATAAAAGAAAGTGATTCATAATGAAATGAAATAAAAATGTAAGAAATAGAATAAAAGAGAATGTATTATTTTATTATTTGATAGTTTAATAAGTTAATAAGGGAGAAAAATAGAATATTCAAGTCATTATTATTTTGACCTCTAAATTAGAGGAACAAAAAATAAAGACTTTAAATGACAAGAAAGAGAATGAGTTGTTATGTCATTTTATTCTTTCTTTTAAAATAACTCTCAAATATATTATTTTAAATTTTGTCATATCATTCTTTGCTAACCTCCCAAACATATCCTAAGGCTTTGTTTGGATTAGTAGTAAAAGATGTAATGAGTTGTGATGAGATAGAATGAGATATGATCCAATTATTTGACTTTTTAAAATAAGGATGTGATGGAATGGTATTGGGTAGGATCCAATCCATCCAATGTCACTCCATAATCCACTTTTTAACTCCCTCCAAATTGGGAGGTATGTGGTGGGATAGGCTAACGTAAGCACAAAAAATTTATAATGCCTATCATTTCATTCTCATTCTATCATTAAATATCTAAACAATGAGATGAGATTTTTATTCCATCCTATCTCATTTCATTATATTTTATTTCATCTCATTTCATTCACCATTTGTATCCAAATAAAATCTAAGGACTCGAGAGCATAAGTATATGAGGTTTTTACCCTGTAAATAAAGAAATTCTTAAGCAAACATAGAGCATTTAAGTTAGGTATATTACGCTAATTATGATATTAATTACTTTTTTTTTTCATAATATTTTTGTTTAAGGTTTTTATACAAAGATTAAGAAATGTATTAAATTTCATTAATTTTAGGGAAATATAACTACTTTTGATTAAATTATCTTCTCACTTCTTTAATATTTTCTTATTTCATTTAATGGATATACTAGAAGACAAGGATTTTGAAAAAAACATAATGCCATCTTGGTTTTATAAAATGATAGATTATATTTTACTAACTTTCTGGTTTGATCCTCATCTTTAGTAAACTTTTTATTCTAGTCCATTAACTCTAAGGTTCTTTCAATACAATCTTTACTATTTGAGGTGCATGGCATTAATTGTTCACATATTTGACGGTAACTAATGTGGTATATTGGTGTTATGTGGAATGTGATTAAAAATAAATATCAAAAATAATTGTCAAGTTCTACTAAAAATATAAAAACCTTGCAACCAATTGTAGTAAGCAAGGGTCGATTCACAGAGAACCAATTCAATTAACACTATCAATCTAATTCTTAAATTAAACTCTGATAAAAAATAAACAGTAAAATTAAAAGGGGGGTTTTGTTAATTAAAACTAACAAAAGAAATTAAACTTAAACCAAAGCAGTAAACACAAATTGAATTATTAAGTTAAAGATATTGGTTAAGAGATGGAATCCACCACTAGATTTATATGATTATGCCAACTTACATACCCTTTATACCAACATGATCAATTATGTTCTTATGTGATTGTGAGATAAATCTCATGTCTTCCTTAAGTTTCGCTTAATTCAGCAACCGCTCAAATCAAACCCTAACAATTAGTTATTTGTAAAGCAACCGCTCTTACACCTACCTAATGATTGCATTAAAAATTAGAAAACCAATCACACTAAGGTCTAATCACACACCGGGATTAAATTGCTTAGATCATATATCTCACTAGTTATACCACCGCAACCGCGCATAGCAATCCTAATTTTACTACTCTTGAAGTTTGGCAAGAATATAAAAACCTTTATATTGATTTAAGAATAGAAACATATGAATAAAAACATAATTGTATTGATATAAAGAGGTATGCAAGATTCACATAATCAAAACTAGAGTTTCATCTTCCCTTAACCAATCAAAAAGTTTAGCCACACATGGCAAATTCAAAAACAGAAGAAGAATTAAAAGAAAACATTGTTCAGAACAAAAGAAGAAAAGAAAAACTAAAGATCAAACTAGTTTCCAAGGCTTGAGAGTGATTTATCTTTGATCGCTCGAATCTGAGTCTCCAATCCTCAATCGAATCCTTCCCCTTCTTGGTCTTTGTGTTTCTCTCCGTTTTCTTGACGGCTCCCTCTGTCCAGACCTCTTTAAGGGCTCTAAGCAACCCTATTTATAGGTTTAGATACCTAATTTAGTATTAAAATATGAATTTAGATTTCTGAGCCGATGACACGGGCCGTGTCATATAACACGGCCCAACCCGTGTCTGAATCTGGTGACAAAATTCCAACTAATTTCAAAGTCAGAGAAGAACACGGCCCAGCCCGTGTCATATGACATGGCCCGTGTTATCGGTCAAGGCTAAAAACTGAATTCCCTTGTGAAGTCAGAGAAGTACACGGCCTACCCCGTGTCATTTGACACGGGCCGTGTTATATGACATAGCTCGTGTTGTCCAAAAATAGGATTTGACCCATCTTGAAATAGTCAGAGGAGTACACGGCCCACCCCGTGTCATATCACACGGGTTGTGTCACTCACTTTCTTCAAATGCGACCTTGATTCTTCATAAATGCCCTTCTTTCTTTGCTTCTAAGGGTAAAACTGATCTTCTTAAGTATTCATCTCTCTCCTTAAATGGCCATCAAGCTTGGTTTAATGCTAATGGACTCAAACACTCAAAGATATCTTGAAAAACATAATTCATTTATGAGTGTTTATAACCACATTTAAGCATAGTTTCACAAAAAATATCCAATTAAGCTCTAAAGCAGAAACTTAACTAAATATCAACAATTGAGCACATATGGAGTCCAATTAAATCAATCATAAGGCATTTAAAGTATGGAAATAATCAACAGATCAAATACCCCCACACTTAACATTTTACACTCTTGGGCAAAACATAAGACCAAACCAAGGAATAGGGAAAACAAAACAAAACAAAACCTAAAAATTCAAAAGACTCAGTTTCCAATGATATTCAAGAGAGGCAAAAGTTTGTAAGCAAGAAGAGTAAGAAAAGATTCAAGGAATCAAAACATTCAAGAGATAACAGTTCTTCACATTTCCAACCAACAAGCAAGGCATCTTCAATTTGAAAAGCATGAATTAAGAATGATAGATCCTCACACGATACACTCTCAATCTCTCAAGTATTTACAAGGTAAGTATTTCACTCAATTCAACCCATGAAAAATGTACTACCATAAGCTTGCTTATCTTCTACTTCTCCACTACTCAAACACATGCACACACAAATCAAGAGGACTTTATTTAAGGTTGTAATGGGGCCAAGGTAAGGGAAGGAAATAATATGGATATGGTAAGATGAGCACCCGAGAGAATAAAAGAACATTGGGGAGAAACTCAATTGACAAACATGAAATTTTTATTCCCTCAAATCTATATAATGCACATTCTCTTTACATATTCCTTTCCTTTTTCTTTCTTTTCTTTTACAATCTTTCTTGAATTTTTTTCTTTTTCTTTGCATATTTTTTTTTCAACACCTTGCATATTACACATCAACTTACACAACCCCCACACTTGTCTTATTAAACACTTGCAAGCAAAAGAGCTCCTTCAATGAAAATGAACCAATGCTCTCCCATTCTCTAAGGTAAGGTAAAATCATGGTTTTTCACATAGAGCATATAATGAGATAAGACAAAGAATAGGCAAATAGGCTCAAGGGGTTAATCAAAGGAAAATAATGCAAGGTTGGCTATTTGGCCAAAGTAGTTAATCACAAAAGAATGCCTCAATTATGTTCATGTATGCAAGTGAAAATGTAGCCTAAAAAAGAATTAAAGCAAGTTCTAGGGTGATCAATATGACATG
This sequence comes from Ormosia semicastrata, assembly GCA_029884595.1. Taxonomy (NCBI): domain Eukaryota; kingdom Viridiplantae; phylum Streptophyta; class Magnoliopsida; order Fabales; family Fabaceae; genus Ormosia; species Ormosia semicastrata. The sequence goes on along the minus strand of JAQQTO010000059.1, from coordinate 32,140,280 downwards.
AGTGAAAATCACACAAGAAAGAAAAGAATGGCATAAATGCTAAATACATCCATCAAAAGGCTCAAAATCTCACCAGGTATGCATCTATCAAACTCAATTCATCAATCAAACATCCAAAACCAAGCATGCCAAATTCAAGATGACAGAAGAAATTTATAAATCATAACCTTGAATTTCAATTGCTTCAAACTCATAGACTTCACAAATCTCAAAACATCATTGGAAATCAAATAAAAACATAATTTTTTTCAAAAAAGAAAATAGAAATTAAAATTAAAATAAAAAAATAAAACAGAAAACAAAATGTCAATTCCTCTCCCACACTTAAATTCTACATTGTCCTCAATGTAAATTTCAACAATAAACAATCATTAATAAATCTAGGACAAGTAAAATAAAAGAGAGGAAAGAAACATCATTATTAATTGAAGTAACAGAGGTAGATGAAGAAATTTACACCAGGATCCCATTGGCGAAAACATAATAACCAATTTATGCTTGAAATAACATGAGAGTTTCCACTGGGGTCCCATTGGCTGAAGTGTAATGACCAAGTTAAGCTTGAGACATGAGGGCTTCCACCGAGATCCCATTGGTCTTCCTTATTTTCCTTGGCTTCATTACTGAAGAGTAATATGTGCACTTCATCAACTTCATATGCATTGTTTCTATTGGACCATGGCCCAAAAACAAAATTCACTTCAGCAGTGTCCATCATCCGATTCTCTTCTTCCATATTTGAAAACTCTTCAGTGGCCTGCAATTCCACCTCCCTTTGGGTCTTAGATTCTGCTTTGTAAATAAAATCATCAACTTTCAAGTCTGCAGAAATCTCAAAGACGATTAGCACATATAATATCAGTACATTAGTGACAATGAATATAATTATTGAAACCAATAAAATCAAAAAATTCATCACACAACTCATCATACTGTCTCTCCACCACCTTAGGAAGGAGTTCAAGAATACTTACCTTGGGGGCCTTAGAGTTTTCCCCTCCTCACTTACCTCTTCATGCTCTGTTTCTTTCTTTTCAATGGTTTGTGAAGGAGAGGTGGGTTCATCTAGCGTCTTCCCACTTCGTAGTGTGACAAAGACTAGCATCTTCCTTCACATTCTCTTCGATTGTGAGGAAGTCCTTCGTAAATTTGGCTCGGAACTTGCTTGAGATCCGTGGCTAACCGATCCAAAGAGTTTTGCGGTCATTACACATGGCCTGTGTTTCTTGTTGAAACTGAATGTTATTAGTGGCCATTTGTCTTATTAGCTCCTCCAGTGAAGGCTCAGGTTGCCTAGGAGGTTGAACTTGTTGCTGCCCATGACTCAAGTTAGGAGGATCCCACCACCCTAGATAATATGTATTGGAGTAGGGGTTGTAGTTGTCGGACGGTTCAGAATATCCCCATACTACCTCTACCTCCTCATTTGTGTCTACTAGGAAAGTGAGACACAAATTAGTGGGATGTCCAGATGATAAGCAAATCTCACAAGCTTCCATGATCAATGGACATCAACACCTACAAACACTCAGAAAGAAATAATCAAAAATTAAAATAAAAAAATAAAAGCAGAGTAAAAATAGGAAACAAATTAATAGCGCAATTGAAAAATTGGTTCCCCGGCAATGGCGCCAAAATTTGGTGTTATGTGGAATGTGATTAAAAATAAATATAAAAAATAATTGTCAAGTTCCACCAAAAATATAAAAACCTTGCAACTAATTGTAGTAAGTAAGAGTCGATCCACAGAGAACCAATTCAATTAACACTATCAATCTAATTCCTAAATTAAACTCTGATGAAAAATAAACAGTAAAATTAAAAGGGGGGTTTTGTTAATTAAAACTAACAAAAGAAATTAAACTTAAACCAAAGCAAGAAACACAAATTGAATTATCAAGTTAAAGATATTGGTTAAGAGATGGAATCCACCACTAGATTTATATGATTATGCCAACTTACATACCCTTTATACCAACATGATCAATTATGTTCTTATGTGATTGTGAGATAAATCACATGTCTTCCTTAAGTTTCGCTTAATTTAGCAACCGCTCAAATCAAACTCTAATAATTAGTTATTTGTAAAGCAACCGCTCTTACACCTACCTAATGATTGCATTAAAAATTAGAAAATCAATCACACTAAGGTCTAATCACACACCGGGATTAAATTACTTAGATCATATATCTCACTAGTCATACCACCGCAACCGCGCATAGCAATTCTAATTTTACCACTCTCGAAGTTTGGCAAGAATATAAAAACCTTTATATTGATTTAAGAATAGAAACATATGAATAAAAACATAATTGTATTGATATAAAGAGGTATGCAAGATTCACATAATCAAAACTAGAGTTTCATCTTCCCTTAACCAATCAAGAAGTTTAGCCACACATAGCAAATTCAAAAACAAAAGAAGAATTAAAAGAAAACATTGTTCAGAACAAAAGAAGAAAAGAAAAACTAAAGATCAAACTAGTTTTCAAGGCTTGAGAGTGATTGATCTTTGATCGCTCTAATCCGAGTCTCCAATCCTCAATCGAATCCTTCCCCTTCTTGGTCTTTGTGTTTCTCTCCGTTTTCTTGACGGCTCCCTCTGTCCAGACCTCTTTAAGGGCTCTAAGCAACCCTATTTATAGGTTTAGATACCTAATTTAGTATTAAAATACGAATTTAGATTTCTGAGCCGATGACACGAGCCGTGTCATATAACACGGCCCAACCCGTGTCTGAATCTGGTGACAAAATTCCAACTAATTTCAAAGTCAGAAAAGAACACGGCCCAGCCCGTGTCATATGACATGGCTCGTGTTATCGGTCAAGGCTAAAAACTGAATTTCCTTGTGAAGTCAGAGAAATACACGGCCTACCCCGTGTTATTTGACACAGGCCGTGTTATATGACATGACCCGTGTTGTCCAAAAATAGGATTTAACCCGTCTTGAAATAGTCAGAGGAGTACACGGCCCACCGCGTGTCATATCACACGGGCCGTGTCACTCACTTTCTTCAAATGCGACCTTGATTCTTCATAAATGTCCTTCTTCCTTTGCTTCTAAGGGTAAAACTGATCTTCTTAAGTATTCATCTCTCTCCTCAAATGGTCATCAAGCTTGGTTTAATGCTAATGGACTCAAACACTCAAAGATATCCTGAAAAGCATAATTCCTTTATGAGTGTTTATAACCACATTTAAGCATAGTTTCACAAAAAATATCCAATTAAGCTCTAAAGCAGAAACTTAACTAAATATCAACAATTGAGCACATATGGAGTCCAATTAAATCAATCATAAGGCATTAAAGTATGGAAATAATCGACAGATCATATATATACCTAAGGGAGTATATTTGATAAGAGAAATGTTTATTGTAAGAGGTAATGTGATTAAATCTTGATAATTAGATCTTACATAAATGATCAAAATTAGAATATAAATGTATATGACTTTTTTAAGTAGTCACATGACCTTTAAGTAATTTTTAATTTTGATCATTCGTATTTAATTGTGTGATCAATATTTATTTTTCTTACTCCTCTCACAATAAAATTTTTTCTCTCTAGATATGCCCCCATATATCTAATATCACAAAATATAACAGGTGAAAATGCCAAATAGCTAGGAATGACCATGCTAGGAACATAGCTAGAAGCTTTCATCTCAAGGAGGCGTTGTGAGCTCAAAAGGATTTCTCATGTTTCATTATACATATATAGTGCTTTGAAATGTTGGGGAACCTGACCTTTAGTCGGAGTTTTTATGTGCAATATGCTTTATGATTGTATTTGACCTTCAAATAACGAGTCATCTTTCACTTTAACATTAGAGAGGTAAGGATATGGATAAGTTCTATGTAGAACCAAAAGAATGCTTGTTCCCATTTTTTTATGGTGGCTCAGAGGAAATTATTTTTTTCCTATTTTGCCACTTGTCATGTTGGGACTTAATTTCTTTTTTACCGTCATTCTCTAATTTGTCGCCACCTTGTAGTAAATTTTACAGGAAATGAAAGTTATAATTCAGACATGGAAAGATCAAAAGATCCAACATGACCTCCAGAGTCCAGCCCCTCCCTTTTATGAGCTTATGTCTTTAATTAGGGGTAAAGCTCAGATTTTGCATAATAGGAGTTTTGTTTGTGGGCTTGTAGACCTCATCTTTAGGCCTGGAGGATTAACACATAACTGCAGCTTGTGGGAAGGGTCCAAAGGGCCCTATACCTAGTTCACTCTGCAGTTTCTTGTCTCTGTTGGTATGCATCTTCGGTGGTGGTCTGCCAAGAGGCATCCATGTGTTTTTTAATTCTTATCACTTTGTTTTGTTCCTTTTTCTTAACAGATTATCTTATTAGTGACTCTTGTTTTTTTGCCGCAGTGGCATGTGAATTTGGGATGAAATGGATCAAGAATTGGGGTTAGATGTTATTTTACGAATTTTATATTCTTTTATCTTTTAAAATTACAAATGTTTTTCACTAGTACTTTTACAAAATAAAATATTATTACTTCCGATATTGTATTTTGTACTCATTATTTGCTTTTCTTTTCATTTTAAATCTAATAGTTTAAAATAATCTTATTATCTTTTTGTCTGAAGATAACAAAACTTACAAAATTTATTGTATAATAATATCATTTGAGTTTAATGAAATTTATTTACTTAATTATTTTAATGTTAGAGTTGTTCATTCTTATGGTCCTCAACCATGCTATAAAGTTGTGGGCGATGCCTCCTACAAATGCTCATGGATTGCTTTTGAGTGGTGTTATGCAATATTGTTAAAATTATTAACTGATGGTAGTTAAAGTAGTTTTTGTTAGTTAGTGATAAGTTATTAATTAGTTACAAGTTAATTTTTTTGTTAGTTTTCTATCATTGATTTTAAAGTTTGTAACATGTATATAAGATGTAAAGGTGGTTGAACACAGTAACTAAGCAAATTCAATTCCAAAATTTGCCATCAATCTCTTTTGATTTCTCTCAACTTTCTCATCCTTTTTTTATTATTTTCTCAGAAACAAGTTTCCTGTTGTGGTATCAGAGAGCTTTTTGAAAAGCTCTGCTATGCCTCTCTGATCTTTGAATTTTTTTTTGGTTTCTACATTTTCTTTGAATCTGCAATCTTGTTCCATAGATCATCATGTTGCACAAGTTACTGCAGATCAACATAGTCCATACTTTCTACATTCAAATGAAAATCCAGCATTAATGCTTGTAAATCCTCTTCTTTATGGTGGAAATTATCATTTTTGCAGTCGATCAATGAAGATGACTTTGCAGTCCAAGAATAAACTGAGTTTTGTTGATGATTCTCTGCCAATGCCAGATCCTCAAGATCTTTTTTTCTTGTTTTGGGAAAGATGCAATACAATGATCATCTCATGGCTCATGAGATCATTATCTTAGGATATAGCTCTAAGTGTCATGTGGATGAACTCAGCAGTAGAAATCTAAGTAAATCTAAAAGATAAGTTTTCTCAAAGAGATAAGCTTTGAATTGCAGCACTATAAGAATAATTGTATGCTCTCAAACAAGGTGAGCTTCCAGTAACAAATTTTTTTACTCAACTGAAAACTTTGTGGGAAGAATTGGAGAATTTCAAGTCAATTCCCAATTGTAGATGTCAGTTCTCATGCACTTGTGATTTGATTCCTATCATTCGATCATATAGACAAGAAGACAATTGTAAATGATCAATTTTCTCATGTATGATCTTAAATATTATTGATGGATCCACTGCCACAAATCAATAAGGTTTTTTCTCTTATTCTGCAACAAAAAAGACAATTGTTAACTGAATTAATTGAGGAACCTAAGGTGTTGGCTGTAACTAACAATGGTGGGGGACTTGTTTTTCGAAATTCTTTCAAATAAATGGCTTCTATGGGCAAAGGTCAATCTTCCTATTTTAACAAATATTGCACATATTGCAAAAGAAATGGTCACACAATTGAAGTGTGTTATAAAAAACATGGTTTTCTACCAGAATATAAAGGTAGACATCCTAATTATATTGTTAAAATGACGATGAGCAAGACAAGTCTGAGGCATCTCAAATAAATCATGACATTGCCAATTCTGATTTTACTCCTGGGCAGCTCTCATACATTTGTTTCAGCAATCACAACAACAACACTTGGCTAGTCATATAACCACTCAACCTATCCTAAATATTGAAACCTCTACTGATTCCAACAAAGGTAACCATGAAAAACTAACTTGTAACTAACTAATAACTTATCACTAACTAACAAAAACTACTTTAACTACCATCAATTAATATTGTGATATTAACTACTTTAACTTTCAAATCACCTTTTTTGTTATATTGTGATAATCAATCTACCTTACATATTGTTGCTAACCCCATTTTTTATGAAAGAACCAAGTACATTGAGATAAATTGTCATCTTATTAAAAACAAAGTTCTTGAGGGTCTAGTCCATCTTTTACTAGTTCATACCTCTGATCAGACTACTGATTTATGCACTAAAGCTTTGCCTCCAAAATCTTTTCAAATTCTCATTTCCAAGCTGATAATGGTAGATATTTATTCTCCAGCTTGCGGGAGGTATTAACTAATGGTAGTTAAAGTAGTTTTTGTTAGTTAGTGATAGGTTGTTAATTAGCTACATGTTAGTTTTTCTTTTAATTTTCTATCATTGATTTTAGAGTTTGTAACATGTATATAACATGTAAAGGTAGTTGAACATAGTAGCTAAGCAAATTCAATTCCAAAATTTGCCATCTATTTTCTTTGATTTCTCTTAATTTTCTCATCCTTTTTCTATTACTTTCTCGAAAATAAGTTTCCTGTAAAAATCAAACACACAGAATCGAAAAAAATCTCAATTTAAATTTAACCAATTAGATAAGACGGATATATTGGATAACATCATAACTATATTATATAATTTTATATATAATAAGTAAACTAATTTTATATTTAAAAAATGATAATATTAATAAATGGTATCATATTCAGAAGTTTATAATTATCTTTATATAATTAAATTTATTTTTATTTAAATGCAATGTTATATCAAACATTTGTTATATAAGTGAAAATATACTTTTTTTTATACAAAATATCTTATCAGTCAAAAGCCAAAAGTTAATATTTTGTCCTTTTCCCTGTCCACTTTGTTTTTATCTCTCTCTTTCTATTAGGTCTCATGAGTCGCTCATCATCTCTTACCCTTCCCCGATTTCTTTTTCTTCCTCTTATTCGCTCTCTATATTAGATCTCATCTTTTCCTCTTCTCCATTTTCTTTTTCTCTTTGTAATGGAGAAAAATCTAAAGCAACACAACTCTTTCTCTATATTATGGAGAAACCAGGAAAGGAAGATGCTCAATAGATTGGAAAAATCATCCCTGGGCTGGCAGCATTGGACAAACAAAGGGGACGGCTAGTTGGCTGACAATGAATGGCAGTAGACTCTTAGGGCACACCTATTAGACTATTGGTTTTCAATGGTTTGCCGGTTAGACCCCTTTTTTGACCGGCCTAATCTGGTCTAACCATTAAAATGGTTATATCAATGAACCAAAACTAGAAAAGACTCTGATTCTTAGTTTGAGCGGTTAGACTGGTAAGTCTGGTCCAGCCCAAAAAACACTGGTGGTACGGGAGTTCTTACTAGTTTTTCTATGATTGTAACCTAAAATATAATAGAGCAAGAAAAAAAATATGACTAATTGTTCATTTATAGAAAATGTTGAGGGACATTTTAGTGTTCCGTAATTAGCACTTAAACAAGAAAAACAAAATGTTCAAGTGCATAGTTTCAAAACTGGCATTTTTATTTTATTTTAAAGATAGTTTCAGTCAATTAGGACTTTATTAGTGACATTTATTTGATGATGAATTAAGTAGCTGAACTTTTAGATTTTAGATTTTATAACAACTTGAAGTTCAAAAATAAGATTGCAGTAAATGACTTTACTATATTGCTTGCTAAGATTTTTAGATTACTAAGAGAAAGTTTTAGAAATATATTGCAAAACTCTTAAGTCAAATGTATTTCAACTTTGAAAACAAAAGTAAGTGGACATATTTGAGGCTCTACTAGTGTTGGAGTAGGGAAACGGGCTTGCTTGAATATCTTGGACTCCCCTGAGGCTCACATAACTATAGTACCCAAATGGCCTCCTCCAAAAATGAGATGTGTTTAAGAAATCAGAGTCGAAAAAGTCCATTTTGAAACTGTGGCCCCTTTCATATTAGTTCTTATTCAACAGGCGCCTTTTGCTCAATTTGGTATCTCGTTTTCTATAGGAAAGGTAAGGAAGAGGTGGAAGGATTTGATCCTTCCTTTGTTTGCGGTGACTTTAAGAAAGGGGAAGAAAGGAGCTGGGATGATTTTGTGTCCATGTGCCCCACATGTTTTGGATCCTTTCCTATTGTGGTGGAAAGGAAAGGAAGGAAGAGGAAAGCAAAATATTTTTGTGAGTCTCACCAGAATTTACACGTATCATCATTTTTTTCATTTTTAAAATCAAACAAAGGAAGAAAAATATTTTTTTCTTAAACAAAGAAAATGGTAATTACTCTATCTCTCTCTTCCCTTTTTTTCTTTTTTTATTATCATATTTTTTTCTCTCACTATGATATCAAATAAATCCTTGAAGAACGTATGGTGAAAAGAGAAACTTGCATACTAATGAGAATAGAGAGAGTAAGAGAATATGTATAAACTTTACTTAGGTGTGTTGAGTGCAGTTTCAAATTTGTTGAAAGGTTTATAAACATATATTTTTATTGTCCTTAAAACTTTATTTTCCTATTCATTTCTATTAATGAAATTCACTATCTGTGGAAAAAAAAAAGGATATTTTCTAAAGAGGTATCATGGCATTAGAATGAAACGTGAACGTGAGACTGACACGAGTCCAGCGGGCTGGTGCTGTGGGTTGTGTCGTACACATCAAGTCAATTGAGCAGACAAACATACCATGTCTACAATGCAACGTGTCACCCCAAATTATTGCTTTTTGAACTGAGAATTAGATTCTCCCCTTACCTCTTTGTCTTGTGTCTAGTTTGATTTATTATAAGTATTTAAATTATTATTTAATAATATATAAAAAAATTATTTAATATTTTTAAAATTATTAAGATTATATTAAAAGTTTTATCTTAAAAAATTATTTATATATAATAAATAATAACTTAAATATCTATAAAATATTTGATAAATTATGTCAACTTAAAAATTATTCTTTTTGTATCTATTTTCATACTGTCAAGTGTTAATATATTAAGTAATATTACTTATATATATAATACTTTATATTTATATAATTTTTGTTATTAAATTATAATTAATTTTATATAAATTTTTTTACACTTATATTTTGATTCATTTATGTAGACAAATATAAATGATGTGAGCTATATAATAATATTGTGTGTGAAACATTTTTTAAATATATTTATTATAGAAAATGATTATTTTATATATTTTTTAAAATGTAAGTATTGTATATATTTTTTAAAGATATGTGATTGAAAAAAAATAATAAAAAAATAAATATAATAAATAATATTAAATAAAATATAAAAATATATATATATTATTTATGATAAAAATAAAAGAATTAATTTATTATTTGGCCACAAATTGAACTTTGCAATCTGTACTTACTTCACACTACCCCAGCATCTCTGTGGCACGGTCTACGATTCTACGAAGCAAGTGTTCACCTATGCCGATGATCTCTTCACACTGTCTCTTTTTTGAGTTTTACGTAAAGAAATTTTAGAATTTGGATCTTTACTGACATAAAATAAATCAAATTTAAAAAAATTTATATATATATATATATATAAACAAAAGAAACATATTTAATTAAAAAAATGTTTGGTACAATAGGAGAATATATAGAGAGAGAAAAAGCAGGGTTAAGTCAATAAAACTTAGTTGTTTTGATTTTGTATTCAATTTTTGTTAGTGACATATATTTCATTATTAATGTTATACATATTATAAAATATTTATATATCTTTATTTAATAGTTTAAATTTTTTTTTTAAAAATTTATAATATGATATTATAGTCTTTACAATCAAGGGATTTAAAATTTAATTCTTATTATTTTTATTTTTCAAAATAAAAAAGGTTAAATTTCAACTCATAATAAAAATAGTCTTATATATTATTTTTACTTCAAATCCAAAAGATTCTTACAATAAAGTTTTGAAAGAGAGGGAAAGAGTTTTGGAAGAGACGGAGAGATGGTTCCTACAATCTCCGTTTGGTGACGATTATCTTTAAGTAAAGTGTTCAGTAGTACGATGGAGCGGCCATGGTTCTGTTTTATCCCCTTCGTTTTTTTTTTCTTTTTCGTTAATTTGTTTTTTTAAGGTCTTTGAACCTATTTTGACATTGAAAATGAAAAGAACGAATAAGACAGATGAAACAAATCTTAAGAACGAAGGAAAAGGAAATAATGAAGTAAATCAACATCATAAAACGACAAAACACAAACCCGAATTAATTCTATATGGATCTGGATTTTATTCTATTATTGAATAATAAAATAAAATAATGTTAAAAAGATAAAGACAAATTGATTTTGAATATAATTAATGAATTCATTCATCATAGTAAGTCTTTGCACAATAAAATTTATATTTATTCATCTCTCTCCAACAAAATGATTTACCTGTGAAGATCCAAACTCTTTCAATAAATAACTCCAACAAAAGGGTGGATTTATAAAACATTATAAAATTATCCATTATTTTTCGGTTTCAAGTCATTCGGCAAAATTCCATAAACGTTCAATTGAATATTTTGAAAAACAGTTTCAATTTCTTAGTTTGGGGATTTTTTTATTAGAATATTTAAAAAATATCTCAAAATATTTTTATTATATCTTAAAATATTTTAAAATATCATAAATAATCTCTTAGACATATTTGATTTATTTTCTTATTTTCATTATTAAGACATATTTATTCTTATATTATGATATATTTATTTTCTATAATTTAATTATATTCTAAGCAATTAATTATTGACATAAGTCTATATAATGTCAATCATATTTATACAATTATTCTTTTCATATTTTTCTTCTATAATTATGGAAAGAATTTAACATAGACTTACAAATCATTGTATATAAATATATGTTCTTGAGTGACGAATAAATTATATTAAAATTATTATTATTCTCTGAAACATTTTAACATGGTATCAGAGTCATCGTATCCATCTTAAAGAGAATTTTTTTTTTTCACTATGTAGAGTTCATAGAACTCATTAGAATCATTATTCATGACCTTTAAACCTAGGCCTAGTTTTATTATTTTCCTTATCTTTGTTTTCTCCCGACTTCTCCTTTTAGTTTTGATGTGTTCTTTTCAAGCCTCGAGTTATTGATTGTGCTTTCGATCTTAGAGCTTCTATTGTTTCTGTCACAATCAGCCTTCATTACTGATCATATTAGCTTTCATCACTATCGCTATTCTTTATTGAGGGGGAGAATGAAAATAAATTTATTTCTACATATACTTCAATGCCGGTGTTTGTCATGTCGTTCTTTTCCCACTGAACATAAGTATGTGAGAATCTTCATCGTAACTTTTGCTATATTGTTGGTGTTTGTCATGTCGTTCTTTTCCCACTAAGTATAAGTATGTAAGAATTTTCATGGAGGCTTTTATTATATTGATATTCTTTTTCCTTGGCTCTGTGGAAGGATTTAGCACAAGTTACCAGCCTTGTACTTATGATCAAACTAAGATGTGTAAGCCAGCTCTTGCCATTGCCCTTTTCAACATTATATCATTCTTGCTTGGTGGATCTTCTATGGCTCTATTTTGAAGAGTTAGTGGATGTATCTATACTAAGGCTGCTGATGTTGGTGCTGATGATCTTGTTGGCAAGGTTGAAAGAAACATTCCTGATGATGACCCTAGAAATCCAGCTGTGATTGCTGATAATGTTGGGGATATAGCTGGTATGGGATATGATCTTCTTGATTCATATGTTGAGTCATCTTGTGCTGCTCTTGTTGCTTCCATATCTTCTTTTGGGGTGAATCATGAGTTGACTGTTATTGGGAAGTGGTTTGCTATTAATTTTGTTGCCCTTGTGTCTTTGACCTTCTTTGGTGCCTTTGTGAGTTAGATTGCTATTTCAACAGTTAATATGCTGACTCCAAAGGCTTTTATTGGTTTAATTGTGGGCAATGCTTCCTTACTGGTTTTCTGTTATGACCATGAAGAGTGTGGGAAGTGTTGCTCTGAAGATGATTGAGGAAGTACGCAGACAATTCAATATCATTCCAAGCTTGATGGAGGGAACTGCCTAACTCGACTATTTGTCCCAGATGCACTGGTCCTGTCTCTGTTCATCCCAGCCACTATCACACTTTCAAATTATTTAATTGTTAGAAGCTCAAGTTTAGCAAGCTTTAACTTGAAGGGGAGTGTTAGAATATTTAAAAAATATATTAAAATATCTTAATTATATCTTGAAATATTTTAGAGTATCATAGATAATCTCTTAAGACAGATTTGATTTATTTTCTTATTTTTGTTATTAGGATAGATTTATACTTATATTATGAAAAATTTATTTCCTATAATTTATCTCTATTTAAGCAAGTAGTTATTGACATAAGTTTATATAATATAAATCATATTTATACAATTATTCTTTACATATTTTCCCCCTATAATTATGGAAAGAATTCAGCATATATAGACTTACAAATCATTGTATATAAATATATGTCATTAAGTGATGAATAAATCATATCAAAATTACTATTATTCTCTAATTTTTTTTAATATTTCCCACTTTTGATAACGACATTTTCAGGCTGCTTAATGCTTTGTAGCCATACAATGGTGCTAGCTACCAGTCAAAGAAAGCATAATGGGACCTAAAATTCAAAAATTAAAATTCGCATCATAAATTCAAACATTGTGCATTAAACCTTTTTGTAAGTGGTGAAAAGTATTCGACTTGCATGTGTGTTGAAGAGTAGCTGAAAAAAATTGAAAGCTTCACTACCAGCAACTGTTTAATCTATAATATAACGTAGAGTACTGCTTGTCCTATATAAATTAGCTATCACCCTTTTGCTATTGCATGTGCACATTGTCATCACTCTTTCTCTGCTTGGCTTCAACCAAGCACATACCAAACCAAAAAAACAGTGCAAAACCATGACATTGACAGCATCACCAGCCATTCCCAACGCCACCAAGGGCCGAGTGCTGGTCATCGGAGCTACAGGTTTCATGGGCAAGTTTGTGGCTGAGGCAAGCCTTGCCACCACACGCCCCACCTATTTGCTCGTCCGGCCGGAACCTATCAACCCTTCAAAGGCTGCCATTATCAAAGCCTTCCAAGAGAAAGGTGCTATAGTCATTCATGTAAGTGATATATACAATTCCCATTATTTGTACTCTCAAAATTTGACACCGAACTTACACATATGTCATATTTACGGTATGTCTACTTCATCTTAAAATATAATATATATCAATATTTACTCATACTCACATCAAGATATAATATTTATACAGATGTCAAATTTAATGATACAAACAATATTTTCCATGATATATAATATATTGTGTGTATTAATTATTTCCCTTTTAGGTGCATAATATTTTTCTATGATAACAGGAGTCTTTGTTATTAGGTTTTATTATTGCGTCGTTGAGTTAATGATAAATTTTATACATGACAACATATTTATAAATTAAAATTTTTAACTTGTGCAAATTTAGGATTTTCAAGAAAATATAAATATGTTGTCACGTCTTGTGTAATATAGACCCGAGTCCGTCGTAATATGACTCTCTGCTATTTACCTCGGTAGCACCTGTTTGGTCCATCTTATGTGTGACGTTTATTTTCGTACATAACAAGTTGTGTTGTGTTTATGGCAGGGTGTGATAAATAATAAGGAATTAATGGAGAAGATTTTGAAGGAGTATGAAATAGACATCGTCATCTCTGCTGTCGGGGGTGGGAACTTGCTGGATCAGCTTATATTGGTGGAGGCCATGAAATCTGTTAAGACTATTAAGGTACTATAGTTTTATTACTTTTTTTTTAATGGCCAATAACTTCTCATGTTGTTAATACTTGTTATGGTTTTAAAAAACTCCCAAATTACAGCTGAAACTTCAACAAAAGGAAAGTTATGACTATAACTCTCGCTATTGTTTTTTACACTCATTTTGCTGTCTTTTGCGGTAACAGTTATTTTCACTGTTAATTTATTTCCCATGCATGGGAGTAATTAATTTACATTTCAACCATGATTTTTTTATATCACATTTTTCTCACATTATTTTTTATACTACTTTTTATTTTATTAATTATATCACTTTCTCTCACTTAATCACAATCACTAAAAAATATGATAAAAAATTATGTAAGATAAAAATTATGTAAGATAAAAAATATGTAAGAACATCATTTTTCTTTACATTTAGACCTATAAAATAGTATGTGCTGTTAGTTTACTTTAAATGCACTCCGCATCCCTTTCTCACGGGTTGTTGTGGGTTTTCCCTAGGGCCTATCCATTAGCGGACCCTCCCCTAGACTCAAAAAAGAAAAAATATCAACAGTATCCGTTCAACATAAATTACTTCATTAAATCATCTCACCTCTCACTACTCTTAAATGTTTATTACTAGATTTTTTATGTGTAAAAATGAAATGTTGCAGAGGTTTTTGCCTTCAGAGTTTGGGCACGATGTGGACAGAGCAGATCCTGTGGAGCCAGGTCTAGCAATGTACAAAGAGAAGCGTTTGGTTAGGCGTGTGATTGAGGAATCTGGGGTTCCATTCACCAACATCTGCTGCAACTCCATTGCTTCTTGGCCCTACTATGACAATTGTCATCCATCACAGTTTCCTCCACCCTTGGATCAGTTGCAGATATATGGTAATGGCAATGTCAAAGGTATAAATAAACAACCACAATTCCTTACATCTATTTAACAAATTGTCCTGTTCTTGGAATCAACTGTCACTTAAGAAGAGTGTTAGAAATATAATAATAACTTAAGCTTTTAAGATACTTGGTTCTTGATATAGTATCTGAGCCTCTATGACCAAAAAGTCTAGAATTTGATCTTTGCCGCTCCCATTCTTCTAAAAAAAAGTTGAAGGCTCTTTGCGTGAGGAGAAATTGTGTAGACTCAACCAATCAAGAATTGACACATTGTCACTTTAAACATAGAATAATTGTATGGCACACGAATCAGCACAATTATTCAAGTGTTAATTGGTTTAATCTGTATAACTGTGTTGACAAGGTTTATACAAATATTTCTCCTTGCATGATGGGGGGCGTGTTAGAAATATAATAACGTGTTAGATATAAATATAGATATAGATATTGATTCTAATTTTGTATGTGCAGCTTACTTTGTTGATGGCATTGATATTGGAAAGTTCACAATGAAGGCCGTTGATGACGTCAGAACACTGAACAAAAATGTTCATTTTCGACCCTCAAGCAACTGTTTCAGCATCAATGAGCTAGCTTCTTTATGGGAAAAGAAAATTGGTCGCACAATCCCCAGAGTGACCATCTCAGAAGATGATCTTCTAGCAGTAGCTGCAGGTTCAATCATACATCACTTCCCACATTTTTTCTTTCTCAAGAGTTTGACTAAATTTTATGGTTTAGGCTATAATTAAAGACCATTATTCACTGCATGACTATTACTACTTTTGATGTGTGCAAATGCAGAAAATTGTATACCAGAAAGTGTTGTAGCATCTTTCACCCATGATATTTTCATCAAAGGTTGTCAAGTTAACTTCAACATAGATGAATTTCATGACATTGAGATTAGCACTCTCTATCCTGATGAAGCATTCAGGAGCCTGGAGGATTGCTTCGAGGACTTTGTTCCCATGATCGATGACAAGATTCATAGAGGGGCAAATGAAGTTACCAGCACAAAGTCTGTAGTAGAAGCAGTGCCAATCACAGCTTCTTGTTGAAAAAAGTCACCCCAAAAAGTTTCTAGACTCATTGTTCACAATTATTAGACTTTGGTGGGGTTAAAATTCATGAGTCAATATGATATGAAGTTATGGACCTTGTTGATGTTATTTCTAAGACTGTTTGATTAGGTTTTAATAAACCCTGTTGTCTAATGTTTTTTATTTTATTACATTTCAAATAAAGTATGTTCTGAGCTGAAGCAAATTCTTGTTATCCTGTTTTGGTGTAAAATATTCATGTAATCATGCAGCATTTTCAGATTTACTATTCACCATGATGAATCATTGGGCTATAGATCTCAACCTGTATGGTTGACAATCATAACTTGTGATTTAAGTTCAGTGATTTAAGTCTCAGGTGTATATATGACGTATTCTCTTGACAAATTAATTTTCTTACATGAAAAAATATTTCCAAAAATGATTACATAACGTTCTTTGCCGAGGCTCGGGTGTTTTATTTTTGAATAAATTATGCTGATGCCTTTTGAAATTCACATTAACATGAAAGTTAGTTTCAAAAGTTATAATAATTTCCTTTAATTTAATAAATTCACATTTCTTGTTAGCATACTTCTTATATTTTATTTTTAGATACACTCATTCCGCCATCCTTTTAAAAATGCCAAAATAAAAAACGAGGATCACCTACTCCCACATCAACCCTTTAGTTTCTAGATGTGCGTGTAGTTGCACTAAGCTTTTTAAGAATTAAATAATTCACCTAAGTATCTTCATATAATCCAGTTCCAGTTTGCTAAGAGGTTAAGATCATTTTACTTTTTATCCTTTATTTAAAAAAATAACATAATAACAATTTTATAAAAAATAATATTATGCCCAAATAATAAATCATGTAAAATTTGTCTATTATAAAAAATATTATATTAAAAACTTAAATAAAAATTATTATATGAAAAAAATATTTTTAAATTAATGATGATTTTGCATCTAAGTGGGGTTACATATAACAAACGACCTTACTTATCAGAATGACGCAGAAAATGGATGCTTGACATCCTCATCTCCGAGAAATGAATGGCTGCAGTCCTCAACCAGACGATTCAACAAGTTTGCGGCCGAGAGTGTGAGGGGGCGTGGGTGTCTAAGAAAAGGCGATGGGAGGGAAGGGAGGGCGTGGTCGTTGGAGGAGGGAAGCTTGTGCTTGTGGATGGAGGAGGTGGCGAGAGTTAGTTAGGGAGATGGAGACAGGCGGAGGGAGAGGGAGATGGAGATGGAGACGGAGGCAGAATGGGTAAATGAGTAATTTTTAAGTAAAATCCCCCAAATTGAGGGAACTAAAATGGAGGACTTCAGAAGGTATCTAAAAATCTCTCTTCCCTTCCCTTCTATTTCTAAAAACTCTCAAACAAGGGTTTTTTAATTTTTAACCCTTCCTTTCCTTCCCTTTCCCTTCTAATCTTCACTCTCAAACATAGCCTAAGTATCTTCATATAATCCAGTTCCAGTTGCGGGTCATCTTTTTTTTTTCCACCCGGTAACAATTGGGGCTTTAAGCCCAGTTGCAGGTAATCTTTTGGGGCCCACTTCTTTACATTTCTAAGTGATTACATATAACAAACGACCTTACTTCCTAGCAGAAAATGGATGCTTGACATACTGAGAAATGAATGGCTGCAGTCCTCAACCAGACATTCAACAAGTTTTGTTCTAACAAAATATACAACAACTAAGCCTTTTCTCACTAAGTAGAGTTAGTTATATGGATCAAACGACATCATTGTATTATATCATCAACCAAGTCTTTAAAAATATCATTCAAATCTAAATCTTTTTTAATCGTTTCACCTATAGTCTTTCTTGGTCTCCTTCCACCTCTAGCTATTGGGCTATCCTCAACCTGATCTACTATTCTTACAGAGGTTTCTAAGAGTTTTCTCCTTACATGTCCAAACCATCTAAAGCGAGATTCTCTAATTTTTTTCACAATAGGTGTTACCTTTATTTTCTCTCTAATGCATTCATTCATAATCCTATCTTGTCTTGTATGACCATACATCCAACACAACATTCTCATCCTAGCAACACTGATCTTATGCTCTAACTAACTTTTTACCGCTCAACATTTAGTATTATACAACATTGCGGGTCTTATAGATGTGCGGTAAAATTTACCCTTAACATTGAGAGACACTTTTCTATCACAAATAACTCTTGAAGCACTCTTTCATTTCATCCATCTAGCTTGAATCTTATGATTTACATATTTCTCTATCTCTCCGTCATTTTGAATGATAGATCTAAGATACCTAAACCGTGTGACTTGGAATATGGTATGATCTCTAATTTTTACCGCTAAGCTAGTATTAACACGTTACTTACTGAACTTACATTCCATATACTCCATCTTACTCCTACTTAGACGGAAGTCATGTTCTTTCAAAGCTCGTCTTCATATCTCTAACTTCTCATTTGTTTCCCCTCTCCACTCTCCAACTAAGACTATATCATCTGCAAATAGCATGCATTGTGGCATCGACTCTTGAATATGCACAGTAAGCATATCCAAAACCAAGGTAAAAAGATATGGACTCAAAGTTGACTATTGGTACAGTCCTATAGTTATAGGAAAATCTTCTGTAACCTCACCCTGTGTTCTCATACTAGTTTTAACCCCATCATACATATCTTGGATTACTCGAATAAAAGCGATGCGAATTCTTTTCTTCTCTAGAGCCTTCCACAAGACCTCTCTCGGTATTCTATCGTAAGTTTTTTCCAGATCAATGAGAACTATGTGTATATCTTTTTGCTTCCTTCAATATCTCTCCATCAATCTTCATAGAAGATAGATTGCTTCCATAGTTGACCTATTAGACATAAAACTAAATTAATTCTTTGAAATATGAATCTCTTGTCTTAATTTTCGTTCAATTACTCTTTCCCGTAACTTCATGGTATGACTCATGAACTTAATCCCTCTGTAATTTGTACAGTTTTGTATATCTCCCTTATTCTTATAAATATAGATTAAAGTATTTCTCCTTCGTTTATTTGACATTTTCTTAGATCTCCTTATCTCGTTAAACAACTTTGTGAGTCAACTTATACATTTCTCTCTTAGGTACTTCCATACCTCAATAGATATATTATCCGATCCGACCACTTTTCCATTATCCATCGTCTTCAATGCTTCTTTTACCTCAAACTCTCAAATTCTACGATAAAATATTTTATTTTAGTCTTCCTCTCTAGTGTTTAGAATACCCAAATCCCCTAATGTCTCATGTCCCTCATTAAATAACTTGTGGAAAACAAAAATATACAAGAAATATTTCCAGTTGCAGGTTATCTTAAGAGGCGTATGTCCCAACAACCATACTTATCCAACATACTTGTAATACACATGTATGAATCCAGATGTTAACATTAGTGACATTAGTAGTTATAGACTGTGAATGGCTTATGTTGAGCTAGTGTCTAGAGTGGTTGAACGACATAATGCATGTCTAGATCCAACAATGTCCCGTGTTAGGGGGTTACTACAAGTAGGTTACACAACTTTCCACTTCTCGTTCTGTTAGATATAGATCTCTTACCATATCAAAGAGATTGCTGTAGCTAGGAAGTTGTAAAAAAACAAAACCTAAAAGCTGTGGAATTCACGTGAAACCCATTGCAAACATGCTTCAATAGTGAATGCCAGTATGGATCTTAGTTCATGTAGAGTTCAACAATCATCTTGCACTTTTGGTGTATGTATTAAAATTCAATACGATAATGCGCCAATTAGCAATGAATACAGGAAAGCTGTCACTCTGATTATGAAGGGATTGCATGAATGCACTATAATTTGTTGGGGGGGTGGGGGTGGTAAACTTATAGTACTCACATTGAATGTGTAAAATTATATACAACTTCTGAGGTTCATCATATCTATGAGCAGAGAAACTGGTACTCCTCAGTGCTTGCCTCGTCTAAAAACACAAGCTAGATGGTCAGTAAGATACCTGTACATCTTCATTGAACTCGGTCTACACATCATATACAGGCATCCGTTCTTCAATGGTGACACGGCAGACAGGGCACCTTTTACATTTTTCGCCGCAAGTACTGTTATCCGCAATAGAAGTCAAAAGAAGAAAAATAGAAACAAATCAATGTTAAAACATATGTCCCTGATAAGATATTTGTGTAACACTAATAATAACATCGGTACGAAGTTTAACAAATAGATTCTTTTCAAAAACAGCACCTACTGCAAAATTCTTCTTTTAAAAAAAGGCAAATATTAATTGTCAAAAAAATATTGTGTTGTGCCACTATCTTCTTGCTTCTGTAATATATGATTATTTTGGGAGAAGACTGGGGAGTGGTAGTACTTCTTCAAACATAGCCTATATTCCTTTTCTGTTGGGCTTGGGTTAGAAAAAGTAATTACATTTATATTAAAGGGACAGTGGCACAAGAGTAGAAAACTGGAGGAGCAATGCCAGGGCTCTTACCTGCAAATAATGTGATGCCTGCATGGAAGCAGGATTACATTAATCTGCTCTTCAAAGCAAACTCTACATAAGATCTTCTCCTAACAGATTTGTCAATCAATTTGAAGTGTTAGATCCCTGATATGGTTGACAGTCATGCACAATGAACAAAAATAACCCACTAAATAATAACAAGAATGCTTGTGCATGAATATATAAACTACTTTAAAATGCAAAAGGGGTTGCAAAGCATGCATAATTCATATCAGCAGATGTCATATGGCTTACAAATTTATTTTATAGTACCACCAAGCATGCCTTCAAACATACATATCCAATAACATTGTGGGTAATGGTACCCTTAAGTGACAAATCACAAATGCAACACCATTTTTCCTCGGATTAGTAGGGGGTCACATAATGCAAACTTTTAATTGAGACAATTGTTGTCTTACTCTATTAAATAATTTACATCTATCATAATGTAAAAAGAAGGCTATAAAGCGAAAATTGAGAAGAGACAAAGGTTACAAGAGAAGGATAATTTAAATTTATAGAATTCATTGAAATCTAGCCCTAAATTCAGTAACAACTGAAAGTGATAGCTCAGATTATCAGATCCCCAGCCCCCTTGCCCCCTTTTTTCTTTTATTTCCCCATTTTCCATTTTCTTTAATACTTTTCTTCTGCAGTCAGGTAATGAGCATATCAAAATTAAAATTCTTGATCAAATAAAACAATAATTATGATGTTAAGGCTCACCTCTACAAATAAATCATGAAAAATGATCATTTCCATTAATCACAAGTTTGATAAATACAAAAAAATCCTAATTATTCAACACAGATATGCAATTTTAATTAATCAATTTTTTTTTTAATCTGCTAGTTTCAAATCAGTTCCAAAGTAAATTCTGTGAAATCAAACCAGGAATTGATATTAAGTTTTATGCTCTCTGGCTCTTTCCATATCTCACACAGAGGCACACATATTAAGGCAAACACTACCAACCCTACCCCCCTTCCCAACAAAAAAGCACGCATTCAAGCAGGTCCCAATTGATCAAAGAAACTGAAGATAATGATGCTTGACAAGAAGTTGATAATGTACTTAACTACTTATACAACCAAGACTTGGTGGTTCACATATTCCTACTGCAGAAAATAATAAATAAAGGTTAAGAATGTTACATTTTGAAGTCTTTCATACTCCTCCTGGCTAAATTTTGTAACTTCTGTCTGCTCACCCAACGCAGCTTGTAGTCGCCAAATCTGAGTTATAAAGAATTGTGATTATTGAAATGTATGAAAAAGATTAAACCTGCTTACGTAATTGGTTTAACTAATTCATTAATAAATAAGGAAAACATGATGTAAAAAATAATGTGGTAGCTACATATTTTGATATAAGGAAACGGTCTTCACCTCCTCAACAAGATCTGCTCTAGGCATTTTCTTCACCGTATCAGGGGAGAAAGTATTATACCTAAATAGTAAATCAAATTGCATATCATAAGAGAGAAGTTTGATTAACATTATATACTGTTCAAAGTAACAAAGGCATAATGTGCAAATAGTTAATGTCATAAGAGCCACTTGAGAGCATAAAGAGAAAGAACAAAGCACACTTTATTGCAAGCACACTCCAATTGTCAACATGACATAGTTATTACCATCGCTAATAAATCAGACTTAAACAAGGTCTCCACAATTCTATTTTAAGTTTTGAAACAGAAAACTGAGAGAGCTTCGCTAATATTAGAAAAAGAACTGTTACACTACAGAACTTGAGACTTTCACGCGAAGGATATGTAAGTGCTCACTAGGTTTCTGGATTAAAAAGCTCCTAAGCAAGGGAAAAAATGGCCTACAACACAAGATATGAGGACTGACCCAGAACTCCCAGCACAATAAAGTCTAGCTTCTTCCTCTCTACTTCCTTCATCTATTGACCACCAACCTAGCAACCTGTTAAGAGGGAAAGTGCAGCCAATGACAAATTCTCCATGTCAGTTCAGAAAATTTTTTAAGTTTTTCTACGTTCAGTAAAGAATCTACCAAAGATAAGTTTCTTTTTGTAGCCAATCTAAACTGATACCTTGACCCATGATGAAAGAACCCAAAACAATCACGGGATTTTGATGCTATAGCTGAATATCTTCTAGGAACATCTCCACTGAAGAGTAAAAGAACTATCTTCTCTATTAATCTATATGCTGCAAATAAAACCCCAGCTCCTTGCAACAAAAGAAGGGGGGAAAAAACGACCCAATGTAGCATATTTTTTGCACCGGATGGTGTTCCCTAAAATTCAAACAAAACAAATGAGGAGAAAAATAAAAAAAAATGACGAATTGTACAAATTCTGAGAACATAATGACAGGGTTTTCATTATCATCTATCGTACCTCTAAATGCATAAAAAGAAGTATTTGGAAACCAATGAATGGAATTTTCATAATATGCCCACCAATGTCCTGCAGATTGCAAAAACCATTTTGCTGCCTATCATCATCTGAGGAAACAACTAAGCATCCTCTATCCCATTCCAGGTATCTCATGGTATTTGACGATGAACATGGTTCTGTAATGTGACAGTTTCCATGAATTGTTGGATTGTGCCACTTCGTACAAACAAGAAACGCAAAGCACTGTGCAATGCTGCATAAGGATACAAGGATTTTTTATGAAGGAAAAGGCACAAGACTAAATTGCCAAATACTCAACAGTCTATGGTATGAGATAGTGATTATACCCAAAGTTAATAAACAAGTCCCACCAGCCTAGAGCAGCAACATCACCTGCAGGTAATTGAAAGAAAGTTAGCAACAAAAAGATTAAGGAGTATCAGTCACAGTCAAACAATGAAATTTGCAAAGAATGGGATCAAAGCAACACAAAACAGCATGAAATTTGAGCAAACCAGCTGTAGATTGCATATCTGCAGCTACACAGATATTTATCAACCTATGTTTTTCTATATTCCCCATGCCCTGATTAATCCTCATTGTGGGGAAAGAAGGAAAAGAAAATACAACTTGCCATAAATGTACATGTTTGCCAGTGTGCTACAAACACACGGGAATATAATCTATTTATGCTTTTCAGTTCTGAGAATCAAAACAGATGGGAATATATGCATTTATTGATATTTTTGTATTTATTGAGTATTTCTTGGAGTGCACCCTACTCCAGATACTTGTGTCTTTTTGTACTCTTCAACATAGTATAAATATCAATCTTGACATTAGTGTCAGTATGCCATCATGTTTTGCAAATCTCTCTCTCTCTCTCTCTCTCTCTCTCTCTCCCTTGGCCTTTGTTTCTTTACAGATATTAATTAATACTTAGCTTAATTAGAAGGATTCTTCAAAAATTAGTTATGACATCTCTCATCCCTGTGTAAGTTACATGAAATAACTAAATATACCATTTCCCAAAATCTGATAGCAAACATTTCTAAGCAACATGTTAAAATGCACATAGGAAAATACATTGCGAATTTGCTATATATATGCTATGGTGATTATAATTCTATTGTTTTTTTTTTTTGGAAAGCATGATGATCATAATTCATGACCAGACACTACGTAGCACTATTTGATCCTTTACCTTTGCTTTTAATCAGCTTAACAAGGAACTCAGATTACACTACTCAAGCTGAGTACAGCTTATATCATGACCCATATATCTATTGATTTTCAAAATATTGATAACTGATTTCTTAATGGTCAACCGTGTCAAATACCTTCAATCTGTGTCATAAATTGTTTCATCTTTTTGTAATTATTATTAGTAGGCTGAGTGCCTGGTATTAATTAGGGAGCAAATAAAACTTTTATCTAGTTTTTGTTTCAGCATAAAGAACTTAAAATATCTCTTGATCACAATGCTAAAGGAACTGTAACTATTTGACAAGAGTGGTTATTTAAACCCCTCCTCCACCCCCCAACCCCCCCCCCAAAAAAAAAATCATAGAAAGAGCATGAAGTTAACTACAATAGTTGAATCCTAACCAAATAGGGAATAAAATCCCGAACTTGCAATATTAATTTAAAAGCTCTATTGAGTGTTAATGGAAGAACACCTCAATTCCAAAATAAAACACTAATTAAAAGCTAAGTTTCCTACATTCTTTCATTAAATAAACAACAAAAGTTCTCATGGGCCATACAATAGTGTATTACAGAAAGCTAATATCTGTATATTTAAAATAGAGTCAGTTTCATAAATCTTATCAAAATGTTGTGGAAAATTAACCAACATCACAAAGAAATCAGATGTAGAGAGGTCAAGAAAAGGTGGGTAATGCAGTCTGTAAAGTTATATTTCAAGAGTAAGAAGCAGCTCCAAAGTAACAATGAAATTAGACAGAACAAAAGCTAAATCAAGAGAAAATAAAAACTTACCACATATCTTTAGAAGGGTGAATACTGTTGCAGCAATAAAGAAGACCATGGATATTGAAATCCAGAAGTGCTAGAAAACACAAGTATACAATTTAGTATTGAGCATTTGGGGGGAAAAAAAAGGCAATATCACTAATCTACTGAGTAAAACACTTAAAAAGTTCTCTTTGTAGTAGACAAGTTTTGAATAAGGTAATGTCAGTTATTAAGATGAGATCAAAAGGTTTTGAACATTGAGTATGATTAATCCTGCTTTTCCTCCATACACATCCTTACTTGTAGGAAGGAGAAATGAAATACAGAGCAAGCGTCATACTCATGCTGAATGCACGAATATTACATGACCAACTCAGTGCAAGGAAACTATCAATGTCAAACACATTGCAGACAGATCAGTGCTATATTACATAAGGCATAAAAAGGTTAAATATAACAACTGTTGATGCACAAGATGAGATATGCAGTTGATAGTTGAAAGACTCCTTTTACTTAGAAACCACCATTGACATTGTTGTGAGATTGACAACCCCAACATGGACGAGATAAGGTTTCATACCCTCATACCAGTGTGCAGCCCTACTCTTAGGTTAAAATATAAATACACCAACGCTTAATAACTACAAATATATTCCAATAATGAAGTTCAATTGTTTCCAAAATCTACTTCCTCTTAGGTTAAAATATAAAGAGACCCCAATGGTGGAATGTGCATGTACGTTGTACAAGTGCCAATAAGCCATAGCACAGTGGCTATTTATGTCAACCAGGTAGCATTCTTACGTAACATAGAACCACAAAAATTATCATACACCCTCTAAAATCCTGACCATGCATGCAACTCACACACAAAACAAGGGCTAGCATATTTCTAAATCATACTACATACATCTATTTATAAGAATGAAATGTGAAATATTATTCATCTTGAACATTGATCAGATAACGAAATGAATGAACAAAAAGATGTCACAATGACATCAAACACCAACAAACAATTAGAGGAATCATTAAAATGAGAATCAGCAAGTTACACTTGATACATAAAAGGAATAATTGTCAATACAGTGCAAAACAAGGGAAAAAAGAAAAAGAAAAGTTACAGTTCCTTTATATTTCATAGTTCTTGCAGTTTTTTCTTACTTACCATAAAGAGAAAACAAAGAGACTTAAATTTCGATACTGATGCATTTCAACCAAGATTAAGTATTATCTTGTCGCTACACATCAAAGGCTTTTAAATTATGGATATAATCACAATCTTATTGTTGTTACGCATTCCACATCTCTCTATAATAATAGCATTCAAAAATTCATTAAGAAATTTGAACAAATGTTACTTAAAAACCATCAAAACTGAATACTTTAAATCGCCAAGCAGATGCCAGTAGAGGGCATTAGGTGCCTATTTTAGTAGTATCACTAAGGGACCTTACTTTATTCTATTTTAGAGCATATCACCGATCAATTAATTAATCAATTAATGAATAATATCTTACAGGAAGAGTTTCCCATACTGCTTCGTCGGTCAAGTTTTCATCATCTCCAGGCATCAAAGCCCTACACATCCTATGAAAAGACAGTTTTGTCATTAAAGCATCCATTTGATAGAAGAATATAAAAATAGTATTGCAACTTGCAGCTTGTATAATTGATTAACATTGAGCCTGATCATGCCTAGCCAGACAGTTAAACTACTACAACATTTAAAGTTATGACCCTTCTCAATTATCCAAATGATTTTTGAAAGCAGACCCAAAAAGGCAAGTTACTTAATAAATCATTTGGTAATGTTGAACGTTTGTGGTGATTCTGTCGCCAATTTTTTAAGACAGTTCCAGCTGATATTACAGAAGATCCAGCCGATATTACAGAAGATGGAGGACTATGAATGAATTGAACCATAAGTGCAAGCTCCTTATGAACTAATAGAGTACAAATTTTGGTGGGCTTATAAATGGAACAAGATAGTTACCTGATGTTATCAATCAAAATTGCCACTTCAAAAGCTATCAAGGGTAAGAAGGCAATCTTTAAATCTACCACTGCATCATTTCAATGCATAATTATTTAAATTGATAGCATTACAATCAATAACTTATAAAAGAAGTACCATAATTTATCTTGATTTGAAGAATACAGTGGTCAATAACAACTGTGATGGTGCCACAAGAAATGTTGCCTACCATAACTGCTCCCGAGATGTATACAAAGAAGTAGCTCAAATGCAACAAGGAAAGGTGTTGCTATGACTGAATGACAAGGAGCCCACTGCCCATACACAATTTATTTTTACTTCAGTAACAGAAACCTACTACAGGATAAATTTCCATTTTTGCACAAAATGGTCCAAGAAGCATATCTTACTTGGCGACCATGAGGCATTGAAGGAGCAGGTAAAGAAAACCTGCCTCGTGCTACCACAGCATGAAAAAGCCATAGAGGAGAAAATATGATCCTGCCAAAAAGAAAAAGATATAAATTATTATATAACTGCAAATGGGAAAAGTATGTTCTAGCTTATTTCTTCTTTGTAATCTAGAACCTAAGATCTACTGCCCAAAACTCCACCTCTCAATAATATTTTAACACATGATTTCAAAGACTTGCCCCTGATTTACATGGAATGATCAAATGTTCATGTCCAATTTACTCTTCAACATAAGAATATAAAATGGGCAGGATATCAACATGAAAATGACACACACCCATACATATTTCTGAGTGTAACAAGCTTGACAGTGTTATTGTAGGTTTGAATCATATGGTACAAGATCTCAGCAGAATGTTAAAGAATGATAAAAGAAATGCCACAACCTTCTTGCTATGAGTTAAACTTTCTATGAATATAATCCTATAGGCTCATGTCCAATCATAAGCTCACACATACATCACAAGACTAATCATTTCATTTTCAAAACCAATGACAACTTGAATCCTTTAATGATTATTCTGAGTTGTATAATTTGGTTGAGAACAGTACCCACCAGAAACTTCAAAAGTATTAAGCGATTAATTTGTGAGGCAATGGAGAATAGGCTCCTAATGTTAATGTATTACGGTTTGAAAGCCTTAATAACTATTCTTATGAATATGGATCGTGTGTTAATAACCCTTGTTAGATTTGTATGATGACTTGTATTTATCTTGTAGCCCACAGTGGTTTTGCTTGCTGCACTACCTCCTTTTACCGGTATATAAACCAATATTGAGAAAGCAAGAAGACGAGAAAATAAACCAGAAATTTTGCATTGCAGTAGAAATACTTCCTTTTGGTACATAGTTTGGTTAAGGGGGAGAGTAGGGTACACCCATTCCAAGATCAGGACATGTGGCGAAAATCGAACCTAAGCCTTAAAAGCAAAGTACTTCCATCCTTTCTAGCTGAACTAACACCAATTGGCCAGTAGAAATACTATTAGACCATACCACTGGACAGTAATTGAGCTTATACATACACTATACTTCACAATTTTAGTAAGTGTATTAAATCTTCATTCCCCCATTGAAACAAATAGATTCTCTCTTCACTTTCATTGGGACAGAGGACATTAAAACATAAGAATCCATAAAAACATTTTAAAAAAAAATACAAATTTTCAGTGTCACAAAGGGAAAGCAGCAATCAAGAACTCAAACTCGAAGGTATCCCTTCCCGTTTCCAAAGGAATAAAGGGAAACTAAAAAAATCATAATAAATAAATTAACACAACAAAATACAGGGCATACAAGGGAAGCAAGTTAACATTTGTAACCAAAAAAAAAAAAAATTACTAATGTTCTCCTCAATTGATGCCATTTTCTTCCTGAATTGCAACAAAAAATCTTCATGCATGAATTTAACAACAAAAGGGGAAACATTTTAGCACAGGAACCAACGATGTTCATTAAAAATAATTAAATAAATAAAAAATTCCTTGTCTACCACACAATAACTTACAACTTCAAGATGAAGCTAGATATGGCAATTCAAAAGGTAAATTATACAAAGCTAAAATTTTGTTCATACCCTTTGGTTCATTTCTATATTTTGTGAAGTGGGTAATCAAAAAGAAGGTAAAAGAGAGTCGGTGGAGCAAGAAAGAGTGAGAAATACTCACCACCATGAGTAAGGGACAACACGATCAAGCTTGAGAGCAAGGAGAAGAGTGAAGGAGAAGAGCAAGGCATGAGCTAGCAGAGCTTGAAGGGACTTTGCCACCCTTCTCCAGCTCATGACCCTCCTCCGAACCAGCATTTTCCCACAAACGAATTGCAGAGAGACAATGGATAAAAGAGAGAGAAGCACTTGCCACTTGCTGACACAGACA
Organism: Ormosia semicastrata; assembly: GCA_029884595.1. NCBI lineage: Eukaryota > Viridiplantae > Streptophyta > Magnoliopsida > Fabales > Fabaceae > Ormosia > Ormosia semicastrata. Next base: position 32,111,109 of record JAQQTO010000059.1, on the reverse strand, counting down.
GACAGACACAGAAACACACACACGTTTCTCTCTCTCTCTGTAAGAAGAGATTGAAGAATCTGAAAATGATGATGAAAATATCGCAGAGATTAATGTGAAAATTCCTCGGAGGTTGTAAAGAGAGTGACTTTGGAACGAACTGTACTTTAAAGCGTTACAGTCCTACAGAGACGCTCTTTTTCTTTTTATTTTTCTATTATCTCTCTTTGTTTTTTTTTTTTTCTTCTCTCTCTCTACCTTCTCTTTCACGCCAAAGCAATGTTTTTTGGTATTCACCAAAGCGATGTGTTCACTTTTTATCTTTATGTTTTGTGCGAGAGAATAATTCTATTGGACGAAAATACCCATGAAGTTTGGTTGTGCAAAGTTCTATAAAAAAAATCGATTCAACTAAGAATATTACCAATTATATGGTTAGTACTTGCCACATAGATATAAATGATACTTACATAAGTATATGCTAGTTGGTTTCTCAATGAAATTATGCGTTTGATTTTTGGACAAATTTTATAAGGGGAGGCTATATCATTCTGTTCTCGATTCAAAAAAAGTTGAAATCTGAAATTAATTATACTTACCCATCATAAGAGCTTGTGACTGTCCATTTCTTTTTATAGATGGATGTATAAAAAAATTTTACATATTATTTACCAACGAAAAGAAAAGTTATTAGCCACATAAATGAAACCTAAGCCTTCTAAGAAAAAAAAAAGTGTTTATGCTCCTCGTTAGTTATATTATTTTAGAAAGTATATATAATGAAATAAGTATTTATTGTAAGAGATGAGAGAAGTAAATCTTAACTATTATATTAGATTTTATATAAATAATTAATATTAGAATATAAATATATATAACTTTTTAAGTTATTACATGATTTTTAAAAAAATTTAATCTTAATCATTAATATATAATTATATAATCAATATTTACCTTTCTCACATTCTTATAATAAAAATTTCTTTCACTAAATATACTCCCTTATATTTATAATATATATTTGTAAAGTGTTTCAATCTTATTTGAAAACTATAAAGACAAATAAAATAAGGATAAGAGTTTAATAACTCTTTTATTTTCTTTCCTTTTTGTATTTTAAATAATTTTGGGTCAAATAACTTTAATTAAATTAGTCAATGAAAACTTTGAGAACACAATCTATATTTGACTCAATTTAGTTCAAATTTTATTTCTGCAAGATCGGTTTTCCAAAAAATGATATGATTCTATTGTTTTGGGCAACATTGATTTTAAGCAATTAAATTTTAGAGCAATTTAAAATTGGACATGGATGGGGTCCGGTCTTGTTAAACCGGTTAAGATCAAACCAAAATTTTAAAATAGTGTGAAACACTGATTCATGAAATGGGGGATGGGTAAGTTTGGAAGAAAAAAAAAAAAGGAACGAGGAGTCGGTCGTCAGTGTCATGTCTACCAACTCATTGTTGAATTTTGATTCCAATTTCATATTTTATCCCATTTATTTATTCATCTTGTTTTCTATTGGCCTTCCTTTCCCATTTTTGTTAAAAAAAATTCCCTTTTTAATACTACAAAGCCACCCATGTTTCTTTGCATATAATTTGGTGAAATGGATAATTGTGAGTTGGTACGAAGAATAATTGAAGATCATGCCTTGTTTAAGTATACAAGTGTTTGGTTGAAAGTATCCCGGTCATTAGGATAACCATGTCCTTGTCATTAACTTCTCACTTTTCTGTTTTTCATTTTTAATTTGCCGACCTATTTTTTATTTTTTTTAATTATTCACGTAATTTTAAAACAAAATAGTGGTTAAATAAAATATTTTTTAAAGTAATAATTTCAAGATTTAATTTTTTAACATAAATAAAATTCATCTAGATCACAATTTATTTTTACTGTAACTAATCATTCTTGAATTTTTATCTTATCTTTTTATTCCTAGGGTTTGTTTAGTGTAGTAAAAAAGAAATGAAAAGAAATTATAAATTAAAAAAAAGAAATAAAGGAAAAGGTAGATGAATTATCATCTCTTTATTTGATATCATTAATAGAAAAATAATAATATTTCTCTTTCTTTGTTTAATTTTATAAAAAAATAAAAAAATATGTTAATAATATTGATATAAATGAAAATATACGAGCCTCAATTAAATTTTTTCCCTTCCTTCCTAATCCTCCCAAAAAGAAAAGGATGGAATACTAGGAGGCATATGGAAAGAGAATCCGTCCTTATCTCTTCTGTTTCATTGGTTCAACGGAATATTTTATTATTTCATGTCCCTTCTTTTCTTTCCTCTTCTATATATAGATACCAAACATATCTTAAGTGCTAATTTTTATTTTATTTTTTATTTTGGAAACAATCCATGTGATAGAAGTTAGAAAACTTTGTAATCCAATGAAACATAGAATCCAGAATCTAGAATTGATCTAATATGTATAGGATCTTCGGTGGGATTATTGCATAGAATATCATATTCTGTTTTAATTCCATACCATAACTTTATTTTTTATTTTTTGGTAACACATACCATAACTTTATTTGAATAATTGAATTTAAATAATAGAAAAAGAGTTTTTTTAATCAGAATCCTAAAAATATTGATTAAGAAATTAAAAATAACAAATATTAAATAAAAATGAAATCAACACTCGTTAACAAAACCATAAAAATATGTACTATTATCTTTTCATTCTACTTTAAAACTGAAATATATACTATGGCAGAGCTTCGACATCTCCGCCTCTATCATTTAAATTAAACCCATTCAATTGAGTAAAACAAGTTTTCTTCTATTGAAGTTTATTCCCTTTGTCCAATAACACAAACTTATGTGTTGTGGCATAGTATTTTTTTGACTTTTCGAATTAAATACTTCTTTCATTTTATAATATCTATCATTTTAGAAAAAAAATATTTCATTTTTATTTGTCACTTTAAAAGACTAAAAAGACATTAATTATTTTTTAACTTATTTTTATCATTTGGCATTTCTGCAAAATGGAATGACAAAGTATTATTGTAGTAAGAAGGTGATTTAGTAAAATATAGTTATATTTTCTTAAATTTGAGATTATTTAATAAATTTTTTAATTCTTATAAAAAACTTTAAATCACATATAAGGAGGGAGTAAATAAGAATTAGAGCAAATAAAAAGTATTTATTGATAGTTACTAGTTAGTTTAAATGTTGATTAATGTTTCTAAATAACCCACCCACTCACTCACTTGTGTATCTTAACCATTAGTTCATTGCTATAATGCGCTCGACTGCTTAAGCAATCGAGTTTAAAACACTTACATTTTTTTAATTTATTTAAAATTTTCATTGATATTCAAAAACTTTTATACATTCAATGGATACGAACTTCAAACACACAGTTTCTTACCGTTCTCCTATTCATAAATTTAAGTCATTCAATATGAATTTTATTTTTGAGTTTACCTAATTAGAACTGTCACAATTCACATTTAAGTTTTTTTTTCAATTTCCAAGTCACAATTGAATTTCAAACTTTCAATTTTATCAAAATTTACATCCAAATGGGTATTTATTTTATTCAACAATAATTATCATGAATATTATTATTTATAGAGCATGAGTTTGCTATATTGTCAAGTGTAAGACTAATCCTCGTAGGTTGCCCTTTCCTATGAAGTGTTTTTTAGTGGAATCCAAACTCCTAAAATTACGGGCAAAACTTATTTTACCAAGACTCTTGTTTACTTAATTTTTTTTATTGCAATTTGATAGTACTTAAGTCAGCTTATAGATACTTCAATTAATTTACTTTTTTTAATTTGATCAAAAATAAATCATCTACATAGAGACTAAAAATTAACAGATATTTTTTATATTTTGATCTTAAAAAATTGACAAAATTAATATTTAAACATATAACTGTACACTTATTTATATAATACATACTCATCTGCCACTACGCTTTTGTTTGCTTACTATTTAAGCATATTATATGAGTTTGAAATTTTTAATGTATCAAAAAGGTACAAACCTCTCATAAAAGTTATAAATTTGTCATCAGTAAGTTATGTTATTCTTGTATAACCAAGTTATTGGGGGTTAAAATGAAACTTCTAAGAACATGTCAACGATAATGGGTAAGTCAAATCATGGAAAGACGATGCAAAAGGAAGTTTCCTCACCATTTAAAAAAGTCAAGCAAGTAAGGTCAGAATCCACTTCAGTTTGCAATTGGACAAATGCAAATGACGGAAAATGTTTATCAGTTGCAGTTTGTCATGAATTGATGACTGATTGCCAATAATTAATTAACTATAGACTTTTGCTCTGATAAAAAATTCTACATCAAGTATGATATAAAGTTGAAGTAAATTTTTTTATGTATACATAATGGTAAATAATCGTCACCTTTCTGATTTTACAGCCAAAAATCCTCCCAAATATGTAGGACTGCTAGCGAACTTTATGAATATGTTTAGAAGGAGTCTAGATAGGAAAAGAGAAGAAGATAAATTTTTCATTTTTAAGTTAGAAAATTATAAAATATTTATAAAATTAAGTACGAGATTAATGAAAAATTATATGATAATCTTTTATTTCATTCATCTCATTTTAAAAAATTATCAAATAAGAAAATATTTACTCTACTAAAATAAAAATGACAAAATACAACAGTGGCCTATTAGGGATTAGCTCTGTTGTTTAGAGCGTGGTCTCTATTTTAAGACCTGCATGGGCCAACTTTTCTTATTTTGAGTCCTGCTTTGGTTTTGGGTCTTTACATGTTAAGAAATTCTGCCCAAGCTTTGGACTAAATGAGCCCGACCTATGACTTCTTGATATATACACTTTAGATTTGGGCTTTATCAGTACCATAAGTATTATATTTGAAGTGGGCTTAGTGACTTGGCCTACAACTTTTTGTGAAAGGGGCCCAATGACCAAAATACAAACCACCTTAGTGAACCCCAAAGACTTACCCTCTTAATGAAATCCAAAATGTTGAAAGAGAAAACCCACTTCTCTATTATTTTGGAGCATTAGCACTACCAATATTTTCACACAAACATGAAGCTCTTTTTTTTATGCTGTTCTGTTGACTGTGATGGAAGTGGGGAGAAAGCTCTAGGGTGTTGTAGTATGCTTTGGGGAGGATGACAAATATGTGAATATCTTACCAATACCAAGAATTCATGTGGATATGAATATTCTCTTTGAATCTAGTGAATAGAGTTGTTATGGTTTTCTAAGGAGTGTAGACAACATTGACATGGAAACCACTATAAATTTAAAAGGGGAAGTCATTTCACAGGAAGATTAAAAAATATAAAAATGAGGCTACATACAAGAGAGTGGAGATCTATCTTTAATTTACTTTTGTGTTCATTCAGCACCTCCTTAGGCAATAGGCAAACATCAGATCAGATCATATTACAATTCTCATCAAATGTGTATGTACTCAAGTAAGAAGGAAGAAAAGGAATAGATTTTTCCACTTTGAGGAAATGTGGTTAAGAGAGAATGAGTGTCAGAACGTTGTGGCAACATCTTAAGCACATTAGGATTTGAGATTTCTTTTTTTATTTTTAATATTTGTAGAAAATGAATACTCGATAGCAAATATAACTTATATAAGTATATAGAGTTAATTGTATGGGTTAAGTATATAGAGTAAAATAAAATAAAAGCTCAAGAACCTTCACAAGAACTAAATGAGAATCGACTTACATAGAGATGCAAATTTTGAATTAGAAGAGTTGTACTTGTTACCTTTAGTGAATAGAAATTTCCTTTTATATTGAATGTCTTGGAAAAGACGATGCATGAGAGTGCTGACATAGCCAGTCATTATGATGATGCAAAGGGCAAAAACTTGTAGGTCGATAGTGCTAAAGAATAGAGTACTAATAGATAAGAGATTCTCTTTGAGTTGTTATGCATTAGATCGTAAGAGGTGATCGTAATGTAAATACTTGTGTGAGTTGTGTCAACAACATGCACCTCAATAATCACCAACCAAGCACCATCTCAATTAACATCCCACTCATAGTAGAAGAAAAATATTAAAGGAAATTAAAACAAATAGCTAGCACTCAGAACACAGGCAGGGGAAGGAAACTGCTAATAGGAACATAGAAATAACTAAAAAATCGAAAATTAAGAGAAAAAGCAGAGCAAACTATGAAAAAGAATAATAATATGTTTATGAGTTTGAAGTACCTGTCAAGAAGAAGGGGATGCAATCTACTATGAACAAGTTAAAGACTCCTCCTATAGGGCTATTATATGGGGAATATCAGTTTGAATCTTGTATAACATTAAAATTATATAGTGATGATTCTACACATAGTGGATCTACCTCTATCAAATTGCATTATACACAATGTATATCTAGGTATTTCCCTCAATGAACTGGTCTGATTAATGTTAGTCTTTTCTTTTTTACGTGAAGAAAAACGATAGTAAATGACATTATATTACTATTTATTTAGATTTTTCGTAATTATTTCTTTGTACGTGACTCACACATATACATTGTTTAGTTTCAGATCGTGTAAAGTGTATGATGCATTTTAAAATATCACGTGTAAATGATGGGAAAAAGAAATTAAATATGTAATTTTTTTACATATTAATGATTTATTATCTAAATCCTTAAATTTTATTTAAAAAAATTTGCTACATGAATTTTATAAAATTTAAACTAGTTATAAATAAAAAAAAATAGTTATCAACTTCAGAGTTTACTCATTTGAATGCACATTATGCTTTAATGAATTCAATTATCTTAAACCGAAATTCAACTTGTTTTTGTGTAAAACAAATACAAAAATAAAGTAAAAAGTGCAAAGCTCAACATCATTCCATTAAATATTAATTTGATGCTGATTTCGAAGTAGGAATATTTGATCCTGAAAGAAAACAAAGACCAGTATCATTTTCCGTGTTGTAATAGAAAGATGTTGCTACTTTTATAATCTAGTATCTTGGAAATAGCCATGCTTCCCAGCGGCCTATTAGCTCAGTTGGTTAGAGCGTGGTGCTAATAACGCCAAGGTCGCAGGTTCGAGACCTGCATGGGCCAGTTTTATCACTACCCCTTTGTTTTTAATTTTGCAAGTGGACCTAGTATACAGAATGAACTCCAGTCCCAGGCTTTCAACTACCTCATTGATGATCCAAAATGACATAAATAAAGACCAACATATACATCCATTACACTTGTAGCTACGTCTAATTCTAGTACCGCAATATTTGTAGTACACTTCACACGCAACTCTGTTTTTGTGCCATTCTGTTGACTGTGATGCAAGTGGAGGAGAGCTCCATGGTGTAGCATGCTTTTGGGAAGGATGATATAGGATGTGAATATCCTATCAATACCAAAAATTCATGTGGATGTGAATATTCTCTTTAGGTCTAGTGAATTAATAGAGTTGTTACCATACTCAGGAGAGGTTGGATAAGACTTTGGCTACTACATATAGGAGAGTGGAGGTCTATCATTACATTTGTTTTTATCCAGCACCACCACCCTAGGCATAAATCAAGAAATCATATCATGCGCCAATTCTCATCAAATGTGCATGTACTGATCAAGTAAGAAGGAGGAAAAGAAAAGGAGTTTTCCGCTTTGAGTAAATGGGGTTTTGAGAGAGAATGACTTGTCAGGAAGTTGTAGGAATATCTTAGACACACGTATATATATCTATATAAGAGATATTGGTGTTGGATTACATTTGCCGGAACAAGTTGTAACTATTATTTGGCTACACCAGATGACCAGACTGTGCATTGAGTAAGATTGTTGAACTTTTCTTCATAACAACAGACTTGTTACGTATAATACTTTTTGATTGTGTAATGATATATTTTGATATTTCATTACATGAGGAAGAGGGGAAAAAAATTAATGGAGGGAGGGTTATGTGGGCCTAAAGCCCGATATGTCAAAATGTGTAAATGGAATGACCTGTTCTAGAATGTATTTGTCTTGGTTCAATTGGACTTTCCTCAAAAGTGGGTAAATTTAATTATGAGCTGTGTCCACTGGGTATCATTTTCTTTACTGGTGAATATTGTGAATCACGGGAAGATTTCTATCCGAACAAGTGTCTAAGATAAGGATTCCCTTTGACCTTATCTTCTCATTTTGTGCTCTGAAATTATTTCTACTTTGTTCAGTAAGAATAATCAGTGACTAATTGCACGATGTTAAAGTAATAAGACATGACCTGAAAATATCACACCTTTTTTTTCTTTACAGATAACAACATCATTTTCATGATTTAGTCTAGTAATTAGTGTTATGTCTCTGAACTATACTCTATCCATATCAGCAAGCTTCTAGAAACATATCAATTTGAACCATTCTGAACTCTCTTTTAACCGAATCATTGAACAAATAGAAGAATATCAGTTCAGCTGTTCAGCATTGGATGGAGATTAAGGTAGAGATCATACATTCCAAATATCTTGGAATTCCTAATTTTGTAGTCAGATTCAAGAAACTTGTGTTAAAAGTTTTGTCAAGGGAAACCAAAGAAGTTATTATAAAAGCATTTACTCAATTTATCATAGAATAATACTGCCCACACACACTTACACACATATCATTTCACATTTACACAATTTTCATTACTGCTAGAACTTTTGAGTCAAAAGCAAAATATAATAAACCTAAAAGTACCTTCATCAATTTAACCTCAAATTATGGCATGCATTAATAATATGTTATAGAGTTACCTGGAAAAGACAATGATGAGAAATCCATAACTAAGATATTGAATATGATCCAAATGCTGTGAAGAAGAGAAATTATTCCTATTCTATAATAGTTTACTCTTGTGTCAATTTTGATGAGACAAGTGTATGCATTAGAGTGGTTAAGAATAGGGACATCTTTCTATATATATAAACAATTGAATGGGCTAAACTTACCCATTATAGTAAGCTTATACACATGACCCAATAACAAAATACACTTATGAGCAGTGCTTAATAATAATAATACTGATCACTATTAATTAGGTTACAACAATATGCTCTAATTATTTTGGCATCCAATTAATCTGAGTTTTTTTTATAAAATATAATGTGACTTAAGTTAGTCCAAATAAAAATTAATAAAGTTAATAAAATTAATCTAACATTCTCTCACTTGGACGACATAAGTCATATTATTTCATTTTAAGAAAATAATTCTCCAAATTAATTAAATAACATGTTGCCACAACAGGATGTTAGAATCGAGCCAACACTCTCAACCAACGGTCCAAGATGGGTCTACAAGTATCTTAATAATGCAAAAAATTGTACTTGATAGGAGTACTGATATCATACATACAAGATCCTCATATCCCGGTGAACCAACAAACATGGTATATGGGTAATGGGAAAACACAACAAAATTGCATGTCAATATGTGATTGAAGTGCAATTTTCTAACAAAATGGCTTAAGCATTCACCCAAAATATTTTCTGAGATTTAATAATGTTATCTTATCACAACAATTAAACAAGACGAGGTCCAAAATATCTCTACAAATGGCATAACATAAATAATAATGTATAGAATAATAACAATAATATTGTATGACAATAACAACGATAGTAATATAAACATTCAAGGTCTCAAGACAAAACATATGTGAGGTTACAATAAAATCATAAAATAGACTCTCACTAATATATAACATCAAAATGGCCTCACTTGCTAATGAGTCATACCAAGTTTGTTCAAATATCTCCCAAGTACATTGAGCATACATGACGTTGCCAATAGCAGAAGCATATGGAACTTTCTCCATTTCAGTAGTTTGTTTATCACTCTGAGGACACTAGCTAGGTACTAAACAACCTCTCACCCTTTTGAATAGGTGAAGTACAGAGTTTATGAATTCATTGCTAGCCTACAGGATATGACCTACATACAATACTAGAATAATAAATTCACTCGCACTCTTCATAAACTATTAGAACTAGATATGACCTCTTAAAAGAAATATGATCAGAATTCTCAACTTAGATGAACTTATGTTCTTGTAGGTATACAACATAATTTTTAAATCTAGTAAACTTAGCAGGTTTAGGAACTTGCTTAGATCCTCTAGTTGGAGCCACAATGATATATATATCATTAGGCAAATTCCAAAACTAATAATAATATATTAAAAAAATTAATTATTAAAGTGGGAAGTGCAACTACAACTATCCAAAATATAAACCAAAACTAAAGCTAAGTTCCTTCTCATGGAAGGTACATAAACAATGTCTTGTAAAATTAAATTATATCCAATTATGTAAATTTAAAGAAATAAATCATATATATTCTACAGTGATACTAGATTTTGTTTCCTATTATGATCATTAACTCTCCTTCACTCGGTCTCTTCATGCTTCTGAACTCTTTTTTTCTTCTCAAGTCACCACTTGAACTTCAGGCAATCAGCTTGTTTATGCCTAAATATATCACAGGACTTGCACTTTCCATTGAAATGACACTTAGGTTTGTCATTAGAAGTCTCACCACTAGACTACTGCTTAGAAGGATGTCCAAGATTGTCATTCCCCTTCTTCTTAAACTAAGGCATATTGTTCTTGACTTTGAAAAACTTCTTCTTGTCAGCACTCTTGTGAGAAGCAAATTGAACGATATGGTCCTTACCTTTCTTCATTATCTGCTTGTCTTGAGTAAGAATGAATATCAACCCATCAATGCTCTATTCCTCTTTCTATGTATTGTAAGAAGTCTTCAGGATGTCAAAATTACTCGGAAGAGATTCAAACACCAGTCAGGTCAGAAAATCCTCTCCTAACTCCACTTTCATGGACTTCAACTTGTTGTACTAGTTCACAATCTTCATTATGTGCTCACAAACACCAGTCACATCATCATACTTAGTCTTTGTCAACAAAGAAAGGTAATAGACCTTTTCAAATTTGTCAAATTTCTTGAACTTATCACCAACGAACTTGAGAAATTCTTTAGCATCCACTTTTCATCCTAACTTTATCAAAAGACATATCCGTGGGTTTCAGAAGCTCATCCTTAATGAGAGCAACATCAACATCATAAACAACTAGAAACAGTTTCATATATAGATTCTAGCAATTCCTTATAATTTGTCCCATTTAGTTTTGTCAAAGCATTTATTTGCATTGGCAAAACTGAAAATCAATATATTGAAAGGAGATTTTTTTATCAAGCATATCACTATTATAAATTTGAGCAAGTAACCATAATGGAGTTCTTCCATGAAATTGTAATCTTGTCTAAGGGTCCCGAATTACAACATATGAGCATACTCCCATATTAATATCATATCCCTAAAACTAATACCAAGAGGACACTGAAAACTCTAAGAACACAACATTTAATGTCTTTAACAAATCATCAGAAATTATACTAATGAAGATAAACTGATAGTGTAAGTGCATCATCAGCACAATATTCTCAATGCAACATTATAATAATATTATCAACCAAAGAACACCTTGTCACAATTGGTCCCGCGAAGGTGAGTTTGTAATTATGTAAAATGCCACAAAATTGTATCACAATATTCTAAATAGTAACTCTTAATATCAAATAGCATAAGGAACCAAAAACCCAATAATTTCAAACATATTATATAATAATTTAGGCACAACAAAACATAAAAAATGTTTAAATAGTCAAATAGTGTTAAGTCTAAGAGTATATAATATATCATAAGCTATATAATGTCAAAAGTATACCAAAAAAAATTCAAGACCAAATTCAGAGAGTACCATATAATTTTCATCATTTTAAGATCTAAAACAAATTAAATAAACATTTAAACATACCAAAAAATTAAATTTGGGAGCGTGAAACATTCTAGAAAAAAATAGAATAAAAAATCAATTTTAAATGCCTCTCACGCACTTGAAGTGAGAGTGGGCATCACTGGGAGCATCATCTTCCCTACCTAAATAACTAGCATCCGGATTGCACGACCCAATCGCCACCTGGTTCTAGGCGATATAGTTTGTTCTCGATTCTTTCTCAATTCTTCACCAAATTTCTGGGTTGTTTCGAATGCAATCCAGTTAGGTCTCATGGTTTTTCAATGATTTCTCCTTCGTTACTCAACGTTTTAATGTTTTCTTGGTATCAATAGATTCATATAAACATGATCTACAACAACCCTAAATCAATTTGTGGAATTAAACAACTAAAAATTTGAATCACAAAATTGGAATTTGTTAGGGTTTTTCACGATTTTTCAAGAAATTCTCTATAGATTCTAATTCACAAGAGGGTTTTTTTTTTTGATAAGCAAATTATAATTAAAGAGAGCACAAGGGGTGATCATGCCTCAAAGGACACAATTACAAATATTAATAAAAAAAAAAAACAAACCAAATCATCCATAAACCACCTCCAGATAAAGATTAATATTGGCAATCACATAAGAACAATCACTTGCTCCCTGAAAAATAATATTGTTCTGAGAAACTTCTTCCCTTTGGAAAATTCAAATGTTGCAAAAACAAATCATATGATAAACCTCAAAATACCTTGATCAATTTAAGAGAAGGGGCTCGTGAAATTATGACATGCAAAAAACACATGAATTATGATTAGAGGAAATTATTCCCCGTTCCCTTGTTGGCATGATTAGGGTCAAGAATCACCGAGCTTGAGAAAACGTGAGATACGAACCGAAGAAGATAGACAGAAGAAGATTAGCTTGAGAAAAGAAAACGCGAAAAAAAAAAACAACCAAGAACAAAGAGGATTAGGCGCCACAATCCACGATTGATAAGCCATAAAGGATAGCACCCTTGATCATGCCTCATACAAATATTTAAAAAAAAAAGTCATCCATACTTAGGATTAAATTGGCTCTGATACTAATTGCTAGAAATTTTGGGTCAAAAACAAAATATGATAAACCTCAAAATACCTTGATCAATTTAACTCCAAATTATGACATGCACTAATAATATAATTAGTTAAGTCATAGAGTTGCTTGGAAAAGACGATGATGAAGAATCCATAACTAAGATATTAAATACGATCCCAAATGCTGTGAAGGAAATAAACTATTTTTATCCCACAGTAGTTTTGCTCTTGCGTAAGTTTCGATAGGGCGACTGTATGCACTAGGGTAGTTAGGAATATGAGTCTCTCCATGTATATATAAACAACAACTCTGATATTCTTACCCATTTTTTTCTCACATCACTTTTTACACTTTTTCTAATACCATTCATCATACATACTTTTTTCTATCATTTTCTCTCACTAAATCACACACTATTAAAATGGTGTGAACAGTGCATACACCCTTCAAAGGGGTGTATGATTAACTTTTTCCTATAAACAATTGAATGTGTTAAATCTACCCATCATAGTAAACCCATACATAGGTTCTAATAACAAAACTTACTTATGAGCAGTGTTTAATAACAACAATACTGATAATTATTTGAGTTACAACAATATGTTTTAATTATTTTGACATCCAAATAATCTGAGTTTTTTTATAAAATATAATGTGACTTATGCTAATCTACATAAAAATTAATAAAGTTAATAAGATTAGTCTAACATTCACTACATGATTACAATTAGCCTCTCCCAGTTTTCTACTAGTTACACTTTAATTCTTCTACCTCCCATAAATGTGAGTTGATATGCACCATATTGATGTGTACTAAGCATCTCTTCATCATAATCTTCATCATGTTTTTTTTTTTTCAATTATACCAAAGTATAAGAAGAAGGGAGGTTGTCTTATTCCAACTGGTGCTTAAAATGATACTTAAGAATGGCCTATCAATAAATTAAGGGTCACCAATATCAATCGAAACATAAGATTTTTTTTTCTTTGTCAATGATGTTTGATATTTACCAGTTGTTGTCGGATTAATTGAATCTATGATAAGTTACTTGTAGTTGCTACTCCAGGATGACAATGATGGAATTCGGCAGTAGCTAGTTTCCACAAGATCAGTACTGATGCGACTGTGAGGGAAAATGCTGTTAGTGACTTAGGCGTCTAATCAGAATCAGGAGACAGGAGTGAAATGAATCTTGGCTTACAATACAAGATGCTAAATTTGGAACAGTGTTTCCTTGACAATATCGCTGGAAAAAATTGTTTGGATGTAAAGCAGCGAGCAGCCATCAACAATCGAGAAAAATATGACTCATACTTTGATATTGATTGCTCAAGATTGTAAGATGCTGATGCAGCAGTTTACAAACTTGTATTAGTAGAGAAATTTTTAAGTGTTCTCGGAATAAGATATTATAAATTCTTAGGTGTTCTTAAAATAAAATATTTCTCTTGTTTTATATTATCAAATATGTAAGTCATCATTGTCATTTATTTAAACTACATTTGTAATGCTATCAACACGTTGGTTGTCCTGAAAATCTTGTTGGGAATGAACATGCAAAGCTTGCATGTGTATGAAATTCTACGTACCTGGGTTGAGGATGCTACCTTGGAAATTGTCTCCTTGGCTTTATGTATTTGTTTTTCTAGCTGATAATAAGAGCCATTTTCCACGTGAGGATTTTTATAGTGCTCAAATTTTTTTTTTAAAGAGTTTAATATCTAAGATCAGTTGTCAAATATTTCATAATTTTCATTAGTTATTAATTTTTTAAATATTTATTATAAATTTAATATTTAATAAATACTAACAGGGTACTATAAAAATTTCCTTTCCACCTAAGATAAAAACTATGTTTATGCTACCAATGGCATAAATAATATTTGAGTTTTATGAGACTGAGAGTAATGTTATGATAAGGTGTTTGGTAGGCATATTAATTTTTTATGTGCCTGAGAATTTATTTACAAAATATTTGGCTACATAAAATTAATTTTTTAAAAAATTAAGATTAATGTTTGGTATGCATAAATAATATGTGAATCTTAAAATTTACGTGTATATCATAATCAAATAAGTCATAAATAACCAGCCAAAAAAAAGTCATAAATAAATTTTCAAATGCGATTATAAAGTGAGTAATATTTTCAGTTGCGATGGTACAAGTACAAACTATGCAACGGTACAGGTAGTCCTACATTTGAATTTTTTAAATATATTATTAAGCAAAGCTATCCAAATTCATACATAATTGTTCATCAAATTAACATGCATTGTAGGTGTCAAAAGTAAAATTTTAAATTTTAAATTTTAAATGTATATTTTAAAATTTATATTCACGCTAATCTTACCTTCAATAAAATGCATAAGGCTAGGAGCATATAAAACTATATTCAAGACTTTTCTGTACTCTTTAAACTCTATAGTTATATATCTAAAATTTTGTATATAGTAATGACATTTCTCAAAGAGTGAGTAGTAAAATACAATTCATATAATTTTAGTTATTTTAACAAAGTATAAGCCTAAAATAAGAGGACTAAGGGTCACAACTATTTTAAGCCATAAATTTGTTTGTGGAGTAACACTAGCTAGGTATACAACACTTTATGCATATTAAGAGTTCATTTGGTATGAAGGATATGATAAGATATGATAATATTAATTATACTTCATAATATAAGACCTGATAATATAAGACCTGATAGTATTAAGTTTAATACGTAATAGTTGGAGATATCGAGATGTTTAAAATCGTAATGAAAAAGTTTTTATAGCAGCTTATACATCAAAACCTAATCAGACCTAATCTCACCATCAATATTTGATTAAGTTATCTATTATTTTAATATATAAGAGAGATTTGACAGATAAGCATATACAATAAAGTATTTACATCAAACAATTGATAATATCATAATATATTGTATTAGTTTATCCTATCAAGTTTAATACAACATACCAAACAGCTCCTACAAAAACACATTCTTTTATACATAAATCATTAAAATCACTTTTGAATTCGTAAAGGTTATATATAAATTTATATGTAATTCAAAGTATTTGCAAATGATTTCTTTTTTTTTCTATACCAAAAGGTTGTCCACCGCATAGCATAGTTTTTGTTTATATCAATAGCGTGAGGGTCAGACCAAAAGTTTAAAGAACTTAAACTTAATTTAGACAAAATTTTAATACCCTACGAATCAAAATATTCTTGGAACAGCTGTGGGAGACTAGACCCCCAATGGCATCATTGCATCTATCCCTGAATAATTGTACAATTTGAATATCTAAAATTTATGTAATTAATAATACTCTAAATCTCAATTTCATTTAAAAAATAGCTACGCTTCCATTGCAAGTGAAACTTGAATTGTTGGACTAATTCCTTTTTTCTTTTTACGTGAAAGAGTTGATTTGTAATCATTTGATTAACAGCCTGTGGCTTTGTAATTCTTCTAATAATATATAACTAGGTCTTCTACGGTGCATGTGTATAGAAAAAACTTTATGTGAAAACTGCTACGCATGCATTCTGTGATTGCTTCAAACAGTGATTAGGCAAAAAGAGGAAAAGAAAACAAATGAAAAGAGACCAGACATAAACATTGTAAAAGATAATATTAGTTAGAATTAGTTATAGTTAATTTTAGTTAGTTTTGCTTAGCTGACAAGTAGTTATAACTAC
Source organism: Ormosia semicastrata (assembly GCA_029884595.1). Taxonomy (NCBI): domain Eukaryota; kingdom Viridiplantae; phylum Streptophyta; class Magnoliopsida; order Fabales; family Fabaceae; genus Ormosia; species Ormosia semicastrata. Next base: position 32,094,576 of record JAQQTO010000059.1, on the reverse strand, counting down.
CTGATGATTTGTTTATAGTATTTAAGCTGAGTCTTGGTTAATGATTAGTGACTAAGTGTTCATTTCATCAATTCAGAATTATCCCTCTTCATCTCTCTCTCTCTCTCTCTCTCTCTCTTTTTCCCTTCTCTACTTCACTGCATCTCTGGTACCTTTATGGTATTAGAGCTTTGCACGCTTCCATGGAGAATGAGATCTCATTTGTGATTTCAACATCAAGGTTTGTGTTACAAACTTTTCCAACCTGGTGTCAATAAAGCTCAACGATGATAACTATCTACTGTGGAAACAACAAGTACTTGCCATAATCAAAGGTTTCAAGTTAAAAAAGTATATTCTTGGATCTCATTCAGTTCCATCGAAATTTGCTTCTTCAGTTGATGAGCAACATGGAATTGTCAGTGAAGATTTTCTCAATTATGAACAACAAGATCAACTTCTGGTTTCTTGGCTTCTCTCGTCCATGGGTGAATCAATGATGCTTCGAACGGTTGGTACTGAATTTACATATCAGATTTGATAAAAACTTGAGGTTTTCTTTGCTTCTCAGATCAGGGCTAAGGTGAAACAGTTAAAATTTCAATTACAAAATATCAAGAAAGGTGCTTCTTCCTCAATCAGTGAATATATGTTACAAATTAAGAAAGTAGTAGATTCTTTAGCTGTTGTTGGTTCTCCAGTTGATACTTCTGATCATATTGGTGATATTTTTGTTGGTCTGAATGAAGAGTATGATGCTTTTATTACATATGTTATCTCAAGATCTGAGCCATACATAATTATAGAAATTGAAGCTTTGCTTAAGGCTCAAGAAGAAAGACTTGAGAAGCATAAACGAGGTAGTGCAGTAGATTTTCCTCTTCAAGCTCATCTCATCCAGTCTTCTCAATTTCGAGGAGGTAGAAAAGGTGGTGGCACAGGGTACTCCAGATTTGGTACCAATAATTCTGGTCAAGGTCGTGGTTCATATCAACATCAACGTATGGTCCAGCAAGGAAGAGGTGGGTTTAGAGGTGGATTTCGAGGTCAATCTTTCTTTAAGGGAAGAAATGCCTGTGGTGGAGGTAAATACAATTAGAATTCCAATAAGCCTCAATGTCAGTTGTGTGGAAGATATGGTCATATAGCATAGCATTGTTTTCATCGTTATGATGACTCTTATCTAGAACCTAGCATTTTAGGAACTAGCAGCAGTAATAATCCTCTTTCTGCACAATATGTTGCTTCACAGACTACATAATATGCTGCTTCACAGACGTCACCGCAAGTAATGCTGGCAATTCCTGAAACTTTGTATGATCCAGCTTGGTATCTTGATTCAGGAGCTACAAGCCATCTCACACACAGTGCTGACAACTTGTTTGTCAAAGAAGACTACAATGGTCCAGATAAAGTTCTAGTTGGCAATGGTTCAGGTTTGATCATAAAACATATAGGGCTCTCTACTATTCAATCTCCATTTCCTTTTTCTGCTTCTCTATATCTTCATAATCTCCTACATGTTCCTGATATTACTAAAAACCTTCTTAATGTGTCTCAGTTTGCTAAAGATAATCAAGTCTACTTTGAATTCCATCCTAATCATTGCTTGGTTAAATCACAGGATTCTAATTAAGTTCTACTTCGAGGAACACTTAAGAATGATTTGTATGCATTTGATCATTTTTCCTTATCTTCGTCACTAGTTTCCATCTCTCAACCCTCTGCTCAGAGTTCCACTTTATAGCATCCTACTTCCTCAGAGAAAGCTCTGCAATTATGGCACTCAAGGTTGGGACATCCTTCTTTCAAAATAGTTCAACAAGTGCTAAAGTAATGTAACATTTCTTTTGATTCCAATAAAATTCCTGAATTATGTGAATTATGTTGTATGGCCAAAAGTCATAAATTGCCCTTTCATGTATCTGATACTGTGTATAAAACTCCTTTGGAATTGATATATACTGATCTTTGTGGTCCTTCCCCTATTCCTACTCCTAAGGGTGCTACATATTATATACATTTCATTGATACTTGTACTAAATTTACGTGGATTTTCTTGCTTCAAAATAAATCTTAAGCACTTTATGTTTTTATTAAATTTAAATCCATGGTTGAACTGCAACTTGGACATTCCATTAAAGCAATCCAAATAGATGGAGGGGGTGAATATTCAGTGTTTACCAAATACTTAACAAATCATGATATTGTCCATAGGAAGAATTGTCCATATGTGCATGAACAAAATGGTTCAGCTGAACGCAAGCATAGGCATATTACTGAAATAGGTCTCACCCTTTTAGCATCAGCCTCTCTTCCTTTACATTATTGGGGGGATGCTTTTCTAGCTGCTACTTATCTCATAAACAGGCTGCTAACACCTATCCTTCATAATCAGTCTTTATTACAGGTTTTATTTTCCACTCAACCTGATTACCAATTTTTAAAACCATTCGATTGTACATGTTATCCTTATCTCAGGCCTTATAACAGTAACAAACTTCAATTCAAGTCAGAACAATGTGTGTTTCTTAGTTATTGTGCTACTTACAAAGGTTACAAATGTCTGTCTCCTAGTGGTAAGATTTATATCACTAGACATGTTTAATTTTCTGAGTCTGTGTTTCCATTCAAAGATCCTTCATCTCAGTTTTTCCCAAAACCTTCTCACTCAGTGTTCTCATCTAATCCTCCTAATTCTCAATTCAATGTTCCTGTTATTCCCACTATCATTCTGTTAAGTTTGTATCTTAGGTTGCCCAAAATGTTTATGATTTCAACCTGTCACTTTCACATCAGAATTCACCTTTGCACAATAGTAATGATTTTGAGCAAATATTTTCAGTCAGTAGTGTAGATGATTCTGTAGATCAAGTTTCAATTCCTAAATCTGTCACAAATGCTCATTCAATGATACTACAAGGTCTAAAGCTGGAATTTTTAGACCCAAAGTTTATACAGTCACTGTTGAACCAAATTCTATATTTGAAGCTCTCTCTCAACAACATTGGCATAAAGCAATGAAAGCTGAATTTTTTGCCCTCACACAGAATCAGACTTAGTCATTGGTTCACTTGCCTCTAAATAGAACAACTATAGGCTGCAAATGAGTGTTTAAGGTTAAAGAAAATCCAGATGGCACTATACATAAGTATAAGGCACACTTAGTTGCAAAGGGGTTCCATCTAAGAGTAGATTTTGATTTTTCTGAGACATTTAGTCTAGTGGTTAAGGCTACCACTGTCAAAATTATTCTGACTATTGTACTGTCTAGAGGCTGGTTAGTTCATCAGCTTGACTTCAATAATGCATTTCTCAATGGTGTTCTTAAAGAAGAGGTGTATATGCAGCAGCCTGAAGGTTTTGTTCATGGAGATGGCTCATTGGTTTGCAAGCTGCACAAGGCAATTTATGGTCTCAAATAGGCCCTCAGAGCCTGGTTTAAACAACTAGCTAACTTGCTTACAAACTTGAGATTCAATTCTACTAAATGTTATTCCTCTCTCTTTGTTGGATTCACTGCCACTTCAACTACCTATGTGCTAGTATATGTTGATGACATACTAGTCACAGGCACTTCTCTAACAAAAATCAAGCACCTCATCACCTCTCTTAATCACAAATTTGCTCTCAAAGATCTTGGCCATCTTCATTATTTCTTGGGAATTGAGGCTAAACCTACTAAGAATGAAGGCATCCATCTTTCCCAAACTAAGTACATCTCAGACTTACTTGCTAAAGCAAAAATGCTTAATGCTAAACATATCATTACTCCTATGACCAATGGCTTGAAATTATCTGTTACAGGCAGTGATCCTACTACTAATCCTTCTCTTTATAGGTCCATTGTAGGAGCTTTACAATATGTGACAATGACTAGACCAAATTTGACCTATGTAGTGAATAAAGTTTGCTAATTTATGCACAATCCATTGGAAACTCATTGGAGAGCAATAAAGCAGATTTTGATGTATTTGAAGGGCACATTGTCATTTGGACTCAATCTCAGGCCAATTGCCACACTGAGTCTAATGGCATTATGTGACAGTGATTAGGGGGCAGATCCAGATGATCGCAGGTCTACCTCAGGTCATTGTGTTATCCTTGGTCCTAACATCATTTCTTAGTCATCCAAAAAGCAAGGAGTAGTGTCTAGATCAAGCACAGAGGCAGAATATAGGAGTCTTGCAGCAGTAGTGGTAGAGTTAACCTAGATTCAGTCTCTACTTTGTAAGTTAAAGCTCTCAATTTCAGCCACACCACCAGTGGTCTATTGTGACAACTTAATTGCAATTCTACTGGCTGCAAATCCAATTTTACATGCTCGCACAAAGCACTTTGAATTGGACCTATACTTTGTTCGTGAAAAAGTTATTGCAAAGGCAGATGAAGTGAGGCATATTCTTTCTAGAGAACAAGTTGCTGATCCTCTAACTAAATCTATTTCCAAGTCTCAGTTTCTCTATCCAAGGCACAAACACTACAAAAAATATATTAAATTGTGGCAGTTTTTTTTGTAGGGGTTATCAAACGTCACAAATCAATACATATTGCGGGGTTTTTTTTTTTTGTTTCAATGGAGGTTATTAACCTCCACAAATTAAAAAGCGTTGATGGTATTAATTTTTGTTTTACCTTCAGATTTCATTTCCCCCTCACTCCCTCTCACTCTCCCTTCTGATTTCATTTCCTCTCCCTCTTCCTCTCACTCTCTCGCCCTCACCCTCTCACTTTCCTCTTCTGCCTCTGCATACCCTCTGCCCTCTGCCTAGCCATTTAAAAAAAAAAAACCCAAACTTATTTGTTCAAAGCTTCGAAGATCTGTGTTCAAAGCTTCAAAAATCTGTGTTCAAAGCTTCTTCTTTTGCTTCCATTTCATCAAAGTTCAGTTCTTTAGCTCAATATTTTCATTCTGCTGCTTCATATCTTTAGAAATTGTTAGTGGGTTTCTCTCCATTGCTGTGCCTGCTTACACCAAATGGGTGTGGTCCCTCAATATTGCAAGCACCAAAACGGGTATGGATCTATCTTGATGCTAATATGCATTTTTGTTTTCATCTTTTTTGTGTCATTTTGTTCTTCTGAGTGTTCATTGATTATGACTTTTTGATAAAATACCACTTTTTATCTTTTTCTCAGATGCATATTACCATATGGGTGGCTCTTTCCCCTCCCCCCACTCATGTAACGTATAATAATGATCTATATATTTGGTTATTGAGTTTGTGATGATCTGGAAATTATAATCTAAATCTAGAAATTGATAAAGATTCAATTTTTCTATGATTCTGGCCTTCTAGGTGTATAGTGTACGTTGTAGATGATAAAAAAACTTCTTCTTTTTCTTTTATATATATATATATATATACTATTATTATATACTTGGTTGAATGTTTTTGTTATATATATATATATATATATATATATATATATATATATATATATTACTATTATTATTATATATTATTATGCTTGTTATATATAGCAAGTCAAAGTTTTATATTGAATGTTTGTTGGTATATATATATTTATATATATATATATATATATATATATATATATACAAGTCAAAGTTTTTGTTGAATGTTTGTTGGTTGGCGCAGCAGTTTCAAGCCGGTCCAAGATGAAGTTTGAGAGTGGGTATAGTGTGGAGACTGTGTTTGATGGAAGCAAGCTTAGAATCGAGCCTTATGCTGTTGAGGTGTTGCCCAATAGGGAGCTTCTGATTCTGGATTCGGCTAACATTAACGTTTATAGGACATCCTCACTTTCTTTGTGTAAGTGTGCCAGTATGATTGATAGCTTATGATTCTGAGTGATTGACCAAATTCACTCTATTTTTGTTTTTATAGTCAATTTTATTTGTGCCAGTCATGATATTTTGAGGAAAAAAAATCATCGTAACATTTTGGAGATTAGAGGTTTGATTCTGTTGTGGAGGAGTTGTAGTTCAGCTGCCTTTTGCCCAATTTGGAATGCTGATTAGCTAGTTTTAGGCATAGCTAGCTTCTTGCCATTTGGATCCCTTCATTGCATCACAAGGACAATTGTTTACATAGAATTTAACTTATTCTGAGTTTGGAACTTATGAGCTACACAACTTTGTTCTTTCAAGGCAGTAGAATCCTGCTATTTTGTAAATGGTTATAGAATCTCCACCTAAACTTTCTCAAACAGGTCTTATTTGACATCTAAACTTTTTGTAAATGGTTATAGAATCTCCACCTAAATTTTCTGTTCATGATTATGAATTACTGAACAGTTTCTAAATTTTCAAAATTAATGCTTCTTTCAAATTCCAATATTTCATTTGGATTTTTTCTGAGGAATGTAAAATAATGATTGGGCAATTCATAGTTTGACATGTAAATTTGTTATTTATTTTCAAATACACTATTACAACTTGTATTGCATAAATTGGTTAAGGCGTCAAAATCTCATATAAGGGAACCTTTGATTCTTTCCTTTTCCTGTCAACTTTTATAAAATCATCATTAGTTCCTTTTAGCCCAGGTTTTTCACTTCACATTTTATCTAATGGAATTCAATTGATCACTCTATGAAAATTACTTTCTCTGATTTGTATTACCTTCTTTAATATATTCAACAACAGTGATAATTATTCACTAGTACTAGTATTTCGTTTAGACATTGTTAACCACTGCAAATTTTTTTGCCCTTCTCCTGGGCTTTCTAACTTATTTTTAATTTTCTAGTTCTTCCATTTAAATATGTTGATCTTTTTTAAAAAAAAATCTGAACTCATCTTTGTTCTATTCTATAGGCTTCTGAAGATACTAAAAAGTTGGTTAATCAAGAGAAGTCTTTTGCTTGTGCTGAAATTGAGAGTGCTAGGGCTGTGGTGCTGAAAATTGGGGAGGCCCTTGAGGAACAAGAAAAAGCTTCCTAAGCTTCTAAACCACAGGTATGTGTGTATCTGTGTATAACTTTGCATCAATGATTTCATAATCAAATATTATTTTGCACTAAAATAATCTTTTATCTGAATGAGAGGATCATATATGAGTTAAAAGAAAGAAAATCTAGATAATAAAATTTTGGGAAATAAAAGAGGGGTTCATTCTTTGTATGGTGAAGGACACTGCTACCATATTACATTCTCTTAAGGGCTTTAGGAAATAATAAGATAATGTTTCAGGCCCTAGGAAGTAATAATTAACAATTGCAGATATAGTGTTAACTTAATTAAGATGCAAGTGCACATTAGCTACAACAATTTTTTATAGCCATGAAATATGACTTACATATTGGCTAATCAGCACAATTGCAACATCCTCCCTTGTTGTGAATTCTTTGAATGCATCTTCAATTTGTTTGACAGATGTTTCTGATAAGGGGGAAAACTAATTCTTCAAAAGTTGACACTATCTGAGGCCATTTTTTTAATAAAAAAAGAAAAAGAAAAGAAAAGTTGATACTATCTTTAGATATGTAGTAACCTAAGTACTGCTCGAGATTTTCCTCCTGACCAACCTCATAGTTTCTAAGATATCAAATAACAACCAGTGTGAAGGAAATAAAAATAACTCATGCACAATAAAACCAACAAAAGTATGATATGCAAATTTCTTAGAAGTGTGTATGCTTGTGAAATGTGTTCTCTATCCTTTATCATGTATGGAGGATAAGGAACAAGGTCTTTAATATAGAAATTTTACTTTTCTATATATCCCATTTAGGATCCCTATTCTTATGATGTCTTCAATAAACTATAATAAGCATTTATAAGAACACAGGTATGTTTTTTTTATTGGATATCTATCACAATCTGGACAGTAGTTAAACAGGCAGGGAGTCACTTCAAGATGTACAATTTAACAAGAAAAACATTGTAGTTTAAGGGAGTTTGATACCACCCATGCATACAGAACAGTAAGTAATTGAACCAGAAGTTTAGGACTACTTGCTCCTAAGTTTTGATAAGTTGTATAATCATATTTAGTTGATGCATTCAGGTATCAAAATATCAATAAATGATCAGCTTATAAGTTATTGTAGCAAATTGCTCTCTTCTTGATGTGATGCCCAAGGGCCCTAGGTGTGACACCTGGGTTAATTTCTTCTTTTCCTATAATTTCTAAATCTTTTTCTTCAATTTTATCAGGTGATAGAACTAATTTCTTTGGACAACAACGTTACAATTTCCTTTTTTTTCAAAACCTAGTAATTCTTGCTTCAATCTACCCAAGGACCCGTAAAATCATACCAGTCAATTAGCAGCTATAACTCACAACACCCCAACTGTCACCAACTTGACTCCTTAACCAATCTTATGGCTTGCAAACAAGCATTGGCCCTTATATATCCTCAAGAACTTTTCAATCCACTGATTTTCTAACCCGTGACCCTGAACCATTAATCAATAAACCCTAAGTCTAACCTATTAAATCCTAAGGCTTTTCCTGTTCTACACCAGGAACACATAGAATAGTATATTTTCTTAATTAGTCTGTCATGGTGCATAATCACTTATATACTGATAGTGAAAAAGGATCTCCAAAGACATTGCAAATTTCTCTTGTAGTAGACATTTATATCATTATTACTAAATATTATATCATTTCACAAAACTTTGTGCTGATGTGCTTGGAATCAAACATTATTACTAATTTCTCTCTATTCTGTAGTGTGCATAAGTTATTAGGAACTGGGAATTGGAAGAAGGAGGCACATCACACTCATTTGTATTGTTAAAAATTATAGATCATAGACTGTTTGTGCTTGTGTGAAATTGAAATGGTTCAATGCCTGGATATAAAAATTTCAGCCCCACGCATCCTTGATGAAATGCATATCTTTGGTTTCAAATTTGATTGGATTTAACTACTTTACTATGCCATCTGAATGGATTTGGTAACATGTTTTCTTTTCTTTGTTCTATCTTCTTTTTCATAAGAGTTAGAGATGGCTCCCATTGCAATTGCAAATTAATTCAAAGTTGAGATACCCTGTTCTTGGTTTTGATTGTTTATGATTGGGTGTAGGCTTGTTATTTTTGGTTCTTGTGCACATTGATTCATTATTTCATGATTTTATTTATCTCTTTGTAGTTTCTTACTAAATGTATTTTATTATTTTAGTCAAGTGATGCTTCAAGTGAACCTACTACGTCATTGGATGCAATAAGATCATCTGGCAGTAGCAACACAAAACACCAATAGTATATTTAGTGTTGATTTTTTATGTTCATTTATTGTGGCACTACTTTAGGTTATTAAGGATTTCAAGTTGTAAGTTTAGGTTACAATGGATGAATTTGTTTAGCTTATTATGGATTCAAACTTGTGTTTTTTATGTTATTATGGATATTTTTAATGTAATTTGATTCACATTTATATCAGCAATTTTATACAATTAATTGTTTTGATTGTGCATCCTAAACATTATTAGAATTAAAAATTAAATATGCAGTAAATCTTTCTTTTAAAAAAAAGTTCATCAGATGAACAAGAAAGTCAAAGATGTGATTTACAACAATCAAATAGTGACGGTTTTCAACTTCTGCAAATTTTGGATAAACAAAATCAGACAAATAGATAGTGGAGGTTAAAAACTGCCGCAAATTAACAAAAAAATACCGCAATTTGTTTGGTAAGTAGATTCAGGCAAATAGATAATGAAGGTTAAAAATCGTCGCGAATTTAAAAAAAAATCACCGCAAATTGTGGGGGTTTAAAACCCCTGCAAATTAATTACTGTTGCGGGGGCTGCTAAAAATCCTAGCAATATATTGCCGCGAACGTAATTGCAGTGATTTTTTAAAATCGTCGCAATTTAATTTGTGGGGGTTAAAAATCATCGCAAATTGTAATAAAAACCGCCGCAATTTAGCGAATTTTTTATAGTGAAACTCAGAGTTGAAGATTTTCATCCTCTGAGTTTGCAAGAGGCTGTAAAAGATAATATTAATTAAAATTAGTTACAGTTAGTTTTAGTTAGTTTTGCTTAGCTGGCAAGTAGTTATAACTACCTGATGATTAGTTTATAGTATATAAACTGAGTCTTGGTTAACGATTAGTGAGTAAGTGTTCATTTCAGCAATTCAAAATTATCCTTATTTATCTCTCTCTCTCTCTTTTCTTTCTGTGCTTTATTGTATCTCTGGTACCTTTAAACACATGATAATATAAATACTAATTGATGGATATAAACTTAAAGGTCATATGTGCTTGATGTATTAGTTGCAGTTCTTGTTCTCTTACGCTTTGTATTACCCAAATTAATTACTTCGGTATGTCATGTTAACTTGGTTTAATTGGTACACGTTATATAACTGTAATAGTAGTTTAGCCTGTTCTTTTCATATATTAAGCCGTAACCTCAACTATAGATGAAAAAAATGAAGTATGTACTTAATGAGAAAAAAAAATGATATGGCTCCATGTTAGACTCAATGGAAATAATTATAAACTCAATGATCCAACTACATTTATAAAACAATTGAAGTATACCTAAATTTCAAGGATTCACAGTATATTTTAACGCAATGACAGCTCTTATTAGTGGTGTCCTAGTTATTTTTTAATTGAATTGTGAGATTCTCGAACAAGGATAGAAGGAGAATTATACTAAAAGTACACAACAATGGGATTTTATTATCCTAACTTATCGGAAACAAAGGATTAGTTTAAGGATATATAGACAAACATGTAATATGTGGATAAATATATAGTTATAAATTCAAACTCTAACTATGTCAATTAATTAATAGAGTCAGGTGCTAACTAATTAGAGTCAAGTTATAAAAAGTATTTTTATACATCTCTTAATCTTGACATAAATACCTTATTTTTTACTATATATATATACTATCTAAATATATGAAATTTTGAATTATTTAGTTCTATTTTTTATTGTAGTTCAATATTTTAAAATTTTTACACGATGTTAAACTTATTTTCAAGTGATTTTTCCATTCATATCTTTCTTTCTTTCTTTTTTGGTAACATTCCATTCATTTCATTTTTCATTACAAGAATATGATGTACATTATGGTTAGGTAGATTTTAATATTTATATAATATATGAGAAGTACTTTTTTTGGTTGCTATATGAAATGCTTTATTTATAAGGATTCAATGTCATATTCTTTTAATAATGTGGTAATACATGTTTAAATATTATTGTAAAATTAGACTTTTAAAATAAATCTCATAAGTTCAATCTTTGTAAATATAAAATATATTATATTCTATATATAGATAACAAGATCTATTATCCATGTCCATAATGAATATCATAATCTTGTATAAAAATTCCTCTGTTAGTGATAAATGTACTTTTAACCTGATTTATATAACTTTATATATGTCAATAATTAATTTAAATGTCTATAATAAGAACCTTTTACGTACCTAAGAAGGCAAAGTACTTTAAATAAAAAATCCCAAAGATAAAGTATATATTTATGATTTAAAATACGTATTTAAACAGATGTTCTTGATCAATATTTGATCACATCTAGCAAGCAACCATGAAAGACAAGCAGTCTCATTATTATTCCCCTGTCCCTATTTATTTAAAGATTTTTTCAATACTGAAATGCATGGTATAATCCTGGGATAGCATATTGTACGGACTGAGGTCGTTATGATATCATGGTATGGTTATCAGTGACCTTATACGGGGACGTAATTAGGGATGTGCCCCGAACCCATCACGAATATTTATTTGTAATTCTCATAGGTAACTAAATATTTGCAAGTAGTTAGTAATTTAAAATAAATTTTTAAAAATTACAAAATAATATAAATAAAATAAATTTTAGTATCATATAACACAATTTTATTGAATAATTTAAGATTTTTATAAAATTAAATGAATATTATAAATAATAAATTAAATTCAATTATATTTTATAATAGTCAATTTATTTAAATAATTATTAAATAAATAATATATTTTTTAAACAAATTTTATTATTATGAGTTTATTATATACAAAAATTCATTGTAAAATAATATATATATATATATATATATATATTCATTTAATTTCAAAATAAAAAATTATAACATATGATATATATTAAATAAAAAAATATATTTTATGTATTTGTAAATATCAACGAGACAAATATTATAATTCTTGTCCCTACCCCAATTTATTAAGTAAGTACTCATTTCCTCCCATCACAGGTAATTCTCACGTATCACTGGGACAGGAGTAATTTTGCCATCAATGCACGTAGCACATGACTATTTCTTTATCATCACCTTCCCATGGTGACAATTATAATGTCATGCACCAATGGTGCCCTGGAGAGAGAAAGAGAGTGAGAAACAGCTATACGAAAACTTCAAAACAAAACAAAAGAGCCTCAAGCAGCTGCTACTGCATATGGTTCACTTCTCACAGAGATCATTTTCCATCTTAGGATTTGATATAAGGTTTCCCTTCCCACGAAAAAGATCCTTCCCTGTTTTTCTCCCTACCCAACTCTACCCTTCTTCTCTCTATCTCTCTTTGTCTCTCTCTGGACTCAACTCAAGCTGTGTCAAGCAACAAGTACACATGTAAAAAAACCACCACATTATCATTACCTCATTGCTTGATGATGATGATAGAGAAGATACAATATAATGATATTTTTCAGCACACCATGAAAAAAAAAAACCACACCCCAAAAAAAAAAGATTAACACATAAATAATGCAAATCAAAAGATATAAATATATAATAACTAAGTGCAATAATAATAATATTAATAGGCTTTTAATTAGATAAAATTTATAAAGACCTTTTGTTCTAGGATATTGATATTGTATTACTCCTTTGCCTCTTGACATTTCCAGAAGCAGACTCATCCCCAACACTCTTCTCCATCACTGCCTTGAGTGCTTCTTGTATTGAGCTAATGCAGTACTGTTGCTGGTAATGGTGGCTATGCTCCTCACTGCTACTTGAATCCTCTTCCCCAGTGATGAACAATACGTTCTTCACACGCCCACCAAGCGTTGTGATCTCAGCTTTGAAGGTTCTTAACCTTAAAGCTTTCAAGGTCTTGATGAGTTCAGGCAACAGATCTGACCTATCTTCACAGCAAAGCGAGGCTTTGATCACAAACTTGCCTTCCTCATCAGCTGTATCCACTGTTAGCTCATCAGCTTCAGTAGGAACTGGACTCGTTTCTGCTATCAATGATGTTTGACGCTTCAATTCCTTCACATGCTGAATCACTTCTGCTAGCAATGATGCTTTATCTGTCTACCAAATATCAAAAATAAAGAAAAAAACTTAAAAACATTATTATCAAATATATAGTAGTAAAAGTAAATATCATATATAATTATATATAATAACATATTAAAAGCATTGAAATTGTACTTAATGTGAAAAGAAATGGTTGGGTTTTGTATAGAAAAATGTTAGCAACACATTCTATATATATTTTTATTATATTTATTTATGTGATAGAATAATAATGTAATTATACAAAAAATAATATAAATATTATAATTAAATAATAAAAATTATATAAATTTAAAGTGATATGTATGTAAGTGTGAGATTTTGCTATAAAATGGTAGAGCGTTCAAACAATACTCACTTATAGCCATAGAGGATGCTTGTTTTCTTTTTGAGATCATCAACATTTATTATTTTTAAGTTTAAAATATGTGAAATTTTGCGCATACAAATGCTCAAGTAACATTCGAGTGATTTATATCATAAGTGCATATGAATAACATTATTATTTTGTATATGTTGAGGCAGGTAGGTTGTGGCATGATGATTGTGAAATGGAACTAGTGGGTATCTTTGAATGGTGGAAGTGTCATGCGGCATATTATAGATGAAATGATATAGTAGGTAGCTAGATAGTGTGTTTGTGACTGACAAGGGTGCTAGTTTGTCTCTGGCTTTATTTCTTTTCGTTCTCGAACTGAGTTTGACTGATCACGTTATCCGGCAAGAAATTTCCTTGCGAAGCCTTTCAACTGCTACTTGGTTCCTCTTTATCATATCAACCAAGCGACATAAACGCTAATACCCTTTCCTCTCCTCTTTTATTAATTTTTTCTAGCTACCTCCTCCTTGGAACTACCACACAGAGAGAGACTCCGAAAGAATACATACATACACATAATTAAAGTTATTAATGAGAAGAAAGCCAAAACAAAAAAAGAAGATGAAGAAAACAATGTGTAAACAAAACAAGAAATTTGCAAAGCTAAAAAGGAAAGGTGGTAAAGAAAAGCAAGCAAACAATGAGATTGTTTGCACCACATTTTCTAAAAGGTTATTAGATTTTGATTTTGTTGTTGTCAGACCAAAGTAACAGATCATAGAATCTTTGAAAGATTTCCCAAATCACTGTTTCAATTGAAAGTCCACGAAGAAAGAATACTCCATAGAACACACTCATATATTATATACAACATGCTCTAGGACCGAGATAATAATATATGACATATTTAATTTTTGTTTTGCATTTTTCTTGGAGATGAGATGATTAATTAATAGTAACAATTAATACATAATTCATAATTATAATTTTTTTTTAAATTTGAATTTGTGGGTTTTAGGAGGAATTAATTTAATTTCATCAATTAATTTGACTTACTTTGGTTGCGCTAGGCAACAAGCTGCGCAGCTTGGCAAGATGGTTATTGATTCTCTCTCTGCGTCTCCTTTCAGCTTCACTGTGACTCTTGGAAGCTGCAAGAGCCTTAGCCTCCATGATTTCTTGAGCAGTCATCTTTCCCAGCTCAGCTTGGAGCCCAAAGGATGCTGAACCAGGTTGAACCATGGATCCAACTCCAAGGGTATCTGATATGATCCTGAGTTGTTCAGAAGATGGACCCTCATATGCAAACTGTAGAGAAGGAACACTTCTGTTGAACAAGCTTGCTGCATAGGGTGAAGAAGGTTGGGGAGGGACAAGATATGGGTCATGGTCTCTGACCGGGTTGAAGGGGTGAACCTGTGGCATAGACCATGGCTGCAAGACTGGAGAAACTTCAGGAGGAAACATATTCAACCCTCTTTCTCCACCAAAGTTTTGTTGCTGCATGTGCATCTGTTGCTGAAGGAGTAGCTGCTCTTGATAGGTCTGAAACTGAAAGTTATTGATAGCTTGAGAAGACCACTGCCCTTGATCTTCTTGTTTCATTTCCCTGATGATCTCCTGTTTTATATATAAGAACTCTATTGAAGAATCCAAACTCCAAGGCTTTATATAAGAATAATTTGTAGAAGTGAAAATAAAGAAAGAAAAATGGATATTCTAAATGTCAGAAGCTGAGATAGGTTTTGTATGCATCTAAATATATATTTTTTTGTTTTGTCTGATATGACTAAGAAAAAGGAGGATTGAAAGAATAAAGAGTTTGGGGAAGTTTGCTTTACACTTGCACAAGGAAAAAAAATGAAAAAAGGTATTCAAGGACAACGTGGGTTAGTGAAAAGAGGAGAGAAAAAAAGTACGACACAACTTCCTTAATTTGATGTGGAAAAATGATATTCATATGTCATTTTTTCATATATATCGTTTTTTATATTATTTTTTAATAATTATAATTAAATAAGAGAAAATAATAAAAAATATAAAAAATAATATAAAAAATAATATAAAAAGTGATATAAGATAAATATAATATAAAAAAATATGAATTATTCAATGGGTGTTGACTGATTATAGTCTTCTAATTCTACTTTCTAATTCTATTATGCTGGGGATCAATCAGTTACTTTCTTTGTTTCTTTCTCTTTGTGGTAGTGGGCGGTAAAAGAAAAGGCCAAGGCTTTGGATATTTCTCCCTCTCTCTGCCTCAATGTCAAATCTCTTTCACTTGGTAGGTTTTTTCTGCCACAAACCTTTGTGCGGTGTAAGGTAATGACCCTTCTTATTCTTTGGAAGATGTATTTTAAGCACCTAAAATATAATACTCCATTGGAATATTGTATATATAAGCACCTAAAATATAATACTCCATTGGAATATTGTATATATAAGAAAACTTGACTTTAACTCTAATTTAAAGAAGTTTTTTAACTTTATTTAATTTATTATTATATATTTATTATCTATTTAATCTATTATCATATATTACTTTTAATCTCATTTAATTAAGTTAATTAATATATAATAATAAATTAAATAAATAATAGATACATGATAATAGATTAGATGAGAATTAAAAGAATGTCCTTCTATTCATATATAAGTGTGGTTTTATTATTTTTGTATATTATATGAATAACTTTTTACTCTATACTATATCTATATGTAAGGAAGAAATTATATAAATGTTGTATTTCATATGTTCAAATAAAAAGATTTTTATCCTTTTATCCTCCAACAAAACTTTCCTTTTCCTTTGTGTTTTGTTGGTCTCTTTTTGGTTTCTTTGTTTTTTCTTCCTATCTTTTTCTTTCTGCAGCCTTCTCCCCACTACCACACTACAAATTATGAGTAATTTTTGGTTAAATATAATTTATTATAAATATTTAAATTAATTATTTGATATTTATAAAAATATAAAAATTATGTTAAAAATATATTTACACATATCAAATAATAATTTAAATATATAAAAAAATAACATAATAAATCATATTTAACTAAGAATTTCTATCAAAATCTATAGAGCCTGTTTGACTACTGCTAGTCCACTTTCCTTTCTTATCTATATATATATCCTCCTGTATATGTAGCTTTCATTCTGTGTGCGGGGATATTCTTTAGTTAATTTTAATCCACGTAAGTTGCATTATCATTAATTTATATATTATTAAATTATTACAGAAATTTGACTTTTATAATAATTACTTAAAAAATTTAACTCTTTTAATAATATATCAATATATCATTAAATGATAATAAAAAACTTTACACTCCCATTAAATCAAATTTAAACTTAGACTCTATATGTTTTATACAAATATGATATATAGAATAACCGTATAGAAGTAACAATATATATTTTTGATTATTTGTGATTGTTTCAAAGTGTATAATTACACTAGCTGTGTGTGTGAGAGAGAAAAAGAGAGGTGGGCATGGGAGGGAACCACAAACAAAACAGAGTGAACACACAACACAAATTGTCGACCGACCAAGGACCCAAAAGACTGATAGTATCATCATGATTAAGGCTTAGGCTTAGCCAAACCTTTTTTTTCTTTCATTTTCAAGACTGAAGTATATTTTGAGAATTTAATTTTATGATAAATTGATTGAATTAAATTATTATTATTATTATGAATTAAAAGACTCAGTTTTATGCGAGGATTCTTTTATTAATCAAAAAATGGTTACTTAACAAATCAAAACAATTTAGATAATAAATAAAACATTTGGTATATATGACTTGGAAAACCTATTTCTATTTGATATCTAGTATCAAAATATTTGTATATTAAACAGTCCTTTGATTGGTTATTATATTTAAAGAGGTTCCTACTTCTTAAATACTTTTTACCCTAAAGGTATTTGTATAACAATTTTTTTTCTTTTTTAGTTTTAGTTAATTTAATATTTTAGAGTGAAAATTATATTTGCTTAAAAAAATTTAATTATTTTATTACTTTTTTGGGGCATTTTTTAGGCTTTGCCCTTTTGGTGTTTCCTTTTTCTTCGTACCTCGGTCAAGCCGCCCACGTTCTTCTATACTCTTGCTATGTCCACGCCACCCTTTCTGCTTCCCCAAGACCATGTAATCATTGTGTCTTGGAACACACTCCAGCTTCCACCACTCAATCTCTACACTGCATGTTCTCTCTCTCCTTGCTTCTCATATGTGTCTTGGTTTCAGTTGTAATAAGTAAGTGCATATATTTATTTATATTCGTGGCTCATTACCTTCTCCTTTTGAAAGTTCTATAAGAAATTTAATTAAGCATATATCATATATGTGACATTTATTAGTGTAGGTGGTCCATGGACGAAGGACAAACAGGAAAAACAAGATAAGAGATAGCTAATGCTAATTGAAATGTTTAGTTTTGATGTTTGACATTGCATTCAACAACAAATAGAAAGTGAGTGAGTGACCCCGAGAGAGAGAGAGAGAGAGAGAGAGAGAGAGAGAGAGAGAGAGAGAGAGAGAGAGAGAGAGAGAGAGAGAGAGAGAGAGAGAGAGAGAGAGAGAGAGAGAGAGAGAGAGAGAGAGTAGTGGATCAGCATTGCCTTCATTTTTACGTGGGCATGCAGTAATTGCCTAACTTCAAGAATAACCCAAGCTTAAAGTTTCATCAAAATTAAGTTCAGATCATTGTGTGGCTTTTAGCATTATAATTAGCAAGTCATCATATTGCAAATGAAGTAAGATGAAATTATTCGTATTCATTATTACATGGATTTGATTTCCATTCTCGGCCCTTTAATTTAATTTTCTCAATTTCAATGAATAATTTACATAACCAATTACCACAATGTCTATAACAGTAACTTTTTCCTTTAGAATTAGATAGATGGGGATGGGGACTTAATGATATGAATACTTATTAATTTGTTATGTGAAAATTTTAAAAAGTTATATATGTTGTTTATGAATTCTGATTCAAAATGCATATTCTCTTATAATAAACAAATAAATACAGTTCCATAGCCATAAATGATCTTCTTGGCAACTATCTACTTCCTTTATTTGAATTTTAATTTATCTTTGTTTTTACCTCATTGATGTAATTGACTCAAAGTTAGGAGACAGCAAAGGGCAGCCAAAAACGTGGTTTAATGAGTTAAAATTGTTTTGTTTGTTAGACAAAGCCAAAAGATTATCTAAGACTAAAATTCTTTGTGAAAAGAATGCATAAAAATATGTCACTTTGGAATGGTTGGTAAGATATTGTCCACCAGAAGCGTTAGAACTTGAAAAGGCCACACAGTACACTAGGGAATAATAGATGTTTCCATTTACTTTTTGACAAGTGGCACAGTTTTTCAAGCTCGCTCTCTCTATCTTATTCTAACACCACCTTCAACCTCTTCAATTTTTTGCAAAAATTTAGTTAAAAGTGAAAATAGTTGAACTCTAACTATTTTTTTTTTTTTGCTTTTTCTGTAATTTCGCCCATCTCCTCTTACAGTGTACTCACTGTTTCCCATTTGTTGTAGCAGGAGCCGTGGTTGGTCAAAAGATGTTAATATTGGTTTTTGTTTTTGTTTTATTATGTTTTGTTAATAAGTATTTTTAGAACATTTGTTTAAAAATAATAATTTTTTTATAAAAATAAAATAAATAATATTTTTTTAAATTTTTAATATATGAAATATTTTATTTTTGTAAAAAATTTCCATTTTAACTTTCTTCGAAAGCTATCTCTTTTTTTAATGACTGGTGCATGGTCAAAAGCAAGCATGGTAATTTAGTAGCCCTGGCTTAAAAGGCAAGTCTTAGATCTCTTCAGTACTGGCAAAGCCTGCAAGATATACCCCTCTTCGATCAAAATTACACGGTTCCATAAGCAGTTTGGCCATCAAAAGTAAAACAAATATCATTATAAAGCCTATACACATTTCATTTCCCTACTCAACATTATAATTGTTTCAGTGTCCAGAGATAATGACTGACAAATTTTCTATAATATATGTTTTTTTATTTTGAATTGTTGTGAAGGGATATAGTGATTTAGTTTTTTTTAATTATTTGTGTTTGCTTTACATAATTAGAAATAAATTACAAATACATTAAAGAAATATCCCTCCTTAAAAAAAAACAATGTTATAAAAGGGAAGGAGAACTTATTTTTATTTTTAACAATTTGATCTCCTTGTCAACGTTTTTAACCCAAATTCTTTCAATCACCAATCCATATATTGATTCTCTATTAAAAACTTTCAAATTTAAAAAATACAAATTCTTAAAACTACTCTTCCTTCAAGCACAAATTAACTGTTGAGACATTTATAATCATATTAAAATTGGAATATTGATGAATTTATTTTCAGAAGTCCTTAGTTAAAGGGTGGGTTTTCTGCATTTTTGATAAAAAAAAATTTATTCCTGCTAAGCATTTGGGCATTTTTTTATTTTTTCCCACATAATTCACCTCTGGGTTTGTTTTGGGAAAAGAGAACAGCATTACTGCATAAGTAACGTAAGGTAGATGAAATCTAACATTTTAATTGCAAGTACACATAACCTCATTACTATGTTTCCTCCCAGGCATCCTTTCACTATTTCTTTTGGGAAAGAGGGTTATCTTTTCTCTTAATAAGGTCAGTCACTAGGCACTGTTTTCTTTTCTTTCTGCAATGTTACTATTAACATGCTTCAGCATGGAACCACCCTTTAAGCTTTTTATTTCACTTAATTATATATTATTTTTGCTGTAGGGCATGGAAGCTTAGAGAGAAAGGGTACTTGTTTTCTAGGGCACTTTGTGGTCACACACGCATGTCTGCTTCGGCCCCATTCGTCTTAGCTTTTCATTTTCTATATTTTTATATATAATATGCCTTTTATGTACATATATTTTTTATTCTTTCATAGTTTTTTATATAGTGTTAGGAATTTAATTTTAGAAGAACCCTATTCAAACATTTGATGATAGCTACACCACCACTACCAATACCACATAACACATGAGAAGTCCCTTTGAGTGGAGTTTATGATGATATCAGTCCCACCCTGTCATGACGTGTGCTCTTTTCAATCTTAGTGCCTATGGCTTATGCACTTATTTTGCTCTAGCATTCACAACCAACTCAAGGAGACTTTGGCTTTTGATTGATGAGTGGTCTTTGAATTCTTTCCTGGCTTTGCTATCAACACAAGGTTCATCCATTTTTATTTTCTTCTCATGAAAAAAGTTCAGAGGAACCATATTAAAAGGCAAGAAAAATTCACAAGAAGTTCTGCATTTTAGTTGCAATATATATGTTTCTGGGTAGTTATTGCATATATGGTTTCTGTTGATTAATCACTAAAATAAGTATTAGATAGGTGGATTATATAATGAGATTTAAATTCTCTGGTTATTTTCTACCATGATTTGATTTTTCATATATTTAAAAAGTTTTACCAACTAAAATAACAATTGGTTGGTACTTGAGCAATGAGCACTGCTTTCAAGTTTCAATCAGTATGTAACTGTGTATCTTTCTGAGAGGCAGTATTAAATTGATTACTTTAATTTCTCGTTAATGTGAAAATCTCTATCCTAACAAATGATGATTAGGAGTGTTCGATTGTAATTATATAAAAGTTTTTTTTAATAAGTGTCTTTTAAGGATATTTGTTAAGAAATTCAAAATAAAAAGTTTTATATAAAAAGTAATTTTTTTTCAATTCTCAATACATTGAATACTCTACTTCTTATAAAAAATTTATTATTTTGAATCTATAACAAGCGTTCTTAAAACATTTTTTGACAAAACCTTAAAAATAAATACTGAAAGAAGATCAGAGTGCGAATAAGAATACATTTTGACATGCCCATATGATGATGGCTTACTATATATTTGATTTTATAATTCTTTTTGTTTCTTTTATTTCTAACCTGCGAAATGATTAGGGGTGGTGATATATAGCAATAAAAATTACTTAAAGAATGAAAGAGAAATAGCGCAAATTAGTATGCATTGAGACATGCATGTATTTATGATGATGGCTTGCTATATGTAATTGTATCATATTAATTTATTTTTATCAAGTACATTCTTAATCTCGCATGAGATCAATTAATTCAGCGTGAACTATCTTCGTTGAGCACAAAACAAGTAATGATGGTAAAACTAGCTTTACTATTATTCTTTTCTTCCTTTACCAAAAAATATTGTATGATCCATAATCATGTGACAAGTTTGAGTAGTGGCAACTATTGCATACGTGTTTGTGTTTTGAGTTTAATAAATTATTTCAGTGGCAACTAGTTCTAACTGTAATTCTTTATTTATAAACTTAAGTATTGAGTATTTAACATTACTGAACAAGTTATATATTAGGTGATTGAGAAGGTCATTGCAGTGATAAATGTGGTGGCACTTTCGTACGACAATTGGGCTCTATATCAGACCATATAGACCGAAAATTCTTGACGCGAAGTATGGTATATATAATTCAAATCGCATTCTTTGTCTTCTTTTGTGTTTCATATCAAGGATAGATATGTAGCCTTATAAGCCAATGTTGGTCTCACAAAAAATAAGCCAAAATTGGTTTGTGGAGGAATCTTCAGCCAATTAGTTTTAATATTATCTGCCACTAACCAAACATGAAAAAGGAGAAAAAGAGGAGGATACAAGCTACCTGATATATTTATCCTTTCAACAAAGACCTCCAAAGGGTGATTAAGTGCTGTGTTAGGTGTGTGTGTGTGGGGGGGGATAAATATATATACATTTAGGCAGCACTTCGCTTCTTCAAAAGTTTAATATTCTTTTTTCATTTGAGGTGTGAGTAAGCCTTTTCATTGTCTTTTTTATTAAAAGGAATATGTGAGAAATTGATAAGAGGATGGGGAAAAGGTAATTAAGAGCTTAAACATTTGAGACTTATTGTGAAACAAACCTGACATCAGGTGTTTCTTTAGAACGACATTGATTGAATACAATGCAACTGATATCGGATTACTGAGATTAATTATTATTATTATTTATTTGACAAAAATAATCCACTCTACTGACTCTAGTCTATTTCTCCCTTGGATTTTGTGAGTTACACCTTAATTATTATTATTAATTGATATTGAAAGAAATAATTAAGTAAAATGGTAATGATATGCCAAAGTGGAGCTTCTAATATCCATGCTTGTGTTGCCTAGAGGCATGTGTTTATACTCATAACTTAGTGCAGGCCAATTCCAGTTTGTCGCCCTAAACCCTCAATTAGATTTCTTGTGATTATAGCAGGCTTGCATCATTCTCATTTTCTCAGCAAGCAGCAGAGATTTTGGATTTTTCTGTATTCATGATGACTTAGTTCAACTGTGATCAATGAAGTCTCTAGTCCACTTTGCATCCTAAATTGAACTGATGAGCCAAGAGCCTTAGTCCGAGAGGCAAATGGCTACTTGCTACTTTTTCCTCTATATATATGGTAAGGATCAGAATTGGACTATACCTGCACTCATTTTATACTGGTTTGCACAAGTAGAAATTAACAAGCATTATATGTTTTAGGTTTCTTTTAGGAAACCTTTGAAAAACAAGCAATAAATGAATACATCGTGAAATTTCTTTGGAATCACAATTAACTTCGAAATTCAATTCATATATAATATATAATCATTAAGAAATGATACAAACACACAGAAGTTAATTAACCAAACCGTTCTAGCTAGATTCCTGATCGAGCTGTTCCATATAGTTTACAAAAAGATCAATATAATCTAGACCATTGCTCATTATGTAACAAGAAAGTAAGATACTAGAGTTATCATTGAATGCTCAGTTTCGTCCAGTTTCAATATATAGCAATCGAGGATTCATTGAAGATGCATGTGGTCCCAACTCCGAAACAAACAAGGGATATATATCCACATTAGTATATAGTATGTAGCCAACATAATATAGATCCTTGTAATACTATATATATTATATGATATGTCTGTCATAGAACACAGAAGCTTTTAAACAATCAAAGAATTTTCACTTGCACTTGACAGTGTTAAAGGTACATATTAGCGCTATCTAAGTTTATTCTCTTTATGTGTAGTGTGTACTATTGACTTGAATCAAGTTATTAGCTTGTATCATTCATACATGCACATCTTTTTCCCTCCTAATTAAGCCACTTGATAAATAAAAAAACCCGGAAGTTCTTTTCACTTTCTGCTCTTTCATAGGCTGTGACCAATGAGTCATTTCAAACGTGAAACTCACACTAGATCTTGTTAAACTGCTTAATAATTGAGTACCAACTCACTAAAAGATTATTAGTCTAAGAGAATAGTATAGCAGTAGCTGCAATCATTTCAGAGTAGAGATTACCCCACTACTAAAGTTTTCATAAGGTTGCTTGTACATAATATGAATGGAAAGCATATCGAAGATTTATAAAAGAACAGAAAGGTGCATTGAATCTTTCCCCTCGGGAATATCCATCCTCTTACAATTGATTGAGCTAATATATCTCGTCTGGGATCAACATCTGCATACATCTGATTAAAAGAATAATACTACATACACACTTATAATCATATTATCTTATATTTGTATAATTTTTATCATCTTATTATAATTGATTCTATCTTTTTTTCACATACTCATACTATAATTTTATCACCTCACACAAATTTAAGGTGATGTGTTTAGTGCATATGTGCACCAAACATTTTTACTCATTCAAAATTACCTAATATGTTAGAACTCCTTGTTAGAACTCCATTATTAGGGGGAAAACTTGCCAACTGCTATAATAAACAAGTCTTATCTAATATGTTAGTCATTATAACTGTCCATAATTCAGTGACAGCTATTAAACGGGGTGGTTAAGTTATACACGTTTAAGTCTAGAATTGATCAACCAAACTAGCTAGTGTATTGAAAGAGAAAAGCTCCCTATATTTGCAATAAAGCTTAAATTGTTAGGATTTAGTTCCCACTCTTTATTTTTCATCCCAATTTGATCACGCTAGGGATATCGGCATATAACTTGTCTCAAATAATTTTGGAAAAGCTTGCTTTTGGCCCGTTCTCTAGCACAAACACATGTATTTCCTCCTGCTTGCATTGATTAACTAACATGTGCCTCTCATACCCCATTACTTGAAAGAGTTTAATTTTGATTAAAAAAAAAGGTTTTAGACTATCATTTAATTATGTTTTACATAACATTAAAAGAGTTTGACTATGATAACTATCTAACAAGTCAAAAACTTTTAATAATAACATATAATTGGATAGTAGTATAAAAATATTTACAGACAAATAATAGATTAAAGTTAAGAGAAATTTTTGTCTAAACCATGGGCACCTAGTTGAATGAATCAGATCAATCATAATTTAATATTTTTATGAATAATTTACATTAATTTTTGATCCCAATAATAGATTTCTCTAAAGTTAAATCATTTCTTAAAATAATTTTTTTACGGGTTATATTAAAATTTTACACTTACGGTAACCTTTACCTTTCCCTTTCTTCTTTCATTGTCATCCTAAAATAGAAAACCAACTCTTTTTTTATTCCGTCTCAAAATCAAAGATGTCTTTCCTCTCCATCACATCTTATTCCAAACATAGCATCAAAGAAAAGCTAGGGGAGGGAACGAGGTGAAGCTTGGGCTTTGTAAAGTACACAGACCATTGGTATTGCACTTATCTGTATCATTACAGTCCAAACCAAACAACTTGTTGGCTGGGCTTTTGAGTTGGGTTCAAGTTTTCCCAAAACCTTTCGACTTGATTAAACAAAAACCTTCATCTCCACTCAAACATTCCATTCTAATGTTGGTATTGGCATTGTCATGCCCCAAACAAAAATAAATTAATAAAAACTAATAACGTTAGCCTTTTGCAAAGTGTTGCATTGGCCAAACCAAAATTCTATAGGTTCAGATTTCATTGCTTAAAGTAAGGAATATAACTTAAAAAACTACCTTAATATAAATAATAATAAAATTGATGAGGATCATAACATGAATCACCCTCCCGAAAGAATACTACCATAACATGAAGATCACAATGATGATGAGGGGCATGTTGCACTCCCCCTCCTCAAGGTGTCACCTTTAGAAGCTATAAATAGGAGGACCCCTAATAGGGGTAGGGGTTGGGGTTGTTAGCTTTTTCTCAAGCCTACTATAATCGCCACCACCATAGCACCACACCACTCCGGCAAGAATCCATAACGTAATAGCCCTTACCTAGGGACACAACACTTTCTATTCAATGAAATTAAACAATTTGCTTATTTGTATTAAAAAGATAGATTTTCTAAATCATTTGTATCGAAGATTCATCTATCCTATAAAAAAAAATGATATATTTGTCACAATTTACTTTCTTGTTTATTTTTTTGTCTTAGAGAGTTATACATTAGTCTGACGGAGTGGAAAATAATATAATCTACAGTAACAAAAGCGGGACCTGGATCATGCTGGCCCAATACAAATAATGTCATCTTAACATAATATATAACATTAGATATGTGAAAATGCTAAATAAAAAATCAATTGTAAAATAGAAAAACGAATAGTATACTACTTGCATGGCACGATGAGTATCCGTTAGAGGTGCACAGACACTGCATAGTCATTTGACCAAAACCTTATTACCGGTCAGCCAGACAGTGAAATATTAGGTGCAAATTCCAAATACAAGAAATGGTATAAACGTGTAACTACAAGATGGATTATTCCTATTACACTGACGATTGGAGTTATTGCAAGTAGTATACTATTCGTTAGAGAGTGGATAATAATTAACTATTAGAGAGTGGATAATAATTAACTAAAGAGTGGATAATGGATGGGTAAGTAAGAGGATATAAGTTTAAGCAGTAGTGACAAATCGTCCACGTATAAATATACGATATATATTTTCACTGGCCAGCTAAAAACAAAAAATCTCCTTCGGAATCTGGTTATACTGCTTACTTGGTGACACTTGGATTCGAGAAGAATAAAAAGATTTGCTCAATACTTGATGCAGACAGTCTTGTCAAAGGAAAAGGGACTTTTTATTTGGTCTTTCATTTATATATCCATTCTTGCAAACAACAAATAACCAATAATGCAATTTAGTGGAAGAGGAAAATTAACTATTTCCATCACACATTCTAAATGGCTTACAATAATAGAATACAGAGTTACACAACGCTATAATTTCATCTAAAGCTCATACAACAAGCAACTGCATGAACAAAGAACCTTATTGAGCAACTCCTATGTACAAGCTCCAATGCCAATTCGATAGGCCGGAAGCAGTGACTGACCAACTCCACAGACATTTTGCTGCTTTCTAACGTCTTACATTGATTGAAGCTACTTTTTGCCTGCTTGACGAAACAGCACTGTGTGACCATGGTGATGGCTTAAATCCCCCAGCCAGTAGGCTAGATGCTTTGCTTGCAGAAATTTTTCTTCGTTTAGACTCTAGCTCCAGTCTTCTCTTATCAGACGTGGAAGAGACAGACAATCCAGGGAAGATGGAAGCAGCATTGATCAATGCCCGCTTGTCCTTCCTATTTTTGTCAAACTTACTTGAAAAATTCACTTTTGCTGCAGTGGCGGCATCTTGTTCTGAAGCTGGAAGCAGTCGTATGCCAAGGCCCCTTTTCCTGGAAGCTGTCTCTTCTTCAGCAACTCTTTTCTTTTGATTCTGAGAAAATGAAAAAGCATTAATCATTCTTACAGCAAGATGAAAATATTATATCCGTACCAAAAAAAATCTTACATACCAAAAAACAGATGAAAATATTATATTAAAAATGAAAAAACTATTAAAGGTGAAAAAAGGAAAACCAAATGAATAATAAAACTAGAACAAATTCCATGAGCTAAGTAACATACTCTAAGTTGGGCTCGGAGACTCTTATTTAGGGAATAGTCATCTGAATGTCTGGCATCAGATAGTCGCTGGAGACGCACAAGCACTGGTTCAGCTTCCTTCTTTTTTTTCAAATCTTCTTCCTGGTGTTCAAGACGGTAAAATGGATCTGCAAGCTTCCCTCTCTCTTTAACACAAATTTTAAAATAACGCAAGTTAGCTAACATTTGCAATAGTGGATCAGTTGCTACACTATATCACAGTTGTAACGCCGACAAAGGAACAGCACTAAAGTTATTAAAAGGACAATCAGCTAAGTCCATGGAAAACAGCAACTGGACCCAAGGGTTTAATAGCATGCTCTCTCTGCTTCAACAACAAAATTGGCAGGTGCAATAACATGTTCCAAGCTGGAGCAAGTGTGCACCTAATTAATAAAGAAGAAAAAACCAACAGCAAAGATATCTTTCCTAATACATACCTTCATCAGCAGGTAATTCAAAAGTTTCTGCATCCTCAACATCAAAATCCTCAGTTTTTCTCTGAGCACCACTGATGATCACATACTCACAGTTCTTTGGATCAGTCTGGATGATGATCTCATGTTTACAGCATGCAGACTTCATGGTAAAGCTCCATATCTAAAGGAACCCAGATACACTTGTTAATTATTAGTAAACAAAAGAAGATAGGTTGAACAACATTATTTAGGGAAGTCCCAAGAGAATGTAACGCATAAACACTTGAAAATGATAAGGTATAAGACAAACATACACACCACTGTCAGAGTAAAATTGTTTACAGTATCGGTTAAGAAGATACCACATCATTAGAATAACTTAAATATTTCACTTGCAGTAAGATTTTTTAAAAAGTTCTAAAATATGTGGCACCATAAGCTTTATTGATAGTGTAAAACTTTAAAGTGTCATTGTATCAAAATTAAATCCTACACAGAGAGAGAAAGAGAGAGAGATAAGAGTTTGTATGTGTGTGCACTGTACAGGTGGTTCTACGCCAGCCTTCATCTCTCAAAAATAAATAACAAATTAATACAATAACCTTGTGCAGTCTACTTCAACATACCTTTGTGGAGTAGTAATTCCCAACTTGCTTTTTCTCTGCATTGAACCTGACACCCTTCGCAATCATAGAATTGCATCCTCCACACCAAATATTAAAAGGCATCTCAAACCTGAAAGCAGGGTAGTTAGATAATAGGGAATTTAAAGTTAAAATAAAAATCAACATTGCATCGTATGCTATGTTGCACGGATACGAGTACAGTACCAGTACCCAGTATGGATACAGGTACGAGGTACAGTAATTTTTAAAAATTTAAGGTGCATGTACATTAATATATGTTATAAAAAATTATATTTTAGGTACAATATATATATATATATATATAGGGGACATATCTAGTGAGAGGAGTATTGTGAGAGGGTGAAAGGATTAAATCTTGACCATACAACTATACATATGGTCAAGATTAAAAGTTAGGTCATGTGCTCATTTAAAAAAGTCACATGCATATATATAATCTTGACCATTCATGAAAGATCCATATCATTCACTCTCTATAAAAAACATTAAAAGATCCTATATATATATATATATATATCTATAAAAACATTAAATTTCATAGAATAAAATATGACTACGTAACCACAAAAAAATGACAAAATAAAAGATAAAACACAAATTTTAAAAGAAACTAGCAGCACCCAAATATTTTAAAAAATTGTTATTGTGCAACCCAAACAAGAAGCCAAGAACAGGCCCATAAAAAAAACAACAGGCCCGCAAACAAAAAAAGAAGCCAAGAACGTTGCTGAAAGCCTGGAACAGAAACAAGGAGAGAATAAGAGAATAGAACACATATTGAAGGAGGAGTGTGGATGACAGAACAAAATCGACGGCAGGTAAGAAATCGCACGTCACCACCGTCTCTACCGCACGTCACCACCGCTCGCCATCAGCCCACCACTGCAATCAGCCGTTGTAGGACGAAAGAACAAACAGGGAAGGTGAAGGTCTGGTGGTTGGGGCTGAGTCCAGAAACACAGAAATGAAAGAGGGAAAGGAAAAATTGTGACCTACCATGAAGAATGAGATGTTTCTGGGCAAAATCATCACAGCTGGTACCCAAGCCATACCCATTTAAAAATAATAAAATTGGTACGTACTTGGTATGTACCCAGACGTACCCAAGCCATACCCGTACCCGGTATACCACGTACATGTACGCCTAACAAACTTGTGTACCCATCCTTTAGAGATCCTATGCTAGCCAATTTAAGCCATGTTGGGGAAAAAGAGGCCAACTGAAGACCATGGTTTTAAATTGCAGTTGCGGTCGCAGTCGCGGTTGCTGCGATTGCGAGCATTGCGGCTGTTGCGATGCGGATTGCAGTCGTTGCGGTGTAATTTTTTTTTAACCTTGCACAAAAATGTTGTGTCTGATGCGGTCCGATGCGGTTCAATGCGGTTGTGAGGCGGTCCTATGCTGCCAATTTAAATTTTTGTGATTTCTTATCACACCGCAATGTTGGGGAAAATATTGGGCCGCATCGGTGTGATGCGCCATTTTAAAACCATGCTAAAGACTAAGGGCCTGTTTGGTTTCAGGAAACATTTCCTATTTTCATTTCTTGAAAATCATTTTCATTTCATTTTTTCAGTTTTTGAAAATGAGTTTGTTTTGTTGTTTTCGTTTTCTCTGTTTTTTCTCTTTTTCAATTTTAATTTGCGAATTGTCTTTGCAACCCACATTCTATTACAAAGAAAGGAAACCCAGAATTACACTGGTCAGAATCAACGGTAACAGGAGGAGGAAGGGAGGTGGCATTGATGAAAACCAGTTTGGGTTGGTCATCGTTTTTCTCAACGAAGACGATGTCATCGTTTCCGTCAGCGGCAGCGGAGGAAGAAGAAGGCGGAGAGATTGCCACGGAAGCTTCTTGGAGGAAGAGCAAAGCCGCCACTGGATTTGATGTTGTTCAGATCAATTTCAATTTGGAGGTTGTTTGGGTCGTTAAACTCCAGGTTCTGTCTGCTACAGGTGGAGGCATGGGTGCATAGACAGTGATATGGCATTTTGGCAGCGACGGCACTTGGGAAGGGTGCAGGGCGTAGCTGATAGCATGGAGGGGAGGCAGCGGCAGTCTAGGGCAGTGGCATAGGTTGTGGGTTCTCTACTTCTCTGGCTCAGTCAACGGAAATGGAAGATGTGGAGAAAGAGAGGGGTTTTCGGGCAGAGATGTGAAAATTAAACAAGGAAGAAGAATAAATAATTTCATTAAAACTGCAAAATTGCCACCGCTCCATAATGAAAATGTTGAAAACAGTATTTTGGTGTTTTCAGAATTTCCGAAATATTGACAATGTTTTCCAAATCTGAAAATGCAAACGGTCTTTCAAGCATGTTTCTTCTATCATTTTCTGTTTTCCTTGAAAATGAAAATAGCAAAAAGTGAAACCAAACGGGCCCTAACTTTTCTAGCGTATATATACCGAAGCTAATTAAAGCATGCACTTATATAAACAAAGCAAATAGAACATATAAATCAAATAGATTATGATCCCTTTCAATCACAAGGGATCATTAGAACATACTCATAAATCATAACATGTATCAACATACTTGTCTTTTAGATTACTACAAACCTAAAAGTCTATAGTTTATGAATATTCAAGGTACAAAGCAGGCATCAATAACTTAAAATGCTCATCATCCACATTGTTCCATTTTCCAAATTACAGCAATCCTAGAATAAAGGACTTACCGTTGGAGAGCCCCCTTTCAAGAAAGATTATGAAAAATGAATTAATGGCAGTACTGTAGCTGCTGTTAAAGAGATTCATTACCTTATAATCAAGATACCCTGATCTATCTTCCTTGCTCTCTCTCTCAAGGCATGTTGACCATGAAACTTGTTTAGAGAACCCTGAAAGGGAAAAACATAGTGTAAGGCTCTTGATACTAAATAATTCTTGACTATAACAGAACCAACTGCCTGTAAGCAAACATACCTGACTTGGGTCCCATTCTGGGGGATAGTAGAAGTTGTCCGCTCTAGCAGCCGCAAGGGAAGACTGTAGAAATGCAAACAATTTAAGTTCAGTGTATTGGAAAATCAACTAACAAATACCAAACAAAATACAAGATGCAAAAATTTCTCTTTTCCTTAGGTGGTGGTGGGCAGGAGGAGTAAGGGCTGAAGATAGAAAGATAAAAACTTTAGCCTAGAAATCCATAAGTAATCAGCTATATTACAAGCCAAACATGAGGTACAGAATTTCAAAGCTTTTTGCAAAAGGAAAACAACCCATTAAAGAGTACGTATCAGACACAAAGCAGTTTTATTGAACATGAATACATAATCAATGCTGTTTTAAAAGGACACTGGAACAAAATCCATGATTTGCATTACGAATATACCACCCCCCCTCCCTCTCTCACCCCTTTATGATAATAGCATTAAAAATCTATCAAGGATTTCAATCAAAATATGTCGGACAATCCCTGAACCATCAAATACTCCTAGCCTGCATCCTACTTTTTTTACTTTTATTTTTTGAATACCACACTAATTGGACAAGTGATAGTATTTTAGGCATCTATGATAACTAATGCAGACTTTTAAAACATTGATGTCTCTACTTTAATTTAGGATTCGTATTATCTTATATAATTTTATATGTTGTACCCCTATCCGTGTTCGTGTCTTATAAGTTTTAAAATTTGTCATGTTCTCATGTCCATGTCCTATCCATTCTTCCTAGATCCCAAAAAAAGGGGTTTAACGCCATAATAGAACTTCCAACCAACATAAAGAACAACTCAAATTCGACGATTTCCTCGACCTCATCATAACATCATCAAACAAGTCGAAACAACAAGAATAAAATCAAACACCACGAAACAGAGATTCATCAGTTAAGACCGCGATAACCGTGTCAAACAACAAGCATGATACACACGAACCGGAAAACAAAGAATATTCAGGGCAAAGATGCATTCTAATTAAACCAAACCCTAATCATAATCAACATCGTGCAATAAAACGAAAATTAAAAAAAAATAAAAGAAGAAGAAGAAGAAACAGAAGAATCGCACCATTTTTTATTTATTGCTCTTCAAATTTTGATATTTTTTTTTCTTCACACAGTTCGTGAATCGTGAGGTTGTACAACGAAGATCTCTCAGTCTGATTCGGAATATTTGATACTTTGATCGGAATGAAAGGGAGAAAATCGTGGTTATGGGGTTTAGCTGGATCTTCCTTACGATAAGGGTCGGGTTATTTGGTTAGTGGGCTTAAGTCTGTTTTGAAGGCCCACAAGGCGTGATCCAATGACTCACTCATGCAGGGCCCACAAGTTCATTACTTATCCTCCTTTTCTTTTGTGTAATAAATGCAAATTATTCTGACCAAAAACATAGATGATAAACCATCTCCAATTCTCAAAGCAATAATCCAATGAGTTGAAAAATGAGGTATATTTTTAAACTTGATTATTTTGGATTCAAATTTTGGCTCAGTACTTAGGAGATTAATTAACCTAAAACGCACTATTAGGCTGGCCATAGAGATTTAATTTTGGTTAATGCAAAACTGATCAAATAATATCCTTACTATAAAAAATATATATATATTCTTCTTCTCACCCTTTTTCCTATTATAATTAGAGGTTCATCATACCTTTTCAACTGTCATCAATTCATGGTAAAATTTTATTTTTAACAAACAAGTACATTTTTTTGGCCAATTGACTATACTTAAAATTGTTGTAAACTTAGTTATTTTACTATCAACACCAAGCATTTATTGATTAATATTTTTGTTTTGATTTGATTAAGAATGGCTACTTGGCGATTAGAAAACCCTAACCACCTCTTGCCTCTCTTTCTTTAGTTTCTTCTTCTTCTTTTATCTTCGATTTCTTCGTAATTTGGAGTGATAGAACACCCGTCTTTCTCCTCTAAGATGGCAGTCCTTAATGTCTTACTCTTTATGTTTTATATCTTTTTATTAAAAAAAGAATTTGCTTAGATATGTTAAATCTGCATTGTTTTAATTGTCTTTTTATTTTTTCATTTTTAGGTTTTTTTGGTTCCCCTTGTTTTGGTGGTCTCCATTAGACCCTTTGTGGCTCTTTCTATTTTTACCATTTTGTAAGTAGAAGAAATATTCAAATTTATTTTGAAAGGGGATGGAGATACAATTTTCAAACTTGCAACATTGCTTATTTTAGACTCTATTAAAAAAGATATTTAGTCATCAATAATATTTAAATGAGGGGCAAAACTTTTTTCTAGACTTTAGTTCATAATTTATACTTATTTCTTTCTCTTGTTATGTTTGATATTTTTTGTTTAATTTATAAGTGGTACTGTTAGATTCTTCGTAAAAAAAAACATTTATTTTCCTTAAATAAAAGAGATTCGCAAAATGGATTTTATTACTTGAATTTGACAAAAGAGGGTTGATTTCTAGGGCAAAGGATGTAATTTGGTCCCCTAATTCCTTCTCCTTAACAAGGAAAACCTCCACATTATAAACAATGCTTAAAAAAAATGAACAGAGAATGATAGGAAAAATATAACAAAAACAAAATGGCAAGGGAAAAATAATGATATTCCTTCTCTCAAATTCACTTTTCATATGCTTTCATCTATTACTTTGTCCTTCACTTTTCTGCAACAGTTCAAATTGCACTGTCCCTTACCTTTGTCAAACAGCTCTTAGATTGCTTTGCGGATAGAAAATATGGATTGCACATTCCCCACCCTTTTATTTAGTTGCAATTCACTCAAAACCAGCATGGATCTTTCCTTGCACCCAATCATCTCTTCTATTTTTATTTTTTCCTTTCTTTTTTTCCATAAGTAAGAGAAAAAGAAAGAGAAAGTGATCTTGTACATTTTCCCAATGCATCTAGGATATTCAATGGAATAATAATAATAAGCATAATCATGCATAATTCCACGTTTGACAATTGACATTATGATCCTAAAATTGTTTTCCTTTATTTCTAAGGAACTTCTATTGGGGAAAGGGTCTACATCCCATGCTCCTCACTCTCCTCATTGAAAATATATACCATTAAAAAGGTACTATAAACTCTAGGGCAATCAGGTTTCATATGAAATTAAAAGGCCAATTCACACACATTTCAACCCTCTCCTTACCATTTCTCATCTTACATGAACCCTGAGTCCACTAAATCCAACTTGTAAAAACTCCATCTGCTACTCTCTCTATCTTAGAGTTTCCTCCATATCTTCCTGCTCCATGTTTCCCCTTCTCACCCTTTGCCATCTCCTCCACCTCTTCCATCATGGCCTTCAAAATTTCTCAAGTACTTCTCATTCTTCTGTGGCTGTCCCTGCTATTTTTACTCTATCATGAGTATTACAATCTCAAGTCCAAGATCAACAAGAAACAAATCATACAGGCTAGTCACTCATTACCCTCTCATCACCCTTTGATCAGCAGAAAAGTTCTAGCTAGCAAATTTGACTTCTCTCCTTTCTTTAATAAGCACCATCATCATCATTATAAACACCAACCGGGTGTTGCAGTGCAGCATGACCCTTCAGGCTCAGAGATTGATCCACGCTATGGTGTTGAGAAGCGCCGTGTACCAACTGGTCCAAACCCATTACACCATTGATGGAATTCTCATTTTGAACGATAAAAGGGTTGATGAAAAGAGACAAAGGAAATGGTTAGTAGTGGAAGCTTTTATAATGATATAACCTGGGGGATGCTACTAAATCCTTTTTGGTTTAATAACTTTCTTTGCCCCTTTTTTCCCTTTTCATGGCCAGCTTGTTGATATTGAAACCAGAAATCAGAATTGACCTTCTTATTTTGTATGATATTAATATATATTTATATATGATGATATTGCCAGCTTGAGATATTGTACATGTATTAAGTTCATTTGTTTGAGTTACAAAAAGTGAATACCATACATTTTCAGGTTTTCAGTGCATTTGTTTTTTTTTTTGTGATTACCATGATTTTCTTATTTCGTCAATGTAATGATTGAATGGGGAGTTAGAAAAATAATTATCATTGATCTGATGTGCTGGTGAGTGATATTCAAGAAACATGAGTAGCTGGGACGGCACGGTACAATTTGGAAAGATTTTTAGTCGGAGCATAATAATGATATATACATTTATCACTAGTTTGGTTAGTGTAAAAGCATAAGTTTCTTTGAAGATTAATAAAAACACTATGTCACTGCACGTGATCATAGCCTTGGTGGTTGCCACAATGGACAACTCCAGCTATATATGTATATATCAATAAATGATATGAAACTACCATGTTTTTGCAATTGTTTCACTTTATTAGTAAGTATCCTGTATGAGTTTTTCTAAATTCAGATATTTTTTTAAAAATAAATTAAAAAGTGTTTAAAATTATAAAAAAATGTATAATTAATTTATTTAGATAGAATATAAAAGAATATAAATTAAAAAAAAATATTTTAAAATTATAAGAGAGATATCTATAATTAATTTAAACTAAAATTTTATTTAAAATTTAAAAAATAAAAGTTAAGAATGACATGTGTTATTCTATAAAAAAAAAATAAAATATGAGAATAAATTACTCTAAAAACATGTACTATAATTTATTACATAAAGGTGATTTTTTTCAAGATTTTTCATTTTTTATAATCCAACTTGAAATTTCTTCCTTCAAATCCTATTAATATGGTATAGTTAAATTATGAATAACTCCTAAGTAATGTATTTTTATTTTATTGTAAACAAAAAAAACCCAAAACCAAAACAAAACAAAAGTGTTTTTTCTCCTTACTTTTTCCTTTTTCCTTTTTTTACTCTCTCTCTCTCTCTCTTTCTCTTTGCCAATTCATAAAACCCATTATTATGATACCCAAAAATAAAAACCAACCATCTTATTTTTCGGTCTTTGTCTTCGTTTGCTTTAAGATTCAAAATTTCTTTTTCGTTTTTTTTCCCCAAATCTATTCATCATTTAGAATCTAATCCACAGTTTCTTTCTTTCTTTTTCTTTTTGGCCAATTATTACTCATGGCTTCTTCCTTCACAAGTCACAACCCACAATTGCTATCTCTTCATTTGATTTCTCTATCTATATCAACACGTCTTACAATCCTTCAAATCCAATGAGTATGTTATAGGTATATACTTAAATTATGAATAATTGTACCCATAACAAGTGACTCAAGTGGTAAGTTTAAGCGTGGTAGAAGTTCAAGTCCACAAGAAAGAATTTGTGGGGAGATGCATCTTTAGTATCCCAAGCGCGGATTAATTAAATAGTGTGTAGAAATCTTATAAATTTTTTTTTTATGAATAACCGTGTTTTTTTTTTCATCTATTTGCAATTCATGGAACCCATTATTAATGAATACATTTTTATCCTAAAATGAAAATTGAAAACCAACCATATATAAAGTATTACAAAATTACTTATTTTCTTTTCTTTTTCTTTTTGATTTTTGTGTTTTTTTTCCTTTAATATTTACACTGCTTCATTAATGCTACTTGCCAAATATCTAAAAGTGACATATGTTCCAACTTTTTATTTGCTACTTGAATTTATTGATTTTAAAAATAACAAAAAAACATTTGAAATGTGCTGATACATTTTCTCGTCAATACAAAATATCCAACACTAACATAATCTCTAGTATTAATGATTCATACGTTATGTTCTTCGCAATTGGTATTGGAGCATGGAGTAACCACCTTTACGTACAAGTTCTTGGCGTTGGGAGAACAAATCCAGTGCTAAAGAAATGTGTTTGGTTTGCTTTTTAAACATTCACAGCATCCAATATTATTACGAGCATCCAAAAAAAAAAATGAAGTGCATTAATAGTGGATAAATATTTATTATAATTTGCAATTTTATGAAATATAAACACACAAATAACTATTTATACATGAATTTGTGAGACTTTGTAAAATTCTATTATTAATAATTATGAACCATGCAATACACGCTAATATATGACCCAATACTGATTAGTCGTCATGGAAGTAGACTATAATTTCGAGTAAACTTTACTTGTAATATTAAATATTCGAATACTGGAATTCACACTTTGTAGAAGACTTTATCTAAGTATCATTTTTGACCCAAAATTGCATAAGCCATTGCAATATACTAAAAAAGAATACAATACTTATATGTCAAGACTATCACAATATCCAAATTTAAAAATTCAACAAGAAAAATGGACATGTATATAACCAACTATAGGTTGCTTAACATTACTTTTGTCTTTATTCGAGTATCTTCATATTCTATGAGTAAGATTAATCATGTTTGAAATATTAAAATTGTCTTTTTTAACAGTACATTTTTAGGGGAGGTGGAACATGTAAATGATGGGCTAAACCACTATTTTAAAATTAATTAATGGCATATATTACAAAAAAAAATAGTTAATGGCATAATAAAGGGCGGGGGGGGGGGGGGGGGGAGAGACATGTTAATATGGATGGGTTAAAACCACTACTTTAAAATTAATTAATGGCATCAGAAAAGAGGTTGTTCTAAGACAAGTCATTTTTTTGATTTCTTTAAGGAAAGGTGGAGAGGATTAATTAAAGTATCCCTAGGACTTAATTTTATCGAGATTTGCCCACCATCATCATTTTCACAGGAAGTTGGAGATTGCCTCTTATTTGGTTGCCAGGTTCATGTCCTGCTAACCACTGGCAACTCTCATAAGAAATTGGAGTGGTGATATTTCAGATTAAAAATGCATTTGGGGATTACATGCACGTCACGAAAACCCAACAAATGAAATGAATATTGGCATCAATTTTTTTCTGTATGGTTCTTGACATTGAAGAAAATCTTAGAATCAACAAAGCATCAAATTTTTACTTACTTACAATGTGAAAATTTTTATGTTATTAATAAATTAAAATTTTGATAAGAGTTTTTGTTCAAATAAAAAAAAAATTCTTGTTGATATTGTTAAATTTTACAAATTGAGCCAACTTTCATGGGCTGATGTGATTTTTTTATTAATAATATAAAGTTTTATATTAAATTATTAACACATTAATATAATAATATATACAGGTATAATTAGGATTAGATTGAGTTGGACAAGAAGAATATTTCCTTTTCAATTTCTTTTAAAGTGGTGCTTTCTGATGTTGATAGTGCATATTAATTCATATATATGATGAGGGACAAGAAAAGGCAGTTATAATTTGATACACTGAATGCAGCAAACAAAATTAATTCTAAACTTATGTTTCACGATTTTGATAAATTATATATGGTTTGTGTTTTTTTTTTTATAGAAATATTAAGGGCTTTTTTCTTTTTGGCATTAGATAGTTTGACAACCACTAATCAGTAGTTTAAATGATTTTTTTTTGGGGGGGGGGGCGGCGAGGGTAGATGAACTCGCATCTACCACTTTTGGGGGTCATAGAACTAGTGTTTTTAAAACCGGTCTGGTTGACTTGTTGTCTCGCCGGTCGAAATGTGATTGTAAAATTGTTTGAGCAGTCAAATCGTTAAGAACCAGAAAAAATCCGGTTAAATAAGAGAAACCGGAGAACCGGTAAGTTAACAAGCCGGCCTGATGCAAAAAATGAAAAAAAATAAATTTCTGAACAATTCGTTCCAGTTTTCAGCATGCGAAATGAGAGCAGAAACAAGAAAAAGGAGGAAGAAACTCTTCTTTTTGCTAGCAAATGAAAGGACGGTCTCGAGCCAATGAAATGGAGAGACAGAAAGGATCTATAATTATTACCAAAGCACAACTTTTGACTTTTCATTTATATATTTTACCTTTTAACGTGATTTTCATTTAACTCTACTTAATTTCACTTTCATTTCATATACATTTCACTTAATTTGATTGCACTTATTTTTAATTGTTTTAAATACATTTTTTAATTTCATTTAAATTAAAATTTTTAAGATTTTTCTTTGATAGTAAAATATGTTTAGGTAAAAGACCCTGTCCTGATTTTATAAATTTTATATATTAATAATATCAATAAAAGATAATTAGTACAATTATAATAATATGTATTTTTATATTTTTTAAATAGATTTATAATATTATCGATTTAATCATGAGTTAAATTAGTTAAACTGATTGAATTATAAATTATTTATTTTGTAAACTCAATGGTTTAATTGATTTTTAAAATACTATATAAAACAAACCACACTATGTTACATGCGCGCATGATAAAAGGCTTCTATTTATGCATATAGAAAATCAGACTCATTAATTAAATATGGAAGAAATGAAGCCGTAGGACTAGATTAAGAGAAGACGCATGGACATTAAGAAATAAGTTTTAAATAGTTGGCGGAAAAAAAAAAGAAGAAGAAAAAGAGGGAAAATAACAAGTATCAAGTTGGGTGATGATCATGGATTAGCATTATGGCCGTTGCTACTATACACCCCATTAAGTTGGGGTGTATGATATACCATTGACCATGATCTGTAATAGTATGATTTTTTTTTTAGTAGGTTCCTTTTTTTTTTTTTCAGAAATCACGTTCACTGTTCATGCCAGCAGAATGCACTGTTCACGCCAAAAAATCATGTTTGGTAAAAAATTCTTCGGTTTTATGCGAGAAAAATCACTTTGTTTATGCTTGAAAAAGAATCAATCGTTTATCTTAAAAAGAATCATTTTATATATTTTAAAATTACACAACTCTATAAATAATATCGCTTAAAATTATATCAATCATTTTTATATTTTTTCATAAATAATCATGTATACTAAAATTTTTTCTAAAATTATTACTTGTTGAAAAAATTTATAAATTTTAACTAATGATATTTATACATTTATACAATTAAAAAAAAATTAGATGTGATCGAGATTCTAAAATCATAATTGTATTTTTTAAAAAATTTATAAATTTTAATGATAATATTTATACAAATATACAATTTAAAAAAATTACGGTGACAAGTGGTAGTTAGGAGGCAGCGTAATCGATAACAATGATGGTGATAGATATAAAAAATATAATACTAAAAAAATTGAAAAAAATTAAAAAAAAGAAACCTGAAGCGGTTTTCTGATATCAAGCCATTGATTTATTTTATGAATAAATCAATGGCTTATATGATAAGGTGTATGATACACCCTCCTTTGGAGGGTATATATTAGACACGGCCTTAGCATTATATATCACTCTCTTACATCATGTTTGGTACGGAGAAATGGTGATTTTATTTCATACTCATTTTATCGAACGGATGATTTTTATATTTATTATTTAAAAACTTGGAATTATAATTTCTTTCCAAACCTCATGTTTATATAGAAAAAAAAATAGAAATTTAAGGGTGAATGATAAAGTTTTATATTGGTAGAGAATATGCTAAGTGAAGAACATTTAAGTAAAATGACTCATAAATTTATTGCTCGCAAGTTTTTTATCAAGATGTGATGTCGAACATACTATTGTAGTTATTCGCTTAACATATTGATAACGATATCCTTGATTTTTAGGCTCACTTTGATAGCCCAACAAGTAATATCAGAGTCGATGGTTCGTCTTGGCTGAGTATGAGGTAATAGTTGATGCTCTAATTCAGTTTAAACCTATATTGTGGAGTACATTGACAAGACTTAGGTCTTGGTTGATAACCCTATGAATACTCAAAATCATTTTCGTTTCAGGGGGAACATATTAATGTTGAGACTTACACTTGAGGAGAAAAATGTTAGAAATTTAAATATGAGTGTTTAAGTCCCAAATTGGTAAAAGATGCACTACAAAAAACGTGCTGGATTGCAGCGGGTTTTTTTACAATTTGCGGGGGGTTTTAACCCCCACAAATTACATTGTGGCGGTTTTGAAAAATGCTGCATTTACGTTTATCGCAATATATTACGACGGTTTTTAGAGACCCCCGCAACAATGATTAATTTGCTGCGGTTTAAAAGCCCCACAATTTTTAAAACAAAAAATAGAAAACAAATATCAAGTGGGGAAGAAACTTGAAATTATCAAGGTAACAAATACTGACATATGTTAGCTTTTCATAACCTTTATTAGATCCTGTATAACTTCGTTGGCACTTGGCATGCAGTTTGGTATCAGTGTGTGTAATGTGTATAAATCACATTAAAAAAAAAGATATACAAATCTGGATAAATATCCTAGTATACGAATATCTGAAAGTGGCATTTGTGGTGTCTAAAAGCTTTCAAGCCCCTACATTTAAAGCGATCCAAATACAAATGTCTAATTTAAATATATATATATATAGGGGGCATATCTAGTGAGAGGAGTTTTTATTGTGAGAGTGTGAGAGGAGTAAATCTTGACCATACAATCATACATGGATGGTCAAGATTAAAAGTTACTTGAAGGTCATATGATCACTTAAAAAAGTCACATGCATTTATCTTCTAATCTTGACCATTCATAAAAGATCCAATGGTCAAGATTCACTCCTCTCATCTCTCACAATAAACACTCCTCTCACCTGAGTAAGATCCTATATATATATATATATATATATATAGACTTCATTTCAAAATAAAGCATAGAATATATAAAGGACTAACAAAATTACCAACTCAAAAATAGATGCAAACACTTTAGCCTCTTTGATAAGAAAAGAAAAAAACAATTATTAGGACTAGCCAGTTAAAAAGATGACTATCACTCATTTTCAAGATTTTGTACCATGGCTTAATATGTATATGATTAATCAAAAATCAGAATAAGTAGAGATATCTAAAATATTAAACCCTTATACCCCAGTAATTTAGTAGTTCAGACATACTTTCTATTAGGTAGAACTCATTAAGACGAGTTAATTTGATCAACTGCTTCATTTCTCAATACGTGATCTATAGAGAAATATTTATTTGGAAAAAATAAAATGGCTTCTGCAAAGTTATTAACATGGGAAAAAAATAACTGTTTGCCCAAGAGGATTATAATATGCAAGCATATTCTTCACCAAACCGGTACACAATTTATTTCTCTAAATCACAAGTCCAATCAAGATAATTGCAGGCAAAAAGAATAAAACTGAGAGTTCTCAAGAGCCTTGTCCTCCTGGGTGGAAAAGTCCAATGTATCAATAGTTAGGAAGTCATATACGGTGGGGAAAATAAAGAAAAGCTAAGGAATTTCATAAATGAATCTGAAGGAAGATTAAATAAAGGAATCCTAACCTTGGACAACTAGGAATTGAAGAAATTACCTAATTGAAGGAAGATTAAGGGCTGGTACGCACCAATCAAGGAATTCCCAAGTGTTGCCCCAAATTCGTGCCCTAGGTTGCGAATGGGTATCTGAAGAAGGATTTCACACGAATTGAGAAGCTAGAGATTGTGGTTGGGTGCGTTTTGGAGTAAGGAGAGAGATTGGGTTAGTGTTTGGATGGTTTGAAAGTGATTGGAGAGGATTAGGGGTGAAGGTGAGAGAGAGAGATGCGTGGTTGAGAGAAAGAAATGAGGGAGGCAGAGAGTGAAATAGTGAGAGTGAGAGGAACAAAGAGTGAATCAAACCCGACAATGGCGGCATGTGCAAGGCGTGGTTGAGATCTTGCTTGATGACCGATGAGAGGGAATATTTGCTAATGAGAGTGAGTCGAGGGAGAGCGAGAGGGAGAGTGAGAGGGAAACAGAAAAATTAGAAGGTGAGTGAGAGGGAGAGTGACAAACTGAGAGGGAGAGTGTGTGGGAGGCAAAAAAATTAGAGGGAATATAAAATTCAGGCATTTTTAATTTATGGGGGTTAATAACCTCTACTAAAAATAAAAAACCCCCACAATATGTGTTAATTTACGGAGTTTGAAAACCCCGACAAAAAAATGCCACAATCTAGCGCTTTTTTTGTAGTGATGTGTTAAGTGAAAAATATTTAAGTGAGAAGACTCATAGATTCATTGTCTTAAAGTTTTGGCTCAAAATGTAGAGCATCAGACTCATTATTGTACTTTCCTACTTAAACCATTAATAACAATCTTCTTAACTTTTGGACTCCCTAACAGCCCAACAGAAAAATATAACAAATAATAACAACAACATCCAAGTCTTTTCCCACTAGATGGGTCGGCTACATGAATCAAACGACGTCATTGTGCCCTATTATAAATCAAGTCTTCACAAATGTTATACAAATCTAAATCCTTTTTAACCGTTTCACTTATAGTCTTTCTTAGTCTCCCTTTACCTTTAGCTATTGGGTTATCATCCACTCGATCTACTCTTCTTACAGCAATTTCTAAGGGTCTTCTCCCTACATGTGTAAACCATCTAAGACAAGATTCTCTCATCTTTTTCACAATAGGTACTATCCCTATTTTCTCTCTAATGCATTCATTCCTAATCTTATATTGTCTTGTATGACCACATATCCAGTACAACATCCTCATCTCAGCGACACTGATCTTATGTTCTTGCTAGCTTTTTATGGCCTAACATTTAGTACCATACAACATCGCAGGTCTTATAGTTGTGCAATAAAATTTACCCATAAGCTTGAGAGGTTCTTTTTTTTTTTATCACAAATAACTCTTGAAGTACTCATCCATTTCATCCATCCAGCTTGAATCATATAGTTTACATCTCCCTCTATCTCTTCATCATTTTATATGATAGATCCAAGATACCTAAATTGTATGACTTGTGGCATGGTAGGGTCTCTAATTTTCACCGCTAAGCTAGTATTAGTACGTTTCTTACTGAACTTACATTTCATATACTCTGTCTTACTCCTAATCGATAGAAGTCATGTTCTTCCAAAACTCGTCTCCATAGCTCTAGCTTTCCATTTGTTTCCTCTATCGACTCTATAGCTAAGACTATATCATCTGCAAAAAGCATGCATTGTGACACTGACTCTTGGATATGCGTAGTAAGCACATCCAAGACTTAGGTAAAAAGATAAAGACTCAAAGTTGACCCTTGGTGCAGTCCTATAGTTATAGGGAAATCTTCTGTGACCCCACGCTGTGTTCTCACATTAGTTTTAGCATCATCATACATATATTTGATTGTTTGAATATAAGCAATACGAACTCCTTTATTCTCCAGAGCTTTCCACAAAACTTCTCTTGGTACCTTATCGTAGGCTTTTTCTAGATCAATGAAAATCATGTGTGGGTCTTTTTG
This sequence comes from Ormosia semicastrata, assembly GCA_029884595.1. NCBI lineage: Eukaryota > Viridiplantae > Streptophyta > Magnoliopsida > Fabales > Fabaceae > Ormosia > Ormosia semicastrata. Next base: position 32,050,034 of record JAQQTO010000059.1, on the reverse strand, counting down.
CTTCCTTTAATACCTTTTCATCAATCTTCGTAGAAGATTGATTGCTTTCATGGTTGACCTCCTAGGCATAAAACCAAATTAATTCTCTAAAACATGAGTTTCTTGTCTTAATATCCGTTCAATTACTCTTTCCCACAACTTCATGGTATGACTTATGAGCTTAATCCCTCTGTAATTTGCACAATTTTGTATATATCTCTTGTTCTTATAAATAGAGATTAAAGTATTTCTACTCTATTCATTTGATATTTTCTTAGACCTCATTATATCGTTAAAGAGCTTTGTGAGCCAGCTTATACCTTTCTCTCCTAGGAACCTTCATACCTCAATAAGTATATTATCTGGTTCGACTGCTTTTCCATTACCCATCATCTTCAATGCTTCTTTTACCTCAAACTCACGAATTCTACGATAAAAGATTTTATTTTGGTCTTCTTCTCTAGTGTTTAAAATGTCCGAGTCCCCTACTGTCACACGTCCTTCATAAAATAACTTATGAACATAACTCTTCCATTGATCATTAATGTCTTGTTCTGTAACCAAGACTTTACCCTCTTCATCCTTAATGCATTTCACTTTATCTAAGTCTTTTGTTTTCCTTTCCCTACTTTTAATAAGCTTATAAATATTCTTTTCTCCGTCTTTGGTGCCCAAAGATTGATATAACTCGTTAAACGCTTTATCTTTCGCCTCGTTCACCGCTTTCTTAGTATCTTTTTTAAATGCCTTATATTTATCCTAATTTTCATCATTTTTACACGCATACCAAGCTTTATAACATTCATTTTAAACCTTAACCTTATCTTGTACACTTGCGTCCCACCACCAAGATTTTTTATCATTGGGTCCAAAGCCTCTTGATTCACTGAATGTCACTTTTTCTACCTTCATAATCCCTTTAGTCATCTCGTCCCACATATCATTAGTACTCTCTTATACCTCCCAAATCTCTTCCTCCATAATCCTCCTCTGAAAGAGCATTTGTTTTCCTCTATTTAGTTGCCACCATTTGATCCTTGGGACTCCGTCTCGACAATTTCTCCTTGCTTTTATCTTAACTCATACATCCATAATAAAAACCCTGTGTTAGGTAGTCAAGCTCTCTCCATGGATGATTTTGCAATCCATGCAAAGCTTTCTATTAGATTTCCTTATTAGAAAAAAAAAATCAATTTGAGAGCAAGAACCCCGGCTTCTGTTTGGGATAAGATGCTATTCTCACTTCTTAAAACAAGTGTGAGTTATTGCAAAATTAAAAGCAATTGTAAAATCTAGAATCGTTTTATCCTCTGCATTAGCTATTCCTATACCACACCCCTCATGCAAACCCTTATATCTCCTACATTCGCTCCCCACATGACCATTTAGGTCCCCTCCTAGAAAATCTTATCTGCTAATGGTATTCCCTGAACTAAACCTTCTAAATCCTCCCAAAATTTTATCTTGTAATGCTCATCTAATCCTACTTGGGGTACATACGCACTGATAACATTAAAAGTTTCCTGTTCCACAACAAACTTCAAAGTTATGATCCTACCTTCAAGCATTCTCACATCCACAACATTATTCTTCCAATTCTTATCTACTATTATGCTTACCCCATTTTTAGATTTTACCTTACCAGTATTCCAAAGCTTAAAACCCGAAGTATCGAGTTCATTTGCCTTTTCTCCAACCCACTATATTTTTTGTAGGCACATAAAATTAATCCTTCTCCTAATCATGATGTCAACTATTTCCATTGATTTACCTGTAAGTGTGCCTATATTCAAAGTTTCAAAATGCATCATATTCTTATGAACTAGCTTCTTTACCCACACTTGTTCACGAAAATGTGAGAACTCTTACTTATTTTTCACTACACCCAGGCGGCGATGTAGCAGTTCTTACTTAGTTGACACTATACTCGAGCCATACAGTGCGTTGCTTAGGGGCAATGACCTAGCATTAACACAATCGCATCGTTTGACTATGTCATATAGATTTGACAATGATTTAAGTTGGTTATTGACTGCCTAACACATTCCTTCTCTTTTATCCAGACTTAGAACTGACTATATAAGGATTTGCCATAAGGCTCAACATAGGCAAAGTTAAAAATATAACAAACAATAACAATAATTTGGAAAGTCATTTAATTACTGAAATTGTTAAAATGTAAGGTACTTGTAATAGTTATTCTACTCTTATTCCATAAATCATCATTCCGTGTGTAAAATATATGAAGATTGTAAGGAATTAGCTACTCATATACACCAACACATGAATGTCATTAATGATAATTTATTATATTCTTTAATTATTAATATGTTGTCTATTGATGTGTTGTTTATTTTATGATTGAATAGAATATATAATAAGTGACTATTTATAGAAAAAGAAAAGGAACATATACGTGTCTGTACAGAATATATACAAGTGAAGGTATTAATCATGTTGACATGCGTAAAATAGGGGTGGCCATCATTCAGATTTCACGAGTAAAATCATCACAAGCTACTATTCATGTTGACAATTCTGAATTGCTTACTCATTGATAAGAAAACAATAACTTAATAACATGTCTCCAAAACGATAGATTCAAAAAGGTTTGATCTAACTGAAAAGAACACTTCTGAAAAGACCAAGAGTGGAGGTGTTATTTCTCTCATATGTAGTAAAAAAAATGATATTGCTACGAAAATCTGGACTATAAGTATATCATTGTATCTAGAATTATTGCCAACCACCAACTATTTCTAATAAAAGGCTTTAAGAAAAAGAAAACAAGTGGTGTCTTTTCTCCAAGTCCTTTAATTTTTACAAATAAAAAGGGTTTGCCGACTATCCCAAATTCGTATATTATAGAATAATGGTTCATTTCCTTAATCAGCTATATGTCTTTGTCAACAATGCATTTTAATTTTAGACAGCAACACTTGCAATGGATCCACTGCCATTGTCAACCAAATAGCTGTTGCATTTGATGGAGGCAAAATGCTTGATTTCAATTCGTACATAACTACACAGACAGAGAAAGAGACTGAAGTATCTGCAGATGAAAGGCCACCTAATGAAGAAGGTTACTTAAACTTAGAAGTCCCATCATGCCCCAAGTGCATTATATCTTCTCTATTACGAAACCAAACCTCTAGTGCTTCCAATATTTTATAAACACATTTAATTTTTATTCACTTTTATTATCAAACTTTGTACACTATTACATAATTGTGTTATTATATTATTAAAAACCTTAACCATATTAGTAAAAATTTAATTAACTTTTTTAAAGATGTAATAATATATAATTAAATAAATTATTTATTTATTAACCTAGGCTTCCAACTACCGGCCATAAAACACAGTCAATTCAAAGGGAGATAATAAATTTGTCAAAGTCAAATTATAGTTCACATATCTCAAATTGTAATTTTTTTTTCTTATACATAGAATTATTAACTATGAAGTTATAAGTTAGTTCCATGGATAAAGACTTCTCTGTAATTGATTGTGAGATCTTACGATGAAATTTCACCATCACTTTTTCTCCTCCCAGGTGTGTGTAAAAAGATCACTTACCAGTTAAAATCTTAATAGTTTCCCAAATCAATTAATATTTTTTTTAGGTGAACGATTATTAGTTAAGTTTAATGTCCTATAGTGTCTAGCTTTTATTTTCTTTGATCTCCTTAAGAAAGTTTATGTTTATCTAGTTGTGTTCTCACAAGCTACTTGTTGAATGAATCTTTAAGAAGTATTAATTCTACTAAGTTGACCGTGACAGCACTTTTTTTTTTCTTAAACATATTGCTCTCGCAATTTTGGGTTGGGAGTAGTAGTTAAGTAAAGTCTTTCTTAAAGTGATGATTTAAGAATTCAAACTCATAATATTGTAGATAAAATTTGTCTGGGATCGTATTCCACTTTCATTACGATCAACCACCACCATTAAGTATAGTGACAACACTCTAGGTCATAAGAGATATCACCAAAATTATATTAAAAAAATTTACTCTAGGAGCTCGAGCCAATAGGTTGGCTTGCCCAGCTTGTAGCGTGAATAGGATTGGGTTATGATAACAATATATTTTATCCGTTTAATAATACTCTTAGTAGACTTCTTAAGTTTCAATTAGGTTTAATTAATTTGATTTTGTCACATTTTATGATTTTGGGCCTAATTGGATCATTGAAGGAATTATTGCATGAACTAGTCTTAATCTGTCTATTTGGCAGTGTTCAGTAAATTAGCTATAATCTGAGTTGTAAATATTTGATTGATGCGATTCTTGTCTTGTAGGAAATTTAAGATAATTCTCTACAAGTTTCATGAAGACCTCAAGAGATGAATCACACGTTTGGATAATTTAAATTGAAGTGGAAGCAAGAGTCTGAATTATGATCCTGACAGCTTGACCTCTGTGCACTCATCAGCCAATTTCTTGAGCTATAGGAGTTCAATTGACACCAAATAAAGCCCAAATGAAATTTAAGACCCAAATATACAACTTTCATGAAGAACACAAGAGTTAGATCGGATGTCTAGTAAGTCATATTGGGCCTAGAAGTTAGAACAGATGTGCTATTACTGGAACCCGAATACTGTGAAAAGATTGACCCATATCTTGGGCTATATGAGTCAGATTATGCTGAAATTGGTGGCATTGGAAAGCTGAGACAATACCCTTCAACTTTTATGAAGACCACTTATGCAATAGGTGATGTTATGATAAAGTTATAGTCATGTGAAGAAAGTTGAATTGGTTGAGTGGGGAGACAAGCATAACAATAATTTTCCACTCATCCACCCACTCATTAAACAACTCCCTTGTCATTATGTGCCCTTCATGCTCTATAAAAAGCACCATTGGTTGCTCACTAGAATCATCTTAGTTTAGAGATCAAGATCTTGTTCTTGTATTATTTGTTTCTTTTGTTGTAGTTTTCTTTAGTTCTAAACAGAAGTTATGTTCATCTCCTTCTTCTTCTCTTTTTCTTTCTTCTTGTTTATGAGTAACTAATTTTCATTTTGCTTAGGTAAAAAGGTGAAGCTTTTGGTAATGAAATAAGATTAGATTAATCTCTTTCTTGTGCTTGAATGATATATTATCAAGTGATCATTATATGTATTGTATTTTATTTCCAATCAATTTAGAAACCCTCCTTGTAAAGTAGAGATCTTGATTTGTTGTAGACAAGAGATTGACACAATAAATGCTTGAATCCATTTATAAGTGTTGGCGTTATTAACCCTTCTTGTAAGGTGGAGATCTTGATTTGTTGTAGATAAAAGATTGACACAATGAATGATTGAACCCATTTACAAGTGTTGACATTAGTAGATAATTAAAGGAATCATAATATAATTACATATATAATCTTAAATGAACTTTAAATGTTATATTTTTCGATTGGAATCTTCGTTATGCATGGATTCTAATTGAGTTATGAAAAAAATTAATCTTATCCTTAATTTACTTACCAAGAGTGGATCTCCTAGCCTAAGCAAATCATTTTCATTTGTGAATAATTTTTATTACCTTTATTGTTGTGACAAATCATTTCCTTACCTCAAAAAATTTTTCTTCATCAATTCCCTGTGGATCGACCTCGGACTCCCAAGAATTTATTACTTGAGACAACCTGCACTTGGGTTTATAACATATCAATTCCGCATCAAGTTTTTGGCACCATTGTCGAGGACTTGATTTGAAGAACAAATTTATTGAAGTTTTCTTTCTTTAAGTAAACTTCATCATCTGGTATATTCTTTCCCTTCTCTTTTAATTTTATAGTTATATCATATTGAATGGTTGGTTTTACTGCCTACTTGTTAATATTTGATGGCTGGTTTATACGACCTACTTATACATTATATTTTCTATTTTAAGTCACTTATTTATGCCTAATTGGTATCGTGATTCAAATTCTGGTCGTTCGGTTAAAACTAATCCTGGTACTTTATATATTGATCTGTTTGAATCATAACCACACACAATTAATACAATGGCTGAAAATCAAAGTGTATATAATGAACATGAAAATCAACCGTTGCGAACCATGCACTACAAGAAATCAGGAAATCAGAAAGGGAAATTTCTCTCTCTAATCCCTCGCTAATCCTTAGCTAATACACTTAGTGAGGGATAAGCGAGGGATAAGTTAGTCACCTTTTTTTCATCACTAATTAGCGAGAGAAAGAATTTCCTCTCTATTCCATCTCTAGAAAATTTAATGCCCTCGCTAATCCCTCGCTAATATGCCTCCATTATTCCCTGGCAAAATAGCGAGGGAAATTCCCTCACTATTACGTCGCTGTATGATATACCAATTTTGTATCATGTCAACCAATTTACCTCGCTATTCCCTTGCAATTCTGTCGCTAACAATTCCCTCGCTAATCCCTCTCTAACTACCTCTGTGATTCCCTCGCTAATTCCTCGCTAATCCCTCTCTAACTGTCTGTGTGATTCCCTTGCTATTACGTCACTTTTCGCGCTAAATATTCTCTCGCTAATCCCTCGCTATTCCCTCGCTAATTACCATTGTGATATTCTCACTAATCCCTCGCTAATCAGGTTTTTTTTTTAATAACCTATATATATATATATATATATATATATATATATATATATATATATATATATATATTACTTTCCCAAAACTTGCATATCAAACAACAACAAAAACAGAAATCCAACAATAGCAAACAATCCAATAATTGTAAACTGCTACAATAAAAAACTTGTACAAATAATCCAATAATATAGTTGAAAGTTAATATACAAATAATCAATCTAATATAGTTGAAAGTTATTATACAAATATAGACAAAAATAAAAAAAATGACAATCAGTCTATGTTGGCTTCGTCTTCGTCTTCGTCTTCCTCTTCCTCTTCCTCTCAACCCTCCCTAACACCTTGCGATGGTGGTTATGGAGCAACATTTGCTGATCTGATCATAGATAGGAATGAATAGAAGGGCGCCAACATAGGGACAAGTTGATTCTGGACAAACAAAGCCATCCCTGCTGCCACTGCTATATTTACAGCTTTAGATATGTCTTGTGTCAACCGTGTAGAGCGGGAAGGACCCGCAACCGAGGAGGATGAAGCTTGCATGGTGTTATTACCAATGTGTAAGTTGTTACCTATGCCATGCACACGTCCCTTCTTGTTGGGACCCGCCGCATCCAACCAGACCTCCGGATCAACCATAGGGTGAGAGGAAGAGTTTTCTCCATATTTTTCTGTCATTGCGGTGTCATATGACTCCTAAAAATAACAAAACAAGAACAATATTAAAAAAAATAACCTAAAATATATATGACTTTTGAATTTTAAAGACACCTACAATAAAATTCATCGAGTGCTCAGAAATATAGCTTCTGTCTTTCTTCTTATGAACTTTTACATAGAGATCTCTGTAAGAAATCGGATGCTTTAACTCTGCCTCCTATAATCCCATATAGAAGAATATTATATAATAAACACATATCAAAAGTAAGGCAATCCCTCTAAAGTACTATGTCATACTCAAGATAGGCAAATAACTTAAGTAATTATAACATATTAATACACAGATTAATAAAATAAAATAAAACTCAGAAAAGTCCAGATTAATAAACAGATTACCATCAAAACTTAAATGAGAAAGTTATATTACCATCTTGCTCTTTTGTTGACCAAAACTTATCGACCCGCTTGTATGCTTCAAGGCATCAGGCATGGCTGCCCTATTCCTTCGGGCAGCTGCAGACCTCGTCATCCATTTATTTGTCAACCAAATGTCGACCAGGCCATCCCACACTTCCGTCCTCATTCCTCTAGGCCCATGACCCTTAACATCAGTCAAGTTGTTTGAATTTGCCTTCTCAAAGGCCTTATCTCGTGCTTTGTTCAAATGATTTGGATAACGGTCCAAGATAGTACGTTCCCAGATAGTTCTTGCCATGCTGTGATCAGCATCAGATGTGAACCGATGCTTAGCCTACATGATCTGTTAATAATTTTAGCTCTTAAATATCTTTTGTTTGATCTATTTGGACTCCATATGTGCTCAATTGTTGACATTTAGCTAAGTTTCTGATTTAGAGTTGTCTTTGGATGTTTATTGTGAAATTATGCTTAAATGTGGTTATAAACACTCATAAATGTATTGTGATTTTCAGGAGATCTATGAGTGATGGAGTCCATTGGCATTGAACCATTGAGAAGAGAGTTAAAGACTTAAGGAAATCAGTATCAACCCCTAGAAGCAAAGGAAGAAGAGCAGTTATGAAGATTCAAGTTGTATTTGAAGGAAGGGATCAACACAGCCCGTGTCAAATGACACGGGGCAAGCCGTGTACTCCTCTGACAGTTTGAAGATTGGGTCAAATGCTATTTTGGATTAACACGGCTCGTGTCAAATGACACGGGGTAGGCCATGTACGCCTTTGACTTCACGAGGAAAATCAATTTTCAGCCCCTGACCGAGAACACGACCCGTGTCACATGACACGAGTTGGGCCGTGTTCTTCTCTGACTTTGGAATTAGCTGAGTTTTGTCACCAGAATCAGACACGGGTTGGGCTGTGTCATATGACATGGCCCGTATCATCGGCTCAGAAGTTTAATTTCATGTTTTAATGCTAAATTAGGTATCAAAACGTATAAATAAGGTTGCTTAGAGTCCCTAAAGGAGATCTGGACAGAGAGAGCCGTCAAGGAAACTGAGAGAAACACGAAAACTAAGAAAGAGAGGGATTTGATTAATGATTGAAGATTCGGACTCGAGCGATCGAAGATCAAATCACTCTCAAGTTTTGGAAACTAGTTTGATCTTTAGTTTTTCTTTTCTTCTTTTGTTCTGAACAATATATTTCTTTAATTCTTCTTTTGTTTTTGACTTTGCCATGTGTGGCTAAACTTCTTGATTGGTTAAGGGAAAATGAAACTCTAGTTTTGATTATGTGAATATTGCATATTTTTTTATGTCAATACAATTATGTTTTTATTCATATGTTTCTGTTCTTAAATTAATATAAAGGTCTTTATATTCTTGCCAAATTTTGAAAGTGGTAAAATTAGGATTGCTATGCGCGGTTGCGGTGGTAAAACTAGTGAAACATATGATCTAAGTAATTTAATCCCGGTGTGATTAAATCTTAGTGTGATTGGTTTTCTAATTCTTAATGCAATCATTAGGTAGGTGTAAGAGCGGTTGCTTTATAAATAACTAATGGTTAGGGTTTGATTTGAGCGGTTGCTGAATTAAGTGAAATTTAAGAAAAACAAGGGATTTATCTCACAATCACATAAAAACATAATTAATCATGTTGGTATAAAGAGTATGTAAGTTAGCATAATTATATAAATCTAGTGGTGGATTCTATCTCTTAACCAATATCTTTAACTTGATAATTCAATTTGTATTTACTGTTTTAGTTTAAGTTTAATTTCTTTTTGTTAGTTTTAATTAAAAAAAACCCCCTTTTACTTTTACTGTTTATTTTTCATTAGAGTTTAATTTAGGAATTGGATTGATAGTGTCAATTGAATTAGTTCTTTATGGATTGACCTTTGTTTACTACAATTTGTTGTAAGATTTTTATAATTTTGGTGGAACTTGGTAACTGTTTTTGATATTAATATTTAATCATATTCCACACCACACCAAATTTTGGCGCCGTTGCCGGGGAACAAATTTTCCAATTGCGCTATTGATTTATTTCCTATTTTTACTCTATTTTTGTTTTGATTTTAATAGTTTCAGTTGTTCTCTTCAACTGTCATGCATGTGTTCATGTCCAGTGAAGAAGTGAACGAGCAATTGAGAAATTTAAGGCATTACTTTAAACAAATTAGCTCGCAATTTACACCTGCTGACGTTGAAGCTGCCCGTCACATAGACCTTTTAAGTTCTAAGGCATCAGAGATATCTGAGCCACCTGAAGAAGTAGTGATGGCATAAAATACATTAAGGATGTTGGGTACTCCAGACTTGGACCAACAACCTCTGTGCATAGAAATTCTCGAGAATGAGGAGGCATTTGAGTTGAAATCTGGCCTAATCCATCTTTTGCCATCTTTCAATGGACTAGCCGGAGAAGACCCTAACAAGCATCTGAAAGAAATCCATGTTATGTGTTCTAGCATTAAGCCCGTAGGAATTTCAATAGAGCAAGTCAAGTTGTGAGTTTTTTCGTTTTCCTTGAAGGATTCTGCAAAGGAGTGACTATACTACTTGCCACGTGGATCCATTCAGACATGGCAGGATATGACTCGGGCTTTCTTAGATAGATATTTCCTTGCTTCAAAGGCCGCCACTATCAGAAAAGAAATTTATGGCATCCAACAAAGACATGGGGAATCACTTCATGAATACTGGGAGAGATTTAAGAGATTGTGTGCTAGTTGCCCTTAGCATCAAATCAGTGAACAGCTTCTGATACAGTACTTCTATGAAGGTTTGCTAGTGATGGACCACAACATGATTGATGCTACCAGTGGAGGAGCCTTGGTTGATAAGACTCATCGCGAAGCTAGAAACTTGATATCTAGAATGGCTGCAAACACTCAACAATTTTTTACTCAGAATGATATAGGAGTGCGAGCAGTTAAAAAAGCTGACACTACTAGTTTGCAGCATCAAATGACCCAGTTGACTGCCATGGTTCAAAAGTTGATGGACAATAAGAAAGCACTGGTACAGGCATGTGGGATTTGTTGCTCTTCAGGACATCCCACCGATATGTGTCCCACTCTGTAAGAGGACACAAATGAAGAGGCCAAGGCAGTGGGGGGATTTTCTGCTCCAACTAAGAATTACAACCCCTACTCCAACACATATATTCTGGGGTGGAGAGATCATCCCAACTTTAGCTATGCAAAGTAGCCTCAAGCTTAAGCTCAACCTCAAGCTTATGGGCCTCCAGGGTTTCAGTAAAGACAAGCACCCTTTCCTCAGAGATAGCCACAAGTTCAAGCTCCTAGGCAACTTGAGCCTTCATTGGAAGAGCTAATGAGACAAATGGCCACCAGTAATATTCAGTTTCAACAAGAAACAAGGGCCATAATCAGTACCTTGCAAAACCAAGTGGGACAGTTAGCCACTGAGATCAACAAGGTTCAAAGTCAGATTTCTGGGAAACTTCCCTCGCAGCCAGAGGTGAACCCAAGAGAATATACTAGTGCTGTCACCTTGTGAAGTGGGAAGACACTTGATGAACCCACATTCTCCCAAGTCACTGAAGACAAAAGCTCAAAAGCCTAAGGAGGTAGAAGAGGAGGGACTCAATTCTAAGACCCCTAAGGTAAGTGTTTCTGACCCACTTCCTAAATATGTCACTAAGGCCCCTTTTCCGAGTAGGTTGGTTAAAAATAAGAAAGAAGAAGCAGATAAAGAGATCTTAGAGACTTTTAGGAAAGTTGAAGTTAACATTCCTCTATTAGATGACATTAAGTAAGTGCCTAGATATGCTAAGTTCTTAAAAGAATTATGCACTAATAAAAGGAAGTTAAAAGGTAATGAATGAGTCCAAGTGGGGGCAAATGTTTTAGCTATTTTTAATAAGAAACTCCTAACCAAATGTAAGGATCCTGGCACATTCACTATACCATGCACTATCGGTAATGCCAGGTTTGAGAGGGCCATGTTAGATTTAGGTGCATCCATTAATGTCATGCCTTTTTCTATTTATGAATCTTTACATCTAGGACCTTTAGAACCTACTGGAGTTATCATTCAACTGGCAGACAGGTCTAACGCATACCCTAAGGGGGTTGTTGAAGATGTTTTGGTGTAGGTAAATGAATTAGTGTTTCCAGCAGATTTCTATGTACTGGACATGGAGGAGGACAAATCCCCCAACTCTGCCCCCATTCTGTTGGGAGGTCATTCCTAAAGACTGCACGAACTAAAATTAATGTGCATTCGGGAACATTGACTATAGAATTTGATGGAGAATTGATCAGATTCAACATCTTCGAAGCCATGAGATACCCAAGTGATGTGCACTCTGTTTATGTTATTGATTCCTTTGATGTTTTTGAGTCTTTAATTTTTGCTGTTTTTGAGTTTGATCAATTTGATGTCCTTGATACAGTTATGACTCGCAGTTTAGATTTTCAGGAATCAAAGAAGGATGACCAAGGAGAGCCAAGGAGCGAGGAGGTTGATGAAGTAGTAGCAGTCTTGCATACGCTCTCTTCCATTTCAAAAGGACATAAGGTATCGTATGTTGAGCTACCTATTACCACTGATATATCTAAACCTTCTGTTGTGCAGGTACTAGAGTTGGAATTGAAGGAATTGCTTGCCCATTTGAAATATATTTTCCTGGGTGAGAAGGAGACACTTCCGATTATAATTGCTAAAGCCCTTACCCAAGAGCAAGATGAGAGCTTAATATCTGTGTTGAAAGAACACAAGACAGTTATCGGGTGGACTATTGCGGACATCAAAGGTATTAGCCCCTCTATTTGCATGCATAAAATCTTAATGGAGGAGGGGGCTAAGCCAGTAAGAGAACCACAGAGGAGGTTGAATCCTCTGATGATGAATGTTGTAAAGAAGGAGATACTGAAGCTTCTAAGTGTGGGGATTATCTACCCCATTTCTAACAACAAGTGGATAAGCCCGGTCCAGGCAGTGCCAAAGAAATCTGACATTACTGTGGTAAGAAATGTTGAAAATGAGCTTATTCCCACTAGATTACAAACAGGGTGGCGTGTTTGTATAGATTATAGAAAATTGAATGCTGCCACCAGAAAAGACCACTTCCCTTTACCCTTTATTGATCAAATGTTAGAGAAGTTAGCTGGTCATTCTCATTATTATTTCCTAGATGAATTTTCAGGTTATAACCAGATTGCTATCGCTCTGGAAGATCAGGATAAGACCACTTTTACTTGTCCTTTTGGCACCTTTGCTTATAGGTGAATGCCTTTTGGACTTTGTAATGCGCCAGGAACCTTTCAGAGATACATGGTGAGTCTATTTTCTAATTATATAGAGAACATCATTGAGGTCTTCATGGATGATTTTAGTATATTTGGGAATAGCTTTGAGAAATGCTTGGAACATTTAGCTTTGGTTTTAAAAAGATGCATTGACACTAACTTTATTTTAAATTGGGAAAAATGTCATTTCATAGTAGAATAAGGTATTGTGTTAGGGCATGTTATCTTTGCTAGGGACATTGAAGTTGATAAAGCTAAGGTAGAACTTGTGCGTTCATTACCCCCGCCCACTAGTGTGCGGGACATTCGTTCTTTTCTTGGTCATACAGGTTTCTATCGGCGCTTCATCAAGGACTTCTCTAAGATATCAGCGCCTCTCTACACACTTCTCCAAAAAGATGTGCCATTTCATTTCAATGAAAAGTGCATGAAGGCTTTCACTAAACTCAAGAAGTTGATGACCTGATAACTAAACCTTATCATTAGGCCACCAAATTGGGAGCTTCCATTCGAGTTAATGTGTGATGCAAGTGACTTTGCGGTAGGGGCTGTCTTAGGACAGCGAGTTGATAGGGTTCTTTATGCTATTTACTATGCATCAATGACCCTAAATGATGCTCAACTGAATTATTCCACAACTGAGAAAGAGCTTCTTGTTGTTATTTTTGCTTTAGAAAAATTTAGATAATATTTGATTGGTTCTAAAGTAATTATTTTTTCTGATCATGCAGCATTAAAGTACCTACTGGCAAAGAAGGAGGTGAAGCCAAGATTGCTCCGATGGATTCTGTTGCTCCAAGAGTTTGACTTGGAGATTAAAGATAAAAAAAGGAGCGAAAACTTAGTGGCAGACCATTTGAGCAGGTTGGTGACTGAAGAGAAGAACATACCTATTCAAGAGAGCTTTCTGGATGAGCATTTAATGGCTATCACAACCACCATTCCGTGGTATGCTGATATTGCTAATTACTTGGCCACGAAGGACTTTTTGGAGGGCCTGAACAAGGCGCAACGAGATAAGCTGAGGAGTGATTGCAAGTATTACATTTGGGATGATCCTTACCTTTGGAAGCATTGTGCGGATCAAGTGATTCAGAGATGTATTTTGGATTCAGAGACTCACTCTGTTCTTTCTTTTTGCCATACCTATGCCTGTGGAGGACATTTCGGTATGAAGAGGACAGCCAATAAAGTACTTGACAATGGTTTCTACTGGCCCACCATATTTAAGGATGCTTATAATTTCTGTAAGTCATGTGACCATTGTCAAAGAACAGGTAACATTGGTCCGCGAAATCAAATGCCTCAAACTCCAATAATCTTTTTGGAAATCTTTGATGTTTGGGGCATTGACTTCATAGGACCATTTCCTCATTCTTTTGGTTTCTCTTATATTCTTTTAGCTGTGAATTATGTTTTAAAATAGGTGGAAGCTAAAGCCACTAAATCTGATGATTCTAAGACTGTTGTGGATTTTGTGAAGTCCTATATTTTTTCCAGGTTTGGCACTCCCAGAGCCATCATTAGTGACCAAGGGACATATTTTTGCAACAGAATCTTTGAAGCCCTTTTGAAGAAATATGGTGTGGTACACCGGACCTCTACTCCTTACCATCCTCAGATGAATGACCAGACTGAGGTGTCCAATCGGGAGATCAAGTCTATCCTTGAAAAAACTGTGAATCCAACACGCAAGAATTGGAGTACTAGACTTGCTGATGCTTTGTGGGCTTATCAGACTACATACAAGACCCCTATTGGCATGTCCCCATTCTGATTGGTCTATGGAAGCCCTGTCACTTACCAGTAGAACTGGAACATCGATCTTACTAGGCTATCAAGCAAGTTAACTTGAACTTGGAAGGTGCTGGCAAGCAGAGAAAACTCCAAATCCAGGAGTTGGAAGAAGTGAGGAATGAGGCCTTTGAGAGTGCCCTCATTTACAAGGCCAAGACCAAGGCATTCCATGATCACATGATCTCTAGGAAAAGTTTCCACCAAGGCCAAAGAGTGTTGCTTTACCAATCCAGAATTAAATTATTTCTAAGTAAGCTACGTTCTAAATGGATTGGCCCATTTGTAGTAACTACTATTTTTCCTTCTAGTGCAGTAGAGATCATGAATGAGGTATCTGGAAAGACATTCAAGGTCAATGGGCACCGTCTCAAGCCGTACCATGAGCTTTCGGAGAATGCTGAAGTTCAGGACATGCCTCTTTTCCATCCATCTTATGCAGAACAAAGAGGAGCATCATAATGTCTGGCTGAGGACAATAAACCAAGCGCTTATTGGGAGGCAACCCAATCAGATTTGCTTTCTTTTCCCTTTCTGTTTTGCATTGTTTAGTTTCTTAGCTTAGTCCATTTTCATGTGTTTCTTGCTTGATGATACCTGTATCTTTGCCGATATTTGTGTTTTGACTTGCTCAGTTTTGGTTTGATTGCTTGAGTTCATGGTTTATTTAGTGTGTGCAGTCTTGAGGCACAGTTTGAAGTGTTTTTTTTATAAGACAACAACCTACACGGGGTGGGTCGTGTCATATGACACGGCCCGTGTTCTTATGACAACAACCCTACCTCCTGCAGAAACGTACATGGGGTGGGCCGTGTCATATGACACGGCCCGTGTTTTCATGGATAGTAGGTTCTGTGGTGATTCCATAGAGGTACACGGGTAGGGTCGTGTCATGTGACACGACCTGTGTTGTCATGCCCAGCAGAACCCATGTTTTTCAGAGAGGTACACGGGGTGGGCCGTGTCGTATGACACGGCCCGTGTTGTCATGCGCAGCAGATCACTGGTTGACAGAGGAGTACACGGGTGTGGCTGTGTCATATGACACGGCCCGTGTACTCGTGGCAGCGCATCACTTAAACCCTGATTTAGGGTTTTCTTTCCTAATTTTCCCCAAATTCCCTTTTTTCTCCTCTTCTCTGCGCAGCCACCACCCTTCTTCTCCTCCAAAATCTTCTTGACCCACCACCCTCTCCACCATTTTTCACCTTCAATTTCTCTTCTTTCTTTTTTTTTTCTCTCCTTCCATCTTTCCACCATTGTCACCTCCCTATCTCCCAACACGCAACTCCCATTGTCTCTATCGTCACCTCCCTATCTCCCAACACGTAGCTCCATAGCCACCCTCTCCACCATTTTTCTTCCATTTTTAGCTCCACCTTCTAACCACTACCATAATCTTCCATTATTTTTCCCTTTTCCCACCAATTTCTCCCTATATTTCTTCTCCCTCAGTGCTTCTTTCCAGACCTCCATACCCTTTCCTTCACATTCTATTTCTTCTTTTTCCTTTTTTCTGCTTCCTCAGTGATGGGTCCTAAAAAGCGCGTCAAGACCACAACTGCTTCCTGTTCGCTCCATCCCCATCGTACCTCCTCTAGGCGTGCTCGGTCACCATCACCCCCGCATGAGCCTTCACCCCCTCCTGTACCAGTCAATGCCATTGACAGAAAGGTAGTAGTTCCTACTCGATTTTTGGATGTAGATACCCTTAGGGCTATAGGGTTATATGATGAGGTTTTTTCTTTATTGAGTAGGATTGGTTAGGTACAATTTGCACTGTTGAATAGTCCTACCTTTGCTAAGTTGATTAGGGAGTTTATTTCTAGTTTTAATCGTAAACTGTATCCCCTGAGTAATCAAGAAAAATGGCCTGGTGAGATCACATTTAGGTTGCTAGGCAATTTATTAACATTCACTTGTTTAGAGCTATTTTTGGTTTTCTTGAGGGGCACAATATGTTACCCCGTGATTTTAACCCTGGTCGTGTGTGGTCGGCTCTAACTATGTTTGAGTCTGGTGACTATGACCCTAAGATATCTAAAGCTTCTAGGCTTAGGTCCCCTATCCATCGATATATTCAAAAATGGTTGGCTAATACCATTTGTGGTAGGGGGAAAGTCAAGGCACAATTAGCCGTTCTGAATTGTTTTTCTTGCACTGCATGCTTGAGGGAGAACCTGTCAATGGGGGGTATTGGCTCTGTAATCATTTTCATCATATAGGGACCACTTTAGCTGGCCGCATAGTGATGGGGGGTATGTGACTGCCATTGCTGATCATTTTGATTATTTGGATCTGCTGGAGGAGGCATCGGTCCTGGGTCCCAATGCTATTAATGGGGCCATTTTGGTATCTATGAAGCTGTGCACCCGTCTAAATGGTGCTCTTATCTTGCTCGGAGCTGATGGAGCTACCCTGCCTAGGGCCGATCCAGCCCCTGAGCCGCATGAGGATATTGCAGTCTCCCCACCTCCAGAGTTTGCTGATGATGCCAGAACTTCCACTTAGCCTAGCACAGCTTCTTATGATGCTATTTTGGCTCATATTGACCTACTGGAGCTGGGCCATGCTACTCGCTTCTAGCGCTTAGAGGACCGTTTTCAGGCGTTGGAGGTTACTCGTGATCAGAGGATGGATGCCATTGATGGCAAGCTTGATCTTTTGCTTCGGCGATTCTCCTATCCCCCTCCCCCATCCTGATGTATTTGCATTTTTTTTTTGAGATATTATACTTGATTTTGCTGGCTTAGTGGACATTGTATTGGTTCTATTTTGAATTTAACCGTGCTTCGTAATCCAGTAATCATTTTCTTTGCATATTTTTTGCTGCTTTATTCAAGTTCCTTTTATCTGTTGTGTGTGCTTTGACATTGAGGACGCTGTCTATTTTAAGTGTAGGGGGGACGTCTGAATTTTGAATTTGACCTTAATTGCACATTCTGATCTTAATTGCATATCTGGTGTATGTCTTTCTAATTGGTTTTTAGAGTATGCTGAGCAATGAGCAAGCGATTGATTTTTATTGATAGGTTTTTAAGCATAAAAGAGTTGACTTTCTTGCTTCTAAACCTGCACTGAGAGGTTTTGAAAATTGAAAGGGTTTTGAGAATATGATAAAATTAGGACCTAGTGAGTTTTAGGGCCTTAATGTGAATGACTAGTTTTAAGTCATTTCTGTTCTTTGTTGTGTGATTCCACTTGTGATTATATGCTTTTCAGAATTTGATTTGACTCTCTTTTAAGCTACAAATGATCACTGCACATTTTTGAGATGATAAAGACATTTCTTTCTTTCAGCCATTGGCCAAATAACTTTTCTTGGATTTTGATCCATTTTTTCACCCCTTTGAGCCTAAATGACATCTTTTCTTTTTATTATAGCTCAATACAAGCCTAATAGTGAAAAATCATTGCTACTATACCTTAGGGAGTAGAAGAACTTGATAATTATGTTGGGAATTGTATTTGAATAAGTGTGGGGTGATTACCTATGTTTTTATTAAAAAAAAAAGAAATGAAAAAAAAGAGAGAATGAAAAGTTGGTTGTTAAATGGAGAAAGTCAAGTAAAAGATGAAGATGGATTAAAAAGTGTTGGGGTAATTGTGCAAAAAGCGTTTGATTTTTATATTCCCCTTTGCTCTTCTATTTTCGATGATCTAACTTTGTTTATTCTTGATATATATTACCTTTACCTTGACCCCATTACAACCTGATTAAAGACCTTTTGATCTTTATGTGCATGTAATTTAGGTGGTGGAGAAATAGAGGCTTGTCAAGCCTATGATAGGGCATGTTTTCATGAGTTGGCTGAGAGTAAATACAAGCCCAAAACACTTGAGTGAAAGAGAGTATATCAGAGAGGATTTATCATGTTAATTTAACCCTGATATTGGATTGACCTGACTTGCTGATTTGGACTGTTGAGAGAAGAAATTCTTGATTGTTTAAATTCCTTGAAAGGACTGATGTGTGAAAATCTTTGCTCATTGTTTAGTACTTTTATTACTTTTTGGAAAATATGTGCTTGATTTTATGTTTTTGCCTAGGAGTGCAAAAGGTTAAGTGTGAGAGTATTTGATCTGTTAATAATTTCAGCTCTTAAATATCTTTTGTTTGATCTATTTGGACTCTATATGTGCTCAATTATTGATATTTAGCTAAGTTTTTGATTTAGAGTTGTCTTTGGATGTTTATTGTGAAACTATGCTTAAATGTGGTTATAAACACTCATAAGTGTATTGTGATTTTCAAGAAATCTATGAGTGATGGAGTCCATTGGCATTGAACCATTGAGAAGAGAGTTAAAGACTCAAGGAAATTAGTATCAACCCCTAGAAGCCAAGGAAGAAGAGTAGTTATGAAGATTCAAGTTGTATTTGAAGGAAGGGATCAACACGGCCCGTGTCAAATGACATGGGGCAAGCTGTGTACTCCTCTGACTGTTTGAAGACTGGGTCAAATGCTATTTTGGATCAACACAGCCCGTGTCAAATGACACGGGGTAGGCCATGTACGCCTCTGACTTCACGAGGAAAATCAATTTTCAGCTCCTGACCGAGAACACGGCCCGTGTCACATGACATGGGTTAGGCCATGTTCTTCTCTGACTTTGGAATTAGCTAAGTTTTGTCACCAAAATCAGACACTGGTTGGGCCGTCTCATATGACACGACTCGTGTCATCGGCTCAGAAGTTTAATTTCATGTTTTAATGCTAAATTAGGTATCAAAACATATAAATAAGGTTGCTTAGAGTCCCTAAAGGAGATCTGGACAGAGAAAGCCGTCAAGGAAACTGAGAGAAACACGAAGACCAAGCAAGAGAAGGATTCGATTGAGGATTAAAGACTCGGACTCGAGCGATCAAAAATCAAATCACTCTCAAGCTTTAGAAACTAGTTTGATCTTTAGTTTTTCTTTTCTTCTTTTGTTCTGAACAATGTCTTTCTTTAATTTTTCTTTTATTTTTGACTTTGCCATGTGTGGCTAAACTTCTTGATTGGTTAAGAGAAGATGAAACTCTAGTTTTAATTATGTGAATCTTGCATATTTCTTTATATAAATACAATTATGTTTTTATTCATATGTTTATGTTCTTAAATTAATATAAAGGTTTTTATATTCTTGCCAAATTTTGAAAGTGGTAAAATTAGGATTGTTATGCGCGATTGCGGTGGTAAAACTAGTGAAACATATGATCCAAGTAATTTAATCCCGGTATGTGATTAGATCTTAATATAATTGGTTTTTTAATTCTTAATGTAATCATTAGGTAGGTGTAAGAGCGGTTGCTTTATAAATAACTAATGGTTAGGGTTTGATTTGAGCGGTTCCTGAATTAAGTGAAACTTAAGGAAAACAAGAGATTTATCTCACAATCACATAAAAATATAATTGATCATGTTAGTATAAAGAGTGTGTAAGTTAGCATAATCATATAAATATGTAAGTTAGCATAATCATATAAATCTAGTGGTGGATTCCATTTCTTAACCAATATCTTTAACTTGATAATTCAATTTGTGTTTACTATTTTGGTTTAAGTTTAATTTCTTTTGTTAGTTTTAATTAACAAAACCCCCTTTTACTTTTATTATTTTTTTTCATCAGAGTTTGATTTAGGAATTGGATTGATAGTGTCAATTGAATTAGTTCTCTGTGAATCGACCCTTACTTACTACAATTTGTTGCAAGGTTTTTATAATTTTGGTGGAACTTGGCAACTATTTTTGATATTAATATTTAATCATATTCCACACCTCACCACTACACAAATGATATGTATGTATATTTATTTTTCAATAAATGTATAATATATAATTCTATAAACACAATTACTTACCATGAAGTCGTTAAATAGTATTTCCTTCATCTTAGCTGGATAACCTCGCCACGTACTAACTGGAATAGGCATCCTTGTCATGATATTATACATAATGTCACGTGTCATTCTCGACGGGAGAAACCTCCTCCCTATAAGTACAAGAAGATAATGTTGGTAATCTAAAAGTAAATACATGTAATAAAAGATGATAATCACTATTACTTACGGTTCAGGGACAGGTGCTATATATATAAGTTCCCTGCTATCTGTTTCTACATTGGATTCTCCACATGAAGGCACCACATTCGGGTCCTTGGTGGGTGGGTCAGCAAGGGGTGGCATAGAAAGGGATGAGTCGGTAAGAGGTAGGACAGAAGTAGATGAGCCTCCAATAGTCAATGGAGTAGACGTTGGTAGGCCTGCACTGGTTGATGGGCCAATAGCTGAAGTTACACCTAACATAATTATACATGAACAAAAAATACATATATATTATATTTATATAAACCACGAGTTAACAATAATTTCTTCCATTTATCCTACAAGTTTACCTGGAGAGGGCTGAGAATGTTGTAGTCGCGGAGAATCATGGCCAGATGAAACATTATGGCCTCTCCCACGACTACGTCCAGCACCTTTACCTTGAATGGTCATGATGAATATCTGCATAAGGAAGCATAATGAAACATGACAAGATAAGAAACTATATGTCAATAAAAACCTCAAAATATAATAATGATATTTCAGTGTAAATACCATTAACGAATGGGATTGAACAAGCTTCAATTTTAACTACTTGAGTTTGAAGCAAAAGATTCCTCATGTTCATATGAGAATTCATTAATTTCATTATTTTCGTTGTCATCAATGAACTCGTCATCAACCAGAACGTCCATTGGATAATGTATATCACGTATGTTCACTTCTTCCATTTGGGCATGTGCATCAAACAAGGAGATTGCTTTATCATCTATGATAGGATTGTATGTTCCAAGGGATCCATCATCTTGGTAATAATCAGTGATAGTTAGGTCATTCAATTCATCACCTTCATCATTCAATGTTTCAGCCACGAAGAGTTTTGCTCTGACCTTGCAAGCTGCGCACCATTCACTATTAGCTCTATTCCCGCTTTGTGGGTATCTTGTATAGTACATTTATTGTGCTTGTTCGGCTAAGACGAATGGCTCATTTGAGTGAAGTCTTGATTTATGCTTGATGTCAACTAACCCATATCTTTTATCAACATTGACTTCATTTATCGGGTCAAACCAATGACATTGTAAAAGAAATACTCTGTTCTGACTTCTTACATATGACAATTCCAATATATTTTCAACGATGCCATAATAGTTGAAGTCATTCTCACCATATATACTACCTCTAACACATATGCTACTATTCATGGTAGCTTTATTTTGTCTGTACACCTTAGTATGAAATTTATATCCACTAACTATTAAGCCACAGTAAGAAGTCACGGACTTGGATGGACCATAACTTATCTCTCGTATTATTTGATCCTCGACTTGGCCTATATTAACCTGTATCATTACAGAGACGGTATATAGTTGTAACATCTAGCATAATGAACATTGAATTTAATATGATAGATCACTATTATGGATAAAAAGACTCACTAGATGTTTTAGCCACCTACTGAAGTCCTTATCTCGAGCTTCCAATATTTGATCATCAGTGATATTGGGATCTGTTTCCCTTAACGAATCCTCGAATTGTCTAATCAATACAATAATTAATATTTAGCATAAATTTAGCACATTAATAACAAATTCATTAGATAGAGAGTAAACTTACTAGAGATAAGGTTCTACTTCTCTATAATTTACAAGCACATATGTCTCAACAATCTGAAGTTCCACATCTGTCAAGAATCTATTTCGACCTCTCCCGGTAGGATGACATGGATGTTTAAAAATAGACAACCGTTCATTAATTATATCTTCCCCACCGTCGTCATTCCGAGGAACCTGAGTGCGCCTGGTCTCTAGGTGGAGATCAAAATACATGGAAGCAAAATTGGAAATTTCTTCTAAAATATACGCTTCACAAATAGATCCTTCAACTTTCGCCTTATTTTGGACCTTTTTTTTCAAGTACAGCATACACCTCTCAAAGGGGTACATCCACCTGTAATGCACTGGTCCTCCAACCTTAGCTTTATAAGGGAGATGCACGACTAGATGTTCCATCACATTAAAGAATGCTGGAGGAAAAATCTTCTCTAACTTACAAATTGTTTCAATGATAGAAAGCTCTGCATTCTCCATGGTGGAAGCACGAATTTTAGTTGCACAAACTTCTTTAAAGAACAAGCTTAGTTCTGTTAACGGTCCCCATATAGGTTTTGGCAAGATATCACAAAATGCCAGAGGAATTAACTTTTGCATAAAAACATGACAATCGAGACTTTTCAGTCCATATATCTTTCTATTGTCTACATTGATGCAACGTGCGATATTCAACGTATACCCATCAGGAAATTTCAACTATTTTATCCACTCACACACCATCCTTCTTTGATTGGCATCCAAGACATACGTCGCCTTTGGTTTTTTACACTTGCCATTCTCAACTATTAGCTCCAAGGTAGGACGTTTGCATGTTATCTTCAAATCTTCTCTTACATTTGCTTTGTCTTTTGTCTTTCCCTTTATGTCCATGATAGTGTTGAAGATATTATCAAACACGTTCTTCTCGACATGTATAACATCTAAATTATGTCGTATTAGATTAGTGCACCAATAAGGCAATTCCCAGAATATACTCTTCTTCACCCAATTGTGGTGTATACCAAAGCCATCTTATTTTTGTTTACCTGAATTCAAGCCGAAAATGATTTCATTAAGTTGAGTCACTCTATTCAAGACATCTGTCCCACTCAGCTGTTACGGGGGATTAGATTTTTTCACTGTTGATCTCTTAAAAGAGTTTCGATCACGGCAAAATGGATGATCAAAAGGTAAAAACTGGTGATGATAATCAAACTAACAACATTTCATACTGTGCTTCAACACAAATAACTTACTGTGATTTATACAAAGCGAACAAGAAAGTTTTCCATGAGTGCTCCACCCAGATAGCATTCCATAGGCTGGAAAGTCATTTATTATCCATAACAAAGCCACTTTTATATCAAAATTTTGCTTCTTCCAGACATCATAAGTTTGTACCCCATCATCCCACAATATCTTCAGATCGTCAATTAGGGGTCTAAGATAGACATCTAAACTTTTACCTGGTGACTTTGGTCTAGGAATCATAAGAGTGAGGAATATGTATTCCCTTCTCATACACATACTTGGAGGTAGATTGTACAGTGTGACAAAAATAGGCCAACATGAATATGATGTGACTGAACTGCTAAATGGATTAAAACCATCTGTACACAGGCCAAGCCTAACATTTCGAGCGTCTAGCACAAATGTTGAATGGGTAGCATAAAATCGTTTCCAAGCCTCAGCCTCAACTGGATGCCTGATCATTGATTCATCTTGACGCACTCCATCCGCATGTCAAGTCATATACTGTGCAGTATTTTTAGACATAAACAGACATTGGAGTCTTGGCATAATGGGAAAATATTGTAAAATTGAGTGTGACACATCCTTCTCATTCGATGAACGTCCCGCTTTAGGTTTGAATCGTGGATGTCCACATACTAAGCAAACTGAGTAGAGTCTCTTGTCACTGTATTCTTTGTAATACAACATGCACTGATTAAGACATGCATCTATCTTCTCATATCCTAATCCCAACTCACAAACCATTCTCTTTGATTTGTAGAAGTTTTCAGGTAACTTTTAGGCTCTGGAAGCATGCTCTTAATTATGACAATCATTCTATCATAACAACTCTCACTCATGTTAAACTCCGACTTCAAGTTCAAAAGTTGAGTTACAGCCGACAATTTCATGTGCTTATGGCAACCATCCCATAAAGGTTCGTCAGCGTCTCTTAGCAAGTCATAAAACTTCGCAGCTGACAGATTTAGATCCTCTTCTAAATCTTGAGTTTTTGAATTTAATCTATCACCTGCGGTATCCATAACCATATCCACGTATGGATTCCTAGGCTCCATTTCATCATCATGGACAATGGATGTTGAGCCGCTATCCCCCCATCTGTCCTCACCATGAATGGTCTAATTTACATAACCATCCACAAATCCGTACTTATACAGATATTTTTCTACCCCAAACACCTCCCTCCAAGCACAATTCTTACATCTAGCACATGGACAAAGGATGCGATTTAATACATCAGTAACTGTCGGGTCTCCTTGAGCAACCCTAATGAAATCATCAACTCCATCCTTGAATTCTTCAGTTACATAGCCAGTAGGGTCATTTCTTCGTAACATCCAACTTCGATCGGGTCTCATGACTGCTGAAATTGATTTAGCACATTAACACAATCCTTATATCTCTATCTCCTTCTTAACATAGTATGACCCTATCCCATTCGATAAGAAATATTTTCAACACTTGGTTACTAATTATTCCTTAAATCTTATATTTTATACTTAACAAAATTTCAGCAACATTTCTCATTAGTCTCCAAGTGCATGACTTGAATGCAATGAGATCTACCGCATCTAAGTATACACCCAGAGAACAAAGGAAATGTAGCAGACTGAAATTTCAACAAATATAACATATAATATTTGAAGAATAACTATTAACTAAGTGAAGAAAAAATTTCTTACCAAACTATCCCATTTGGATAATTCAAGATTCAATACAATAAGCAGTACATTCAAAAGGTATGCGTGCTCATTAATATTGAATCTCAAACGGGAAACTAAGGTTTTGCTCAAATTTTTACTCGAATAAGAAAATAAAACTTTAAGCATAAGTTAAAGCACAATCAAAAGTTAAATCAAACCAATATTCTTAACACATAATTCGTTAGAAATTCATAACTTTTATTTTCAACATCCAAGATTTGATGTCATATTTAGATAGTCCTAAATGTACTGGGATAGGAGAGAAAAGCATAAAGAAAATTTAAGTTTTCACTGGCCACAATGATTACTGCTATGCGGCCTGACATAGACAACATTGATGAATATGTTAGGAACACTACTGCTAGAGCTTTCAGTGTTGTTGCCTCTGCTCTTGGCATACCTGCACTATTACCCTTCTTGAAGGTTGTTTGTCAGAGTAATAAATCATGGCAAGCTCGACACACTGGGATTAAGATTGTGCAACAAATTGAGAAGGTGAAGCAGTGTGTAAAGAATTAGAAGCCCTATATTCCAGTTACTATACTAAGGAAGTCATGATCATTCTGATTCGTGAATTCCAGTCGCCTAATGAAGAAATGAATAAAATTATTCTGAAAGTGGTGAAGCAGTGTGTAAGCACTGAGGGTGTGGAAACTGATTATATTAGAAATGATATTCTCCCTGACTTTTATATTCTCACCCCGTTATGTACCATGGTTAGCAGGTCAAGGCCCTACAAGAGGGTAAGAAGATGAAGAAAGGCAAAGACAAGGAGATTTTTAGTTATGTATTTAATTCAAAGCTTATGTAATTAATTTATATTTGCTTTGAAGTTGTTAAAGTTATATGTATAAAGTTGTATATCTATAACTTTTAGATATGGCTCTCTATAATATTTGTTTAAATATTATGGATTAGTTGAAGTATAAGTAGAAGTAGCATGACTAATACTGCTTATCCAGGTATATGTCAGATATACTAAGATATCTTTATTAGGGATGTCACAAAAACACACTATAGACTACTCTAATTTTATGCAAGTACTTTTTTTTTATATTTCTTACTTAGAAGACCACTATGGGGCTCTTATACAACACAATGGATAAAATTAAAGTATTTGATGCATATACAAATTACATTAGATGTGTGGCAGTTCATCCTACCCTTCCTTATGTGCTGTCATCATTTGATGATATGCTCATAAAGCTTTGGGATTGGGAAAAAGGCTGGGTTAGTACCCAGATATTTGCGAGACATTCTCATTATGTCATGCAAGTGACATTTAATCCTAAAGACACAAACACCTTCGCCAGTGCATCTCTTGATCGCAACATAAAGGTATACATGTGTTTTTATAATTAACTTATGAAGCGGTGCAATGAATAAGGATGAAACTAACCTTGACTTAAGAAGACTCCAGATGAATCAAGACTCAGGAACAAAGGTTGCACTTGCAACAAAAATGCCTTCACCAAGTTAGATAGCAGAAAGAACAAGAAAGGCAACAAGAACCTGCACCCATAGCATACAATCAAATAACATTTTACATATCCACCTCTTTCAAATCAGGTTCAAAGTTATGATCTAAATAAGAGCATTCCAGCAAGGAACTCAAATCTAAACATAAATAAGAGAACAAAAATCATAGCACCACAACAAGTACCACATTTGTAAGTTCACAATGCATTGAGGACCATATAAAAGTCGATCCAATCATAAACAATGCATAAAACAAAAGAACTTTGCACATAAACAATGCTAATGTTTAACCTAGTGCCAAACATAAAACAAAAGAACCTATGAGTCATACCAGAAGAACACACTCAGTGGTTGATGATTTTTAAGATCCTAGCTCTTGTTCATGATTTTTTTTCTTTGTTAGTGGGGATGGGATGGCCACACTTAAATCTAGTTTTCTATTGTGTGTTTCTATGTATTGACTACTGTTTAAAATAAAAACTCCACTTTTTCCCCTTAATTATAGAATGGGGTAAATATTATATTTTGTTTATAATGTCTTATGATGACCTTAGTTCAAAAAAGGGTCCTAATACATGTACCCTCTTATCCCCCCCTCAAGTCCTCCCCTTTTGTCATTTTAGATGACTTATGTATATTTATGGGATGCAATGAATGCAATACACAAGAAAACAAAACAAGGGGAAGAAACCATAATAAAAAAGCAAGTAGTTAAACGTTTAGAAATGGTATAACACATAATCAATCATACGCACATTCCTGTTTCTCAAATTTTAAGTACTTAAATGTTCAAAACATTATAATAAAAATTGTATCATCCCACTTCCAACCTTCCACCATATCTTATATATCTTCACCCTCCCTACCGAATAAGTAGAATAAATTCACTTAAAGGCACTTAAGCAATACCACATGGGCTCAAGTCTCCTTGAGCTTTATTCCAAATAAATGGCCACTGATAAATCTGTAAATGAAGCATTGTCATAAATTTTTGTCACAAAGTTTCCTTTCCAATCTAAATTCGTGTTCAAACATATACCAAACATGTCTAGGAGACCCATTGAATATGTCCTCAGTTTTGATCCCCCAACTATTTCACGAGATAGAACTAGCTAGCTAGCAAATTCAAAGAGGACGTGAGATGGTGGAACAATGCCTTAGCTGTATTTTGGAAATTGCTCCTTCTCTTTGGAGGAATTTTAGAGGAATGGTTCAAAAAAGCTAAAAGACATTATATTTTGCATGATTTCAACACATCATCATTTTCCATATCAAATTATATATGTTTAAGTGTGTATAGTTAGAATGTAAGGTAATTCAAGACAAAAATAGTCGTCAAAGGCACGAAATTATTGAATGACCAAATAAGTAACATTAAATATTTTTGTAGAATCCCTAAATAGGGTCGCAGCTATGGACCAGGAATGAATGAAAGTGAAGAAAGGACAATAGGACAATAGGATTCATTTGTCAACTCATGCTCCCCCTTTCTCTATCTTGTTACTTCTAATATTAATAATACCATTAATAACAAGCAATTCACCAACTAAAGCAATATAAAACCTAGAAGGTCATGCTTGAAATGAAAATAAAATCTCAACCATTAGTCTCCTGGTCAACATCCCACAAAAAAGGAAAACAGAGACAAATACAAATTTGAAACACAATGAAATAAGCAGTGAAACAAGCATAACTGAGAACTTGGAATTAGGCATGTTATTGTAAGAAGAGCTGCCAAGGGTGAATAAGTTAACTACACGTTAAAGTACTTCCTACATCAACAAAATATGCTAGACTATTATCATATATCTGTCCATTTTTTTTTCTGATAAAAGAATATATTTGTCCACTGTAGTCATTATCTATCAAGCATATGACATCCAGATACAATCTAAGGAGAATATAAACCCAAACTGAGGGGCACCGACAAAGGAGAGAGCATAAGGAACAAATCACAGTGTCGAATTTGATGGGCATTAGGATTGGGAGAGGTAAAACACACCTGATGTCCTGTAGAATCGCAGTCTATTAACACACTGCAATATAGCGGATATATGTGTAGGAAGGGCTTTATATAAAGGTAGATGACAAAGAACCTGCAAGCTAGTTAAGCAGAAAGTTTTATTTAGTTATGTGCGAATTAAAAAAATGTAAAAAATTGTATATTAACCATAGGATCCAGATTTACCTTCAAGATAAGAAGGAGGACACTTGTTTGCTATACTAATTTGATTATTATTCAATTTAAACTATACTGATTGAATTTCTTGGATTCTTTACTACAACTTTTTGTAGCTATCTCATGCATTTCTAACAATAAAATTATGATTTGTAAGTATTGAAAAACCATTTCTAGAATTTGACTTATATCTGCCAGCTATCCCAAGTAATATATCACTTTGTTAGTGCTATTCAGTTTTGAGGTTTACAAATTACTTCCTGCCAAAAAGTTCTTATATAATTGAAACTAACGAATTATTCTCTATGCATAATTTTTCTGTTCAGGATTCATTAAGTTTTCAAAAGTTTTCCTGTCACTGGGGCATTTCATCAAACAATAACAGAACATCACAGAATTCATTACACCTAGGAAGCATAACCCCCACAAATGCCATCATTAAGGGTATATATTAATCAGTAAGAAACCCAAATCAGTAAGAAACCCAAATTGCATTAGTGGGAATGAAAAGAAATAACAACAAAAACAAAAGCACTCCCAAGTATATATCAAACAAATTGAAATGCTTCCCCTCAAAGAAGAAAGGAAAAGAAAGGGCACATTTATAAATTCACTCAGTGTATAGACAACAATAATAATATCTAGTAGTACCAGTCCCAGTATTCCAGTAATGAAAAGGAGTAGGTCTTTATCAGAAACCAAAAATTGCGAAGAACCCAAAACCTAGCCACAGCCACAGTAGAGGCAGGTCTAGGAGTAGGACCCAATGACCCCTTCCTACTTTCTGGCCCCTGGTCACCACTCTGTGTATAACCAGTTAAACCACTGCCCCTTGCTTTTATCCTAATCTGCAAAACCTTTTACTCCACGCTCCTTTCTGAGTTTACATTTTCTAATTATACATTTTTCAGTGTTACCACATAATTTAATTGCAGCAAACATTCACGATATATACAAAACAATTTCCATATTTTCCTGTATACGAAACATAACATTCAACCAGATTCTTTTAAATAATGGAATCCAAGCAGCAAAGAAGAAATAGAAATATTTTTTTAACTAAAAATTAAAAGAAATAAAGTTAAAAAATCACTGAGAATCAACTGATTCGTCTCTAACCTGTATAACGAAGATAGCCTTTGAGTTCCTTTAACCATGGTAGCCCTTGAAACCAGAAGCAAGGGAGTGAGGAATGAAGCATGCAAGCATTCCACTTTCCAGATCTGGTGGCTCACGGATCTATATGGTGGCAGACGCGGTGTTACAGATCTGCGTGGCTGGGGAGGCAGTGGTGGGGTCTTTTGGTGGAGGACGGTGGTTCTAGGAGAATGAGAGACGAGAATAAGAATGGAGGGAGAACGGTGGTTCAACGATTGGGGAATTGGGGTTTCAGACAAAGCTCGGTGGTGAGAGTGGAGAGAATAAAGGGTTTTTGAAGAGAATATGTGATCGGGGTTCAGAATGGAGAAGGATAAATATTTGGAGGGAACGCCAAATTTTTAGCAAGGGAAATGATCCCTCGCAATTCCCTCGCTAATTTGAGATAGTTTTAACTATGCTGTTAGCGAGGGAATATAACCCTCGCATAGCGAGGGAAATTATCCTTCTCAATTCTCTCGCTAATTATACTAAATTTAATTATGCTTTTAGCGAAGGAAGTTAGACCTCGCAATTTACTCGCTAATTTTAGCGAGGGCAGTTATCCCTCACAATTCCCTCTTTAATTTCAGCGAGGAAACATATATCTCACAATTCCCCCACTATTTACTCGCTATTTTTTCCTCAATTTTATTTTTTTAATTTAGCGAAGGATAAAATTTCCCTCGCTAATCCCTTGCCATTCCCTCTCTAATAAGCGAGGGATTAGCGAGGGAAATTTTCTCTCGCAAAATTTTATCACAAAATCATGAATTTCTTGTAGTGATGCGTGAATATTTGCAACCATCTTGAAATTCTAGTCCATCATGTTTTATCTTTCCACTCAATGCTAACAATTTTATATTTAAGCCGGGTATGATTTCATTACTTCCTAACTTCCATGGTTTAGAATCTGAAAACTCATATTTACGTCTAAAAGAATTTGAGGAAGTATGTATCACTTTCAATGATCAAAATTGCACTGAAGATATTGTTAAGCTTAAATTGTTTCCTTTTTCTTTGAAAGATAAAGTAAAAACTTGGCTTAACACTTTGAAACCAAGATCAAGTGGCACGTGGCAAGAAATGCAAAGTGAGTTCTTAAAGAAATTTTTTTCTAACACATAAAATTAGTGCTTTGAAAAGACAAATCCAAAATTTTTCCTAAACTTTAAATGAAACATATTTTCAATGTTGTGAACATTTTAAAGATTTATTAAATTCTTGCCCACATCATGTTTTTAAAAAATGGCGCACTATTAGCTTCTTTTATGAAGGGTTAACACCTGAAACTAAATAATTTATGGAAACAATATGCAATGGTGAGTTTCTTAATAAAGAACCTGAAGAAGCTTTAGAATATTTAGACCATTTGGCTGAGAAGTCTCAATCTTGGTATGGTACTAATCATTCTGAAATTTCAATTAGATCTAACCTTGCAAGTGCTAGTAAAGGAAAATATCACCTTAGTCAAGAAGAAAATCTAAATGTTAAGTTCGCCAGTTTGGCTAGAAAGATTAAAGTCATGGAATTAAGGAAAGTAAAAGAAATCAAATCTATGCAAAATAAGAAAATTTATGGCATTTGTGATGACTTAGGACACTCAACAAATGAATGTTCAAAAATTCTTTTTAAAAAAAAAAAGTTATGCATGAGCAAGTAAATGCAATGAATAATTTTAAAAAGTCATTCACCTCTTCTTTTTCAGATTCATATAATCCGGGATGAAGAAATCACCCGAACTTCAGTTGGAGGAATAATAATCATGTATATTTCATGCAACCACCACCTCCTCAGGAACAATAAGACTCAAATTTATCAAGGATATGCATCTTATGTCCCATCATATAAGAAAAACATTGAAGGAACATTGCACGCATTCATGAAAAAGTAAGAGGCCATTAATAATCAAAACACATAAGTCATGATTGATATAAAAGATACTCTTGCTAAACTTTCTTCTGCACTCACTATTCATGAGAAAGAAAAATTTCATTATCAACCTCAACTGAATGCCAAGGGTCAGTACAGTCTAAATGATGGTAGTTTAGAAAGCCACAAATAGATTAAGTCAAGTCAGTGATAACTCTTAGGAGTGGAAAGGTTGTTGAAAAACAAATTGTTGAGCTTTGTGAGAAATATGATGAATCAATTCTCCAAGATAAGGAAGGAATTGATAAGCCACCTGGCCAAAAGGGGACCAAACTCTCGCCTTCATCCTCATATCCTCAAGCATTAAACAATTCAAGTAAATTGAACCACAACACTAAAATTTTTGAAATTTTTAAACAAGTGAACGTCAATATTCCTCTATTAGATGTTATCAAATAAGTTCTCTTTTATGCCAAAATTTTGAAGGACTTATACACTGTTAAAAGGAAACTAAATATGAAAAAGAAAGCATTTTTGGCTAAACAGGTAAGCTTCATTCTTCAGAACAATAATGCGTTGAAATATAAAGACCCTGACTGTCCTACAGTTTCATGCATTATTGGAGAATATAAAATTAAACAAGCTTTATTTGATCTTGGTACTATTGTTAATTTACTTCTATATTCAGTTTATCAACAACTCAACTGTGAACACCCAATTTTGACCGGCCTAAAAAAAAATAAAAAAAATAAAAAAGACAAAAAAAAAAAAAAAAAAAAGAAAAAAAAGACAAAAAAAAAAATAGTCACATGCTTTGCACATACGTTTTCATGGGGGATGGGGGCTCAAAAAAAAAGGGGGGGAGGAGTGATTGACGCAAAAGAAAAAAGAGGGAGAAGAAAGAGTCAGCAGAAAAAATAAAAAAGGAGGGAATTTTGATACAAAAAGGAGGATTTTAGGGAGATTTATCGGGAGAAGATGAAAATCTGAAGGAAAATGCCAACCTCCCATACGGTGAGCAATCATCACATCCATCAACAACTCTTCCCTCCAAAATGTGAAGGATCCCTCCATAAATGTCTCTGCCATCATTTTCTTCTGGAGGCTGGATGAACCCAATTCCTTCAAAATCCTTCTCACATCTCATCTCCATCTTCTGCCACCCTCTCATCTCCAACATCAATTTCACTTTGCTCCACCACGTAACCCCATCCCATCCATCTTCCACGTGAACTCCACCCATAACAGCCTCCATCAACCACTGCAACCTCACTTCTCCTTCCACCTTTCATCAACTACGTGAAGCAAGCCTCCCTGTGATTTCCAATCTCTATCTTTAACACTTCACCATCTCCCTAATCACCCTTATCTTCTCCAGAACTCCATCATCCACGTGAACTCCACCCATAACAGCCCCTCATCAACAGCAGCACCCATGCACACGTGAAACAGCCTCCATCAAACCATCTTCTCAAAACCAAAACCTTTCTCCAATCACTCCTTCTGATATCCCATCTCCATCTTCTGCCACCCTCCCATCCAACACCACTGAGTCAACTCAGTGAGCCATATCCTCTTCCCATCCATACCTCCATCACCACCATTTACGTGAACCCCTTCACTGACAACCCGTCCAAACCTCCATCACCATCAACCAAACTCCATCCCCAACCCAAAACCATGAACCCCACCAAACCGTAGCAGCCACCACGTGAAGCCGCAAACGTTCACCACCTCATTTTGACAACCCCACAAAGCCGGACCCTCTTCAACCTACCGTCGGACCGCACGTAAGCCATCGCCTTCCAATCGACCGTCGAATCCCGCATCCTCCAAACTTCACCCCATTCTCATCATTTTCTCGCCACCATAAGACCACATCACAACCGACCGTCGGCCATAATCCTTTAAACCAAATCCACCCCTTCGCATCACATTTTTAAACCACCAAAGAATTCAAAAACCTCCCACCACCGTCGAATCCATCCTCTCATCCGACCGTCGACCGCACGTGGCCATCGCCTTTCAACCGACCGTCGAACCACCCCAGTTACTAGCCCACCTTCACTTCCAACTCGACCGTCGAACCATACCATTGTGACCCTCGACCAACTTCACAAAGCCCACTTTCACCTCCAACTCGACCGTCGAACCATACCATTGTGACCCTCGACCAACTTCACAAAGCCCACCTTCACCTCTAACCCGACCGTCGAAACCATCCCACAAACCGGACCACCTACCTCTGGCTCAAATCTCCAAACCACATTTCAAACACCATCACATACATCGATCGTCGAAATCCAAAGAGCCATATCCTTCCCCTTTCCGACCGTCGAACTCAAGCACAAACTCCATCACATCCGACCGTCGGACCCCAAAAGCAAGACCACCTACATTCTCCACCCGACCATCGAACCGTGAGTTCCACTCCTCTCACCGACGAGCCATCCAAACCTCCATCACCATCAATCAAACTCCATCCCCTCACTCGACCGTCGAATCCATCCCTTCACTCGACCGTCGAACCACATCAGCTACTACCCCCTCACTGACAACTCATCCAAACTCTGTCGAATCCATCCCTTCACTCGACCGTTGAATCCATCCTTTCACTCGACCGTCGAATCCATCCCTTCACTCGACCGTCGAAATACACCAGCTACTATCTCCTCACCGACCGACCCAAGATCCTTTCCAACCAACCGTCGAACTCCAAATCCTTCCCAACCGACCGCTCGGATCGATACTAATCCTTCAATCAACCGATCGTTGGGCACGCCAATATCGATCCTCTCCTACGAGTCATCTCTTGCATTACCAGAGTGTTTATTGAGCAACCTTGTGCTCGACCGACGATCTCAAAAAGTAGCTCCCGACCGTCGGACTTCAGAAAGCAATTCGACTGTCGAACCGAAGAAGCCAGCCACCCTCCCCTGCTAATTTGATCGTAAACGAGGTCCTTACTGTTCTATCTCCCAGTTTTGGGTTATTCTGTTTCTTGGTTTTCTTTTTACGTTTCCTTGTTCTTTTTTTTATTTCATTAATTATCAGTTTGTTGGGCTAGATTTTGGGAGTTAAAAATGATAAATAAAGAAATAATTAAAAGTTTTTAAAAAAGGAATAAAAATGGGTTACCTGAGTTGCGACAGCTTGCTAACCCTTGTATTTTGTAAACATCTGAGTTGCGACAGCTTGATGATTTACATTATCATTATTATTATTAATATTATTTAAATTATATTTAAATCATTATCACGTTTTCATTTTTTAAGTTAAATCGCTAATTGATAATCTTAAATAAAAATTTCGTAACAAATTTGATAATCAATGGGTGACGTCTCTAGCGTGACGCGAGCTTCACCTATTTAATCTTTAATTTGGATAACTGAGCCGCGACGGCATGTTAATTCAAATTTCAAAAATTAATTCAATTAAAATCAACCAACCCACAATTATTTTCTAGAGAACTACGTAACTTTGAGTTCCCCATTGCACCAGGGGATACGTAGGAGCAGAATTTCATTTCTGTCAAGCCAAATTTAAATTTTCACAATTTTGTGGTTTCGCTTTTTAGTTACAATATTTGCAAAAAAAAGGGGTAAAATAAATATTTTCAAGGATTGTTAATAATTTGCACAATTAATCCAAGGTACCGTCTTAGGACGGGTGTGTTAGGGGTGCAGTGGGATTAAGTTTCCACCCTTCCCTAAGCATAACCGACTCCCGAATCCAATCTGGTTTTCAAAGACCATTTTCAAAGAAAGGTTTTCCAATTTTTCCAAATTCAAATAAAATTGGTGGCGACTCCATTTTCTCAATTTCATATTCTAAAATCCATTCGAGTTGCTATTTCCCCGCCGCGATCACCGGTCGCGACAAATGGCGACTCCACTGGGGATTTTTGGAGAGTCAAGCCTGTTGTTGTTAGTTGTGCAAATTGTTAATAATTTTTATTTATTTATTTTACCCCTTTTATCTTCGTTTTTGTTTTCTTTTTGTTTGTAAATGGATTTTATTTATTTTTGTTTTATGTAAATATCTGATAGCATTATCTTATGTATATTGTTACTTGTATATATTTGTGCATAATTGTTGAAACCTTAGGATAGATGATTGCTGCCTGGCTATTGTATATATGTTTTTGCAGGTTGGGGGGTAGTTTCTTTTTAAATTTTTGTACAGGTTTGTACGCTCCCAGCACCCACTGCACCTACACGTAAAGCACACACATTCGAGTGGGGCCCTATACCCGGGTCTGAGTGAAGCCTAAGATAAGTAGAGGTTGCGTAGTGGTAGCCATTTTGGATGTACTTCCTGTTTGGTTATCGCGAAAACCTCATCTAGAGTGCGCCTTTTCATGAATGTCCCACACCTAGTTGGTTTACCCGCTATTTCGTGGTCAACATTCTCGAAAATAGGACTTGGCTCTAGAGACCTTTAAAATAGAAAAGTCACCCTATGGAAGTTATCACGAACCTAGAAGACTCTTAGATCCTTAGGATGGAATTCCCAAGTTTAAGGCAACCTCATTAGGACACAAAGGGAGCGTACTTCTTCTTTCCTCATGCCATCCATTCTTGAAAAAAACTAAAAAAAATACATTTTCTTACATTCTTAAAAAAAAAAAAAAATCATCTTGCATTTTTATAACCTTAAAAAAAAAAAACTTGCATTTTCATGACATTGCATAAAGAAAATCATGCATTCTTAGCATTCAAAAAAAAATCATGCATTTTCATGACACTCCAAGCATTCTTAAAAAAAAATAAATAAATAAAAATCATGCATTTTCATGCCATCCTTAGCATAAAAATAATAATAAAAAATAAATCAGGTATTTTCATAAAAAAAAAATTTTCATGCATGGCATCTTTAGCATTTAAAAAAAAAAAAAAAAATCATGCATTTCATTCCATGCATTTGAAAAGAAAATGTTTTCATTTCATTCATCTCATCTTATGCATGACATTCCTTGTATGATGTTACCGTGTTCGGCAACTATTGCGTGACTAAGGAAAGAAGACACCGCCTCAAAAACTTCCAGAGAATGCAAAAATGGAGGTGATGAACCTTCTCCATCTGCATTATGAATAAAAAAAAAAAGAAAAAAAAAAGACAGCTGTGTACCCGACAATAAGGTAGGTAGTGCCATTAAATTTTATCGGAAGCATGTGGAGGTCATTTTTTTCAGCGATAACAACTGCGAAAATCTTGCAGTATGGATTTTATTGGCCTTCTTTATTCAAGGTCTATTACACCTTTTGCAAAAGTTACGGAAATTGGTCAATAAAGTTTTGCTTTAAGATTCTCATCCGCACCTACTCCTTAGAAAATTGAGATCTAGGAGGCGTGTTTCTTTTGTTGTCAAACACGTGTATCTTATGGGGCCATAGACATTGAGAATCCTAGGAATGGTGTTGTATTAAAAGTTAATGGACCAAGACTCAACCATTTCTGGAACATCAAGTTGTTGAGTTCTTTTTGTTTCCGGTTAAATGGCGGATAACGGTACTCCGTGACTCTCAAGTCGGTTTGTTTTTCAGTTTCCCATAATAACTGATTTCTTCTCCTTTCAAAATGGATGTCATTCTCTCAAATCTAAGAAAATATTTTCCTTCTCTCCCTCTAAATGCTCTAACAAAAGTCTATGAAGCTAGGTGTGAAAGACTGAGATTGTTAATGTATAAGGGCATCCCAGAAGATATACGCTAGATAATCGAAGCAAAGGTTCGTTTAGCTGGAGAATCTTCAGATTCATTTGTCCCATACATGCCTAGTCTCGGTAAAAGTTCATTTTCAAAAAGGAGAAGAGCAAAAAGAATGAAAGTTTGTTACAAGTGTGCACGATGGAATTGCAACACGCGATGTCACTCTTTGGGGATGGTTTCTGTAAATAGAGAAGATAAAATATTCTTCATTAAGAATGGACTGAGTAAGGAGTCATTAGATAATATCTTATTGACTCTTAAGACGCATTCTTGTGGAGTTGTGCAGCATGAACTTCTTAGTTTGTGGAATCTCTTCAAGGACGAGCAAGAGCGTTACAGTCTTGAGAATCTGACTCAAAAAGACCATATTTGCCAATTTATAAGAAAATTGGATGGGAAGCTTATCCTCGACTCATAGAAGGCGTGTAAGCGTTTACGGACGTGAAACCGAGGAAGATGTGAGCCACAATCACAACAACATGTATATATTATCTTTCAAAAGAAAAAAAAATGAAAAATGAAAAAAATGAAAAAAAATAAAATAATTTAAATAAAAAGAAGGGGCGAAACTTCGGTTGTACTTGGTCTTTAATTAGATTAGAGCCCCGCGTGGAGTGGCAGACCCGTCATTGACTCGGGTGGACCTTCGCACGCGCCGGTCGGTAAATAAGGTTCGTGTACCATGCTCTGTAGAGAGCCGCGCAAGCATTCCCAGGTTTTAACCAAAGGCTCTGCTTATTGATGGACAGAAAGAAGCGTCCCGTGTTTGCATTCTCGTGTGACAATGCCTCTGAGCTGAATCCTGTGATTTAATGACATGGGCTCTTCACGACCTCTCACTGGGCCGTGGTCGTTGGTGGTAGTCCGTCGATTTACGCACTTTAATTAGTGGCGTCGTAGCTCAATCCAAAATATCCCACAAGCGGGAGGGAGAAGAATGCCCAGATTGGCTGAGCTGTCTTGGTATTAATGCACTCATGACGCGCAGTATAAAGATCTGCCATGAAACCTGTACATAAAGGTATGTAATCATTTGTTATTATTTTATCTTTGTATGATTTTGTTGAATTTTGGTTTTGGATAGACGATCTTTTGGATGGGATCCTTCGGGGGTTTCTAGACTTCTTTACTCTGATGATTTTCTTGAAAAAAA
The DNA here is from genome assembly GCA_029884595.1 of Ormosia semicastrata. Lineage (NCBI taxonomy): Eukaryota > Viridiplantae > Streptophyta > Magnoliopsida > Fabales > Fabaceae > Ormosia > Ormosia semicastrata. Next base: position 32,011,208 of record JAQQTO010000059.1, on the reverse strand, counting down.
AAAGGGTTAAAAAAAACACACAAAAAAAGATTTTATGTTTCTTAAATTCAACCTTTTCTGACAACAGCCGACCTACCCTTCTAGGTGCAATTATTTCCTTTCCATTCTTTTTCTTATTTAAACACTCCATTTTCTACTTCATCTTCAACTCAGAAACACTCAAAGAGAAGAAGGGTATAGAATGGGGCCTTCTATTCGTAACCTAAAAAATGTCTGTGTTTTTTGTGGGTCGAGTTATGGGAAGGGATTAGAGTTTGTAAACGCAGCTAGCGCTCTTGGTCGATCACTTGCTGCAAGGAATATTCATCTTGTATATGGGGGAGGTTGTCGTGGGTTAATGGGGGCTGTTTCACTTTCTACTTTTATAGGAGGCAGTCAGGTTTTAGGTGTTATTCCTAAACCTTTAGCTGAAAGTAACATCACTGGCAAGACAGTTGGAGAAGAAATTCAGGTAACATCCATGCATGGACGCATGAAAATAATGATTGACAATTCTGATGCATTTCTTGTCTTACCAAGTGGTTTTGGTACTTTGGAAGAAATTTTTCAAATTGTCTCTTGGGCTGAACTGAATATCCACCATAAACCCATTGGTTTGTTGAATGTTAATAATTTCTTTGACCTTTTGTTATTTTTTCTTGACAAAGTCAAGGAACGAAATTTATCACTCCTTCTAAGAAGACAACTTCTTATCTCTGCCTCCACTATTGATGAGCTTATTGATAAATTGGAAGCTTTTGAGTATGTACCTGATAAGGTATTGGCTCAGATAGATTGGTCAATAGGAAGCAGCGAAGGAAGTAACAAGAAAAGCAAGCCAGATCTGACACTTTCTCTTTAATCGGTTTGATTTTATTGTACTTTATTTCTGTTTAAATTTGTGTCCGCTTTCTCCAATAGGTAATTTATTCTATCCTTTACTCATCTATATTTTAACATTAAGGACAATGTTATGATCTGGTTGGGGGGAAGGATGGTTGTGTAAAAAAAAAACAAAAAAAATAAAAAAAAAACCAAAAAATTCAAAAAGTGTGTTTGTTAATATGTTTGTTGTGTTTGTCATCAATTAACAACAAAAGTAAATAGGGATGGCAGAGTAAGGAGTAATTTTTCTCTTGAGACGCATCTTAATTGGTGGCAGAGTAAGGAGTAGTTAGGGTAGTAATTAATTAGTATTAAATTGTGAAAGTACTAAAGTTCTATTATTTGATTTCTTTAGAGGGTCAGATGCGGCACTAACTGTGTGCTTCATTTCTGCTTGGCGTTGATTCACTTCTTATCAGGGTCAGATGTAGCACTGACTGTGTGCTTCTTTTCTACTGGGCGTTGATTCACTTCTTATCAGGTTATTTTGCTCTTTTCTATATCTCTCTTTCACATTGAGGACAATGTTATGATCTGTGTGGGGGAAGGATCGTTGTGTGCCTAAATATAAAAAAAAAAAAAAAAAAAAAAAAAAAAAAAAAAAAACCAAAAAAAATTCAAAAAGTGTGTTTGTTAATATGTTTGTTGTGTTTGTCATCAATTAACAACAAAAGTAAATAGGGATGACAGAGTAGGGAGTAAATTTTACTCTTGAGACGCATTTTAGTTGGGGTAGAAGTAGCAATTGAAATTCAGGAAAATTTGCATGATTGAGTAAATTGTCTTCTTTCTTAAAAATCATATGTTTGGTTATGAATGTTAAATTGGTGGACTGAGAATGATAGAACTATATCTTGTGAGATCTTGAGCCTAATGGATGGATTCAACATTTATGTCATTCTCTTCTTTCTGGTGTGATTTTCACTCATGATAATGATCACTCTAGAACTTGCTTTGATTCTTTTTGAGGCTACGTTTCACTTGCATGCATGAACATGATTGAGGCCCTCTTTCTTAGCTACTTTAGCCAAATAGCCAACCTTGCATATTTTCCTTTGCTTAACCCCTTTGAGCTTATTTGACCATTCTTTGTTTCTAACTCATTACGTGCCTTAAATGAAAAACCATGTTCTCACCCAACCTTAGGGAATAGGAGAGCATTGACTTTGTTATTTGATGAGTTCTTGAACAAGTGTGGGGGTGCATGTGCAGATTGGTTATATAAAAAAAGAAAAGAAAAGAAAAGAAAAAGAAAATATGTTTCTAAAAAAAAAAAAAAAAGAGACCTGATTATTGCTACAATCAAAAGAATGCACCATGTGATATATTCATACCTAGAATGAGGGTGGATGATTGGAAATAACAGGAATAGAAGGAGAATGTTCAAGCCTAAAGGAATTCAATCTACCAATTGATTTTTAACAAAACATTAGTTAGATATTGGTCATTGTCCTGTATGAGAAAAAACTAAGAAAATCTTGGGAAAGTTAGACTGAATGTTCTCAAACATCTTCTCCACTCTAACTGTATCATAATGCTCTTCTATTCTCTTTGGTATTTAACTTGACATATCCATATTACTTCTACCTTTACCTTGACCTCGCTACAACCTTGAATAAAGTCCTCATGATTTGTGTGTGCATGTGTTTTGAGTAGTGGAGAAGTAGAAGATAAGCAAGCATATGGTAGTGCAATTTTCATGGGTCGAATTGAGTGAAATACCTACCTTTTAAACACTTGAGAGATTGAGAGTAAATTCTGTGAGGATCTATCATTCTTTACTCATGTTTTTCGATTGAAGTATCCTTGCTTATTGATTTGAGATGTGAAGACGTGTTACCTCATGAATGTTTTAATTACTTGAATTTAATTGATCTTCATTCTTAAATATTATTAGAAATGGAGTCTTTTAGAATGTTTAACTTTTGAGTCAGTTTTTTTTTTTTTCTGTTTTGCCCAAGGACGTGCAAAAGAGTAAGTGTGGGGGGTGTTTGATAATTAATGATGTCCAGTTGTCGAATCTTGACTCAAGCGAAAAAAAAATCTTTTGATTTTCTTGCTATTTTATTTCTTGTGTCTTTAACCAATATCCTTTCTGTAGTCAAACTTCTAAGAACAATCTGGAAGTTGTTCGTTTCTTTCTTGTTGTACTTTTTGAATTCATGAGTGTCTGTGACATAATGCTTCAGGTAAAGTGACCATGAGTACAACACCATGATTTGACCATCTAATAGTAATTGCTTATTGACCAATTCAGATCGAAGAGATCTTGGAAATCCCAATTGATGGAAGAGGAGATACCCGAGCTAAAAACAAAAAAACAAAAAAAAGCAAAAAAAAATAAAATGAAAAAAGAGCCCGTTAGTCTGAAAACCTGAAAGGTCGGTCTAAACAAAAGTTAGGGCAAATGAATGGGCAAAATCTCAGAGGAAGTTGGCCTGAAACACCTTGAAGGGTGCACCCAAACTGGGGCAATTTTGAATTACGTGTGATCAGCTACACAGGGGCAGTTTTGTTTGCATTTAGTTGGCCATACTGGGGCAAAATTTTTGAAGGATTAAGGAGAAGCTGTGTTGAAGGAAGTAGCAACGCAGACAAGGACTGAGTTATCAAGCAGTTGCAGGGAATCAACTAAATGAGAGACAAGGTTAAACACTGGGGCAAAATTTTCTCTCAAGGAATCAGTCAAGCAATGGTTCATCCCATTTCTTGAAAGGAGAGTTGAAAGTGAAAAACAAAGAAAAAGAAGGAAAGGAGAAGAAGAAGGAAAGAACCGAAGGGTCTAAGGAAGAAAAGCATGTGAATAAAGTTTGAGTGGTCAAAGCTTTCCAAAGTCGTCCTTGGTTCAAATGTTTTTAAATAAAATTTAGAAAATAAAAAAAAAAAAAAAAAAAGAAAGTAAAAAAAAAAGAAGAAGAAAAAAAAAAAGAAAAAAAAAAAAAAAAAGAAAAGAAAAAAAGAAAAAAAAAAAAGAGAAAAAAAAAGAAGAAAAATCCTGTTTTCCGGGACTCAGTTGCCCATTGTCTTTTAAAATTTTGGGACGCAGTTGCCCATTGTCTTTTAAATTCGGGACTTAGTTGCCTATTGTCTTTTAAATTCTGGGACTCAGTGGCCCATTGTCATTTAAATTTCGGGATTCAGTTGCCCATTGCCTTTTAAAATTTCGGGACGCAGTTGCCCATTGTCTGTTAAAATTAGGAACTTGATTGCCCATTGTCTTTTAAAATTAAAAAAAAAAAGAAAAAAGAAAGCAAAAAAAAAAGAAGAAAAAAAAAGAGAGAAATAGAGAGAAAAGCAAAGGAAAAACAAAGAAGAGAAAATGAGAAAAAAAAAAATCTTTTTGATCAAGATGCTTATTCCATTGTCATTTAAATTCTAGGACTCAGTTGCCCATTGTCTTTTAAATTCCGGGACTCAGTGGCCCATTGTCTTTTAAAATTTCGGGACTCAGTTGCCCATTGTTTTTTAAACTTCGGGACTCAGTTGCCCATTGTCTTTTAAACTTTTGGGACGCAGTTGCCCATTGTCATTTAAATTTTAGGACGCAGTTGCCCATTGTCATTTAAATTTCGGGACTCAGTTGCCCATTGTCTTTTAAATTTCAGGACTCAGTTGCCCATTGTCCTTTAAGTTTCCGGGACTTAGTTGCCCTTTGTCTTTTTTACTTTCTGTTGAGCGCATCGGCTCCATGCATTTCAATTCCTGTCTTTTACTTTTGAGCGCATCGGCTCCTGTCATTTACTTTTTGAGCGCATCGGCTCCTGTCTGTTAAATTCCTGTCATTTACTTTTTGAGCGATTTGAAATACTGTCTTTTTTAATTCTCGTTTTTAATTTCGAGCGCATCGGCTCTGTCTTTTAATTCTCTGTCTTTTGAGCGCATCGGCTCTCGTTTTTTAATTCCCGAGCGCATCGACTCCATGCATTCCATGCATTTTTAATTCTCGCCATTTACTTTTTGAGCGCATCGGCTCTCGTCTTTTAATTCTCGTCTTTTTAATTCTTGTCTTTTGAGCGCATCGGCTCTTGTCTTTTAATTCCTGAGCGCATCGGCTCCATGCATTCCATGCATTTCATTTTCTGTTGAGCGCATTGGCTCCATGCATTCCATGCATTTTTAATTCCTGCCATTTACTTTTTGAGCGCATCGGCTCCTGTCTTTTAATTCTTGTCTTTTGAGCGCATCGGCTCCTGTCTTTTAATTCCTGAGCGCATCGCTCCATGCATTCCATGCATTTTATTTTCTCGTTGAGCGCATTGGCTCCATGCATTCCATGCATTTTTAATTCTCGCCATTTACTTTTTGAGCGCATCGGCTCTGTCTTTTTAATTCTCGTCTTTTAATTTCGAGCGCACGGCTCCTGTCTTTTTAATTCTCGTCTTTTAATTCCTGAGTGCATCGGCTCTCGTTTTAATTCTTGTCTTTTAATTTCGAGCGCATCGGCTCCTGTCTTTTAATTCCTGTCTTTTGAGCGCATCGGCTCTTGTCTTTTAATTCCTGAACGCATCGACTCCATGCACTCCATGCATTTCAATTTCTTTTGAGCGCATCGGCTCCATGCATTCCATGCATTTTAATTTCTGTTGAGCGCATCGGCTCTATGCACTTTAACTTTTTGTCATTTCTTTTCTCTCAATTCTTTTGAGCGCATCGCCCATGAATTTTAATTCTTGAGTGTTTTGACGCTTTGCATGTTATTTCTCGCATTTGTTTTACATCTTGTGCTTTGCCGGACAAAATTGGAGTTCATGTCTTTACTCGTTCCTTACGACGATAATAAGAAGACCACAATTTTCTTATTATCTAATAAGAAACAAGTAAAGAGGGCAATCATGAACACCCAATTTTGACCGGCTAAAAAAAAAAAAAAAAAAAAGACAAAAAAAAAAGAAAAAAAGAAGACAAAAAAAGACAAAAAAAAATAATAGTCACATGCTGCACATACGTTTTTCATGGGGGATAGGGGCTAAAAAAAAAGGGGGGGAGGAGTGATTGACGCAAAAGAAAAAAAAGGAGAAGAAAGAGTCGAGAAAAAATAAAAAGGAGGGAATTTTGATACAAAAAGGAGGATTTTAGGGAGATTTGTCGGAGAAGATGAAAATCAAGGAAAATGCCAACCTCCCATACGGTGAGCAATCATCACATCCATCAACAACTCTTCCCTCCAAAATGTGAAGGATCCCTCCATAAATGTCTCTGTCATCATTTTCTTCCGGAGGCTGGATGAACCCAATTCCTTCAAAATCCTTCTCACATCCCATCTCCATCTTCTGCCACCCTCTCATCTCCAACATCATTTTCACTTTGCTCCACCACGTAACCCCATCCCATCCATCTTCCACGTGAACTCCACCCATAACAGCCTCCATCAACCACTGCAACCTCACTTCTCCTTCCACCTTTCATCAACTACGTGAAGCAAGCCTCCCTGTGATTTCCAATCTCTATCTTTAACACTTCACCATCTCCCTAATCACCCTTATCTTCTCCAGAACTCCATCATCCACGTGAACTCCACCCATAACAGCCTCATCAACAAAGCAGACCCATGTACACGTGAAACAAACTCCCATCAAACCATCTTCTCAAAACTAAAACCTTTCTCCAATCACTCCTTCCGATATCCCATCTCCATCTTCTCGCCACCCTCCCATCCAACACCACCGAGTCAACTCGGTGAGCCATATCCTCTTCCCATCCATACCTCCATCACCACCATTTACTTGAACCCCTTCACCGACAACCCGTCCAAACCTCCATCACCATCAACCAAACTCCATCCCCAACCCAAAACCATGAACCCCACCAAACCGTAGCAGCCACCACGTGAAGCCGCAAACGTTCACCACCTTATTTTGACAACCCCACAAAGCCAGACCCCTCTTCAACCGACCGTCGGACCGCACAGAAGCCATTAGCCTTCCAATCGACCGTCGAATCCCAGATCCTCCAAACTTCACCCCATTCTCATCACCTTCTGCCACCATAAGACCACATCACAACCGACCGACCGTCGGGCCATAATCCTTTAAACCAAATCCACCCTTCTTCGCATCATATTTTTAAACCACCAAAGAATTCAAAACCTCCCACCGACCGTCGAATCCATCCTCTCATCCGACCGTCGACCGCACGTGCCATCAGCCTTTCAACCGACCGTCGAACCACCCCAGTTACTAGCCCACCTTCACTTCCAACTCGACCGTCGAACCATACCATTGTGACCCTCGACCAACTTCACAAAGCCTACCTTCACCTCCAACTCGACCGTCGAACCATACCATTGTGACCCTCGACCAACTTCACAAAGCCCACCTTCACCTCTAACCCGACCGTCGAAACCATCCCACAAACCAGACCACCTACCTCTCAAATCTCCAAACCACATTTCAAACACCATCACATACATCGATCGTCGAAATCCAAAGAGCCATATCCTTCCCTTTTTCGACTGTCGAACTCAAGCACAAACTCCATCACATCCGACCGTCGGACCCCAAAAGCAAGACCACCTACATTCTCCAATTCGACCATCGAACCGTGAGTTCCACTCCTCTCACCGACGAGCCATCCAAACCTCCATCACCATCAATCAAACTCCATCCCCTCACTCGACCGTCGAATCCATCCCTTCACTCGACCGTCGAACCACATCAGCTACTACCCCCTCACTGACAACTCATCCAAACTCTGTCGAATCCATCCCTTCACTCGACCGTCGAAATACACCAGCTACTATCTCCTCACCAACCGACCCAAGATCCTTTCCAACCGACCGTCGAACTCCAAATCCTTCCCAACCGACTGTCGGATCAGATACCAAATCCTTCAATCAACCGACTGTTGGGCTGCCAATATCAGATCCCTCTCCTACGAGTCATCTCTTGCATTACCAGAGTGTTTATTGAGCAGCCTTGTGCTCGACCGACGAATCTCAGAAAGTAGCTCCCGACCGTCGGACTTCAGAAAGCAATTCGACTGTCGAACCGAAGAAGCCACCACCCTCCCCTTCGCTAATTTGATCGTAAACGAGGTCCTTAATGTTCTATCTCCCAGTTTTGGGTTATTCTGTTTCTTGGTTTTCTTTTTACGTTTCCTTGTTCTTTTTTTTATTTCATTAATTATCAGTTTGTTGGGCTAGATTTTGGGAGTTAAAAATGATAAATAAAGAAATAATTAAAAGTTTTTAAAAAAAGAATAAAAATGGGTTACCTGAGTTGCGACAGCTTGCTAACCCTTGTATTTTGTAAACATCTGAGTTGCGACAAATTGATGATTTACATTATCATTATTATTATTAATATTATTTAAATTATATTTAAATCATTATCATGTTTTCATTTTTTAAGTTAAATCGCTAATTGATAATCTTAAATAAAAATTTCGTAACAAATTTGATAATCAATGGGTGACGTCTCTAGCGTGACGCGAGTTTCACCTATTTAATCTTTAATTTGGATAACTGAGCCGCGACGGCTTGTTAATTCAAATTTCAAAAATTAATTCAATTAAAATCAACCAACCCACAATTATTTTCTAGAGAACTACGTAACTTTGAGTTCCCCATTGCACCAGGGGATACGTAGGAGCACAATTTCATTTCAAGCCAAATTTAAATTTTCACAATTTTGTGGTTTCGCTTTTTAGTTACAATGTTTGCAAAAAAAAAGGGTAAAATAAATATTTTCAAGGATTGTTAATAATTTGCACAATTAATCCAAGGTACCGTCTTAGGACGGGTGTGTTAGGGTTGCAGTGGGATTAAGTTTCCACCCTTCCCTAAGCATAACCGACTCCCGAATCCAATCTGGTTTTCAAAGACCATTTTCAAAGAAAGGTTTTCCAATTTTTCCAAATTCAAATAAAATTGGTGGCGACTCCATTTTCTCAATTTCATATTCTAAAATCCATTCGAGTTGCTATTTCCCCGCCGCGATCACCGGTCGCGACATCAACCTAGGTGAGTTAAAATCAACTTCTGTAACTCTTCTTTTTGTCGATAGATCAGTTAAAATTTCAAGAGGAATAATGGAAGATGTGTTGGTACAAGTTGATAAATTCATATATCCTGTAAATTTTATTGTCTTGGAAACTGAACCTATGGTTAATAGTTGCAAGTCAATTCCTGTTATTTTAGGTTGCTCAATTAGTAACATTTAATGCTTTGATAAATTATAGAAATAGGGTGATGAAACTAACATTTTCAAAATATGACACTGGAGCTTAATGTTTTCAATATGTGTAAACAACCACAGGAAGTCCATGACGAAAAGGAGGAAGTTGAAGGGATTAAGACCATTATAGATGATCATCTTCAAACCAGGAGTTCTTCTAATCCATTAGAAATTTATTTAATCACTCATTTGACTCAGGTATGCAATTAGATGATAATATTTCTGAAATATGCTCTTTGCTAAGGAAGGAAGCCGAGATTCGAAGAGTTAAAACCCATGAATGATAATACCCATGAAGAAGTACCCATACTGGAACTAAAGTCATTACCTGCTGGGTTGAAGTACACATTTTTGGGAGAAGAACAAAGCTTTCCAGTGGTAATTTCTTTGACCCTTACCAGAAAATAAGAAGGTATGTTAATAAAAGTACTTAAAAGGCATAAAAGTGCAATTGGATGGACATCAAAGGACATAAAAGACATTAATCCATTAATTTATACACATAAAATACATTTAGAGGATAATGTTAAAACATCTCAATAACCTCAAAGAAAATTAAATCTACACATGAAAGAGGTAGTTAAAGCTTAAGTTCTCAAATTACTTGATGTTGAATTATTTACCTTATCTCTGATAGCCAGTGGGTAAGCCCTACACAAGTTGTGCCTAAGAAATCTGGAATAACAGTGGTTAAAAATGAAAAAAGTGAATTAATACCTATGCGAGTCTCATCCAATTGGTGTATGTGTATTAATTTTAGAAAATTAAATGTTGCCACTAGGAAAGATCATTTTCCCTTGCCATTTCTTGATCAAATTCTAGAAAGGGTAGCAGAACATCCCTACTACTATTTTCTTGATGGTTATTCGGGCTATTATCAAATACTCAATGCATTAGAGGATCAAGACAAGACCACTTTTATATGTTCCTTTGGTACTTTTGCATACAGAAGAATATCTTTTGGCCTTTGTAATGCTCCAGCAACATTTCAAAGATGCATACTAAGTATTTTAAGTGATATGGTTGAGCATTATTTAGAGGTTTTCATGGATGACTTGACAATTTGTGAAAATTCATTTGAAATTTATCTTGATAATTTGGAAAAAATTCTTAAAAGATGCTAAGAAAAAAGAATTGATAATTTGAAATTTATCTTGTGTTAAACTGGGAAAAATGTCATTACATGATTACTTCAGGAATAGTGTTAGGTCATATGATATCTTCTAAAAGAATTAAAGTTAATAAGGCCAAAGTTGAATTAATTGCTCATTTGCCTTCACCAAAAATAGTCAGTGAAATTCGTGGTTTTTTAGGATATGCAGGATTTTATAGAAAATTCATTAAGGACTTTAGTTCCATATCTAGACCATTATGTAATCTTCTAATAAAAGATGCACCATTTGATTGGACTCAAGAATGTCAGAAATCTTTTAAAAAATTAATTGATCTTCTAGCATTTGCTCCTATCATGCAAGCTCCTGACTGGTCTTTGTCTTTTGAGTTGATGTGTGATGCTAGTGATTTTACTGTTGGCCCTATTTTAGGCCAAAGAAAGGAAGGTAAGTTTCATGTAATTTATTGTGCAAGTTGAAATTTGAATAGTGCACAAATGAATTACACCACTACTGAAAAATAACTACTTACTATAATTTTTGCATTAGACAAATTGAGCTTATTTAGTTAGTTCTTCCACTGTTGTTTTCACTAATCATACAGCTGTTAGGTATTTAATGTCTAAGCAGGATGTCAAACCAAGGTTGATATGGTGGATCTTGTTGCTTCAAGAATTCAACATCACAATAAAAGATAAGAAATGAGCTGAAAATGTGGTTATAGATCATTTGTCCAGACTTACGATAGGCTCACCTTTTAATATCACACCTATCAATGATTCTATTTCTGATGAATTTTTATTTTCTATCAATTTTGTGCCTTGGTTTACTAACATTGTTAATTTTCTTGTACCAGGAAAGATGTTGCCTCAATGGACGCACCAAGACAGAAGGAAATTTTTAATTGAGTTTAAAAAATTTTATTGGGATGACTCATATTTGTTTAAATATTATCCTAATCAAATCATTCAAAGATATGTGCCCGACAGTGAGATAGGTAATGTTATTAAATTTTTTCACTCAGAAGCATGTGGATGTCACTTTTCTTTAAAGAAAATAGCTACGAAAATCTTACAGTGTGAATTTTATTGGCCCATTTTATTTAAGGACAACTATACATTTTACAAAAGTTATGAAAACTATAAAAAATTAAGTTTCATTTCTAAACGAAACATGATGCCTTTGAACCCTATCCTTGTTATTGAAATTTTTTATTGTTGAGGATTTGATTTCATGGGTCCATTTCCATCATCATTTGGATTTATGCATATTTTGGTTGCAGTTGATTATGTTTCAAAATGGATTGAGGCGATTCAATGCTGACACAATGATCATAAAACTATTCTTAAATTTTTAAAAAAAATTGTATTGAGTCGATTTGGAATCCCTCGAGCTATTATCAGTGATGGAGGAACACATTTTTGTAATAAATCATTTGAATCCTTAATGAAGAAATGTGACATTACACACAAAATTGTCACCCCTTATCACCCTCAAATAAGTGGACAAGTAGAATTAACAAATAGGGAGATTAAACAAATTTTGAGAAAAAATAGTTAACCCAAATCATAAAGATTAGTCTTTAAGATTAAACGATGCACTTTGGACTTACCATACTACTTTCAAAACATCTTTAGGTATGTCACCCTATCGGTTAGTCTATGAAACACCTAGTCACTTGCCTGTAGAACTGGAGCATAAAGTATTTTGGGCCATTAAAGCTTTCAACCTGAACCTTGATGATGTTTACAAAGTATGCAAATTGTAATTAAATAAACTTGAGGAATTGAGAAATGATGCATATGAAAACTCAAAGATTTATAAAGTTAGAGCAAAAACTTTTCATGACAAATCAATTTTGAGAAAATCTTTTGAAATTAGTGAAAAAGTTTTACTTTATAATTCTCTTCTTCACATATTCCCTGAAAAATTGAGATTTAGGTGGAGTGGCCCTTTTATTATTAAACATGTGTATCCTCATAGGACCATAGACATTGAGAACCCTAAGAATGGTAATGTGTTTAAGGTTAATGGACAAAGACTCAAACCATTTTTGGAAACCCAAGTTGTTGAGGTAGAATCTATTTCCCTTTCTAATCCTTGTTATGAGAAGAATTTATTTTAATTTTGTTGCTTTCTTTTTGCGGTTCTTTATGACACTAGTTAAGTGGTGGATAACGGTACTCTGCGGCTTTCATGTCAGTTTATTTTTTAATTTTTTATAATAACTGATTCCTTCTTCTTTAAAATGGATTTCATTCTTTCGAATTTAAGAAAACATTTTCTGTTTTTTTCTCAAAATGCTCTAACAAAAATCTATAAAGCTAGGTGAGAAAGATTGAGAATGTTAATGCATAAGGGCATCCCGGAAGATATACGCTGGATAATTAAAGCAAAGGTCCATTTAACAGGTGATTTTCAAATTCATTTACCTCATACATGTCAGGTCTCAGTAAAAGTTCATATTTTAAAAGGAGAAGAGCGAAAAGAATTCAAGTTTGTCATAAATGTGCGCGATGGAATTGTAACAAGCGATATCGTTCTTTGGGGATTGTTTTCGCAAATTGAGAAGATAAAATATACTTTATTAAGAATGAACTGAGTAAGGAGTTATTAGATGATATCTTATTGACTCTTGAGATGCATTCTTGTGGAATTGTGCATCGTGAACTTCTTAATTTGTGGAATCTCTTTAGGGAGAACATAAACGTTACAGTCTTGGGAATCTGACTCTAAAAGATCCTATTTGTCAATTTATAAGAAAATTGGATGGGAAGCTTATCCTCGACTCATAGAAGGCATTTAAGCTATTACTAGACATAAAACCAGAGGAAGATGTGAGCTACAATCACAACAACATGTATATTATTATCTTGTTCATCTAAAAAAAAAGAAAAAAAAGAGGGAGGGCGAAACTTCAGTTGTACCTGGTCTTTAATTAGATCAGGAGCCTCGGGCAAATGCCCATCCTGTCATAGACTCAGGAGGAGACCTTCGCACGTCAGTCTGTAAATAAGGTTCGTATGTCATGCTCTGTAGAGAGCCACGTGCTACATTCCCATTTCTTGTAACCCAGGCTCTGTAGCGTTGTTGGACAGAAAGAGGAGTCTTATCTTTACTGTGAACATAAATAGCTACTGAGCATTATCTTATACTTAACTGTATGAGCTCTGATGTGCCAGGTCATGCTGAGGGTGTCGGGCACTCACGAATGCCAAATTATATGCTCTAACGAGTACATGGCTTCCTAGGGTGTAATTCTAGCCTAGGCAGAGATATGAAGTCATGCCTTGTGAAGATGGACTGCACTCATGACGCGCAGTATAAAGATACACCATGACAACTGTATTGGTGACACACAGTATAAAGATATGTTATCTTTGTTGTATAAACGGGCATAAGAGCCTAACCTCTAGTTTTGGACTGGTTCTAACTCTTGTTTTCTTTCAAAGAAAAAAATTAAAAAAATTAAAAATATAATAATAATAATAATAATAATAATAATAATAATAATAATAATAATAATAATAATAATAATAATAAAATCAGTGTTTCTTAATTTCAAACTTTTCTGACAACAACCAACATACCCATATAGGTGCTATCATTATATTTTCCATTTTTTTCCTATTTAAATACTCCATTTTCTTCATTTTCATTGAACCCATAATCATTCAAAGGTAGGGTGAGTGTAGAAATGGAGGAAACTTCTGTTCGTCGATTTACAAATATTTGTATATTTTGTAGGTCAAGTTTTTGGAAGAGTACAAAGTTTAAAAATGTAGCAAGTACTCTTGGTCGAACACTTGTTGCGAGGAACATTCATGTAGTATTTGGGGGAGGTAGCATTGAGTTAATGGGGACTATATCAATCTCTACACATCTAAGAGATGGTCAAGTTTTAGGTATCATTCCTAGAGTTTTAACTCAAAAGAACATCACTGGAAGACAATTTGGGGAGGAATTACAAGTATTAACTATGCATGGATGAATGAGGAAAATGCTTGAAAATTCTGATGCATTCATTGCCTTACCAGGTGGCTATGGTACTTTGACAAAAGTTTTTCAAGTTGTCTCTTGGGCTTAACTGAACATCCACCATAAACCCATAGGTTTGTTGAATGTTAATACTTTCTTTGATGTTTTGTTATCTTTTCTTAACCATGTTGTGGAACAGAACTTTATCACACATTCGGCCAGGCAGATCCTTATCTCTGCTTCCACTATTAATGATTTAATTGATAAATTACAAACTTTTGTTTATGAACCTGATCCAGTAATAGCTCAGATAGATTAGTCAGAGGGAAGCAACAAGGAACGTGTATTTGATCTGACACTCCATCTATAATTTACCTTTATCTTTGATTTTATTTATCGTACTTTATTTCTATTTAAATTTGTGTCAAGTTTCTCTTTTCCATAATAGCCACAATAAGTAATATCTTCTATCATTTACTCATCTATATCTTAACATTGAGAACAATGTTATGATCTGGTTGGGGGAAAGGATAGTTGACATAAAATGAAAAAAAAAATTGGGGTAGTATGTTTATTAGTTTAGTTGTCAGTAACTTACTAACAACAAAACCAATTAAAGATGACAGAGTAAGAGTCAATTATGCCCTTGAGGTAAATTTACTCTTGAAACGCATCTAAATTGGGGAAGTAACTATTTTGTGTTGATTTGTGGAAGTAACAAAGTTTTATAGTTTGATTTCCTTTGAAAGATTCAAGTAAATGCATTCTCACATCCTTTAAAGCAATTGAAACTGGGGAATCATAGCATAATTGAATAAATTGACTTCTTTTTTAAATTTCACATGTTTGATTATGGATGTTGAATTAGTGCATTAAGAATGATAGATGTATGCCTTATGAGATGTTGAGCCTATTGATCAATGGATTAAACATTTGTACCATTCTCTTCTTTCTTGTGTGATTTTCACTCATAGAATTGTTGCTCTAGAACTTGCTTTGACTCTATTTGAGGCTATATTTTCATATATATACATAAACATGATTGAGACATTTTTCTTGAAATAGCTAATTTAACTAAATATCGAACCTTGTATATTTTCCATTGCTTAACCCCTTTGTGCTTATTCAACTATTTCTTATTTTTAGCTCATTACATGCCTTAAAAAATGTTATTACCAACCTTAGGGAATAAGAGAGTATTGACATTGGATGAGTTCTTGAACAAGTATGGGGGTGTGTGTGCAAAATGGTTGATGAAAAAGGAAAGAGTAGCCTTATTCAAAAAACAAAAACAAAAACAAGAAAAAAAAAAGTATAAAGAAAGGTCCACAAAGTAAAAAGGAGAAGCGAAAAGAATATGTAAAGGAAATTTGCACTAGGTATAGTTGGGATGAACTTTCATGCTTGAACTCAACCTTAATGCTCTTTTATTCTCTTTAGTATTTAACTTGTCATATTCATATTACTCTCCATCCTTTATCTTAACCCTATTACAACATTGAATAAAGTCCTCTTAATTTGTGTGTGCTTGTATTTTGAGTAGTGGAGAAGTAGAAAATAAGAGAGCTTATGATAATGTAATTTTTTATAGGTTTAATTAAGTGAAATACCTATCTTTCAAACACATGAGGGATTGAGAGTGAATCTTGTGATGATCTATCATTTTTGACTCATACTTTTCAATTAAAGTTTCCTTACGTGTTGATTTGAAATGTGAAGAAATGTCACCTTATAAATGTTTTTATCCCTTGAATCTTTGGTTGCTCTTCTTACTTATAAACTTTTGCATTCTTAAATATCATTGGAAATTGAGTCTTTTAGAGTTTTTAGCTTTTGAGTTTTTGTTATTTTTCCTTGTTCCCTAATTTTGGTCTTATGCGTTTTGTCCGGGAGTGCAAAAGTTAAGTGTAAAAAAATTTGATAACAATATATTTTATCCATTTAATAATCCTCTCAGTAGACTTCTTAAGGTTCAATTATGCTTAATTAAGTTGATTTTGTCATATTTTATGATATTAGGCCTAATTGGATCATTGAAGGAATTATTACATGAATTGACCTTAATTTGTCTATTTGGCAGTGTTTAGTAAATTAGCTATAATCTAAGTTGCAAATATTTGATTGATGTGATTCTTGTCTTGTAGGAAAACTAAGACAATTCTCTACAAGTTTCATGAAGATCTCAAGAGATGAATCACACATTTGGATAATTTAAATTGAAATGGAAGCAAGAGTCAGAATTCTAATCCTGACAGCTTGACCTCTGCGCACTCATCAGCCCATTTCTTGAACTATAAGTGTTCAATTGAAACCAAACAAGCCCAAATGAAATCTAAGACCCAAATCTACAACTTTCATAAGAATACAAGAGTTAGATCGAATATCTAGTAGGTCATATTAGGCCTAGAAGTATAATAGAGGTGTTATTGCTGGAACCCGAATACTGTGCAAAGATTGGGCCATATCTTGGGCTGTATGAGTCAAATTATGTTGATACCAGTGGCATTGCAAAGCTGCGACAAAACCCTTCAACTTTCATGAAGATCACTTACTCAATAGGTGACGTTATGACAGAGTTATAGTTGTGTGAATACAACTGAATTGGTTGAATGGGGAGACAAGCATGACAATAATTTTTCACTCATCTACTCACTCATTAAACAACTCTATTATCATTTTTCACTCATCCACCCACTCATTAAACAACTCCCTTGTCATTGTGTGCCCTTCATGCTCTATAGAAGGCACCATTGATTGCTCATTAGAATCATCTTAGTTTAAAGATCAAGATCTTGTTCTTGTATTATTTGTTTCTCTTATTGTAGTTTTCTTTTGTTCTAAACAAAAGTTATGTTCATCTCATTCTTCTTTTCTTTTTCTTTCTTCTTGTTTATGAGTAACTAATTTTTATTTTACTTGGTGAAAGGGTGAAGCTTTTGGTAATGAAATAAGGTTAGATTAATCTCTTTCTTGTACTTGAATGATATATTATCAAGTGATCATTATATATATTGTATTTTTTTTCTAATCAATTTAGAAACCCTCTTTGTAAGGTGGAGATCTTGATTTATTATAGATAATAGATTGATACAATGAACGCTTGAACTCATTTACAAGTGTTGGCATTATTAACCCTCCTTGTAAGGTGGAGATCTTGATTTGTTGTAAACAAGATATTGACACAATGAATGCTTGAACCCACTTACAAGTATTGGTGTTAGTAGAAAATTAAAGGAACCATAATATAATTACATATATAATCTTAAATGAACTTTGAATGTTGTATTTTCCTATTGGAACCTCCGTTATGCGTGGATTCTAATTGAGTTATAAAAAGAATCAATCTTATCCTTAATTTACTTTCCAAGAGTAGATCTCCTAGCCTAAGCAAATCCTTTTCATTTATGAACAATTTTTATCACCTTTATTGTTGTGACAAATTCTTTTCTTACCTCAAAGAATTTTTCTTCATCAATTTCCTATGGATCAACCTCGGATTCCCGAGAATTTATTACTTGAGATAACTTGCACTTGAGTTTGCAGCATATCAAATTTGCATCAGGTTAAGGCGTGGAGCCATCTAATTGTTGGCCTGAGGCATTTTTACACCATGGCTCGCAATAGATCAAACTAAATTGACAAAAATATGTATTAATTAATTTTTGACATAATGGATATTTTAGTCTCTTGTATTTTTTTAGTTTTATTCATTTTTTTTGTCAATTTAGTCTCTTATCTTGCAAATTATCATTTAATGTGATCTTTGTCATAATTCTGTTATATACTCTAATGGAAATAATGACGTGTCATTAGCATTAATTTTGTAACGATGATGTGATTATAACATGATGATGACATGACCATCATCGATTAATGACATATCATCACTTTTGTTAGGTGGGTAACAGAATTGTGACACAAGATCACAATGATTGATGATTGTTAAGGGAGCAAAATACTTATTTTGCATTAATTTTTATTATATGATAATACTATTTTCAAATAAATTTTTGCATCAATCAATATTAAGTATCTCCCCGAACGATTTAGGCGCTACAAAATAATGGTGTTTAGTCACGGTTAAGCCATGGTTTTAACCGTGGCTAATATCCTAAAAACTGTGGCTAAATACATTTACCTACGGTTATAACAACTGTGGCTAAATAAGGCGTGACTAATACATTAGCCATGGTTTTAAGGACATTAGCCATGATTTTTAAGACCGTGGCAACATTTGGTTACCAACGATTTACAATCGTGGTTAACTAAGTAATTATCGTGCCTAATTTTAATTAAAATATATTATATAAAACTAGTATTTTCAAAAGAAAAAAAATTAGCTACAATTTAACCGTGGCTAATGTGATGTATGTTTTATATTCATAAACCTGGTTTGCCACAGTTAAACTGTGACTAATTTATTTTTTTGAAAATACTAGTTTTTTCCCAATCATATCACAAAAGGAGATTTTTCAATCATATAATACCAAGTCTCAATCAAGTAGAGCATTCAAATCACTAGTTAATACAAAGGATTGGACAAAAAGTTTTGAATATTTGTCAAAACTAAACCATACCTTTCATGTTCACAACTTCACTAACCAATCCTACTCAAAATGTAGACCCTAGCTAGCATCATCACTATTTTAAACCTTACACTTCATATTCACAACTTCACTTAACTACAAATCCTACTCAAAAAGTAGACTCTATTATCATCACTACATTTAATTATATAAACTTAAGAACTTGCAAAGAATAACCACAAGCAATAGAATCGCAGCTAGTCAAAGAATAAAATGATTGTAGAACAAGCTTTCCATGGTGAAATCATTGGCATAAAAGTAAATGGTTGAATCTGGAGCTCAAGAGAGAGATAGAGAAAGAATAAAAATTCAACTGGCCACGTTGAAAGAAGGCTAAGTGGAGGGATACAAAGATGAAATGTTAACATAATAATATCAAAAATCAAAGTACATGCCTGTACCTGACTTCTGCTTTCATCATCTAACTACCACGAATAGAAAACAAGGAGATCACAAATCACTATAGCCTTTAAAACCATAAAAAAGTTGAATTCCAAAGGGTTATAATTTCCATGACTACAAAAACTTACTAAAAGAGGTTTCAGCAACTCTGAATGATCTTGGGAGTATGGGCTTCTCATTTGATCTACAATAGGATACGTGGAGACAAAGTATAGGTAAATTATATCGTAATACAATAATGATGGCAAATTGTGATTTTTGCGAAGATTGTATATCTACATTTGAGTGTGCTTTCAAGTTTTAAGTGATACTTATTTTTTATGTGCCTTGAATTTCATACTACATAATTGAAAAACAAAGTCACACACTCACTCAGGAGGCTGATACTATTCCATCAACGACCTAAATCAAGTTACCTAGATAAAAGACTGATAAGCATATGTAATTGTAAGTCATTGTCAAACAAACAAATAGAAGTGGAATATTAAAAGCCTATTCATTTTCTTGAATGAATAAAACATCTAGAAACACAAGATGCCATTAAACACCCCCTAGGCTTTATACTCAAATTATGAGATATATAATCAACATGAATATTTTAATTTCTCATTTTTTAGCTGCAGGGCATAACTTTTATATTTTCAACATTTCTTCATCAAGGAGAGAGCGCGGGGAGCAATCATCGATTTGTGAAGCAAACTTAATTTTCCAATATAGTTCTCAAAACAAATCAGCATTTAAGAACAACATAAAATAAGGCATGAAGATAGAAAAAGGTAGATATGGGAATATGTATTTTTATTAATAGAACTGGATCTGATTACAGTATTGAACTGAATGAGCTCTAAACCAATCTTACTATCCCTGATTGGAGCAAGTTTGATTGGATTAGTAGATAAAGTAAGTTTGCGAGATTGATTTTTTAAACGGGCTCTCTGTGATATTCATGGCCTCAATTCAGAAACAACTTGAAGCATTCTTAAAGCTGTTATTCACGAACAAAATGCAAAATGACATGATGGATATGTTTCCTTTGAAAATTGTTTCATGAAATAACAAAATTATACCTTGCTCATAACAATCAGTGCTGTTGTTATATTCTCTATTATCAGCAGTAGGAACATTTATTGGCCTGAACAGAAGTAGAAGTGCAAATACTGAAAGGTGAACCTCTATCTATCAAAATCAACAGACTGAATAACGATGGCCAATCATTCATTTTTAACTATTATTTTATGAGAATTATGAAACAATGAATGAAACTATAAAACAATGAGTTAATTCCCATTTAATCTGTTTTCATTCCTCTAGCATTTCAAATAGAAGTAAGGACTCATCAAAGTGAGGGGCCAAGGGGGAAGCTTGACCTAATACGGTAAAAGTTCTAGAACAAATTACTAGCAATCTGTCAGGCACAACCCAAGTTTACAACTCAATAAATCTCACAATGAGGAGTGTTTCCACCACTTCAATTCTTAGTGCTTTTTCTCAATGTGATGAACCGTGTAACAAGTAGAAATTAAATTGAAATTACAGCAACTAATTGGCTCATCTAGCCTTAAGAAGAAAGGAAAGGCCTGTGAACCACCAGGTTACCTATTTGGGCATGGTAATGCATAAAGAATGTGGGCCAATGTTCTAGTTCTTTGTTGGATATCAATAGTACTGTCAATATGGGCTATAGCTCATACTTCAGCCCACTAAGCCCCCATCTTTAGCCCATTTTTTAAGCCCATCATGTGATGGGACTTTTTTAAGCCTTAACCTATTAAATCCACTAATTTAGTGGGTCAAGAGGGGGCTGACCCACTAAGCCCCCTAACCCACATTTCAGTCCATGAGAAATTTATAATCCTAAATAAAAAAACCTTAACCCTAACTCAGAAACCCAAATTACCTAATCCACCTTCAATCTGTAGACTTTTCTTCGTTCCAACCAAAGATGTCATTCACCATTGCCATCTGCCACTAGATTCTTACCGAAGTAAGCAGCATATCAGGTATTTCTTCCGCTTACACTGAGTTGACTGAGTCTTCGCAACTCGCTCTCTGCTCTCAGTTACTTATCGTTGCACTTTTTGCATTCTCTGCTTCCATCTTTAGATCGAATGCGATAGTGGTAGGGTTTTGAATTGAAATACGAGTGTTTATTCATGAAGATTCGAGAGTGTATTGCATCAAAAACGAGATCTTGCTATTTAGTTTTGTATATTACTAATTTTTTTAAAAAAAAATTAGGGTATTTAGTTTTATTATTGCACAACTTCACTTTTTTTTCATAGGGTTTTATTTTGCATTGAATCTGTTAATTTTATCACTTTATCTACTTTATCTGATTTTTGGTTCCATTGTGATCTCAATGTTAGTGGGTATTGTGAGTAGATTTTGCATTTGGGAAAAAATCATGTGTAATGCTTGGAATTATGCTTTCTTATTTTATGATGGTAGTGCTTTCTTATTTTGTGTGGGTGATTTGCAAAATATGGCTTCAGTGTAATAAGTTTGAAGTGGAAGTTTAGTCTTAAGATTGGAATTAGGCTATTACAAAATCTGTGTTTCATTTAGACTGATATATTTGTAGTGTTTGCTGAGATAAAAAATAATGACATGTTGATTTTTTTAATATTGGATGATGTTGCATAAATATTACTTATTCATTACTATTTAATACTATTATGAGTGTTGTATATAGTATTGCAGTACCTTTAGCTACTCAATCATAAGTCATGTTCTACTATTGTTAGGCAATGTATGATCAAAACTTATCACCATTTTCTACTAGTTTGATTTTTTGGTCTCTAAGTTAATTGTATGTTAGTTTAATACTTTAAAGCATTGTTTGATAGACAATGTGTTAGTACCTTAAGTTTCAATATTGAATTCATGCTAATGATCTATTGATTTTTTTTTTCTTGTGCAGTGGACAATACTAAAAAGGTTGATCCCAAAGCTCAGACCTTGAAGATAGTCCAGACTGTGAAATCAAGTGGCCAAATGTTTAAGAAGAAAATAAAAAGCAGACTTCTAATTTATATGGTGCCTTCCTGCATTATTATTGACCATTGAATTTTGTGACTTACCCTTTAAGGTACCAATATTCACTATTCTAGATTTTGTGTTGATTTTGCCTATCTAAATGAAGTGAGAAGCTATAGTTATGTTGATTTAAATGATGTAACTGATATGGAATTTTTTAGTATTATTTTATGCATAATTTGACTTGTGTTTGGTGATATAATCTACCATGTTGTGTGTTTTATAATTATCCATCTTGACTTGATTTGTTTGTTCTGATTTTTTTTTATATATTTTTGTTTGTTTCAATGTCTAGGTTAAAAAATTGTATTATGGAGTCTATGAGTAAGACTCTCAATGTGGATGATGAAGTTATTTTTGAAACTCCTCCTGTAGTGTCTACAAGTACTGAGTCAACTAAGAAAGAAATCTCTAATGTTTGGAAATTCTTTATAAACAGTGGTAAAGACAAGGATGGTGTTGAAAAGACTGTGTGCAATTATTGTGGTCGTGAGTATGCAATTTGAAAAAATCCTAAGACCAAAAGTAATTATGAGACTTCACATTTAAGTCGTCATATCTCTGTTTGTAAAGGTATTACAAACTTAAGTATGGATGTGGGTGACATTCTTCCTAACCAAGAGGGGAAGTTTAGCATGACAAAGATTAATCAAAAGACCCATCGTGACTTGCTTACACAAGCCACAATTAAACATGATCTTCCTTTTAATTTTGTTGAGTATGAGAAGATTACAGAATGGGTAAATTATTTGAACCCTAATGTTGTGATGTACTCTAGGAATACTATTGTGTCTGATGTTCAAAAAATTTATATGAAAGAAAAGTAAAAACTTAAGCTAGTCTTGTCTAGGATTCCTAATAAAGTGTGTTTAACTTCTGATGTGTGGACAACATCTACCACTGAAGGTTACATTTGTGTAATTGTTCACTTTGTTGATGAGAATTGGAAATTAATTAATAAGATTCTTAACTTTTTTCGAATGAAGCCTCCACACACTGGAGTTGAATTAGAAGCCACATTATTTGATTGCTTGAAGCAATGGGGAATTTATAAGAAAGTGTTTTCCCTTACCTTGGACAATGCTTCTGCAAATGATAACATGCAACATATTTTGAAAAACTATCTTCATTTATTGAATCATTTATCGTGTGATGGTGAGTTCTTTCATATCCGTTGTTCTGCTCATATACTTAATTTGATTGTTCAAGATAGTTTGAAGGTGGCTAGTGATGCACTCTTTAAAATCAGAGAGAGTGTTAAGTATGTGAGAGGATCGGATGGGAGGATGATTAAATTCAAGGATTGTGTGCAAGAAGCAGGCATTGACACAAGCATTGGTTTAAGATTAGATGTGTTAACTAGGTGGAATTCAACATATTTGATGCTTGAAAGTGCAATCAAATATGAAAAAGCATTTGATATTCTCTAGGTGGTAGATACCAATTACAAATATTGTCCATTAGATGAAGAATAAAGGAGGGGGGAAATGTGTGAATTCTCAGAACCATTTTATGATACTATAAACATGATCTCTGGTTCATCTTACCCGACCTCGAACTTATATTTTATACAAGTTTGGAAGATTGAGTGCATGTTGGAAGAAAACTTGTCTAATGATGATCATGTAATAAGGGACATATGTATGAGAATGAAAGGAAAATTTGACAAATATTGGAAGGAGTATAATGTTGTATTGGCTTTTGGAGCTATTATTGACTTGCGCTTGAAGCTTGATTTCTTAAACTTTTGTTACACAAAGCTGGATCCTTCAACATGTGAAGATAAGGTTAAACATGTGAGGGTAAAGTTTGGGAAACTTTATGGAGAATATGCAAGCAATTTCAACACACCAAGTGTTTCTCAATCTCAATCATCCAATGAGCCTAGTATGTTGCATAAGTTAAGTGGAGAAGGAAGTATGCCCAAGAGATCAAAATTATTCAATGTATGTTTTTTAATGCTAATTTAGTCATTGTTGTTTTACTTTCATTTTTGTTTTACCAAAGATGATTAATATATTATATCTTTCAGAAGTTTAAAATGTTTCAGAATGAAACTAAATCTAACACTGGCAAGAGTGAATTAGATCTTTATTTGGATGAACCACAAGTTGATTATGATGACAATGATGATTTTGATGTGCTTAACTATTGGAATATGAATGAAAAAATATTTCTCACACTTTCTATCATGGCACTAGATGTTCTAAGCATTCCAATTATTACAGTGGCATCAAAATCTGTTTTTAGTATTGGTGGAGGTGTTCTTACTAAATACAGAAGTTCAACCCTTCCTGAACATGTCCAAATGCTTATTTGCATTAGAAATTGGTTGTATGGTTTTGTTCAAAACCCTAATGGTAATGCTTTGTGTTAATGTGTATCATTTTTTTATAATCATATGCAATATTGGTTGATTATGTTTGGATTGATTGTCTAATTATTTCTCAATCGATTTAGATGAAGATGATTGTAAAGCTTTTGGTTATGAGACATTACCAGCAGAGTCAAATGTGCATCAAGAAGATGAAATTGAAGATTAACGAGGAACTAAGTGGGTTAATTATGACTTGCACGCATTTTAGTTGTGTTGGTAATGCTTTATGTTGGTCATGTTACTTTGTTTATTGATATTTATTGATACTATGGTTATGATGCAAGTAAAGTTGAATTAAAGGTGTATGGTCTATTGTTCTGTTATTTCTTTTTAATGTTAAAATTGTTATATCTTCTAATGTATTATTTTCATTACAATTTGAAGCTGAAGATGCAAATTTCACGATATTTATTTTTATGTGTGCTTGTCAAGTCATTTCAGTCAGTCCCCTTTGTTCTTGATGGTTTTTAGTTTCTCATTTTTTAAGATATCTGTTTTGATAATTTGTATTGAATGCTAGGATTATTCTACCCCCTTGTTAAGGTTACTAAGCAAAATTCTTTTCCCCTTTTTCTCATGTCTTGTAGAATCTGGAAACTCGATCACTGGTTGATGATGTGCTAAAAAAGGTTGATGGGCTGAAGCCAATAATAGATGAACTCGGTGTGCCATTGTTACAACTTGTAATTGCATGGTGTGCTGCTAATCCTAATGTTTTGTCAGTTTTCTATGGTGCTACAAAGGAGTCTTAGTTATCTATTAGATTTATCATTAAAGAGAATAATTATTTTTGATCAATGGGTTATTTCCTATTCTATTGCTGAAATCAAGGCTTTTAAATTTCAATCACAATAGTTAGATAGCATTGTGGGAAATTTCAGTGATATTTTTCCTTGTTCTTTGTGCCCCCTATCATCTTTGTTTGCTTTTTCTTTACTTTTGTTCTCTTCGAGTTTTGAGATTTAAGGAGAAATGAGTGCTTTTCTTTTGATTTTTCCTTTTGTAGATGTGGAGAAACTTAAATAATCAATCACCATAGGTTACCAAGTTTACATTAATTAATTAGTTAACAAGAAATCAATATATGCAGCAGGGAAAATAAATTAAGGTCCCCCTAACCATACATAATGCATATCTTATTGTATATTTATACCTTTTGTCATTCTTGATTGTAATAAAGATAATTAATATCTCTGTTCATGCATATAGATAGGTAATACCTATCTATGTACATATAGATAGGTAATACAAAAATAAATAGTATATATCCCCTTATTATTGCATAATTCATATATTAATTTTGAGTTATAATGTATATCTCATTAGGGTCATAGGGAGTATGAGCAACTTGTAACTGGATATAAGCTGACTTTAGGGAAGAGATATTTGTAAAAATCTTAGATACTAGGGTTTTCACATCTTTTGAATTCTGACCCATAGAGTGGGCTAGAGTTAACCCATAAAAGAGGTAGGTCAAGTTTTGTTTTTAATAGGCCAAGGCCAGCCCATTAAATAAGTGGGTCAAGGCCAACCCATTAAAAAAGTGGGCCAAATTTTTTTAAAAAAATTATTATTATTGTGGGCCAGCCCTAGCCCACTTGGCCCTATAGGCTTTTGGCCTTGTGGGCTTTTTAGCCCTAGCCCATGTGGGCTAGGGCTTGATCGGTTGGGCTAGGCCTTTTTGACAGGTTAAGATATCAGAAAGCATTTTCCAACGAAAATTCAGATCATCATCTGTTCTGTAAGAATTCACATAGGTTACTTACTAAAATAATTCTTTGTTACCTAGTTCTACTTCTATATTGTAAACCCACCAAACCATAATAGGATTTATTTTTCAAGCCAAAGAATAGTTTCAACATCAATATCAAACCAACTGATGCACAAATTGAAGATGCTGACAACAATCTACACGAAAGAAATCACCTAAAATAAATAACAAATCTAGGCACCAATGACAAGAAAGAACGAGAATATTCATATGGAAGTCTTATACAAGGCGAACAATAAAACATTATCTTGACATATTGTTTTGAACTTCTTATTTATTTTTATGCATGGTAATTAAAAAAAAAGTAGAAACCTAATTCAGTAATTAAATGGGAAATAAACAAAGGAGAACTAGTGAGCAAGGAATAGCGAAATGAGGCAATGGTGGCTGCGCACCTCACTGGCGGTGGCAGAACGAGAATGACGATGGAGACCTATATCTGGTGGGCGGCGCGCGCGGAGGTGGTGCGCTCCTAAATCGGTGGTGCGTGATTGGCGAAGGTGAAAGGCTTGAGTGGAGCTCGATCTGCACGTAGGTGACTCGATGGAGGTTGGTGGTTCGCACGAGGTGTAATATCCTAGAAAATCATGTTAGACTTGTATAAGGTTACATAGGTAATCTAATACTTGTTTAGTATGTCAGTTAAGTTTCGTGACAAACTGAGTTAGTTTAGGCATTTTGTCGCAACACAGAAGGTGGTAAATAGTCTAAAATGACTCAGAAAATAACATAAACTGCTATTTGAAGGGAAACATATGTGGATAACTTGTTTCTAGGTCACAAATGAGTTAAGTAATGTATGGATAAGGTTTCAAGATAATTGGAGTTAATTTGGTACTTTTAAGCATATTGGTTGTGCTTTTAATGTCGGATTGACCCCCAGCAGATATGAAAAAATAGGGAAAAAGTGCAACAGGATTTTTAATGAATCTTAGGATTTATTTTGAGTCTGTTGGAGGTTAGGAACCTTGATTCGAAGGAATCTAAGTGTTCATAGCAGATCGAGTTTTCTAGTACCACATTAATGGTTATCTTATAAGAAGCAAAATTGGAATTTGCTTCTTATATTATTTTCTCTCTTCACGGCAGAGAGCAAAAAAGAGAAGAAAGGAAGAGAGAAAGAAGAGGCAGCAGCCATAGGAGGGAAAGAGGAAGAAGAGAAGCTCAAGGACAAAGGTCAAGCTTGAAGATCTCCATCCAAGATCAGAGGTAGGGGTGTTTTATAGCTTTGATTATCCATCTTTTCTATGTTTTGATTTTAGGCCTTTAGATGGAGAAGTTGGGTTTAAAAGAGGGAAAACTAGTTTCCTTAGTTAGATTCTTATTTTCATTGATTGGAATTGACTATTTCAACTTAATGGAAGCAAGATAGATGGATTTATCCATAGTTTCAACTAGTTAGTTCTTGAGATAGAACTTAGGTTTTCAAAGAACCAAGAGAGTGGTTTTGGTGTTTGATCCAATTTTAGTGAATTAATAGGTTGTAATGATGTTACAACATGTTTAGAAGTTGTTGGTGGTATTAGAAACCAACTAGAAACTAATTTTTAAATTATTGGAAGTAAGATTTGAATCACGGAACAGTGCCACGATTCTGCAGAGTGAGTTATAGAGTGTCTGGTTAAGAGACACAGTCCGTATCTGAAAACACAGGGGGGGTGTTTCCAAACATGACCCGTGTTTGAGGCTAGAATCTCTAAAAATGTCATTTTTTATGTTTTGAAGCTATGGACTAGATGTGATCATTAGTATATGTTCCTAAATGTGTTTGGATGCATACTTTTGAAGACTTGTTTTGATGATAACAAACGTGAAGAATAAATGAAGATGATAAATAGACCAAGTCCAAATTTATATTTGATTAATATTAGGACTCAGGATCTATTGTACGGAGCTCACTTTGATATCTCTTTGTTTTTGAAAGAAAAGATAAAACTTGTTTTTTAAACTTAGTATCTTTGAAAACACATTTTTCAAAATGGTTTTGAACTGAGTTACTCGAATAGAACTTAGCCTATTCGAATAAACACCTTCACGAGGTTTGTTTTCTAAAAGGAGCTATTCGAATAACTATCCTGTTATTCGAATAACTAAGGTTTTCCAGAACTCTATTTTTTAAATGGCTATTCGAATAAATGAAGTTTTTCAGAACTGTGTTTTAAGTGAGTTATTCGAATAACTCACATGTTATTCGAATAAACCTTTTTGTGTCTGAACTTCTTTTAAATTTTATTCGAATAGTTCAGCTGCTATTCGAATAACCTATTTGGTTTTTGAACTCTGATTTTAACAGAGTTATTCGAATAACATATTGGTTATTCGAATAACCCTTCTCAGATGGCTTTTCACAATGATTTCAGACACAATGTTATTCGAATAAGATTTTGCTCTATTCGAATAAACACGGGTTCACAGTCACGTATATGGAAACAGACAGGTTTTCAAATTTGTGTTAAATGTTATTAATTATACCTAAACTGTTATCTTCGTGTTTACCCTATAAATAGCAAGCTTGGGTCACGAATTTGATTGCCCATAACTCTGAATTATTTTCTGAATACTCTAATCTGTGAAAACTATTTTCTACGCTCTTTTTGATTAAAAACTTTGAGATATTTCTGTGAGAGCTCCATTAGCACTTCAATTTGTATTACTTACTCTGAGTGAGAGTTTCTCTTCATCTATTTTTTGATATTCTGTATCGAGGGTGAGGTATCCTTCAAGGTTTGTATAAGGGTGAGGTATCCTCATTGTGAGACTTTAGCACAAGGGTTGAGTTTCCCTGTGTGTGAAAAGTGCTCATTTGTGTAACGGTAGCAAGCACCTATTGAAGCTTGTATACTTAGTGAAAAATCTCGGCTTTCGAGGAATGGACGTAGACCACAAGTAGGTTAGTGGTCGAACCAAGATAAATACTGTGCCTGCTTCTCTTTTTCCTAATCTCTTTATTTTATGCAATTTAATTTACCACACATTTATTTTTTACTGCTCTTTATTGTTTCTTTTCTTCTTCTCGTTCCTTCTGTGCATTTATTTATTAAGATTTTAATATTTGTCTTAATCAAAAAGAGGTTTTGCGAAAAAGTTTTATACTCAATTCACCCCCCTCTTGAGTACTAGAAGCCATTTGGTAACAAGTGGTATCAGAGCTAGACTCTTGTATAAAGAGCTTAGCAGCTTCAAGAGAATATGGCTTCTTCAAATGGTTTTTCATAAGGATCTTCCATAAATCGACCACCCTTTTTCAATGGGGATGGTTACGCATATTGGAAGGAAAGAATGAAAATCTCCATCGAAGCTATTGATTTAGATGTTTGGGATGCTGTCGAAAATGGCCTTTTTATACCCACACATGAGGTCGATGGTGTAAGGACCGAAACAGCACGAAATAAATAGTCTGATGAAGACAAAAGAAAAGTTTAATTTAATTTAAAAGCCAAAAATATTATTACTACTGCTTTGGGATATGATGAGTTTTTTAGAATTTCAAATTGCAAAACTGTTAAAGAAATGTGGGATACTTTGCAAGTTACCCATGAGGGTACTAGTGAAGTTAAGAGGTCGAGAATAAATTCTCTAACTCGTGAATATGAATTATTCAGAATGAACCAAGGAGAAAGCATTCAGGAAATGCGAAAGAGGTTCACCCACATAGTTAATCATCTTGCATCTTTAGGCAAAAACTTTTCTAATGAAGATTTGATTAACAAGGTTTTGAGATGTCTTAGCAGGATTTGGCAACCCAAGGTAACAGTCATATCAGAATCAAGGGATTTGTCTACAATGACTTTGGCTACCCTCTTTGAAAAACTTCATGAGCACGAACTCGAACTGAGCAGACTGAGTCAAAGCAAAGAGAACGATAAAAAGAAAAAGGGGATAGCACTCAAAGTCACTTCTTCATTAATCGACAATGATGATGAAGAAAATGAAGAAGGCTCAGAAAACATCGAGGTAAGTGAAGAAAATCTAAGTTTGCTAGTTAAAAAGTTTAGTAAATTTCTTAGGAAAAAGGGAACGCAAAGAAGACCTCCCTTCCCTCCGAAAAAGATACATTTCAAAGGCGAAGGAGCTTCATCGACTCCAACTTGCTATGAATATGGCAAACCTAGTCACATGAAAATGGAGTGCCCAGTTTATCAAAAGAAGAAGGAGAAATTTGAAAAGAAGCCCTTCAAGGAAAGAAAAGGAAGAAAAGCCTACATAGCGTGGGATGAAAACGACATGGACTCAACTGACAGCTCAGATAGCGAGGAAGCTCGACTATGTCTTATGGCAAAAGGAGATGAAGAAGAAAGCGAAAATGAGGTGTGCTTGAAAGCCAGGAGTTCAAATTGGTATCTCGATAGCGGCTGCTCCAAGCACATGACCGGGGACGACTCAAAATTCACCATGCTTATTCCAAAGAATCATGGACACGTCATTTATGGTGATAACAATAAAGGAAAAATCCTTGGAATCGGCAAAGTCGGTAAGAACCCTAACTCCTCTATTGAAAATGTACTGCTTGTTGAAGGTTTGAAACATAACTTGCTTAGTATTAGCCAATTATGTGATAAAGGAAATAAGGTTATATTTGATTCAAACTGTTGCATAATTGAAGATATAAATGATAAACATGTTAAATTCATTGGTTATAGAGTAAACAATATCTATATGATTAGTCTTGATGATATATCTTCAAATGATGCAAAATGCCTTTTAAGTAAGAATGATGATTCATGGTTATGGCATAAGAGAATTGCACACATTCACATAGATCACTTAAAGAAGTTGGTCTCTAAAGAGCTAGTAATTGGACTACCTAAGCTTAATTTTATAAAAGATAAGTTATGTGATGCATGTCAAAAGGGTAAACAAATAAATGTCTCTTTTAAAGCAAAAAATATAGTTTCAACTACTAGACCTTTACAACTTTCTATAATTGGCACTAAATGAGTTTTTAGAAACAAACTTGATGAAAATGGGTTAATAACTAGAAACAAAGCTAGATTGGTTGCTAAAGGGTATAATCAAGAAGAATGAATAGATTATGAAGAAACATATGCAACTATGGCTAGATTAGAAGCTATTAGAATGTTACTTGCTTATGCTTGGATGTCAAAAGTACTTTTCTAAATGGTTTTATTCAAGAGGAGGTATACGTTGAACAACTTCCAGGTTTTGAAAATCATGAACTACCCAACCATGTTTTTAAACTTAAAAAGGCTTTATATGGTTTAAAGTAAGCTCCTAGAGCTTGGTATGAAAGGTTGAGTAAGTTTCTTTTAGAAAATGGTTTTTCAAGAGGAAAAGTCGATACTACCCTTTTTATTAAAAATAAAAAGCATGACATTCTTCTTGTGCAAGTATATGTGGATGATATTATCTTTGGTGCTACTAATGAATCCCTTTGCAAAGAATTTGCTAAGTCAATGCAGAATGAATTTGAAATGTCAATGATGGGAGAATTGAATTTCTTCCTCGGACTTCAAATCAAACAAACGAATGAAGGGACATTCATAAGTCAAACCAAATACTGCAAGAAATTGCTCAAGAGATTCGAAATGAAAAACGCTAAACACATGGCCACTTCGATGGGCACTTCCTGCTACTTGGACAAAGATGAAGAAGGTAAATCAGTAGAAATAATGAAATATAGAGGTATGATTGGATCTCTCCTTTATCTTACTGCTAGTAGGCTAGATATAATGTTTAGTGTATGCATATGTGCTAGATATCAGGCAAACCCTAAGGAATCTCACTTAAGGGCTGTTAAACGGATAATGAAATACCTTGTAGGCACTTCACAAATGGGCTTGTGGTACCCTAAGGGTGCCTCTTGTAGCCTAATAGGATATTCTGACTCTGATTTTGCTGGGTGCAAATTGGACAGAAAAAGTACTAGTGGGACATGCCACTTGCTTAGTAGCTCTTTAGTTTCTTGGCATAGCAAGAAACAAAATAATGTGGTTTTATCTACCACTGAGGCTGAATATGTAGCAGCCGGGAGTTGTTGTGTTCAAATCCTATGGATCAAGCAACAACTTTTAGACTACGGTCTTCAGCTTGATCACATCCTGATAAGATGTGATAACACTAGTGCAATAAATATCTCTAAGAATCCCATACTGCATTCCAGAACAAAGTATATAGAGATAATACATCACTTTATCAGAGATCATGTACAAAAAGGGGATTGTATTCTTGAGTTTATTGAAACATCTAAGCAACTTGCAGATATCTTCACTAAACCCTTAGCAAAAGAAACATTCTTTTATATTCGAGGAGAATTGGGCATAATTGATCAATCCAATATTTAAAGTGCTTGTTTATTGCTGAATATTATCATGAATATATACTTTCAAATTTCATAAACGTATGTCTTTTCTATGCTTCTGTGTTAGTTTTATTCGAATAAGCAAGCCTTTATTAGAATAAGCTCATTTACTACTTGTTAAAATTGTGTTGGATATCAGTTTTATTCGAATAAA
This sequence comes from Ormosia semicastrata, assembly GCA_029884595.1. Classification (NCBI taxonomy): domain Eukaryota; kingdom Viridiplantae; phylum Streptophyta; class Magnoliopsida; order Fabales; family Fabaceae; genus Ormosia; species Ormosia semicastrata. The sequence continues at coordinate 31,978,435 of JAQQTO010000059.1, read as the reverse complement.
ACATAGTTTATTTGAATAAGCTGGCCCCTGAGTTATATACTATTTGTTTTTCATCTCTGTCTATTCGAATAAGTCCCTCTTTATTCGAATAACCAGAGTACTTCTTTTATCAAGTTTTGTTCTTGGCCTCTGTCTATTCGAATAGACCTCAAGTTATTCGAATAACCTGAACCTGTTTCTATCAGTGTTGACTGATTGGCCTCAGTCTATTCGAATAATTCCCATAGTTATTTGAATAAACACTGTCAACTAGCCAAAACGTTTGGCTTTCCTAGTTGCTTTATTCGAATAGAACCCCTTCCTATTCGAATAAACCTTAGCTAAAGCACATTTTCAATTTCCTGCGCGTCTGTCCTTTCAGCTTTCCAGCACGGTTTATTCGAATAAACCCATATTTATTATAATAAACACGGGTTTTCTTTAAATAACCCCTACGCGCCCAAAACGTTTTCACCCTCTATCTTCTCTGCTCTTCACGTCTCCTTAGCTCCTGCCATCTCAATCTTGCTTACCCCTGTGTTTTCACTCTCTTTCACCTTCTTCCACCATGGCCTCCTCCTCCAGCAAACGTCCACGCACGAAGAATGCTCCAGGCACCAACCCTCTTGATCTAAGAAGGCTCTCCTCCAACGAAGAGAATCGTGCACGCTTCATCTCGCACTTCTGGGAGCGAAACTTGGTTCAACCTAAGTACCTGGACCTCTCTTTCTTCCAGCAGCATCGCGGCTTCGACTTTCTGACCCTGCTGCAAAACCAGGGAGTTCTTCAGCTTTGCTCTCACTGGGCCACCATCTATACAGCTCTGATGAAGATGTTCTTCTACAATCTGGCTTTTCATGGCCAGAACCTGCTCTCCGAGGTCTGTGATCAGAATATTGTGATCACACCGCTGGACTGGCTGACTCTGTTCAGGCTGCAGTTCTCTGGCGCCCTTGTTGAAGATGGTGACACGCCCTTTCTTGAAGATTTCAACAAGCTTCAGGCAGTTGAAGACCTGCTGAAGCCTGGTCTAGCCCTGCCTGATAAGGGTCTCAAGGGTGGAATGCTGAAGAGCCAAGATAGGCTTCTGCATTACGCCTTCGCTCATATCCTGGCTCCTCGTGGTGGAAACTATGCCTATCTCAGCGAGGAAGACGTCTTTATGCTGTGGTTTCTGAAGAATGGCCATCAGATCAACTGGCCTATGTTCATCATGAGGCACATGATGGGGGCCAAGGGCAAGGAAAAATCTGACTTGCCTTATGGCATTCTTGTCACTACCCTGCTGAGCAAGTATCCTCAGGTCTTGGAGACTGAGCGAGCCATTGCTCTGACTCACCACAACGTCTTTGGCGCTCACACCTTACGAAAAATGAAGATGATCCAAATTGATGAAGGCTGGGTGTACCCAGATGAGGTCGTTGAGGATGAGCTTGACCCTGCTGATGCCCCTGCTGCTCCTGCTGATGTACCTGCTGCTGCTCTTGCTCCTGTCACTTTGGAACAGATCATGGCCACCTTGCAGGATAACTGAGCTTACATGGAACATACATTCTCTATTCTGTTTGATAGAATAGAAGGCATTGAACGTGAGGTTGCTGCCCTCCAATCTGCTTCACCTGCTCCTGCACCAGCTTCTTCACCACCACCTCCGGATGCTTACTTCTAGGAACTTTAGTTCTTAGGCGTTGAATGTGTTTTGGCTTCATGTTATTTATTTTCTGGCCTGTGTAATTGACTCTCTTTATTATTAATGCATAAATAAAATTTCCTGTTGATCTATTGATATGAGTATATTTCCTTTTATGCATTCTTACTTTGGTATATGTTTATGGGACTTACCCCTCCTTTTTGCTCATGACAAAAGGGGGAGAAATATTTGATCATTTAACTTTAATTAAGAAAAGACAGGTAAATTTAAAGTGAGTTTGGATTCAAATTGAAAGGGGGAGCTGCGCACATATCTAATATATATTACCTCTTATAATTAAAGAGGGGGAGTAAGCTTTTATACCTCTTTGTGAATTCCAATTATATGCACTAACGCTTTTCTCATTGATAGTCTCATTGATAGTTTGTCATCATCACAAAGGGAAAGAATGTGTTTGGATGCATACTTTTGAAGACTTGTTTTGATGATAACAAACGTGAAGAATAAATGAAGATGATAAATAGACCAAGTCCAAGTTTATATTTGATTAATATTAGGACTCAGGATCTATTGTACGGAGCTCACTTTGATATCTCTTTGTTTTTGAAAGAAAAGATAAAACTTGTTTTTTAAACTTAGTATCTTTGAAAACACCTTTTTCAAAACGGTTTTGAACTAAGTTACTCGAATAGAACTTAGCCTATTCGAATAAACACTTTCACGAGGTTTGTTTTCTAAAAGGAGCTATTCGAATAACTATCCTGTTATTCGAATAACTAAGGTTTTCCAGAACTCTGTTTTTTAAGTGGCTATTCGAATAACCATCCTTTATTTGAATAAATGAAGTTTTTCAGAACTGTGTTTTAAGTGAGTTATTCGAATAACTCACACGTTATTCGAATAAATCTTTTTGTGTCTGAACTTCTTTTAAACTTTATTCGAATAGTTCAGCTGCTATTCGAATAACCTATTTGGTTTTTGAACTCTGATTTTAACACAGTTATTTGGTTATTCGAATAACCCTTCTCAGATGGCTTTTCACGATGATTTCAGACACAGTGTTATTCGAATAAGATTTTGCTCTATTCGAATAAACACGGGTTCACAGTCACGTATATGGAAACAGACAGGTTTTCAAATTTGTGTTAAATGATATTAATTATACCTAAACGGTTATCTCCGTGTTTTCCCTATAAATAGCAAGCTTGGGTCACGAATTTGATTGCCCATAACTCTGATTATTTTATGAATACTCTAATATGTGAAAACTATTTTCTACGCTCTTTTTGATTAAAAACTTTGAGATATTTCTGTGAGAGCTCCATTAGCACTTCAATTTGTATTACTTACTCTGAGTGAGAGTTTATCTTCATCTATTTTCTGATATTCTGTATCGAGGGTGAGGTATCCCTCAAAGTTTGTATAAGGGTGAGGCATCCCTGCAGGCTGAGACTTTAGCACAAGGGTTGAGTTTCCCTGTGTGTGAAAAGTGCTCATTTGTGTAACGGTAGCAAGCACCTATTGAAGCTTGTATACTTAGTGAAAAATCTCGGCTTTCGAGGACTGGATGTAGACCACAAGTGGGTTAGTGGTCGAACTAAGATAAATACTGTGCCTGCTTCTCTTTTCCCTAATCTCTTTATTTTATGCAATTTAATTTACTGCACATTTATTTTTCGCTGCTCTTTATTATTTCTTTTCTTCTTCTCGTTCCTTCTGTGCATTTATTTATTAAGATTTTAATATTTGTCTTAATCAAAAAAAGGTTTTACGAAAAAGTTTTATACTCAATTCACCCCCCCTCTTGAGTACTGGAAGCCACTTGGTAACACGAAAGTGTGTTAAGACACAAATGAGGATATTTTCAAGAGGAAAATTATCACCTAGCATGTATGAGGAAGTATAAACTTTTGAGCATTCAAGAGTTATAATTTGTCTTAGGTAAATATCTAGCACCTTAGGCCACTTTTGTGGTAAAGTATGTCACTTAAGAGTAATGAGTGATGAGTTAGTATAGATTAAAGTTCAGTTTATGAGTAACAAAGTGTTGTTTAGATATCACTTGAGAAGTGATGAGAAAGTGATAAACCAGTGTACAAACTAGTTGGCAAGAGTTAAGGGCCAAAGTGCCTAGTTGGCAAGAGTTTAGGGCCAAAGTGCCAAGTTGGCAAGAGTTTAGTGCCATAGACCCTAGTTGGCAAGGGTGAATGCCATAGTTCGTGAAAGCTCTTAAAGAGTGAAATAGAGTTATTAATGCAAAGTTAGAAAGTGTACTAAGTCTAGTTGTCATTTGGAAGAGTGTCGTAGTGCATGAACTGCTCTTACAGAGAAGAGGTAATCTTAGTAGTGCAAGATGGACTTAGTATAGAGTTATGTTGTTGTTATGTTAGAGTTATAACATAACTTCACATTGTCACACACTTCACTTTACATACACTTGCTATCCCTAGAGATCAGTGAGTGGAGGCATGCACTCAGTTTGGTAGTGATATTCACCTAGTTTATGGTAGACTACTTGGTAGACTACTTAGTAGTAGAAGGAGAATACTTGTTATAGTAACAGACTTTGCCCCTACTAGGTAGGCTATAAGAGGTCCCACATTATTATGGCAGAGTATCTCCTTAAGCAGGGGGAATAGTTAAGTATCACGATACTGCACCTACACTGTATACACTTTTCTTTGAGCATACATCATCTCACCATTTCATTATTTATTATTTGTTTAGATTGGAACTTTATGTTCTTGTTGTGTATGTTTTGTTATTGCTTTGTACCTTCGGTGACAGCTGTATGGGCAGTTGTCTGGTCGATGGTTTCTAAATAATTGTATGGGCAGTTGTTTGTTATCATCGTGGTTTCGGATATCAGATCAGAAGTATAGAATTGCCTAGGAACATTACATTGAGAGAGAAATTTTTGTAATGGTTCTTATGCAATGAGTTTCAGTATGTTTATCAGTTTAAGTTGGGTTTATTCATTTTCAAATATTTAGACTGCTGGTTTTGGTATACTTATACTGAAAAATGTAGTTTCTCACCCCGTTTGTTGCCATGTAAATCCAGGTGGAAGTTCATTCAAGGGCAAGAAGAAAAAATATGAAGACTAGGATAATTTTTTTTTATGCTTAGTAGTTTAAAGCTTTGTATTTATTTATTTTGCTTTTAGTTGTAAAAAGTTTATGTGCACAATGAGCCTTTTTGTGGCAATATGTATGTATATAACTTTTAGTTTCCGCAAGGCTCTCCATTATTATTTGTTTAAATGATATGGATTAGTATGATGTTTAAGTTAGAAGTAGCATAACTAATATTCTTTATCTTAGAGTATGCTTGTTATACTAGGATATCGGTATTAGGGTGTTACACGAGGGGATGACGGGCTCGAGTCTGAGGTGGTTGTAGGAGGCGGATCTGGGTGGTTGGCTCGGGTGGAGCTCGATTTACGCGTAGGTGACTCAATGGAGGTTCCTTGGGTGATTGGTTTTTTGGTGGTTTGGGTTTCGGGTGAGGGGAGAGGACGTGTTGGCTCGTGGGTGGCGCAGCTGCTAAGCGCAGTTTCCGATGGGGGATTCTGGTAGTGGCACGACGGCTCTTGTATGGTCAAATGGTGGTGGGATGACAGTCGATGGGAAGATTGGCGATTTGGGAATGTGATTTTGGGTTTGAAAGAAACAGACAGAGACGAGAAAGGGAGAGGAGAACGGGGGTGAGGTGGGAAAAAACAAGGGAGATGAGAAAAGGGTTAGGCGCGAGCTGGAAGTTTTGGCGCCTAGTAGAAGTGAGCTTTTTTTAATGGTTTAGCCACAGTTATTGAAACCGTAGTAAAATAACCATGGCTAAACACCGTTTTTTTGTATTGAGGACACAATCCCTACATCAATCTAATGCGTCTAAAGGAATCAATTCCCTTAGGTTTTGATCTTTGAATACAAAAGCAATTTTAAAAATTATTATATGTAAATATCAAAATCTAAAAGCAAACTAGTAAATAAAATAAATTTTTAGTATGAGCTTAGATTTGGTTTTTTTTTCTTAACATGGAGCTTAGAGTTGGTAATTAATTTAACAAGGAATGATCAACTTATATTAGTATAAGTGTTGCTTTACTCTTACACTCAGTTTCTAACCATCAATTTTATTTAATATAATAATTTGAAGATTACAGAATTTAATGAAAAAAAGATAATAATAATAAAAATATGAAGAAGGAATTTAGAAATCTATTTTTTAAATAATGTATGAATAGATAATTTTAATATTCACTAAACATAACATTATTATCATCATCATTATTATTTAAGAAAATATCCTTAACAACCTATTAATAATATCATTAAATTGATGTTAACTTTTAAAGAAAAATAATATAATAGTGAAATTTGAAAAGAACAATATTTGGGTGCAAGTAAGAAAAAAAACTATTCAAAGTAATAATCTTGAGGAGCTATTAATAATATCATTAAATGCAAGTCAGCTTTAAAAAAAAGAATAGAATAGTGAAGTAAAAAAATAATACAAATCAAATTAGCGTGTAAGTGTTGATAAGAAAAAAGAATATAATATTAGTGATTCAGTGATAGCATATAACAAAAGAGAAACAGGTTATTTGTAACCCAAAAAAAGAAAAGAAAAGAGAAACAGGTTTTAAGAATTCTTTATAAATTAGTACATGGCAGCATTAACAACATATAGATTACGGAAAATGTTTATCTTATCATATATTTTTTATCACATTTTTTATGATTATTTTTTATGATTATGATTAAGTGAGAAAAAATAATGAAAAAATTGATGTAATTAATAATATAAAAAGTAATGTAAAAAATAATGTGAAAAAAAATATGATAAGAATATTATTGTTGATAGGTTACACTTTATGGATAGGAGAATGTTTTATGTACATCAAAATATCACACTGTATTTATATCATATATTAACATAAAAAATATTAAATTATTTTATATGTAATTGTAATATTTTTGTGATATATAAAATAATTTTATAAATGAATTAAATAAAATTAAATATATTTTAGATAATAAAACTCTTATGAAAATACAATTTTCAAGGAAGTGAAAACGTATATCATACGGGCATTATATGTTGTATTTTATTATAATAAAATAATTATTTCAAAGTCAATCTTTTGTTTGACCTTTTCTTTCTTTACCAACTATTCGTTCGTTGGACCAAAAAAAGAAATTTATTTGTATGTTGGATATTTATCCAATCTCACCTTTTATCATTTTCATACATTATTTGTTCGTTGTAGACTTACTTTAACCATCTCCTGCTGTTTGGCTACGATGCAACACATTGAGTCTCTTAATCCAACAACTTTTTTTAACCCGTAACTTAATGTTAGAGAACGGTCTGTTTTTTTTATCACCTTTATAAATAGCTAGCCCAGCTGGATTCTTGACAAGATACACACTCATAAAAACATCGTTCTCAAAATATACTCTTTTATTTAAGTTTATGTGAGCAATCTTATAAATTGTTTTTATCATAAATAAAGAATGCAGATGTAGCTCCATGATCTTTTTATATAGTTCCATACATGTGATAAATTACCTTTAGTTTATGTTGTAATGTGATAGATGTTGTTATTTTTTTAGTTGTTGACATGGCATACTGTGCACATTGTATATATAAGAACTAGTTGTAACTATCATGAATGAGATTCAATTTTTACCACTTCAATTCTTCTAGAATGGTATCAGAGATCTTGATCGAAGGTCTCTCCTTCCACTACAAACACAACACATTTTCTTGCATTTTCTTGGTGTTCTTCGATTTTCTTGCGTTTTCTCTAGCTTCTTCTTTCTGTTCTTTTCTTTTCTATCAAGAATTTCATGGTTGACCAAGCTCCAAATTATCTCACAAACCCTTTCAACCCATATTTTCTTCATCCAAATGAAAATCTATCGTTGATAGAGTCTCTCCTCCATTGAATGGGCGAAACTACCATTCTAGGGCAAGGGCGATGAAGGTGGCCCTGCTTTCCAAGAACAAGTACAAATTCGTGGATGGCTTGATTCAGCAACCTCTGATCTCTGATCCACTATATGAAGCTTGGGAACGATCGAACACGATGGTGATTTCTTGGATCAATCGATCTATTTCTCCACCGATTTCATAATCTATTCTTTGGATGGATAAGGCTTGTGCTGTCTGAAAGGATCTACATGATAGGTTCTCTCAAGGAGATGTATTTTGGATCTATGATCTTCAAGAAGAGATTTACACCTTCAGGCAAGGTGAGCTCACTGTTTATGAGTATTTTACATGGCTAAAAGGGATGTGGGATGAATTAGAGGCTTATAGACCCATGGCAACATGTTCTTGTGCGATTCCTTGTGCTTGTGGTGCATTCATGACAATTAAGTGATGTCCGTGTGGTTTTAGACGTAGGGACGGAGGTGCAAACGGCATTACGTGGGTTCACATGCTGGTTTTGGGTGGTGTTTGCTATTGTGGTGCTTAGAGGCCATGGGTTCTGTGAATGAGGCAAAGATTTTCTTTGGAAAATACTTGGCTTGAAGGAGATCAAAGTTGCAAGAGCAAAACCACACATAACCCTCAAACTCACTTTGAAGAGTGAGAAGAGACTGAAGTCGTCACTGCTCCACTGCGCACTGTCGTCATCTAGCCCTCGTCGTCACGTTGTCGTCAGCCACCAGGTACTGGCACCACTTTTGGGTCTAAGTTATAAGTTCTGGCTTCTTATGAGTTCTATTATGGATTTACTTGATTCTGCGTTATAATGTAAGTCTTATTATTGATTTTGAGTGAAACGATGAGCGAAATTGGTTTAATTTTTGAGTTATGAATTCTGCACTTCTGTGTTATTGGTTCTTGGTTCTGAATAAATTTTTTGAGTTATGAGGTCTGAGTCTTCAAATATTTGGCTTTTAATTTTTGGTACTTAGTTCTGAGTTAACTTAATATAAATATCTTAAAGTGTGGGGGTGTCTAACTAAAATTCTTTACCTGAACCAAGGAAGAGACATTGTGGTGCTTCTAATTGTGTGAAATAATTTTTAGAAAGACAATTTTTTTTATGTCTCTCTTGGATAAATCCATTTTTATATTAAAGTGTTTTAAATTCAAAATCATGATTTAATGAGATTAGAAGTGAGTTAAAAAGCTACTGAGTCTAGAATATGATCTAGTAGTGGTGCATCACAATCTGAATATGCTCAAATATTAGTAGCATTTATGTACTTGATTTTGCATGTGTTTTAAATTGATTGTGTTATAAATTGATTGAGTAAATACACACATAATCCTTATGATGGTTTATGTAGAGTTTAAAAATTAAAATAGAGCATTGAGTGCTTCATATAATGTCTTACATTGTATCTCATATACCCTTGTTATCTTTAAGTGAAATGTATAATTATATATGTATAGAGTGTGATAACCATGCAAAATGTTCATGTTTTTGATATGCCTGTGAATGTTTTTTCTTTTTAAACATGATCAAGATGCACATGATCAAGTATTTGATGATGCTTATATGAATGAATTTTATGTCCCTATTGTACTATGAGATTAGTTGAGATTGATGAGACTATGGACCAAGAGCCATGATGTTGAATTTGAGATGTGGACATGATGATCATAATGCTAAATAAATCACTGATTCAAATGAGACTAAATCCACAAGTGAGTTTATTTTTAACCTCAATGGAGGTGATATCGCTTGGAAGTCTTCCAAGTATACCTGTATAGCTAAATCTACAATAGAGGCCGAGTTTATTAAGTTGGTAGGATCTAAGACTGATTGACTAAGAAATCTCTTTGCAGATATTCATTTATGGAAGAAACCTGAAGATATAGATTCTTCAAAGTCTGTGATTGCCAAAATGGTAAATAGTAAGAGCAAACAAAATGTGTATAATGAAAATAGTGACATATATGTATACGTCACAATTTTGTGAAGCATGTGCTAGAAGATGAAATTAAATACATTGATTATGTGAAGGAAATTTGGCCAATCATCTGACAAAATCTTTGTGTAGAAATAAATACCACACCGCGGGGAATGTGACTTAAGCCATTTTGAAATTGATAGTGATGGTAACCCAACTTTTATGAGTGAAGATCCCATGAAAAAGTTTATATGGGTAATAACAAGTCACTTGTTAGTTCTGCTAGCACTTTGTTTATCCATTCCTATGGTGTGAGAAGCATGAGAAGTGCTAGACTGCATTTAATGTGAGGATAAATTAAATGTTTTTAATGAATTTCATATCCCTTATGGGTAGTGTATAAAGTACAGTATATACTTGATGAAATCACCTATATGAGTGTGGAGTAGGGCCACTCCTATGAGATGATGGCATAGTCTCTAGAGCACTCATGAACAACCAAGTATGCACATGGCCGAAAAGTGCAAAACTGCGTTAGTAGCAAGAGATAAATAAGGGTGTAAATGTGATCAAATGAGATTCTAATTTACACGAAAAATATTTTGGTTCATAGAAGTTTAAACTTCACTAATTACATTGTAAGTTAAAATCCTATTTATCTAGGTCTGGTTCATAGTCCAGAAGACACCAGATTCGAAATGTTTGCACTCATGATGTAACCTAGATTCTATTTTAATTATTGTTTTTATTTAATATTCTTTTGAAATATATAGGGGGTTGTTGTGAAAAATGCTTTATTTCAAAAGAATAAATGTCCGACATTGGTTGGAAGTAAGTCTTTGAAGAGGTTTAAAAATGTTTTAGTCTTATTCGAGTTTTGACCTGGTCATATTCCAACAGACATATTCCAACGGACATATTCCAATGAACATATTCCAATGGTCATATTCCAACGGTCATATTCCAATGAACATATTCCAATGGTCATATTCTAATGGACATATTCCAACGGTCATATTCCAACGACCAAAATCTGTTTTCTATAAATATCATCCATTTATTAAGTTTTTTAGAAAAAAAAATATTTCCTCTTCTTTAGATTTCCACTTCTATTCTTTTTCTCTACTGGGTTACGTGATTTAAATATTCTTACAGTTCTTGAAACCCTGTCAAACAAGAAGAGCCTGCAGTACCCTGAGAGATTTTCGTTTATACCGAAATAATCCTTAAGGGCAGTGCTTTGCACGCTACAGATTTCACAGTTTTGCTAACTTGTTTCATTGCAGGTCAATTTTGACTACAGTTTCTTATCACAAAATAAATCCTATTCTTGTCACTTTGCCCACTGGTAATAAAGTATCAACCCAATTTGCTAGTACAATCCAATTGTCTCCTACTTTGTCCCTTTTTGATGTGTTATATATACCTCAATTTTCTACTAATTTGATATCAGTCACCAAATTGATTTCTACTCTTAATTGTTTTCTAATTTTCCACGAATCTTTGTGTTTCATTCAACAGGTGAAATCCAAGAGGATGATTAGTTTAGCTAGACAAAAGGATGGCTTATATCACATAGTCAATCAAAGTTACTATAGTGTGTCCTGCGAATCCAAAGCAAATGCAACCAGTTCTGTGATTTCCCCATTCTGTAATAATACTTCCCTTGCATACCTATGGCACCTACGGTTAGGCCATATATCCCACACTAGATTGCATTTGATTGCTTCTAAACTTCCCTTCATACCCTATAGTAAAGTTGAACCGCGTGATACTTGTCAGTATGCTAAACAAAAGAAACTTTCATACCCTCTGAGTACTTCAAATACTTCTAGACATGTGCAACCCAACTTGCGGTGATAAATTCCCTTTAGTTTCTATTGAAATGTGATAGATGTTGTTACTCTTTCAGTTGATGTGGCACACTGTGCACATTGTATATATAAGAACAAGTTGTAACTGTCATGAATGAGATTCAATTTTTACCACTTCAATTCTTCTAGAAGTTTTTGTGACCTTACTATTTTAAGTGCAGCATGAATTAGTTGTTGTATTTTAAGAAGTATTAATTATGATACCATCTGTATTGAATAATTAATTTATAATGACAAAATACTCTTAAGTTCAATACATTTGCACGTCTCAACCAATATTTGTGATAAGTTATTTTATTTATTCAATTTTAATTTTAACTTTCATCTATTTTATTTCTATTATTTTTCCTACAATCTTAAGAGTATTTTCATGATGATTGCTGCTATGCTTTGTTATTTTCAAGTCTAATGGAGTTTTACTCTCTAAATGTGGAGGGTTTTGTGAAGAAAGGATATTATAATAGTAATTTTATACTTTTGATTTATGGCATGTTAGACTAGACATGTTAACCTTTCTTACTTGAAAAAAAAAATGAAATCAGTTCTTGAATTAATGTGATACTAATTCTATATTAAAACAATTTAAGTAAAATTAGGAACCTAACCTTGTGAAATTACCTTATACGAGTATGAAGTGGGTCTCGAGTTTGAGGTGTTGGGGTGGAGCTTGTATGCATACTTGTTAATTTATGCGTCCTTAGTAGTTTGAGAATTATTGAGAACTTAATGCTATCAATTTAAGAAATTGAAACCTGATTGTTTCCTATATGGAGGTATCGGTTAAGTAATTGTCATGTGATGTTGCTTATTTGGGCTCTAACTTATGACTATGAATAGATCTTTAATTATAAGTGTGAGAATCATACGGTAATGATTGACTTTAATGTAAATTATGTGCTGATTATATTGAAAGTGACCATTCGACTACTTCTTGGTTTTGCGGAGTTGATTATCAATTCTTAATTGAACTATGTTTTTATATTGATTTGTTGCTAATGTGACCTTATGGCCATTTATGGATTAATTGTGCTATTGTGTTAATTTTTCGAGATTGGATGGTTGTCTTATTGATAACAAGATCCTAACTATGAGTAACGTAGCTATGGGAAATATTGTTATAAATACTTGGCCATCTAGTGAATCTATGGTGTTGAATTAAAATATAATGTGATATGCTAATATGTGAATTATTGAATTGCACATGGATGAGGTCCTTAGATCAAGAATTGGTTAAATAAATTATTGTGTTTCTTAGCTAAAATGTTAAGTGACTTTCAAAAATTTTAGTGTATCTCATTCTGTTTAATTTATAAAATTGGAAGAAAATTCAGTTCTATAGTGAATTTAGGGCGATACCAATTAGGATTTATCTAAGATTTAGGGATCAAATTATGCAAATTAATGATATATTGATGCACACTTTTTAATTGTCGCATTTGCAAACCCAAGTGCAAGTTATCTCAAGTAATAAATTTCTCGGTGAGTTCGAGGTCGATCCACAGGAAATTGTTGAAGATTAAGGTGAAGTAAATATTTTGTTACTACGGTAAAAATTATTTACCTAAGTAAAAAAATCTACTATTGGTAAATAAAGTAAAAGTAAGATTAATTCCTTTTATAACTCAATTAGAATCCTCGCAACATGGAGGTTCTAATCGAAAAATACAACGTTAAAAGTCCATTAAAATGATATATGTAATTATATTATGATTCCTTTAATCATTTATTAACACAACCACTCATAAATGGGATCAAGCATTCACTGTGTCAATATTTTGTCTACAATAAATCAAGAACTCCACTTTATAAGGAGAGTTTCTAACACCACCTCTTGTAAATGGGTTAAAGCATTCACTGTGTCAATTTTTGTCTACAATAAATCAAGAACTCCTCTTTACAAGGATGGAGTATTCCCGTCTGTCACCCAGGATTTTAAATTATCAGAATCAAAATATAATACGTATAAAGAATACTAGAAAAATAAATCATTAAAGCACAAGAGATGAATAAATCTAACCTTATTTTATTACCAAGAGTTTCACACTTTAACTCAAGTAGACTGAAACTTATTTACACATAAACTAAAAGAGAGAAAAAGAGAAAAAGAGAGAGAAAGGAAATTAGAGAGAGGAAGAAATTCCTCAGAATTTTCCCTCCCCCGAAGCGTACATTCATTTTGAAATGAATTACCTATTTATAGGCAAATTCAAGGTTACTATGCAATGCACAGTAAGCTGAATAGTTAAAACTTAATGATTAAGTTTTAAACGTCATCAATGATGTTTTTTTATTTTTTTTTCTTTTTTTTAAATAATAATTGAGTAAATGCAATGTAACGTAGTGCGGCCCAGTCTTTTTATTTTTGAGAAAAGTGATCTTCATGAAAGTTGTAGGCCTGAATATTTGCTTTAAAATAGCTTTGGTTTAAGTCCAAAATCATTCCTAGAACTCAAGATATGGTCCAATTACTGCAGAGTGTTTAGACTCGATTTCATCTCCTCTATTTTGACTTTAAAGCCCAATATCACCTCCAATGAGTCTGATTCTGGAAAAGTGTTCAACATCAAAGTTGCAGGGAATTGTTTAAGCTTTCCTACAATACCAAAATCACATCAATCAGATATTTGCAACTCAAATTATAGCCGGTTTACTAAACACTTCTAAAGAGATAATTAAGGTTAATTTATGTAATAATTTATTTAATTGTCTACTTCGGTTCAAAATCATAAAATGTGTCAAAACCAACTTAATTAAGCCTAATTGAACCTTAAGAAACCTAGTGAGAGGATTACAAAATGTATAAAATACAGTGTTATCGTATATACATGACTTATTTATGTATTGTTGACATTTCTATGACTAAAGAATGATACATGAAACCTCCAATGCGAATTTTTGGGAAAAGACCCAATAGAGAATCGAAACGTATTGTGAGTGATTCTTACTTGCTATGTCTATTTGAACTTATTAATTTTGAATTGATTTTGTTATTAAATTTTTAAATGTAGTAGAGTCATAGGGACTCTTGGGATAAGCATAAACACACTATTGATTTTGTATGTTATTTTGAGTTGATAGTTTTGGTTATATTGAAATGTTTTAATATTGGTTTTAGACCAAAGATGTTAAATATTACGATAATGATTTGTGTCAAAGCTTAGGCCAATGATGGTAATTGACATAGATAATAGTTATGCTTATATGGAAAAGAAATTAGAATATATTTGAGTAAGTTTTCTAATGTTTGAAATTGTTCTCTATGAGATAAATTATTTTTTAGAAATTTGATCTTTTATTTTATTCTATTGGAAATTTGTTTTCATGAAAGAATGATTGCTACATATTTTATAAATTATATTTTTAGAAGAAGACATTGTTGGAACACTGTATCTAATAGCAGTAAATGTTAGCCTTGGTGCACCTAGGATTTGATTAGGCCCTAGCTAGTAGGATATATGTTGACTCTGTGAATAGGCAAACTCATGTGAGTTGGTAATGGTCTCAAGCTTAATGCTCGTCAGTTTAAGCCTTGGACTCGTCAGATGGTTAGTTTATTCATGAATTGTGTGCTCATTCTGTTTAGTTTTGCATGGTGGATTATCCCTTATGGATTGTGTTTTCAATTAGTTCCACTTATTTATTGAATTATTGAAAATTATTTCCCATCAACTATTATGTTTTTAAGTTTTGGATTTATGATGAATTGACTTGAGTTGTTTTATTGAGAAATTATCTTATTATATGATAATTTTTACTTGTTAATAAAAGACTCGTACTTCGCTTGTCCTGTTTATGTTATAATAGTTAGTAATTGCTCACTGAGTTGAAACTCACCCAAATCGTAATTATATATTTTTTAGATAAAGAAAAATAGATAGTTTTTTGTCCTACACCTCCGATTTGATCAAGGTAGTCTGAAATGGTTATCATTAGGCAGCCCAACACATTGTTTGTGTGGGCATATTTAAATATTCATTTTATTTTGTTCTAAATTTTTATTTGAAAGCCTTATGGGCTATTACTCTTAAATATGCTCCATTATTTTTATAAGCAAGATGTGGGACGTATAAAATGTTTTGAAAGGGTATTTATCAAAGTAAAGTATTTTGTTTGATAAACAAAATTGCTGGTGAAGGAAATTCACCTTTGTATATTTATGTTTTATGAGGCCTTGTGGTGGCATATTTAAGTTATCTAAATCAAGTTATAGATAAATTTGAGTTTTTTGGGAATCATGTTTGAATCTATTTTGCAAGTCAACATTGATTTCTACTCATTGGGTAGTTAGATGTTAATTTATGACTCGTTTTAGGCTTGCATGACTCGGATGAGCCTATAGCTCACCTTGGTTATGCACTAGTCATGGACCTCAGGTTCAAGTCGTGACAAAAGTAGTATTACCTAATTGGATCTTAATCTATGCTTTGGGGAATACCTTGTTATGCTTTAAGGGTATTCTAATACTAATTGGATTTCTAATTCAGATGAGACTAAATTCACATGTGAGTTTATTTTTATCCTTGTTGGAGATGTTATCACTTTGAAGTCATCCAAGTAGATCTGTATAGTCTGATCTATTGTGAAGGCCAAGTTTATTGCTCTTGACTTGGCAGGATTGGAGGTTCAATGGCTAAGAAATATCTTAACAGATATTCCTTTATAGAAAAAACCTGAAGAATCTATGTTTTCAGTATCAGTGATTGCCAAGCGGCAATCGTGAGAGTAGATAACAATGTGTATAATGAACAATAACAACTCAATTATGTGAAGCATATGCTAAAAGATAGAATTATATCCATTAATTATGTAAATTTAGAAGCGAATTTGGCCAAACCTCTGACAAAACCTTTGGGTAGGAAATTAATAAATGAAATATTGAGAGGAATGCAACTCGAGTCAATTTTTTCAAATTAACAGTGATGGTAATCCAATCTTTGTGATTGGAAATCCCATGAATAAGGTTCATATGGATAATAACAAGTCACTTGTTAATTCTACTAGTATTATTAATTTTTATCCATTCCATTGATTTGAGAAGTGCTAGATTGCAATGAATGAGAGGAACAATTAATTTTTGTCCATTCCATTGATTTGAGAAGTGCTAGATTGCAATGAATGAGAGAATAATTAAACTGAAAGCTTTTAATGAATTTCATATTTTTTATGGGTGGTGTATAAATTGCAGTATGCACTTGATGAAATTATTTATATGAGTATGGAGTGGGGTCATTCCTATGAGATTATGACATAATCTTTAGAGCATTCATAAATTACCTGGCTCGTACATGTCTTATTGGCGCAAAACTGTATTGAATAATTTTGGATAAGAAATTAATGTAAGTGATAAGATCATTGATTTATAAATAAAATAAGGTTCATAAAAATTCTAATCTTATTAACATTATTGTAGATCATGACTCATTTATTCTATGTGCTAGTTTATAATTCAAAAGATATTAGTGTTTATACAATAAATTCTTAAGGTGACGTGAGCGTCCTTTTTGACTTTAAAATATGTGAGAGAATGTTATATTTTGTTATAATAAAATAATTATTTCAAAAAGTCAATTTTTTGTTTAACCTTATCTTTTTCTACTAACTATTTGTACGTTGGATATTGTTATCTAATCTAACCTTTTAGCCGTTTCATACATTGGCTATTAATATCTATTTTTTGTACGTTGTAGACTTACTTTATCCATCTTCTGCTTCTTTCTATGATGTAGCTCGTTGAGTCTCTTATCCAACAACTTTTTTTAACCAGTAACTTAACGTTAGAGAATGGTCTTTTTTCTATCACCTTTGTAAATAGCTAGCCCAGCTGGGTTCCTGACGAAGATACACACTCAGAAAAAACATCGTTCTCGAAATATACTATTCTATTTAAGTTCATGTAAGGAATTCTATAAGTTATTTTTGTGTACTTGTTATTTTAAGTATGCAGTTGATAAGAAGTAACTGTTATATTTTAGAGAGTATTAATTAATCTTTTTTCTATGAAAAATAATTAATTATCTTACTCTAAATTAAGTTTTCTATATCCTCATAATTATTTTCCTCTACTTCATTTATAATTTGATCTACTTTCTTAAAAATATTAAATATTTTTAATATAAGATTCTCCCATGTTTTTAAGATATTAGTTACATTTTTTAGAATTTTTTAAAATTTAATTCTCCTATTTTTAATTATTAAATGAAGAAAATATTGAATATCTTTTATGTTTTCAGATATTATTACATTTAATTTTTTATTTAATACTTTCTTTAAAGTATGATTATAGTAAATATTTATTAACAAAATTCATTAACTATATATGATATTGTTTATACCGAGTAATCAATTTATGATGACAAAATACTCTTAAATCTAATGCACTTACACTCCTCGGCCAATATATGTAACAAATTATTTTATTTATTTAATTTTAATTTTAACTATCAATCTATTTTATTTCTTTTATTTTTCTTGTAAGAGGTGTGTAAATCCAATTCAAACCAAAAAATCGTACTCCAATTAAAATCAAATAAGTTCTTATTTTTTGTTTTAATTTTTTGAAAATCGATTGATTAGATTGATTTTTGGTTTTAATTTTCAAAATTGACATCTAATCTAAACTAATTAATATTATATAATATATTTATTTTTTAATAAATTTATATTTTTACTTATAGTGATTCTAATTTTTCACACACATATCTCTTATTTTATCTGATCAAATATTATTTTAAATATATAAATTTACTATTTCTATTTTTTATTTCTTTTTTATTACTTATTTTTATTTTTAATAGGCTAAATTGTCTTTAACTAATAAAATTTTAGATTTAAAAATTCTTAGTCAAAAACCTATTAAATCGATCCAATTCGAATTGACTTAAATTGGTTTAGATTGATTCGATTTTTATAATGTAATTAATTCAATTTAATCTAATAATAACTAATGTACATAATATTATTTGAATTGGTTGACTTTTATACTCAAAATCAATTTAATCTGAACCACTAACACCCCTACATGAATTCATTAACAGTCACTTTTCATTCATTAATGATTTTGTAAAAACATTTTCTTAGCATTTATCATTTTCCATGTAGTAAAATTATCTTGAAAAGTAGTTGATGACATTATTAATTAAATGAATGTTAACCTTGAAAAGAAAATAATAATTTTTTTATTTGGAATAAGGTAAAAATCAATCCTTATATAAAAAATGAAAATATATTATTTTAAGAGTGACTTAATCTCTTAAGTTACTATCTCTCTTAATTTTGAGAGAATTTTTTTAATTTTTAATTTAAATTATTTTTTAATTAATTATACATACTTTTTAAATATTTTTTCTCTTTTAATTTATATATTTTAAAATTTTAATCTGAATAAATTAATTATGCATATTTTTTATAATTTTAAATTTAAATATTTTTCTATTTTAATCTATATTTATTTAAATTCTATCTGAGTTTTAAAAAATTCCATACAATACACAAAATACACGCTAGTATTAAGTACAAGTGTTAGTACGTCGTAAAAATAAAAAAACAAAGGTATATTAAAGGTGAACTTACGTTAAGCTTGAGGGGGCAGCTGCACCCCCTCAGCCAAAAAATTTGTTTATAGTTTTCATTAGATGTATGGTAAAATTATTATAATAAATGTTTAAATATTTGCACCCCAAAACTTTTCTTCTATTTATGCTCCTGGGTATATATATACTTTATTTTTTTAATTATGCCATTAGGTGAGATGTGAGAACTGTCTCATTTTTCAATATCATTATTTTTTTTAGTTCTGCTCCTGGGTGTATATATATATATATACTTTATTTTTTTATTATGTCATTAAGTGTGATGTGACAATTATATTATTTTTTCTTTTAAATTTTAAATTTAAATTATTTTTTAATTAATTTGCATATATCATTTTTAAATTTTTTATTTATATATTTTTAAATTTATCTGAATAAATTAATTATGCATTTTTTTATAATTTTAAATTTAAATATTTTTCTATTTTAACCTATATTTATTTAGATTTTATCTAAGTTTTAAAAAACTCATACAGTACTACGCAAGATACATGCTAGTATTAGGTACAAGTGTTAGTTAGCATGTCGTAGAAATAAAAAAACAAAGGAATATACAAGGCGAACTTACGTTAAGCTTAAGGGGGAAGCTGCACCCCTTAGCAAAAAAAATTGTCTATAATTTTCATTAGATGTATGGTAAAATTATTATAATAAATGTTAAATATCTGCACCATTTGCACCCCAAAACTTTCCTTCTAGTTCTAATCCTGGGTATATATATACTTTATTTTTTTTTATTATGTCATTAAGTGAGATGTGAGAACTATCTCATTTTTTTCCTTTCAAAATTTAAATTTTAAAATTATTTTTAATTAATTATGCATATATTCTTTTTAAATATTTTTCCTCTTTTAATTTATTTATTTTTTGATTCTATCTGAAGAAATTAATTATGCATATTTTTTATAATTTTAAATTTAAATATTTTTCTATTTTAATCTATATTTATTTAGATTCTATCTAAGTTTTAAAAAACCCATACAATACATATGATACATGCTAGTATTAGGTACAAGTGTTAGTACGTCGTAGAAAAAAAAAACAAAGGTATATATACAAGGCGAACTTATGTTAAGCTTAAGGGGGCAGCTGCATCCCCTTAGCCAAAAAATTTGTTTATAATTTTCATTAGATGTATGGTAAAAATATTATAATAAATGTTAACTATCTGCACCATTTGCACTCCAAAACTTTTCTTCTACTTCTGCTCTTGGGGATATATATACTTTATTTATTTTTTGTTATGTCATTAAGTGAGATGTGAGAACTATATCATTTTTCAATATCTTTCTTAAGATATATTCTTTTTATTTTAAAATATTTATCATTTAAAGTAATTATCCAATTGTTGATAATGCTATTAAAGCATTAATAATAAAAAATATAATTATATTTGATAAAATTATCTTTTATTAAACTACTTAAAATATTTTTATTCTATTAATGTTTTTTCTTATATTCCATTTAGAGATACCAGAAGATAATGATATAGTTGAAAAAAAATAATACTTCCTTACATTATAAAACTAAATAAAAATTAAAAGAAATAACTTTTAAAATTACAATTTTTTAAAATAGAGACCCAATAATAGTTGGTCATAATGAAAGTGGACTAGCGAACCTTACTTGCAATGTCAATGGTACAAATCTTACAGTCTCCACTTTAAGAAAAACTTTACTTAATCACTATCTCTTATTTAAAATTATGAAAAGAATTGATTGTAAAAAAGAAAAAATTTAAAACAGAGGTAGCATATGCTTTCTTCTTTATCACATATTGCCTATGCAAGTTCATTATTGTTTTGTAATTAAAAGCATTTTTAATAAAATTGTAGATACCATATAATTAAAATTTAAATCAAATTGTTCCTATTAAACATCATAACAAACACAAATTATAACTCAGCTACTTCATGTTTTCAATAACCATATCACAAGCTGTAAAATTCATTCTAAGAGCAGCAATTCTTACAATTGCTGAAACCTCTCAAACAAATAGAATAACTATGCCAACGTAAAAAAATCAATTTCAACATTGATTTTCTTTATCTGTTGTAAAGTTTTTTTTATTAAAAATAAACAATACTTCATAAACTTAACATATACAAAATAATAATTATCATAAAAAATTAATTTTAATACTATTAATAAATATTAAAAATAAAATAACCCATATAATTCATGTGTATGATAATTAGTTTATAATATTTGAATGTGTAATTTTTTAAAATGAAGAAACTTATAATATGAATTTAATGAATATATTTAATGAAGAAAGAGGGTTTGATTTTATTAATTTAGTTAAAAAATATGTATGAATAGATAATTTATAGTATTCACTAAAAATAATAATAATATATTTTAATATATATTTTTTATAATTTTTAAAGAATATGTTACTTAAAGTATATACAGAACAATATATACAGAACCATCACTAATTTAATTGGTCAAAACGTGTTTGATGAACCTGGTACTGCCCTTCCTTTCTTGCACAACCACTGGAATATAATAAACCCGAGTTGTGTATGTACAAAAGTCTGTTCAGTTCACAATATCTGTCCCTCTCCCATTCACTATTTTGTAGTAGTTCTCAGACAACCATATGGTAAAGATGGATTGTGTGAGTCGTTTCAACACCCAATTGAGCACATCAACAACAATTTGCTTGTTCATCCATATCTCCTGCGTTTTAGCTTGTTGTGCAAAACATAGCCAAAATGTCTCTAATAAGACAATTGTTCCCAGGTTATCACCTTATACCCCAAAGAAGATAATAAAGAAAATCTACAAGGCAATTATCCCATATATGTGCATGAAATCAAAGCAGCAAAAGGAGTTATTGCCTTATACCTCAAAGAAGATCATAAAGAAAATCAGCAAGGCAATCCCATATATGTGCTCGGAAAAAAAGCAGCAGGAGGATGATAGATGCTTGTGGAAGAAGACCATATTGATGGGTGAGAAATGCCAACCTCTTCAGTTTTCAGGTGCTATTTTTTATGATAGTAAGGGAAATCAGCTTTCTGAGCCAAGGTCACCAAGGAGTCCTTTCCTTAATTTTGTCAGGCCTTGCAAAAAAGGCGATATAGAAATCTAGTTTAAGTGTTCAATTAAAACTGTCAAGCTCAAGCATAATACCATGGGCTACAATCTCGTGTTCTAAATCATAAGGGGCTTAATTAATGAAATAATAATATTTTTTATGTATATCATTATCAAGTCGCTCTGGTTATGATAGAGTTGTTCTGCATACATGAAACGAAAGCGATATTTTATTTATTATTCAATTTGCCATGAGAGATATATCAATTATACTTTCTGAGGCCACTTTAATTATGACTAGCTTAGTGTAAGAAACTACAATGTTTAGAATCATCTATCTTATATACACTAGGAGTTGATATCTACTAGGTAAGCCAAGTACTTTCACACCTCTCTGCACTTCTCCTTATTAATTTTGTTTTTCATATATAGATATACCCCATGTGTTTGAAAACTTTACATTTTCGGCATGAAGATTCTAAGAAAATATAATATGATTAACTGAAATATAATTTAGTAGTACTAGCGGCACTACAAGCCTGTTAATTAGTATTTTTTTGTTAATATAAAAAATAAATAATGATGAAGATTGTTTGAATTTATTTTTTATATTTATTTTTAAATATTTAAATGAATAACAAGATGTAATTGCAATTTTATCCTGTTTTATATTTTCTTTTAAATTTTCAAATGAATAATTAATAGTGATAATTTTGAAAATATAAACATCAGACACCAAAGTAGACAATAGAATCCGCATTTTTTAATTTTTTTCATTTAATTGTACTGTTTATTTTGTAATAAATATTGCATTATTACTTCTCACTTCTGCAACTAGTCAATACGTTACTTACATGAGGAAGTTAATGAGCGTTTTTCAGTTTTTCTGGGTTATTATGAGAGTTGTAACAGTTGTAATTGCTAGGTGTAGAAGGTGAGTGGAGCAAGGTTACAGTTTTGCCCTTTTCTAATTGGAGTTTAAACATTAATGTTATTTCTACACCTAAACAAATATACCTCCTCTTATACTTATCCTTTTTGGGTAGAAAAGAGAAAGAAAAAGTGGAGAGAAATAAGGTTAGTTTATTTTTATTTTTTATAGTAATAGGTGTAAGGAGTAGGTGTATGAGTTTGGGTGTAGAAATAACATGATTAGAGTTTAAATCAATATTAATGACAATTTTGAAAAGTTAAAATTAGACATCAAATCTCCAAATCGTCATTATTGGTGAAAATATAGATAATATAGATATACAATAAAAGAAAACAAGTTGAAAGCTCGAAGAAATAGTTTAAGAGTGACCGAAGACACATTATTGGTGGGTCTAGCCACATGATAGGACTCCCGATAGAAGAATTCTTGTGTCCACTCGGAGGAAGAAACTCCGAGAATATTTCTTCCTCCTGGTGAATCTTACACCATTGAAATCATGATGAGACCACTTCTAGTGGGATTCTCAAGAAATGGATGGTAAAGATGATTTACGGAAGAAGAAAATTCTTCCTCTAAGAGAAGGAAAGAATTTCTCCGATAAATAATGTGTGTATGGTGCACTTTGAGTTCATAGGGTCATCGATCCATAGTAAAATTATAAAATTGCTTGATTAAAATGGAGCAATTAATTACAATATTAAATACATGTTAATTTTTTTAAAAAAAGAATATATAAAAGAATGAAGTTAAAAAAGGTAATATATATAAAAATAATACTCCTTCCATTTCTTTATATCTATCCCTTTAGAAATATTTTATTGTTTTATTTTTTTTTTTATTCTAAAATATCGATAAGGTATTAATTACTTTTTTGAAATTGATATTTCATTATTTCAACTAAATGAAATGAGAAAGAATTAACAAAATTAAAATATTTTAAATATTTAAATAAAAAATAAGTTAGTCAATACCGTTATATTTTACTATAAAAACAATGCTATTTAATAGCTTCCTTATTGTGTAATTACCTTAAGCGATGGAATAAAAGAAATTGATGGAGTACAGAATTGCCTACCCAAGACAAAAAAAAAAAGAACTACATTATTGATAAAAAAAAAAAACAAATGTGTTCAAGTATGAGCCTTAAATTCATACTCATCGAGTCGTTTCACAATACCTATTTTTGTAAATGTTGCATTGATGCTCACTTTGACTTTATTTTATTTAATATCACTGCTAACTAAAATACTTTGTTATATTTTAATTTTAAAAAATGTTATTTTAAGCTCGAGTGCTATAAATGTTAAAACTTTATCTTGAAATTTGTGTTTGATTATAAATTAAAAACAAAAGTGTGTTGTAGTTAAACTTAAACACTCAGGCTTTCTATAGAACGATACTTTAAAGTTCAAATGCAATATTTATATTTTTACATTAAATAATATATATATTTTTTATATCTTATTTAATATTATTTATTATATTATTATTATTATTATTATTTATTGAATCATATTTATTAAAAATAATATAAATAATACTTACATTCTTTTTTAAAGATGTAAAATAATCATTTTTGTCCCACACGTAATCTTATTCTCATTATAGTCCTCACAGATATTTTCTATATCCCTTCTGTAACTAAAGTGGAGATCAGATTTTAGGCAAGAAATACACCAACAACTCGCCGACGGCCCAACAACTCAGTCATGGCTGCCATCAAGTGCTCCCAGGGCCCAGGCCACCCAGGGCCGCCAGCCGGAGAATTTCCACCTGCACTAGCAGCACCCCTCTTTAGTTTCTTGCGTGAAGGTGGAGCTCCATCACTTGATCTTGTCCATTCAGGATGATCCAGCCAGGTTTTCAGCCAAGTGGGTTTTCAGGTCTCATTGCACTCCGGAGCGTCCCCTGTGTTCCTCTGCAAATTGGCGGGCCAAGCTTCGCTATGAGAGTTGTGGCGGTGACGAGGCTATGACTTCGAGGCATCATTCCTACTATGAGAGACTAAGCTACAATATTGGATGCAAAAATCGCTAACTAGGTTAAATTCATTCTCAACACAAAATATTTTTCTTGATTCATATCATATGTGTGATTTCAGTAACCAATTTTGTCCTTTTTTTTTATAAAATTAAAAAGAAGAAATAAAAAAATCAAAATAAAAGAAGAAAAAATATGCATTCATATTTTTTTACATATAAAAATTTTACATCGATATTAAACTATTCACTCTACTGAAATCTCACGGAGCAATCAAACTCTTTCTTCCTCTTCCCACCTCTATATAAAGAGTTAGTCTTTTAAGGGTTTGAATCATTGCGAAAATTATACATTTATGTTTAATATTAAGTATATAGAGCACGAAGATTTTAATAAAAAAAAATTTGGATTACTTTTTAATATTTGATTTGTGAAAGTACACGAGACTTCTGCAACAGACGTGCATGAAGGTAAATTTAATTATTCTTTCTTTTTCCTTCTTTTTCATTTTTATAATTTTTTTATATACTTGTTTAGTTTATTTTAGCTTATTTATTAGTTAAATTGGTTTATTTATTTATTTATTAATTATTTATTTTTTAGATATTTTAAAATTAATTCAATAATAAATAATAGCTAGCTATGTTACGATAACTTGTTCACCTCATGACATTTTGAAAGATCAATTAAGTTACAATAATTTGTTGGTCTCAAATTTAATTAAAATTAATTAATTCATGTTTATTTTTTAAAAATTACGTTAACTTTGAACTTCTCGTTGTATTTAAAAATACATAAACTGAAAGTCAAGTAAAATTAAATTTTTATAATTTATTTTTTTATAAATATTTTAATTTCTTTTTTTTTTTTTATTTGTAAATATTTTGATTTTAATTTACTTGGTTTATATGTAAATAGTTTTCATTTTGTTCTTTGACCTTGAATATTTTAATTCTTAATTTTTTATATTGCTTGTATCTATTTTAATTGTCATCAATTTTTTAATTGTAATTTTTTTTATGTTAATTATCTTTTTATTTTCTTTTGTAAATATTTGTACTGTCATAGATTATTTATTATTTTTTGGCTAAATTAAATTTTTTAGGTTATTTAATTCACACAATTAACTTTAAAGTAATTATCTTAAGACTAATATATAGGAGTATTGTGTGACTAAATTTTCACTCTTTTACGTATATAACCGACTCTCGAATTTAATTTGACTCACGTATACTAGTTTTTCAAATTATTTTTGGAGTTTTTAAAAAAAAATTTAACTCAATAAATTGGTGGCGATTCTCTTATTTTTAATTTTTTTTTATTTTCTTTTCATCACGATCGGGACATGTGGTATTAAAAAAATTGGATGGATGATGATTGGATAGATAAACTATTTATATAGATGAACCCACAAGTGATCCCACTTTGAAGATAATAAATCCAACCTCTGCGGGTGTCAGGTAGGAAGGAGGTTCTGGGTTTTGCTGTGGGGGAAGAATAGTTGGAAGTTTGAGCTGTTTACAGGACCAATATGCAAATTTTGAATTAGTTTGTTAGAGGATGATCAAGTTGCTTGTCATGCATGCCTGCCGTGAATCATAATTTATTATTTATGAAGCACAAATACGTCATTTTTGAGGTGTATCTGCATATCAGACATGTGTTCGTATCAGATACATGAGAACGCGTATATGACACACAACTCAGATACCCTTAGACACGTCTCAGATACGCTTGAACACGTCTAAGACACGATCAATTAATATTTGTTTTAAAAAAATTAGTTTTCATGACTAATGTCCAATTAGTAAGCCCGTAACCCACTCAAGTTCAATCACATGACTGACGTTCTAAGCCATTATTTTCACATATCAGTATTTTAAGTTTTATCTTTTCATACACTACTATTAGACTTTTAAATTTTATCTTTTCACATACCACTATTTTCATCTCTTCTTTCTATCTCTACTTGTACCAAGATGTCCACTTCGTCGTTCTTGAATCTTGTCTCACACTACTATTCTCTCTAGTGATTTTTTTTTTTTTTGATATACATATATTTGTATATGATTAGTTCTATTAAGAGAAGTTAGTTTATGAGATTTTTTAAAAAATATCAATAGAAATTATACTTCTATATTTTTTAAAAAGAATTTATTAGATAATAAATATTGATATATATATATGACATATATTAATATATTATAAATTTTTAAATTTATAAAAATATATTAATAAATTATAAATTTTTTAATTTTATAATTATATTATATATATAAACTAAGTTTTTAATATATATATATATATATATATATATATATATATATATATATATATATGATTTGTCTAAGTCTTACAATATTTTGAATTTAATGTAATCTCATGTCCATGTTCATATCATATCCTGTGTCTATGTCTATATCTATACTTCATAATTAATTACCAATCAACGCTTACGAGTAGGAGTGAGTATTGTAAAACAACCCTTCAATATCTATGATCCACCTTCTTCAGCTATCAAAAGACCTTTTTTGTTGTTGTTGAATTTAGGTAGTATTTGGACTTACTTGTATGGACATTGACTAATTCACACCTTTTCAATCTAGTCAAAAGCAGGAGATTCATGTTATAATTAGAAGATTTATAAAAATATTTTTTATAATTTATCTTCAAATAATTGACATAATTAAGACTTGAAATTCACTTATCATATACTTTTCTACCATTAAAATTATTCTCAATTGCGCTATTTCAAGCCACAAAATTTTTTCTACGAGCAAAAATTCTTGTAATTATTGAGATATTTCAAACAATTGACATAACTTCGTAGGCATAAAAAATTAATTTTTAATATTCTCTTCACATGTTTCTAATTTATTTTAAAGAAAAAAATTTCTTGAATTTAATATATGAAAAATAATAATTCTGTCATAAAAAAATAAATCAATTTTAGTAAAAAAAATAATGTATATAAAATGTGAAATTATTCATGCAACGGATTGGTAAAATAAGTAGTTAAAAATTCTAAGAAAATAATTTATTTAATTTGATTTATAAATTAATTTCTATTTTGGAAACTCATTATAAAAATATGATCTAAATTGATTTGTAAATTAATTTTCATTTTGGAGAACATTAAAGATTAAATAAATTCATTTTATTTTATTAATTTTACTTTATTTTTGTCTTACTTAGAATAATACAATTTATATCACTAAAATTGGAGAAAAATGTCAATTCAAATAATTAATGTTAAATAGGATCATTTATAATTTTTACACATTCATAATTTTTGCACATTGTTAAGAAACTCATCATTTTCAGACAAGGGTGCTGCTTAGATTTGTCATGTTTTTGGTTCATGACAGTAATATATCATAATGATTAACTTCTTTAATGTTGTGGTTCTACTGCTTAACAAATCTTTTATTATTATTTTTTTTTTACCAAGCTATCCCCCAAGTGTTGTTGTGAGATTAATCTCATGATTGGAGGTGGTGGTCAAGTAAAATTATCCTCAATTATTATAGTTTTAATGATTACTTTTCTAGCTAGTACTTAGCAAATTGTCATTGAAGGTCTTTTGTGTGAGGATTACTATAAATTCGTGAATATCTGTATTCACAATTTTAATTGCTTTATATTTGGTTAGATTTGCGGCTAAAGATACACTCTGGAGAGTGTTTTTGTTTAATGCTTGCTAAATAGAGAATGCAAAGTTGCACTGGCAAATGCATAGTTTAAACGGATCCGAGATGAAAAGAAAAAATTTAAGTTTATTTTTTGATGTCTATTATATTTATTCTACTAATTAAGTTATAATATATGTATATTTAAAAAAAGAGTAAAAGAGAATATTAATAAATATATATCATAATTTAATTAATAAAATAAATATAATAAATATAAAAAAATAAACTTAAGTTTTCTCAAGATATGAAATTGTCTTAGTAGCAGCGTTGGGGCTGTTGCAACGGATCATATTCCAATTTCAACACAAACAGATTCTATTCAGAAGAGGAAAGATTTAATTTGATGGGAGACAGCTAAGAGATTAACATGAGCTTTCTTTTGTGCTTATAAGTAAGTCTTAGAAGGAAGGGTCTTTTACCTTTTGCTTTAAGTTGGGATATCAACTTATGGAATTTCATTACACATCTAATTCATTACCATCAAATTTTTAGGTGACTTTCTTTTGTGCTTACAAGTCAGTCTTAGAAAGAAGGGTCTTTTGCCTTTTCGGATACCAACTTATGGAATTTCATTACACATCTAATTCATTAGCATCAAATTTTTAGATTACGGAGATAAGATTTTGAATTCAATATCATATGAGATTTTAATTTAAAATAAATTAATATTAAATGAAGTGGTTAAACAAATATATAAATTATACTTAAGAGTTTAAAACAATCGATGTAAAATTCTAACATGGAATATAGTGTGAATATGGATAAGGATATGGTGAATATGAATATGGACATAGTGGAAACGGTCGATATGGATATGGAGGAGGCGGTGTATCCAGTTGTTGAGTGGACTGAGGCGTTGGTGGCGGTGGACATGACTGTTGATAAAGCCTTCTCTGCCTGAGATGGCTCAGCTTGTCTCCTTTGGCCTCCAAGTCACTGCTATTTCGGTTGAGTGCATTCCATGCCATTATCCCTGGTTGGCCTTGGAATTTGAACTGTAGGAGAAGTTACCTTTACTGTTGTAGATATGCAATCGTGCTCATCCAATGCAGCCAATATTTCCTCAGCTAACTCACGAAGAGGTTCTAAAGGGAAAGCGGCCCCGAGGTGTGCGCCAAAAGTCCAGTTTCTCTGTTGCATTGGCCTAAAGTAACAATACTCAAGATAGGATAGGATTTAAGGAGTGGCAATAAAATTCATTAATTTTTAATCCATCAAATCTGTTTATATTAAAATCAATTCAATTTATTCAATTAAAATTATATATCTTATTGGATTGAATTTAATGGATTAAATTTAATTATGGATAGTTAGTAATCCAACCAAAACATATATTGGATATCCAATGGATATCCAATTAAAACCAATCCAATGGATATCTAATATATTTTATGTTTTTTTAGAAAGAGAAACATATTTTAGAGAGAGAATTAATTTTTTTAGAGAGAAAAATATTTTTTTAAAATGAGTAGTTTGGATATCCATCCATCCAATCCATTAAAATAGATTAATGGATGGATTGAATATCCATCCATAAAATTGAGTTATAGATGGATTGGATAATATTAAATATTTTGTAATGGATCTTAAATGGATTAATGGTTTATTTTGAATCCATCCATTATAATCTGATCTAAAATCAAATCAATTCATCCATTAATAGTATTAAACTTGGATAAGATTTGATATAAAGGAGTTAGAAGTATTGGAATATTTAGATTTATAATAAATTCTTTTTTATAAAAATTTATATATTAAGATTTAATTAAGTTTTTAATAAGAAATCAATGTATAAATTTATATAATATAATATTTAATAAAATTATAATATATTATATTAACTTATTCTTTTAAATTTAATACAAGATGTGAAATAGGCCAATGAAGTGAATAAGTAATTAAACAAAGAGTAGTGATATTCACGCGGGCAAAACACTTTACATATTTTACACAAATCTAATTATTACCCTTCATTTTTCTTTTTCTTTCTCTCTCTCCCATTTTATCCCTCACATCCACGGCCCCTCTTTCTTGTGTGAGGGTAAGTGAGGGTGATTACCTTGAACAAATTATGACTTAACAAATATTAGAAAGGGAAATAATTAATTTACCAACATTATAATGAACCCACCATCTAGTGCAATCCATCGTCGAGCCACTCGAGAATACCACTTCAACTATTCCGAGTCTTCTCTCAAGTACCCTGTAAATGGCTCTCCGGTGATGACTCGATTATGTGGGTCCATCCATATGTCAAAGTACTTGTGGTACTATATCACATTGCAAATGGCCTTGTAATGTAAGCTTGTGGATCGATGTTCTCTGGCTTAAGTCTTGGGATGTACCGCCGAAGCCCAAACTGACACATCACTAGATCAAGCTGATGCCCAAGTCACAATATCAAAACAAATGAGCGGCACGCACACCATATGCCACTCCTGGCTACGCAATAATCTGGGAGTGTAGACATCACGTCTGCAGTATATGGCTAGCATACAATCTGCAAGAAACACATGTGGTTATAAATATGAAAGTATTCACATAATTGTGCTAAATAAAAACTGGGTCCTGGAAATGATATTTGCCTCATGATGTCTTCGCCGATCAAATTGGTGCCTAAAACACGACAGCACATGTGTGGTAGTCTCGCCGTTACTATTCCCAAATTGCCATATGTTAGTTTTCACATAAATAAACATATGTTATTGTTAACTATAATTAATAAAGACACAATACCTACCGTTTGCCTAAGGGTGTGTCAACATAACGATCATCAAAGTCATCCATCAATCGTACGAAGGTGCAAGATGGGGAAATTTATCCCATGCCCACAACTGTAGCAAGACATATGTCCCCTCCCATCTCTTTACGGTCATAGCTTGTGGCCTTACAAAGCTGTCGATATAAACATGCCAAACATACTGAGCCCCAACTATATGTGCCTGTGACTTCAAAATCTTCCAGGAATGGCAGAAACACGGATTTCAAAGGAGACGCATTGACTGGAGTCCCATCTATAGCTAGGCCTAGTTGGATGGCAACATCTTGCAAAGTAATAGTACACTTTCCTTGTGATAAATGAAATGTGTGCGTCTCATGTCTCCAGGGCTCTACAAGTGCACTAATTACTAATTAGATGGTGGTCGATTGGTATATCACCAATAGATGATACCCCATAAAAGCCTACCTGACGCAAGTAAGGAAGAATCTGCTTTGGTGTGGTGGCATATTATGACCCATTTTGGGGGCTTGTATAACTCGATCATTCTCTCCATTCTATATATGTTGAGATATGTGCACACTTTGCAAAGTAAGCAATGGTGGATCTTCTAGCCTGGGTGCCTTTGTCGTCTTGATGAACTGATTGCCATGTGTCACATACACCTGAAATATGAAATATTTTATCATTTTATTCCTAGTTGTCCCAATTATTATGTTTAAATCATATGATTAATGGGAGATAATTTATCCAGCCAATTCTAATTTTTATCCACAAAATAAAAAACTTTGTTTATTAATTGTTAGATGCTTTAATATTTTTAATTTTCCACCTAAGATGTATAAATTTGTTTCAGTTATAACTTATATACCTGTTTATCCTGCTAAATACATTTTAGTTGTATAAGTTACAATAAAAAATATATGTTAAGAAACGTGTAAGTTTAATCACTAAATAGATCTCGAAACCATTTTGAGCCAGATAGGGTCAGTAGTGGGTCCCTAAGTGGCCCCTAATGAAGCGGCCTGGCTAGGGGAGGGGTGCAGGGATAAAAGAGTGGAAAAGTATGTGAGATTTTTTCCTACAATTTTGGTTGAATATTTTATAGCTGACAAAATGAAATAAATGAAAAAAAATAAGATAAAATAAAATAAAATTAAATAATTTAAATTTTTATATTTTTATTTTGAAATTTAATGATGAAAAGGAGAAAAAAATTTTATTTCATTATTTAAAAATTATAGTAGAAATGAATGGAATAATAAGAATTATAATTTATTATTCTTATATTATCCTTATTTCAAAAACATTAAATTTTATGTTTTTAATAAAAATTTATACGAAATCTCTACTATAATTATAATATGCCTTTATCAGAATTTCTAATAAATAATAAAGCAATGTGCATTCAAAAAAATGAAAAAAAAGTTACTTTTATAAGATTACAAACTTTACCATCTAGTTTTTTTTTTTTTTTGTGAACTTTACCATCTAGTGTTGATTATACCTAAAGCTAGATGAAATATGCGAATCTATTTAATATTTAAAAAATTATAACATATCATATAAAAATAATTATAAAAAATGAGTGTGAATTATAAATACAAAAAAGTGCAAGAAAAAACCAAAGATAAATAAACATGAGAATTTGAATACGACGTTGTCACTTGACTCACATAAGCAGCAATAACTGATTTGTTTTTTAATAAATAAATAAATAAATATATATATATATATATATATAATATCTTAGTAAAGAGAAATATTTGTGTAAATTAAACAAATCAATAAATGATATATTCATATTTTTTATATAAAATAATTATGTGATACAAGAATTTATGTAATTATTTAAATATTAATTAATTTAACTTATGTAACTATGTAGACAAGATCTACAAAAATGTATTGATTAATTTAGTTTATAAGATTATGTAGACAATGTCTGCAAAAATATCTTTAGTTAGTAAGGGCCGTTATTGTTGGCCAACTACCATGCAGTAAAATTTTAATAAATAAAAAACAATCATATAAGACCCATAATATAAACACTGGTATTGGTTTATTTGCATATACTCAATACCAGTTACGTTAATCAAGTATTTGAGTGTAAATCAGCCTAGAAGCCAAAGGCAGAATGACAGGGACTGGTCGGCGGCAACCACAACGGCTACAAGGAGAAGCAGCTCTATATCAGCACATCTCAAATTTGTTAGGATTAAAGGATAAAAATGTAATTTTATAATTATATTAATAAAACACAAGATGATTCCATTCCATAACCGATAAACCTATAAATTGGGAGGAGATAAAATTTCATCTCATTTCATTTATCTAAATATAGCCGTATATTAATATATAATTGTATATGTTCTAACTCTTACTAAATAAATTAATAATAGGGAATTAACCTTTTTCAATATACATAACTTTTAAAATTTAAAAGTGTTGTTAATATAATTTGTTTATATTATCATTTAATTATGTATTATAATGCTATAAAAATATTTAATTATCACAATAATTATCTTAAAAATAATATAATTAATAATATATGATTAATTGATAATATATAAAATTTTTCGCTAACATTACATCAAAATTAAATTCAAATTTTTAAGACTATTTTTTACATACTTTAATTTAAAAATTTTCACTTTATAAAACAAATTTTTTTTCAATACTAAACCTACTTGGAGAAAATTTTATATACACTAAATGTAATACATTTAATGATTTTATAATTGTCTAAATTTAATTTAATAAGATTTTATTTTTAATTCAAAAACCAGTATGATTATACATAGTCATATATCATATTTTTATTAATGTAATATATTATAATATACAAAATTTCTTCTTATAGGCTTAGGAAAGTCCTCCTTGGAAATGAAGGAGAGTAAAATAGATAGAAAATTGGTGTTCTATCAAGGGAATTAAATATTTTTATTATTAATAACTTTTTTTTAAATAAATATTATTTATTAATTATTTTTTTATTATATTCTCTTATTAAATTTGATTTTTTAAAATTATTAATAATAGAGAGAATATCAATATATTAATGTATTTTTTTCTCTATTTTTTTTTAACTATTAATTTTACTTTCATCTAATTAATAAATGAAATAATTTTAACTATCCATAAAAGTTAAACTAACGATTAAAAATAAATGAGAAAAAAAATAAAAAAAAAATGTTCCATCAAGAGTATTAAACCCCCATCAAAAACTAGAAAATTACAAGTAAATGTCCCCATCACGTGAGGTAGCATCTGACGGTACAAAACTAAGTAAGTTTACTTCATAATAATTTTATCCTGCTAGTTGCATCTAAATGCAGATTTAATATTAATTAAACCCAATGTTTTTTTTACCAAAAAAAAAGACAATAATTTTAAATTAAAAAAAGTTATCAAATAATATTTTCATGGCAAAGAAAGTTTGAATTGAAACTGCCCCCGTACCTGTACAAGTCAATTTAGATGGGTTTGAAGACTGAGTGAGATTTAGCTAATCGTCGGCGAAGATGTTCCCCAAAAGGAGAAAGAAGAAATGAGGCATGGAAGTGAAAAATCACACTTCACGGGCTAGGAACATAACAAATAACAATGGAAGTGAAAATCACACTTGTGTTTGTTTGTTTGTGAGTGTCGAAAATGGAGGCTTTAGAGAGAGAGAGAGGAACAATCAACAATGGCAGCGGCGATGGTTGCTTTTGTGAGAACTGAGAACCTAGGGTTTGTGAAGGTGAGAAAGAGAAAGGGGATACACGTGGCGTAACTGTGATTGGGCCACGTGTATTGAAATGAGAACGGTGCCTTTCAATTTAATTCAATTGAGTTCATCAATGGCTTCAGTCATCTCTGTCCATGGCCCATGGCCCATGGCGGAAGGATTCTTCTTCGTCTAGAAAGTTGCAATGACAAGTAAGGTAAGAAGCTAACAGAGGACAATTACGTAAATTAACTGAACGCATCACTTACAAATTTTGTAGCATTATGCTAGAATTTTCTAGTTCTATATTGTTGGTTTGGTGTGCACAACTTAGTGAAAATAAACATGGTGCTCCTGATTGCTTAGTTTTTATTTTTTATTTCATTTTTTATACATCATACATATTTCCTGTTGTGGTTTATGCTAGTCTAGGAAATTCTGTCACTTGTGTTTTCTCTCCTTTTTAAAGTTGTATCTGCAATTATAGGCCCCCAATTAACTCATTCATGATTTTAAATTACAGTCTACAATTATAATTATGGTCATAATATTATAATTTTTGTGATTTCTACAATTGTATCGCAACCACAATTATAATCATATTGACCGCATTTTCTCATAATTTCCTACAATTGATTGTAATATTACAATTTTAATAATTTTTGCAATCACAACTGCAATGCAAGCGCAATTTAAAATCATGACCCATTTAATATAAATTATATAGATTTGCTTATGAGATATGCTAATATTTGAAGTACGTATTGAATATTGTTTGGGAGAATCACATTTCTTGCTCTACCTAGTTGACAATTATTCTCTTTGATTGTTAATTTTAAGTTTAACATACTAAAGTGTTTATCTTCTATATATCCTTTGATCTCAAGACAATTTGTATAGCACTGTTCTTGCACATACTTATGAATTCCTTGTGCACTGAATAAGTAAATTTTTATACACAATACCTTGTGGAGCTGATCCGATAATATCTTTATTCTATAACCAAAGAAAAAAAAGTTCAGACAACCATGTTGAGTTTTAGTACGTTTAGGGGCCTTTTGGGCATAATATCAAGGAAAATGTTTTTTTTACACCTCCAATACGTGTGAGATATTGTGTCTGATGTGACTTAGATTGGATACTGTT
Organism: Ormosia semicastrata; assembly: GCA_029884595.1. Classification (NCBI taxonomy): domain Eukaryota; kingdom Viridiplantae; phylum Streptophyta; class Magnoliopsida; order Fabales; family Fabaceae; genus Ormosia; species Ormosia semicastrata. The sequence continues at coordinate 31,942,234 of JAQQTO010000059.1, read as the reverse complement.
ATATACAATATGTAAAGTTCGAATTGATTTACCTATGCAGATATAAGTGGGATATGGTCTGGGTGTCATATTATAGATGTTAACATAACTCCAATACCAATAGCAATTACTTGGTCATCTTTGTCTCAGCTGCTGTAGCTTTCTGTGCAAAATATGATGGCAGAGTGTATCAAAACATAGCCAAAAACACCTCTAATTGGATAGTTGCTCCCAAATCACCACCTTTAAAAGTTAGAACCCCCGAAAAAATATAATCATAAATAATATCAGCAAGGTGCTCCCATATATGCACTCTGTCCAGAATCATTATCACCATCATACGGAATTTCATTACACATCTAGAATCATTTCCATCAAATTTTCTAGATTTCTAGCTTCCTCTTCATCAACAATGGCGGTGGTGGCATTTGTTACATGAGGGGTTCCTTTGTTGTTCATCTGTAGCTTCACTAGTAGGCATTATATGTTTACCACTCGCATTGACTTTAGGCTCAACATTTTGGGAAGGATTAGGATGATATGGTGGTGTCCCTGAACCTAGAGACTGGTGAGGATATGGTATATAGGTTGGATATGGATATGGTGGATATGAATATGGATATGGCGGATAAGGTGGATATGGATACGGTGGTGGCGATGGATATTGCTGCTGAATGGACTGATAGGTGGGCGGTGGTAGATTTGAATGCTGATCCTGAGTTGCATGTGGAGCTGATGGAGCCTGAACGGATAGACCCTTCTCTGCCTGAGATGGCTCAACTTGTCTCCTTTGGGCTTCATATCCCTGCTATTTTTGTTGAGCACATCCCATGCCACCATCCTCTGGTTGCCTTGGAATTTGAACTGTAGGAGGAGTTTGCTTGGCAGGCATAGATATGCAATCTTGCTCATCTAATGCAGTCAATATTTTCTCAGCGCACTCACCAAGAGCTTCAAATGTGAAAGACGAGCGACCTTGAGGTGTGCTCCAGAAGTGTAGTTTCTTTGCAACATCGACCTAAAGTAACAAACATAAACATCAGTGAAGTTGGTAAGTTGTTAAAACAAATTAATGACAAAGAACTAGCTAGATAGATAAATTATTTTCTTACCAACTTTTCTTTGAACCTGCCTCCTGGTGTAATCCATCCTTGGATCTCCCGAGAAGACCACTTCAAATATTCTGGATTTGTCATTGAACACCCAGTAAATGGCTCACCGGTGACAACTCGACTATGCCGATCAATCCAAATGTCAATGTATTGTTGGTGCTTATATAGCCAATACACATCATCTTGTTCTTGATCTTGATCCTGCAATGCATTATTCTTGTTCAGTTGCTCAGGCAGACCTGGTTCTATTGGAATGTGCTGTCGAAGTCCAAACTGTCGCATATCAGGCCGATGTCATTCCGCCATATGAAAACATATGAGCGGCACTACAGCACACCATATGTCACTCCCGACTAAGCAATATTCAAGGAGTGTAGACAACACATCAGCAGTGTACGCCTGCCACACAGTCTGCAAGAAACGTATTTGATCATAAGTATAAGGGAAAATAGCGTCCAGTCTTCTAAACATTCACTTAGTTGCAAATTGTCACTCCAAACTTTTAATTATTTTAATTTAGTTCTTAAACTACGTTAATTCATGTAATTAATCCTTTTATCCAATCTCAATTAACTTAGTAATGGAGCAATGTGACATGTGCAAGCACGTGACTCATTAATTGAAATGGCAAAATCTGTCTACGTTATGTGGCAAAATATGATATTTAGTTGGATGAAGAATGTTAAGAATATATTCTCTCACACATTCTTTTCAACCATACTTTTTTTTATTGGGTTACGTTAAATACTAAAATACACAATTAAATTTAATTAGTATGTAATTAATTCAATTAACGTGTAATTAACTCAATTAATGTGTAATCAAGTTTGAGTGTATGTTTTAGTATGTGACGTGGTTTAATAAAAAGGAATATGTTAAAATGAATGTGTTAGAGAGTGTGTTCCTAACATTATCCTTAGTTGGATTTTTTATTTCTGTTTCTGGTTTTTCATTTCCAATTTGGTATGTGATTATGGTTCATTTTCTATTTTGTCATATGATATGTGATATCTGGTTATGTTTTGTTTCTGATTTGGTCCTGATTTTGCCTAGTCAATTAATGAATCACGTTTTTGCATGTGACACAATGTTTCGTTAATTGAGATTAGATTAAAAGACTAATTGTAAGAATTAATATAGTTTAAGGATTAAATTAAAAGATTTAAAAGTTTGACGTGACTATTTACAACTAAGTGAAAGCTTTAAAAGTCTGAATGCTATATTCCCTCTATTAAAAAGTATTCACGTAATTAAAACTTGAGTCGTGAAAATATACTTGCCTGATGATCTCTCAGCCGATCAAGTTGGTGCCTATAATCAGGCAATGCAGGCATAGGAGTCTTGCTAGAACTCTTTTGATACTGCCATCTGGTAATTGTAACAAAAATGACTATATGTTAAACATGCATGAGAAAAAAAAATCATAGATAAACAAACAAATGACATGATGTTACCCAACGTCTGCCTAAGGGCGCCTTTAACATTGCAATCATCGGATTCATTTGTCAATCGCAAAGGTGCAAGATGAGGAAATCTATTCCGTGCCCACAGCTGCAACAAGACACGTGCACCTCCAATTTTTGTATGATTTTTCTCGAAGGCGGTACACAACTCACTGTATAAGAATGCTAAGCACGCTGAGCCCCAACTATATGTGCCGGCAACCTCGAAATCGTCCAATAGTTCCAAATACTTAAGGTACACATATTGTGTAGATTGATCTATGAATAAACTGCCTCCGATCAACCTCAATATGTAAGCACGTGGAAATTGTTGCACCTATTGTTCTGTGGCATCATCTGGAAGTGAGTTGAAATGGGATTCTATCCATGACATACTTAAATACCCATCAAGTATGGCTTCCTTTGGAGGCACAATTCCCGATAGCCGCCTACAATAATCTGGCCATGACTTTATAATAAACCCAGACACCCAGTTATTCGACTTCCATCTATAGGTATCCCTAGTTGAATGGCATCATCTTGTAAGGTGATAGTGCATTCTCCCTGTGGCAAATGAAATGTGCGTCTTTCGTTTCCAACGCTCTACAAGTGCACTAATTAGATTTTGGTCGATGGGAATATTATATAACCAATACACGCCTGGCGCAAGTTAAGGAATAATACGCTCTGGGGGCATATCATGACCTTTCTTTTTACCCTTTGTAACTCGTAAAATCTGAACATCCTCTTCGTTATGCCGTGAGACGTGCACATTCTGCAGCATAGTAAGCAATGATGGGTCTTTTGGGTTTGATAGGCATTGTATGATTTGGATGCCATGTGTTACACGTACCTAAGATATCTTTTTCCCATTAGTTCATAATAACTATCTCAACCATTAGGTTCAAATCGTACACCTGACCATAAGAAAAATTAAATTCAACATAGATAATTTTTTTTTACTAAATATTGCATACTCTAATGTTTAGTTTTAATCTAAAATAAAATATGTAATTTTTAACAGCTGTTTATTTCTACTTAAGTTGCTAATTTCATTTAGTTGTATAATTTATAATGAAAAAAAAAATTCGTAAGAGACTCGTTAGTTTTATCACTAAACCAATACTTTTATAAGTTTTAGATAATTTTTATATACTCAATTTACAATTTTCACCTACAAGATTATCTCATTTTTATTATTTTCACAATTACCATATTAATTACATAATTTACATTTAAAATCGTAAAAATCTATAATTATATATTTTTTATCTGATCTATAACTAAATAATAGAACACATTCAATACTAATAAAATATTCAAGTGTAAATTAAAATATCCAATACTAATAAAAATTCAAATTCAAATTCAAATGTAAATAAAAAATTCTTAAATAATAAAAAATACTAATTATAATTTATAACTAATATTTTCTTGAGAAAATAGAGCTTGAAATTCCAATTACCGGTATTCAATACTAATAAAATATTCAAGTCAAATTAAAATATGCAATACTAATAAAAATTAAAATTCAAATGTAAATAAAAATTCTTAAATAATAAAAAATATTAATTATAATTTATAACTAATATTTTCTTGAGAAAATAGAGCTTGAAATTCCAATTAGCGGTATTCTTCAAGTGAGTCAGGTGTGTGTGACTGAGATGGAACGATGGTTGCCTCGTGGTTGCAGGAAAGTACAAAGGAGAAATGGAATGAGGGTTTGATGAGGAAATGGAAGTGAAAATGAGGCTTGGGGTCTGAGTTTTTAGGTCTGTCCAAAATGGAGTTGCTAGAGAGAGAAAAGAAAGGGAAAAAGGACAGCACGTGACTGATCCTGTCACTTTCATTGTGCCACGTGTTTCATTTGTTGCTGTTTACTTTTTGTTGTTGATTTTATAACAGATGTTTAAAAATTATTAAATATTAATAGTAGCCAGTAAAATGCTTAACAATTTATCCTCTTACTGAAACTCTAGGGAAAAAAACGATGAATTATGGAGTAACGCCCCATTTTTATATCATGTTTGTCATCTGGTTACTTATCATGGTGCTATTAGGATCTGAACTGCTGGTAGAAGCAGGAGACCAAGACGTGTCATTCCTTTGCCTCCAGAAATTCAAGGAAAGGTTTGGACTTGGAGGAGCCAAATTCGTGAACAGAAGTCTTATTTGAAGAGCGCCTGTTATGTGTGCTTTTTCTCCTTTTAAAAGCTTAGTGTAGGTAATATACCATTTGTGCTTTCTCTCCTTTTAAATGGAGAGTTGCAACTAGGATGCTAACATTTGAATCTCATTTCTTGCTCTAGGGAAAATCATGCAAGTGGGCAAGAATCATCTTGGACCAAAGCTACAACTACAATATGATTCTTTTATCATCATTGAATAACATCCATTATGTATATTCCATGAAAATTGAACAATAAAAATGATATATACAGCTTAGAAGCATTTGTGTTTTCTCTCCTTTTAAATGGAGAGTTGCAACTAGGATGCTAACATTTGAATCTCATTTCTTGCTCTAGGGAAAATCATACAAGTGGGCAGGAATCATCTTGGATTCCAAAGCTACAACTACAATATGATTCTTTTATCATCATTGTATGTATATTCCATGAAAATTGAACAATAAAAATGATATATACAGCTTGGAAGCACCATATATATCATAAAAGCAACTACTAGTGTTAAAAAAAAAAAATCTTTTGATGATCACCTTATGTTTCTGGTTTGTTATCTTCAGCAGCAAGAGCATGGATGCGGCTCCTTAATTCTTCAAAAGCCTTCATGCTCCCTGCATCAAAGCCGCCCGCAAACTGAAAAGAGTTCCACACTACTATTTAATACATCATTCTATGTATTTTTTAGCACAGCCACATAAAGTATAGCTTTTTCAGCCATAAAAATGAGTTGGAAACAGTGCAGTAAAGTTTGTTACAGATTAGCTAACCAAGTTTATCTATGCAAAATAATTGTGTTTTATGACTTCACTTAGAGGGATGTGGAAGAGTGATATGTATCATCAGCACAAACAAGTGAAACAAGAGGCCTAAAATTACCTGATGAACTCGGAAAGCAAAACGCACGCCTTGCAGAATCAAAAACTCTCTGGTTGGTTCCTTCTCGGGGCCAGATAAGATATCAAGTTCAGATGCAACACGTTTCATATACCTCTTTGCCAGTTGCACAGAAGAAAGCTTAATCTGCAATGAGAGGGTTACCAGTAAGTGATCATTTGATAGCATCAAACAGAAGCAGGCATCAATGCAAGGTCGTAACGGCAAACCAAGGCATGCACTGCACCATGTTATCGTGATACAAAATTTTGGGGTGTTCTATAGAAAAGTGCATATAAATTTAGGGGAAGAAAAAGAGGTAAAGTGCAATTGTGCAAAGAAGAAACACAGGTGATACAAAATTTTCTACAGAGAAAGTATGCTTTTGGAGGGAATGGTCAAGTTCATTGTGGTCCAATTAATTGTAATAGCATAATGGTAATTGTAACCAAATATTAAAAAAATTGCAAGCTCAACAGGCATAGAAAGAAAACACAACTTCAATGAGTAAATCCTTTGTGCGAACTAGAACACAAACTGTTTCTGTTAGTTTAGAAGCATACTTTGCCTACAACTCCTGAATCTAATAGCCAATTTACTGGGATTCCAAACTCCCTGTACCGTGAAATTGCCATATCTCTTGTCCGTAAGAGTGCATATACACTTTGCTCCACTCTGGAAATAAAAACAGAACAAGAAGGAAGATATGAGATGATAAATTAACTGCATGCTATATCTATACAGCACTGCAAAGAACACATACACCAAAAAACATCAAACTAAATGAGTATATGTCATGTTCTATATTTGTGACTTGCAAAGTCTGAATCTACAGCATTAAAGTAGATATCAGAAAATAATTTATATTCCTTCATGAGTAAGAGTCATTCTAGATTGAGTTATCAAGAAAATATTCACCAACTATCAACTTCCTAAGCTAGTATTCATGGTAAATAAACCTACAGCATAAAAGAAGATGCATACTTTTCAAGCAATGAGTACATTTTCTGCAAAGCAGCTTCACATGGGAGTTTGGGATCATCAGTGAAAGTGGAGACTCGCTTCTCCAATTTCATCAGCTTCTGATATTCAAAAGCTGCCTCCCTCAGTGCATCTGCTTTCCCTTCAGGCCAATCAAAGTGCTTGAGAACAGCTCGTTCATCAACCTTACGTAAGGAATAAAATGAGATGAATTAAATGCAGAATTGGATATAAAGTTGCAAAGGAGGAAATGACCTTTTTTTCTAAAAAAAAAAAGGTGAGAAATTCAGGCAAAAGTGACTGACCTAACATGAATAAATTGCAATGCATTTTTCTAGGAAAAGAAAATAACGAGGTTTCCTAGAGAAAATGGGTTAAAGACAGCACAAAGGTATCAATTTCCATGCTTTCTCACAAAATCTACAATTTGCATGAATTAGTTTTAGAAGCATGTTTTCCTATGATGGATGAGCAATGACCTATGATGCACCTGGATATTTAGTATTTAAGATCCGATACGATACGAGATTGTGCAGGAATGATAATTTCTTAAAAAATAGGATACTAGTGCGATAGGATACTGACATAACATATATATAAAAAATTCTAAAATATATCATTTTAAATAACTTAAAGTATTAAGTATCAATAGATAAATTATATTCAAATTATAATATAAATAATTAAAAAATTAAAAAATTTACAAAATCACAAATATGTTATAAATAAAATAAATGTTTAAAAAGCTTATTTGCACAGCCACTCAAGAATGACTAGAAACTACCCATTTCTATTGATAAATATTTAAAAAATAAAAAAAAACTTAATAAAAGAAAAGAAAATGACCAAACAGCAATAAACGAAAGAAAATGGAAGCCTGCATAAGGGAAATACACACAGAGATGGGCAAAGAATGCAAGGTTCAATAGTGGAGAGCCAGCGCAGGTGGCGGCATCGGCTAGGATGGCGACCAAATGGATTTGCTGTGTTTGGTCGATGGGTGGCCGGTGATGGAGCTCGCGGGGTTGCCGTAGATCTGGATGTGGTGGCGAGGTGGTTTGGTGTGGCAGATCGACAACGAGGAGTCTCTGTTTTGCCTCAAAACAGAGAGTCACACAAAGATGGAGGAGGGAAGGCGGACGAGCTTCGACAGGGAGAGAAGAGCTTCGAGCAAGGAGAGACGTTTTCCGGCGTGCCGTACGCGTCTCCGTTCCCGGTACGCACCGGACACTGGTACGGCGGCCTGAGAGCCGTACCGGTGCTTCATAGGCAATGACACTTAAGGCTTACCAGGAAGGAAAGTTCCTCATCTAGCCAGTTAACAAAGGCCACTAGATCTTCAATCTTAGAGAAGGAGGCTGCTCGAACTTCAGTTGCCAAGGCCATGACAAAATCACCTTGTGTTTCTACATCAGCTTTCACCTAAATCCATTAAAAAAAAATCTAAAATTTGTAATGACTTAAATGCTAAAATGAGAAAATAACAGAGCAGAGGGAAAATTTTAACATACAGCTAAGAGGAATGATGATCTATTCTCAATTTCCCCAATCATTTTGCTCCTGGTATCAGATGCATTAGTTTTTGAAGAAATTAATGATGAAGTATCCTTCTTTGCATCTCGTTTCATCAATGTTTGATAAAATTCAACTAGCTCAGGAGCCCGGTGAACTTTGTCACCACCCATTGCTCCTCTTGGTAGGCTTCCTGGGGGAGGGGGAGGGGCAGGCAGTCCACCTGGTGGTGATGGTGGAGAAGGAGGCACAGGTGGAGCATATTGTACTCCACTGGAAGGATTTGAATTTGTACTAACAGGAGCACCAGCAGATGGTTTAGGAGGTGGTCGAGGCACCCTAGGAGGCCTTTTCTCAACGTGTGCAGGCTTCATCTTGCTAATGGTTTGATTATTAACATTATTGCCATTGTCAGATTGATCATTCGCGTTCTCGACATTTGGACTACCAGAAACATATGCCTTCTCCTTTATTTGAGTAAGTTTTGGTGGCAAAGATATAGGCCTCTCTCTTTCAGCCTTGGTCATATTCAAATTTGAATTGTCACCAAACTTCTGCACTCTTGCTTTCTCAGCCTTTTCCTTAATTTGTTTCTCCCTTGCTAAGGCCAATTTATGGCGGTCTTTATATAGAGGATATTTTTCATCCAGAGACCCATCAACTGACTTAGACATCAATTGGAATGAAGCTGCAACAGAATTTAAGGAGTCATTGGATGAAACTTTTCTTATGTTAGGAAGAGTTGGAGTTTCAGGAGAATCAGGTTCCTGATCCTTCTGCCCAAAGGTAGTGATGGCAACAGTATCACTAGCATTCCTTAGCATCAAGGATTCCAGAGGATCCCTAGGTCTATTGCTCATACTCATCCTGCTTGGAGAGCCTTCTGAAAGAGACCTGGCTGGTGATGAAAGAGCACTTGAATCATCTTTGCTTTTACCCCATTTCTTCAACTTTTGGAATAAGCTAGTTTTCTTGCTAAGATGACTATATTTGCTAGTATAGCTATCAATAGACGCATTATCAAAATCTTCACTGCCTGGTGAAGAGGGATGGGAAAAGTTGCTATCATGATCTGTATCACCTTGCCCACGTTCAGATCCAGCATATTCTAACATTAGCTGCTTAGCCTTCTCCTGTGATTTTGGGCTGAGACTCTTGTTTAGATCACGGGCTGATAATTTTTCAGGAGCTGCCTGATAATTCCTGAGCTCATATCTCAAGCATGCATTGACCCAACGAAGGTATACAAGCTCTTCAACTTCACTGAACCTATTCATCTGAAGTCCTTCCACTTGCTTTAGCAGGTCTTCATTCGCATGCCTCAGGCTGCTGACCTCCTCTTTTGCCTTGGCAACCATTTCATTCTGCAGTTGGCAAAGCATCTCAAAATTAAATTACACTCATTACATGTACAGATACAAATCTAGAGCATATTAATTTATGACTACCATGAAAGAAGTATACAACCTTCTTTCAACAAATTTTCAAATAGTTTTCCAATTAATTGAATAAATTCAGATTTATATAACTTTTCAAAAGAATTTGCTTCTAAATTGTTATATCCCCTATAAACCAATAAAGATACCATTGATCAACATAGTCCAAAGCATTGCAGAAAGAAGAAGATACGGTGTTAACTAAAGAGTTAGAAAAAACTTCAGATTCAATTTGTTTTGTATTTATATAAACACTATTTAGGTTTAATGTTTAATTTGGCAGTTCATTCTTGATATACACTGAAGTCGTTCATTTCTTAGTTACTGAGATGGTAAGTATTCAGTTGACTGACAAGGTAAACAAGGAGGACTAAGTGATGTTAAATCACAGTTTTAAAAAATTTCATTTTAGGTGACACAAAACTTCAAAACATATGCTGGTTCAATTAGAAGCAATTTGTAAATATTGGTTTCATGCATCTGTTCAACTCATTGAAGGAAAGATGTCTACTCTAGGACTCTGACCTCTGTCATATTGGAGAGTTCTGCAATTCTAGATTCAGCAGCATTGAGTTTAACAGTTAGTTCTCGCTTCTCATGTTGAAGTTCTTTGTTTTTCCTTTTAAGCTCCACAACTTCAACCTCTAAGTCGTTCACAACTTTTAATTTCTTTTCAATTTCAGCATCTTTTTTGACAGCCTCTTCTTCTTTTGCTTGTAGACCAGAAACTTGTTGTTTAAGCAACAATAACTGGCTTGTTGTCTGGTTAGCCTCAAGCTGTGTCTGCCTTTGCAGCTCCTTGATCTTGCTTCTGGCCAACTCAAGTTCTCTCTTGGCTAAAGCTCCATGTGCGAGCTCTTCTTGAAGCTTCTTCCTCTCTACCTGCAAGGAATTAATGGTTATATTAAGCATATCTATTTCCACAGTCTTAATTTTCAACTGCCTTTGTAACTCCACAATGTCTGATTCCAGCTCCTTCAAACCATAGTACTCAAGTAATTCACCTTCAAGTTTCACTTCCCTCTCCTCCAATTCCTTCACTAGATTCCGCAACTGTTCTAATTCACTGGCATTTTTGGCCATCTCAGTTTCATAAACTCTGTCTTTCTTGGCCTCATCAGTCTTGTCAGTGGGTAATGGAAACTCAACCTCACCAGATAGAAGTCTTTCAAATTCAGGTAGAATATCATCTTCAAAATCATTAGCTCGATTGATTATGCTGCTAATTAACTTAACCTCCTCCTCTTGCTCTTCCTCCTCCCCCTGCAACAGTGTCAAATCATATTACAAAGGTAAAGGAAAGTTCCCATTTTCCCTATTGATATGAAGACAAAACACAAACAACATTTGCCAAAAAAAATCCTCATAACCATGGAAAAAAATTAAAATTGATAACTTCAACTTAATATACTCACATCCTTCTCGTTGAGACCATTAGTAGAACAAGTGACCTGCTCATGTTCTGTAACCTCATCTTGATGTTTTCTAAACCTTGCTTCACCATGTTCTGAGCCACAATGAGAACGAAGTTTAACACAAAGGGTCAACGTTATACTATAGAAATTAGCCAACAACATGAAGCAAGTAAAAACCTTTTTGTACATTGAGAAGTGAAATGATCAAAAATTGCTAAAAAAGAACTGGTGAATAAGCACAAGTACCTGATTTTGAGCTATTCACGTTCAGCTGCTTAACTGTAAAGGCTGCAATTGAAGCAGCTACTAGGAGTCCTAACCTGACTATCATGAATCTATAGGTGATAGCAATGTCCTAACTATGCATTCCTTCAAAGGAGCAACCCATTTCCAGAACCACCCTCCACCCATTTCCCCCAACCTCCATAACTGACTACTCAAACCATTGGAGCTTTGAAAATGAAACCAGAGTGACCCAGAATCCACAACTGGGGCAGAAGATAGCAAAGAGAAATCTAGGTACAACAACAAAGCATAACCCAGATTTGGAAACTTTATTTACATGCACAACTTTGATGCTAAGACACAAAAGTTACCCATAACAAGTGGAATTCCTTGCACAACTTTGATGCTAAGAGACACAGACAGCAGCCACCAGTAACTAGTGGCCAATCTTGGCCCAAAGAGATTATTGGCAAAATTCACAAATTGGTGGGTCTAATATGTTACCAAGATTTGGTCACAGGAATATTTTACAGATAAACTTAAATTTATGCAATAACAAGGACATGTTTCTCAAGTGGTTTTTTGTTCCTTTCTTCCTTGCCTTTTTACTTGTTTTGAGGTTAATCTTACTCTGTTGGTGGTTTGTGTGTGAGATGAAAAAGGGCAAAAGATGATAAATTTGTTTGTCTGTTCTCTCCATCATTTTCATTCGATGTAGCCGTTTTTGCCCGTTGGCTTTTCTTCCTCCTAATTAAGCGTAGAAATACCTTTGACTTGATTAGATTTTTTTATATATAAGTCTTTGTTTAGTAAATGTGTGTTTGAAATATGTTATTTGATATAGGTTTTTTTGAGCTTGACTTGAATGTATATAAAAATATAAAAGTTTAATTTTATTTGAAATTATATTTTAAGATTTATATTACTTGAAAAATTTTATATAGGTTAAAAAAATTTAAAATTTTAAATATGTATAATCTTTAATAAAAAATTATATTTTATATATAAAATAAATATATTATATTGATATATAATTAGTAGTGTATTAAAAACTCGATTGAATCGATTGAATAAGTTGGACTATAAATTAACTATGTTTTCTATTCAAATAATATTTGGTTCAACTAGGGTTTAATCATGATTCAATCATAAATTTAATCAGTTGAACCAATCGAACCATAACTCAGTAATCTCACCGATTTAATCTCCAGTTTAATTTTTAAAACATCAATAATTAGTAAATTATGTAATTATTGTAAATTCTTAATTATATATATATATATATATATATATATATAAATAAATAAGTCTAGTTTGGTAAGCTTAATAGACTTTTTAAAAATCTAAAAATAAGTTAAACATAAAACCTAAACTTAACTTATTTACTAAATAAGTCGATCTATGTAAATTAAAAATAAGTTAGACTATAAGCCTGATACGTCATCTCACATATTCCCACCCCAACTCCTAATTGGGGTTATTTATCCTAATTATGATATTCTTATCATTAACAATGCATACATTTCTTTTTATGTTCATTCTAATATCATTCATCATATTTACTTTTTTTTATCACTTTCTCTCACTAAATCTGACACATTTAAAAAAATATCAATAGTGTATACACTCTTAAAAAAAGTGTATAATGATCTTTTTCTTATTTATCCAGTTCAATGCTTCCCTCATAATTTAACCAATCTTTTAATTTTTTTTTTCAAAGAACCATTATTTTAGGTGTATGTGTGTGTATATATATATACACACACTTGATATATATACACACACTTGAGTTGATTCTAGTGATACTTCTCTTATTTCATGATTTTTTAATAATTTCTCGTTTTTCAAATTTTTTCTTAAAAATATTTAGGGATTTAATATTTATAATTTTCAAATATTAAATTCTGCATTTAATTTCATCCAACATTTGTTCAACTACCAACAAAAATACAACTAAGCAATACACCAAACTCCAAAACGATACCATACAATCTTCCCTTGCTTTTGACACATTTAATAAAATTCTGAAACGAAAGATAACATCCACATTTAAAAATCTAGATTAGAGACCATGCTTTACTGTATGAGCTCACTTTACCAGAATTATATTATTTATACAATCATTTTAATAATTATTAATATATCACTCTTATTTGATCCTCGCATAAATTTTGTATTAATGTCACATCAATAATTGTAATTAAATTACATAAGTAACCTTATTCTAAGTGCATTATTAGTTTAGGCTTTCAGTGATTTAAAAAAAATAAAAAATAATAAGACATTTTGATACAATAATATCAACATAGAAACTTTATATGATTCTTGCTCTTGGCAGAGGACCCACAAAGAAAATATTTTGATCAAGGGGTTCAAATTTGTCTGATTTGTGGGGGATAGAAGCTTTCAGGGCATGTGGGTCCAGCTCAAGGGCTCTATTAGGGTTGCCACAAAATGAAGAAGCAAAAGTTGATGTTGATGGTGGATCTGATTAAGTCAAGCCTGAAATCTTAATGCTTTTAACCTTTTACTCAGTGGACTGAAGCATATGGAAGCAAATAGCTATTGGCAGAGAAAAAGAAAAAGAAAAAGAAAAAACAAAAACAATAGGATACCTTTTTTTTCATGATCTTGACCCACATCACTGGTAAGTCTTTTTGGCATTTATCTGGAACTTATTTGTCTTGGTGGGTGCGTAGTGGAATGGGGTACATAATAGAAACCCAGATTAGGCTCTTTCTTAATTCTTGTCCATTCATCAAAAATAAAAGGCAAAAAAGGTTGCCGGATAAATACTTTTTTTTAAAAAAATCTTTGTCATATGTAAATTACTCGACCTCAGTTAGTGAAAAAAAAACTTGATTGTTATTATTGTTATCATATATAAATTCTTATATTGAGGATTTGAACTTGATAATCAAGAAAAGTTGTTCATACTTTTTACTATATATACACACTCTTTATAATTATTTTTAATCATTTTTTTACATTATTAATAAATAATTTTTATTCAAATCAAACATTAATTAATTATATTTTTATTTATTTATTTAAATATGAATAATTTATTAAATTAAAATTAAAAGTGTGAATATATAATTAAAAAATATCAAATTAGTGTAATCGTGGGTTGCATGTGGAGCTGATGGAGCCTGAACGGATAGACCCATCCTTGCCTGAGATGGCTCAACTTGTCTCCTTTGGGCTTCATATCCTTGCTGTTTTTGTTGAGCACATCCCATGCCACCATCCTCTGGTTGCCTTGGAATTTGAACTGTAAGAGGAGTTTGCTTGGCAGGCCTATGCAATCATGCTCATCCAATGCAGTCACTATTTTCTCTGCGCACTCACCAAGAGCTTCAAATGTGAAAGACGAACGACCTTGAGGTGTGCTCCAGAAGTGTAGTTTCTTTGCAACATCGACCTAAAGTAACAAACATAAACATCAGTGAAGTTGGTAAGCTGTTAAACAAATTAATGACTAAGAACTAGCTAGATAGATAAATTATTTTCTTACCAACTTTTCATTGAACCTGCCTCCTGGTGTAATCCATCCTTGAATCTCCCGAGAAGACCACTTCAAATATTCTAGATTTGTCATTGAACACTTAGTAAATGGCTCACCGGCAACAACTCGACTATATGCCGATCAATCCAGATGTCAATGTATTGTTGGTGCTTATATGGCCAATACATTATCTTGTTCTTGATCCTGCAATGTATTATTCTTGTTCAGTTGCTCAGGCAGACCTGGTTCTATTGGAATGTGCTGCATCACTGGATCAGGCCGATGTCATTCCGCCATATGAAAACAGATGAGGGGCACTACAGCACACCATATGTCACTCCCGACTAAGCAATAATCTGGGAGTGTAGACAACACATCAACAGTGTACGGCTGCCACACAATCTGCAAGAAACATATTTGATCATAAGTATAAGGGAAAATAACATCCAATACTCTAAACATTCATTTAGTTGCAAACAGCTACTCTAAACTTTTAAATCTTTTAATTTAATCCTTAAATTATACTAATTCATGCAATTAGTCTTTTTATCCAATCTCAATTAACTCAGTAATGGAGCAATGTGACACGTGTAAGCACATGACTCATTAATTGACATGGCAAAATTTGTGTATGTTGTAATATCTTGAATGGCATATTAGACTTATTTATGTATTTAAAATGTAGTATATGACTTGCTTAACATGTATGTTTATTTTTGTGACAATCTGAGTTAATTTAAGTACGTAGTTGTAATTCAGACTGTGAAAAGTAATTTAAAATGACTTAGATAATAGCATTAATTACTTAGGAGAGAGAAATAATATAAATAATTTATTTTTATGTCACAAATATATAGAACAAGTTACAGTTTAAGTTTCAAGGTAAACTGAGTTAGTTTTGCATTTTTAGGCATACTAGTTATCTAATTATAGCCGATTTAACTAGCAGCAAATATGAAAATATCAGATAATAGTAAAACGACTTTTTATATGAATCCTAATATTTATTTTAAAATTGTTGAAAGTTAAAAATCTGAATTTAACTAAATCTGAGTGTTTTTAGCAGATCAGAATTTTATCAATTTTAGCCTAAAAGTCACATGAGTTTTTAGTTCCCTCTTTATAAGCCATTGTTCATGGGTGTTTTTACTTCAAAAATAGAAACAGAAAATGTGAGAGAAGGGAGAAAGGAAGAGGACGCAAAGACCAAGGAGGAGGAAGAGAGAAAGAGGAAATCCAAAGGAAAAGCTAAGGCTTGAGATCCATTCAAGCTTGAATCTCTACTCAGCTATCAAAGGTAGGGTTTTTTATGATCAAATCTACTTCTTGTTACTCTTTGCTCTTTTTATGCAATTAGGTTGCTTAATAGGCCAAATTGAGTTCTAAAGGTGTTTGATATGTTTTGATTGCATGATTGAATTTCTTTGGTCATTTGTGACTTATTCAAAGCATAATTCTGAGATAGAAGCTTAGAATTTGTCATTTAGACATTTGAAATCCCAATTTAGGGGTTAGGTCACCCTAACTTGAATTTGGTGCATTAATCCAAATTAAGATATTTTGGTTAGTGATTGATGATTCCTATGTGATAGTAAACTGATTGGGAACCTAGAATCACTTAGAAACTAAGTTAGAATGGCCAAAATTCAAGAAAACGACTAATGAAACAGTACCAAGTTTTGCAAAATTATGCAGAACTTGGATTCTGCTGTGAACGTCACGGCGTGAGAGACGCTGTGCCATAGCGTGAGGATGAACGACTAAAATGCCGTGGCGTGAGGCCAGTTTTGTAGTATACGTCGCGACATTCTTAACATCGTGCCGTTGCGTGAGGCCAATTTTGTAGTACGCGTCGCGGCGTTAAGAACGTCGTGCCGTGGCGTGAGTACCAGAAACCTTAAAAAATGTCATTTGTGATGTTTTGAAGTTCTAGACTAGATGAAATCATTAGTATATATTTCTTAAGATGTGTTAAGACACAAATAAGGATAATTTTCAAGAGAAGAATTATACCTATTATGTATGAAAAAATTGGTAATGTTGATTTTGTGAGTATCCTTTGATACTATTCATGAAGGGCAAAAGAGATTGAAAGATGTCTGATAGACTCAATTGAGAAAGGACATAATCCTGATATTTCAATAGTGCTAAGGCCAAAGGAGATAAATAAGGGGTTCATAAGATTCTTCGGAATCAAGATTTAGACCGAACTTTTCAGCGTACCAAGGAATGTGTGATGTGAGGAAATACCTCTTTTTACCACAAAATAACATATTAAACCAGTATTCTTAAGATTTACATTTTTTGTTCTAAGTTGAATTAGATGTATGTATGAGATGTATATTAATTTGGTTTATCTAAATGTTATGGTTAAACCTTGTAGATATTTTAAACATATTCCATTAGTAGTTATTGAGATTATGTTTATCTATATTATGTATAACTGGTTTTGATTACTCATATTGAGAATGTAGTTTCTCACCCCGCTGTGTATCATGTAATTCTAGGTGAAACTTCTTCAAATGGTAAGAAAAAGAAAGAAGTTAAAGATTAGATTAGATTACGTATTATGTTTCAATCGTTGTACTTATTAGTATTCCTTTTGAAATGTATAGTGTTATGTAATACTTTAAGCCTTTGTTGAGGCTAGTGATATATATGTATTTTGATGTATTATGTTATAAATATTGTATTTACGCATTTCATATGACTATCTATAGTGTTTTCAACGAACATTATAAATATATGTTTATGATTAGTATGTACGTAGTGACATTGTAATGTTAAATATATCTTTGTTTGAGGTATATACTGATATATTGGTATTAGAATGTTACTTATGTCACACGTTAAAATCTAATATTTGGTTGGACACTTCTTTTTTTATGTTTCTGGTTTTTCATTTCCAATTTTGTATGTGATTATGGTTCATTTTCTATTTTTTCATATGATATGTGATATCTGGTTAGGTTTTTTGCTTTTGTTTTGGTCATGATTTTGCCACATCAATTAATGAGTCACGTTTTTGCACGTGACACAATGCTTCATTGAGATTGAATTAAAGGATTAATTGTAAGAATTAGTATAGTTTAAGAATTAAATTAGAAGATTTGAAAGTTTGACGTGACTATTTACAACTAAGTGAAAGTTTAAAAAGTTTGAATGTTATATTCCCTCTATTAAAAATTATTCACATAATTAAAACTTGAGTCATGAAAATATACTTGCTTGATGATCTCTCACTCGATCAAGTTGGTGCCTATAATAAGGCAATGTAGGCATAGGAGTTGGACCGTCCTGGCCCAAGTCGTAATCCGATCACTGTTAAGCTCAAAGATGGGGTGAGCTGAAAGGCTATGATCTTCCTGACCCAGTTCTTATTCGGTTACCCATAAGCTCAACTCATCTTTACAAATGACCAAACTGAGGGACTGTGGACCATTCCGATCCTAAGACATAATTGGCCTGTTGTAAGCCTATACAAACTGACCATACAAGCCTAACATGTGTTAAGTAGGCTCTTTTTGGAACTATAGACCCAAGAAAATCCGAGTCAACCCGACCAAAGTCTTACTTGTGGGATCCGATCAATCTATATCCAAATGGGAATCGACTTGCTAGACGCGTGATTAATATGATTCCCCTAACAATCACTGGCCGTTCGATGTCATCATGACTAACAATTATGAACGACTTCATGCCATAATGATCGAGCATAAAGAATTCTAATGCTCGGAACCCTAAATGACCTGAATGGTGGGTCTAGCAACTTAGGCCATATATGTTTCATTTTTTACCCTGATATTTAGACTAGCCTTTACATACTTTGCAATCATTCTTCTGACCTGTCTAAGTTCATTTTCTTCTTGCCGATCTCTTCCGACCTAGGTCTCGATCAGTACCCGGAACAGGAGTCTTGCTAGAACTCTTTCAATACAGCCATCTGGTAGTTGTAACAAAAATAACTATATGTTAAACATGCATGAGTAAAAAAAATCATAGATATATAAACAAATGACATGATGTTACCCCTCGTCTGCCTAAGGGTGCCTTGACATTGTAATCATCGGATTCATTTGTCAATCGCAAATATGCAAGATGAGGAAATCTATTCCATGCCCACAGCTGCAACAAGACACGTGCACCTCCAATTTTTGTATGGTTATTCTTGAAGGCGATACATAGCTCATTGTACAAGAATGCTAAGCACGGTGAGCCCCAACTATATGTGTCGGCAACCTCAAAATCTTCCAATAGTTCCAAATACTTTAAGTCCACATATGTTATGTAGATTGATCTATGAATAAACTGCCTCTGATTAAACTCAATATGTAAGCACGTGCAAATTGTTGCATGTATTGTTCTATGGCATCATCTGGAATGTAGTGTTTGAAATCAATTAAAATTAAAAATAATTTAATTTAAATTAATTTAATTTGATTTGATTTAGAAATTAAATTTTGTGTTTGAAATTTATTAAAAAATTGAGATTTGAATTAATTTAAAAATTAAATTTTGTATTTAGAATTTATTAAAATAAGAATTGATTTGATTTAATTTTATTATTTTATAATTTTATTTTTATGAGAAATAATTAGAGATAATTATTAATAATAAAATAATTTATTTATTTTAAATTAAATCAAATTTTAATAAATTTTATCAAATTTATAAAATTTTAAAAAATAAAATAAAATATATAAATTTTATAAATCAAATAAATTTTTATATTTTAATATTCTAAATATAAAATTTAATTATATTTGATTTATAAATTAAATTATTTTTTATTTTTTTGCATTTCAACACACGTGAGTTTGAAATGTGATTCTATGCATGACATACTTAAATACCGATATGCATGGCTTCCTTTGGAGGCACAATTCGCAATAGCTGCCTACAATAATCTGGCCATGACTTTATAATAAACCCAGTTATTGGAATTCCATCTATAGGTAGGGACATTGTTATGGTACATTTTGGTAAGTTTGCATGTATCATATATTTTTTATTTTTACTTATAATAGTAGGTTTTTTTTTAGATAGGTTATTTTTTTTTAGACCCCATGTTACTGTTTACATCAGAGAATAAGCTGAAGGCACTGTTCACATGCCAGAAATCATTGTTTACGTCAAAAATCATTGTTTATGCTAGAAAATTACTGTTTATGTCGGAAAAGGATACTATTTATGCTAGAAAAGTATTGTTCAAGTCGGAAAGGGATATTGTTTATGCTGAAAAAGTACTATTTACTTATTTTAAAATTACATATTTATAAATAATATTAGTTAAAATTATATCAATTAATGTTTATATTTTTTTATAAATAATTGTGTATATTAAATTTTTTAAAATTATTACGGTTGAAAAATCTTATTAATTTTAACGATAATATTTATATAGTTATACAATTTAAAAAATTAGAAGTGATCAAGTTTCTTAAAATTAAAATTGTATTTTTTAAAAAAATTTATAAATTTTAATTGATAATATTTATATAATTATATAATTTAAAAAAATTAAAAATGATCGGTGGTAATCAACAAGCAACATAATTGATGACAATATAGTGATATAATATGTTAAAAAAATATAACATTAAATTTTTTTAAGAAAAATAAAATAAGAAATCTGATTAATAGATTTTTTGTAATTAATCTAAATTATTATTTTATTTTATAAATAAATTAATAATTTAAATTATAAGATATATTATACACCCTTTTTTAAAAGGTGTATATTAAAATTAGCCCTACAGGTAACCCTAGTTGAATGGCAACATCTTGTACGGTGATAGTGCATTCTCCCTGTGGCAAATGAAATGTGTGTCTTTCGTTTCCCACGCTCCACAAGTACAATAATTAGATTTTGGTCGATGGGAATATAATCAATTCACACGACACCATAAAGGCCTTTCTGATACAAGATACACTATGTTTAGATATAAATAATTAAGGAATTAAAAAAAAATAATAGAAAATAAAAATAATTTTTTTATTTAAAAATTTTAAAATATATGAAAATAAAATTATATACATAAAAAAAATATAAAAAATTATTTTTTTCTTTTTTTTTTAAATATTTAACTTTTATTTATTTTAAAATTAAGATAGAATGAAAAAAAATACATAAGTAATTTTATTTCATTAATAAAATTTATAAAAAAAAATAAAAATTAAATTCTATTTTATTTATTTATTTTTATTTTATTTTCACTTATTTTATTTTATTTTTTTAATAAAAAATATCTAAATATAGAGTTAAGAATAACATGACCTTTCTTTTTACCCTTTGTAACTCGTAAAAGCTGAACATCCTCTTCGTTATGCCGTGAGACGTGCGCATTCTGCAGCATAGTAAGCAATGATGGGTCTTTTGGGTTTGATAGGCATTGTTTCGTTGATGATCTGGATGCCATGTGTTACACGTAACTAAGATATCTTTTTTCCATTAGTTCATAATTATCTCAGATATCTTTGTCCCATTAGTTCATAATTATCTCAACCATTAGGTTCAAATCGTACACCTGATCATAAGAAAAATTAAATTCAACATAGATAATTCTTTTTACTAAATATTGCATACTCTAATGTTTAGTTTTAATCTAAAATAAAATATGTAATTTTTAACAGCTATTCATTTCTACTTAAGTTTCTAATTTCATTTAGTTGTATAATTTATAATTAAAAAAATTCGTTAGAGACTCATTAGTTTTATTACTAAACCAATACTTTTTAAAGTTTTAGATAATTTTTATATACTCAATTTACAATTTTCACCTACAAGATTATCTAATTTTTATTATTTTCACAATTACCTTATTAATTACATAATTTACATTTAAAAACGTAAAAATCTATAATTAAATAATTTTTTATCTGATCTATAACTAAATAATAGGACACATATTCAATATAATAAAATATTCAAGTGAATTAAAATATTCAATACTAATAAAAATTATAATTCAAATGTAAATAAAAAATTGTTAAATAATAAAAAATACTAATTATAATTTATAACTAATATTTTCTTGAGAAAATAGAGCTTGAAATTCCAATTACCGGTATTCTTCAAGTGAGTTGGGTGTGTGTGATGGAACCGATGGTTGCAGGAAAGGACAAGGAGAAATGAAATGACGGTTTGACGAGGAAATGGAAGTGAAAATGACGCTTGGGGTGTGAGTTTGGGCGTGTGTCCAAAATGGAGTTGCTAGAGACAGAAAAGAAAGGGAGAAAGGACAGCACCTGACTTCCTGTCACTTTCATTTTGCCGCGTGTTTCATTCGTTGCTGTTTACTCAGTTTAATTTTTTGATTATTGATTTTATAACAAATGTTTAAAAATTATTAAATATTAATAGTAGCTAGCAAATTGCTTAGCACTTTATCCTCTTACTCTAGGGAAAAAAAATGATGAATTATTGAGTAACGCCCATTTTATATCATGTTTGTCCTCTGGTTACTTATCATGGTGTTATTAATCTGACCAGCCCAGGAGACAAGACCACTTCATTCCTTTGCCTCAAGAAATTCAAGGAAAGGTTCTACTTGGAGGTTTGTTTATTATAACAGTTATTTTTATTATTAATAGTATATATATATATAAAAATATTTTTTAATATTATTTATTATATTTTTTTTTTTTATTAAATTTAAAAAAATGTTAATAATACATATATTTTTAAAAAATATATATGATGATTTTTTTATTATAATGATGCAATTCAACCATTTTGAAAAAAATAATAATAAAAAATTAAAATTAAAAAATTAAAAAAAAAAATAAAATTCAATTAATTATATTAGTGAAAGTTTAAATTCTTAGCCCCATTTTTTATTTATTTTTTCACTTTATTTATTTTATTTTAATATAAAAATAATAATAAAAAGAATAAAACAAACTGAAACAAATTGATTTCTTTTATAAAAAAAAAACGAGAGAAAGGGATTTTGCAACGTGTCACATTATGCCGACACACCTGCAAAGTCAAGGCTATGTTCACACCTGCTATTTCAGCTTGATCTTCTCTCATGGTCTACAAGAAAACGAGAGAACAAGAATGAAAGGGTGATTTTCACGTCTAAAAAAGAAAGAAGCTGGGAGAGGTTTTTTTTTGGCTTCTGATTCTTGATAGAGGTTTGAAAGAAATTACAGAGAGTATGAGACTATGAGAGATTGAACTATAGAGAAGAAAAAAGAGGAAGTGAGGAGAAGAAGAAATCTTAGCTTCAAGTTTTCTACGTTTAAGTTCCTACAAGGTAAGTTTCTCTATTCTTTAGTTTCCTCTGTAGTCCTTCATCCTCCATTTGATTAACTTGTTGTGAGTGTGATTGGAATGTTGTTAAAGCTTTTTGCACTCACACAAAGAACCTCATTCCACTTTCCATTCACTATATCCCACTGTCATGAACCTCAAAGCACCAAACACCATCCCTACGCTTTCAAGGAATTCCCCCATGCACCAAACACCACAAGCCGTTGCTTTCATATGAGACCATCAAGGACCTACACTATGGCACCATTCTCACTCACTGCCAACTGGATGGGACCCTACATGGAACCAACCTCACCATCAACCACCCAAATCGTATGCTGTCAGCTAGGAAACCAGATCTGCCACCCACGCGCCACCACGCCCTCTCTCCTGAAACAGAACCCGAAACCATTAACCAGCCACCACCATGGCAAGCCACAACCACAACCCCAAAACGTCCAGATCTGTGAACCTCCGCCCCTCTCCGGCCCAGATCCGTCCTCCATCGCGAACCTCCGTCCCTGCACCACCCAAACAACCATCTTCTTCCACCCAACCACCTCACATCAGCCAACGCCAGCCGCGCTTCAAAACCCACGAACTCAACAGATCTCAGCCACCACGCCTAACCCAGAACCAAACTCGACCCAAACGACCCACGAACCCAGATCTCGCCGCCGCGCAACCCAGACTGCACCTTTGCTGGGATCTCTGTCATTTTGCGCACCACCGCAAGCCTTCGTCTTTTGTTTGAATCTCAGTTTCAGAGACCAAAAGCCTCCTTTTTGTGTTTTCAGTGTTTTTTTAGAAGTGAAGATACTCTTAATATTGTTTTGTTAATCTGGTAAAAAAAAAAAGAAATGAGAAAATATAAAAAAATGAAGAAAAATTTACTTATTTTGAGTTTGGACTTGATAGGTTTAGTTTAAGTTGAGATTGATTCTACATTACAGTGGGCAAAGCTTTTTTTTTTAGTAAATTAGATTTTTTTTAGAGTGTTTTGTTATGTATAAGGAAAAAGAGAGAAAGAATAGAAATGATAAAAAAGCAAAAAAAAAATGAAAAAAATGAAAAATATAGAAAATTCTAAAAAAAGAGATAAAAATAAGATTGTGGGCTGGGTTGAATAAAAAGAAATATTTTTTAATTTAAATAAAATTGATGTTCACTTTATTTTTTATTTTTAAAATCTCATTTGTTATTCGCTCCCGCTCCTCGCGATATTGGTCGCGATGACCCCATTTAACATGGGTTGTCTAACTCCAATTAAAAGGAAAACTTACCAAAAGAAAAGAATATATTTGTTTTGCATCTCAGGCAAGTAAAAGTTACTTCTATTTATAACAAGTAGAGATTCGTCAACGTTCTTGACAATAATCCCATGAGTAAAGTGAAGATGCCACCATTATGACGTGAAGATGTAAGGAACGATTAGGAGAAAATGAATGGAATAGGAAAGGAATTTTGAATAACACTCTGCACAAGTATTATTAAATAGTCTGAGTTTAATACAAGGGAAAATGTCAATTCAGTAAGTCTCAAATTGCATAATGCAGAGGTAGAAGGTAAAGAGTAACTAGAGGAAGAAGAAATCCAGAGCAATGAAGAGAGTAAGAGGGAGAGATAGCAACACAATTCACATATTTCACACCCTCTCCTTCTTATAGATGTCAAAACTTGTTGGATCGGCTTGACTTGAAGACTATTTTGTCAGGTCAAATCGAGATTATGTGATTTTTGGGTCAGTATTTTGTTAGTTCAGTCTACTTCTATATAATGTTATCGGGTTACTAATTTGAATTATTTTTAATTTCAAATTGATATTTTATTAGTCTAATTTATTTATTTTATCAGATTATTTAGACTAGTTCAATGGGTTTAGTCTATTTTGATAGCTCTATTCATTTCCTCACTCTGATCTTATATGCACTAGCTCAAGGTACGTAATCCGTTAGCCTTGAGTTAATTATTCTCAGCATAGAACTTCTCCTCCACTCCTGAATATGCAGATCTTAAGCCATGTGGCCTGCAACATCAGCTTTGACGATGTGTCGCTGATCACCTACATTTGTCACTTTATTCCCCAACCTGTCTTCCACAACAGCAAGCTTCCTAACAGAAGAACAAGAAGACACATCTGAATTGTAAGCATCATCATCTCTCTCTCTCTTTGTTGGTAAAATTAGTTGACAATTATGATATGCTATTACGAATATAAAGTTCGAGTCCCAACACATCTCTCTTTTTTGTTACGTTGCTGGTAATTAAATTAATTCACAATAATGATATGCTATTACGAGTATTACCTTTGCTTTGAGTCCCTACACAAACACAAACGAATTTGTCACATTTATTTCCCTTCATAAAATCTCCCCAAGAGTATACTAATAATAAATTAATCAATAGTATATAGTATTTAATTTGTATCACCAAATTAAACTAGACGGATAAAACTAATCAAATTAACATCATTGTTTGAAATATGACAGTGGATTTCAACTAAAGATGACTTGTTTCTATGTAATGACAACTTAAAAGAAGAGTGATGTTATAACAATTTAATTTGTAAAAAAAAAAAAGAGCCAAGCTTTTTGTAGACTTGTGCAAATGTGCAATTATACATTTTGGTACCACAGGATAACAACCAAAAGATTTTGTTTAAATTTTCACTCACCTTAACAACTTGAACTACAGTTGAGTAACTTCCTTGTATAGTAATTTTACTTTTCTATTTTTTTGACGGTATAATTTTACTTTTCTTTACCAACCAATAAAAGATAAATTTTAATATCTTGACTTATAACAATCTTTTAGGCAAAAATTTTGAAGAAAATGATCATCATCTTGTCCTTCACCATGGTTTGAGTATGTAGTGTCAAGTCCAGGGTTATTAAATTGCGGGCTAGAGTGTGGAAATAGGAGAACGTCTTTTCAGTTTAGGAAAAGTTTCTTCAATATATTAATTTATCTTCATAATTAACAATTCATTGTTAGGTTCGCCTTAGTTTCCTCATGGATAAGCCACAATCTCTTCCATCCAATTCAAACAATGTGCAAGGAAGCACATCACATAATTCAGGTTTTACATCTTTTTTTCTTTTCTTCTCATGAAAATAAGCTTATCTATTAAGGATATCAGATGCTGGTGTCGGGTTGCTATACAAGCAAGTTTGAAACAAATATATATAAAAATTTCGGAACAAAAACTTCTGTTCCCTTGAAAGATTAATCTCTTGGAAAATTACACAGAGAACACGAATTTTCAGCAATATGCACCCTTATATAAGGCTGTGCGCGGTGGGGACTTGGATGCTGTAACGAAATTCTTTACCTACCAACCAGAAGCGGTGACTGCAAGCATCAATTCTTTTGGCTCTACAGCTCTTCACATAGCAATTATGTTCAGGCATTTTCATATTATAGAGAAGCTACTGCAATTAATGTCATCAGAAGATCTTGAAGTTGTTGGTCGGGATAGTTATACAGCTCTGCATGTTGCTGTTAGGAATAGAAATGATATCAAGGTAGCAAAATGTTTGGTTGAAAAGAATGAGAAGTTGGTCTCCATTACTTCTAATGCTGGGTGGATTCCACTTATAATGGCTATTGACTTTGCCAACATTGAAATGGCTTACTATCTCTACTTGGTCACCCCATTGGAGGTACTACTGCCTGAAAATGGTTATCATGGTGCCTTACTTCTCACGCGGTGCTATTATTCCAAGATGTTCGGTAAGAGTTGGTAACTTAATTTGTAAGCAGCCATACTCCATAGCCATACATATTTTACTATATCTTTTTTAAAAGTTAAAATTCTATTTTAGTTCCTAAAATTTAACTAAAATTTTAATTAAGTCCCAAATATTTTATTTATGCCAATTTCATCCCATTAGTTATTAAATCATTTTCATATAATTTTTTTTTATTAAAAGCATCCACTATACTAATAAAAAGTGATTCCAAGGTAGATAATGGATATCATATTGTTTCATATTAGTCCTAAATGCTTGTTCATTATATTTACATCAATTATTAAAAAGTATTTTATTTTGTACTAATTATCCCTTTCAAGGTATCAAAACCAATGTTGTCATGAATATGAATAAATTATCATAAGGCAAAGCAACCGACTCACAAAAGAAGAAAATTTGTACTTGGATACATTCAACGGGAGAAATTATTGTGTTTGTAAAGATGTGTATTATTTTATATGTGCAAAAATGGAACCTTGATTGATAGGGGGATGCAAGGAATATTTCTAGTGACTTATTTAAATATGACTGCCTATCTATTCACACATTATATATTCACTTATCATGACTCTTTGAAGTTTATATGTATATTTGTGTGTACAAATTTTTTAATTGATTCTACAAAAATTTGAAATAAATCTAATGGTAAAAAACGAATAAAATTATATTTGGGAAATAGTCCTTAAATTTATCCTCATAGGTGAAATAAAAGTATTTTTAAAATAATTGAACAAAAATATAAGACTAATATGAAATAATATGATCCCCCTAGCCGTGTTAGATCCGTAGTCACTTTTTGTTAATAAAAAGGATGATATTGAAATGATTTAATAACTTGTGATACTAAATTGATACAAATAAAACATAAAACATTTTTAACAATTAAGACTAAATTAAAATTTTAGTTAAACTTTATAGAACAAAATAGAATTTTAATCTTTTTATATAAATCAAAGTTATATGCATAAAACGTTAAAAAAAGAAAAGAAAAGAACTCTTTCTTTCATCTTTACTGTTTTGTTAGGAGTGTCTATTGCTACTCTCATTTGTCTATTATCATTTCTCTCTATTTAATTTTTCTTTCTTTTTCTTTACATGTCCTTCATTAAATAGTTTAGTCAAACTAACTAATAATTTATTGTCACTCTAATACATATCCAAATTTTTATTAACATTGATTATAAAAAAACTTTATTAAAAATTATAATTAATTTCAAATAAAAATAACTTTCTAATTAATTCTATACTATGGATCCTCATAACCAAAGGAATATCCTACTATTTATAATATTATCATAATAAACTAGTATATTATCTTCATATTCATATTTGTTTAGGATAAAATTTAGTGATAATCATAAATGTTGAGCCTCATAATTGAAACGTTCCAGTATGATTTATATTTCATATTATCAATACATGAATAAATTTTCTTTTACATTTGCCGTCAACAAATTTTAACATTCGTAGCAATTATATTTATTCAATTAATGGTTATTAGTTTTGGTGATTTTTTAATTAGAATTAAAAAAAACTTAGCTAGCTACATTATTTGGATAAATAAATTAACACAGTTTGAATAAATAATCAACTACTAATCCAGCCATAATTTTTTGACTTAACAAATAACGCCAGCTACATCTAAGAAAAAAGATTAAAACATTGAATGCAGATCACAATGATGAAAATCAAAGACAGTTTTACAGTGCCATTATACTTAATCCAAGACTCTCTAAAGACCAAAAAAGAAAAAAGAAAAATTACCAAAGCGAAGATAGACTCTACAAGTCAGAATTATTTAATTGTGAAAAATGTATATCCATATTAATAAAGAAGGATATGGTACAGTTAGGGAAAAATCCCACCTACATTTTCTCTCTTTGCTTTGATAACAATTTCCTAATTTCTCAATAGAAAATTATTATTTTTTGAGTTAGGTAATATTTTAGTGTTAAATTTTGTTTTTTGAACTTAAGGCATGTTGTTTTTATTTTATTTTATTTTTTAAAAAAGGCTAATGATGTAATTAGGACAAATTAAGTGTTTTTGATTTGTATATTTGAAATTAAATATTATATTTGTTAATTAAAATGTTAAGTATAAGAGTGATAAGAGATAATTATTTTGGCTTAATTATTTAGCAAAGATATTTTAGGAAAAGGAAAATAAAAATGAAAATAATTAAGGAAAAATAACAATTGATAAATAGGAGTGACAATAAATAATTCGATTTTCTTAGCCATTTTAAGTCAATTTTCAAATTAATTATCATCAGTTTACAGTGTTTTGAACTGAACAATATTATTTCTACGCTTGAACTTATATACTTTCTTTTTATATTTATCTTTTATGAGAAAAAGAGAAGTGAGTCTATCCCCTATTACAGTGTAAAAGATCAAATATACAAATAACATTTTTATTTTGAGTTTTTCATTTGCTGTTATTTATGACAAGTTACATTTTAAAAAAAATTTCACACACAACCTCACTTGTACTGCTACCTTCAACTAGCACAAATGAAATGACGTGAGAAAAAATTAAGAAAATTATTTGTACATATTAAAAATTAAAACTAATAGGTAAAATAAGTAATTTTATTCCTTATCTTTATTTTTTAAAATTTAGTCTCTTATCATTTATTTTTATTAATTTAGTTCATTATCTTACAAATTGTCTATTAGTATGATCCTTCAATCACGATTCCACCATTTCCTTAACATAAGTGATAATGTGTCACTCACTAGTTGTGTCACATCATTACCATGTCATATCCAAATTATTACCACATTAGTGACATGTCATTACTTCCATTAGGTTTTATTCTCCAATTCTTCTCCTCGGGCTTTCTTCTAAAAAAGGTAAACATGACTTGGGTGACTTTGATTCCAAAAGTGGAGGGCGCAAGCAATATGTTAGAATATAGACCTATCAATATGATTGGTTATATTTATAAGGTCATTGCTAAAATTTTAGCTGTATGGATTAAAAAGGTTATGCCAGAATTAGTGGGTGAGACTCAAACAACATTTGTTAATGGAAGGCAAATCTTTGATGAGACACTTATTGTTAGTGAAGCGGTTCATTGGTTTAAAAAACATAGGATCTCTGCAGTTTTCATAAAGCTTGATTTCCAAAAAGCATATGACTCAGTGCGATGGAGTTTTATTGATAATGTTTTGAAACAAATGGCTTTGGAGAAAAATGGAGAAGATGGGTGTCCCAATGTACATCAACAGCTTCTATGTCAATATTGGTAAATGGCTCATCAACAACACTTTTCAACTTGGAACGTGGACTAAGGCAAAGTGACCCTTTATCTCCTTTCTTATTTGTCCTGGTTGCAAAAGTTTTTAATCAGATAGTTTGGAGAGTTAAAGAAGCTAGTTTGGTTGAAGGTGTTTGCATTGGGAAGGATAATGTTGAGCTGTCCCATGTTCAATTTACAGATGATACAATAGTGTTTTGTCCCTCTAAAGAACAGACCATTTTTAACTATAGAATACTGTTGGATTGCTTTGGTGTTATGTCTAGGTTGAAGATCAACTATGAAAAATTTGCACGTATCCCTTTCTTATGCTTGCAGCAGTGGGTTCAAGATGTGAATAGTTGTATAAATTGCTCGGTTGTTTCTCTACTGATTAAGTATTTGGAAATTCTTCTTGGCACAAATCCGAGAAAGATGGATACTTGGCGACCAGATCTAGATAGGATTGAGAAGAAGCTTGCATCCTGGAAAGCGAGGCTTCTTTCTAGGTCAGGTAGACTTGTATTAATTAAATCAATACTTATTAATCTTCTTTTGTATTATCTTGGACTCTTCAAAATTCTATCGGTTGTGGTGAAGAAAATAATTAAGATTTAAAGTAAATTTGTTTAGGCTGGTGATACTAATAAGAAAGGTCTTCCTCTAGTTAAGTAGAGTGTAATTCAAAAACCCAAAAGCTTGGGAGGCCTTGGTGTGGGTGATGTGATTATTAAAAATGCTGCCATGTTTTTCAAATGGTGGTGGCGCTTTTTTGCTAAGGAAAAACCTTTATGGAAAATGATTGTGTGCTCGAAGTATAATATGAAATTAGATAGAGGGAGTCTTTGGGTTGATATTTATAATTTTTCAAACTTTGGAAATGGAGTTAAAGAAATTTTTTAGCAGGGTATTTGGATGAATGTGGGAAATGATTTGAAATCTTTATTTTGGGAAGATAGGTGGATTGGTGATGGTAGTCTTAGAGATAAATTTCCAAGACTTTATGTTGTCTCTTTGCAGAAAAATAAGGTAATTGCGGAGTTTGGAGTGTGGGATGGTTATGTTTGGAATGAAACTTTTTTTGGAGGTGTGTTTTATTTGTTTGAGAGAATCAACAACTTAATGAGTTGAATATACTATTAGCTCAGGCATCTTTTAATAGCAAGGTTGATGACAAGCCATTGTGGAAGTTTGATTCCAAAGGTACTTTCTCAGTTAAGTCTTTCATGCTTGCTGAAGTCACTTTGTCTGATTCGATGAGTTTGTCTAGCAACAGTACAAAAGGTGTTTGGAAAGGTCTTGTTGCTCCAAGGGTTGATCTATTAGTATGGTTTGTGTTGTTGGGAAGAATGAATACTAAAGATCGACTTAGGAAATTCAATTTGTTTCAAGAAGGTGATGATCAGTGTCATTTCTATAATTCATATAGTGTAAGTGTTGAACATCTTTTTTTCCATTATGTTTTCTCTTGGAAATTATGGTGCTCTTGTTTTGATTGGTAGGGCTTTTGTTGGTCTTCCACTTTTGATTCATGCACTTTTTTTTGATTCATAGGTGGATATTGGATTGAGTGGATTTCGAAAGAAGATGTGGGTGTCTTTATTTTTTGTTGTAATATGGACTATTTGGCAATCTAGGAATAGGTTGGTGTATGACAAAGTTGAACCAAATTGGGAGTAGATGTACGTTCTTGTTAAAATGAGGCTTAGATATTAGACTAAGGGGTGATGTTCTGATTTTCCTTTCTCTCCAGAGGTATTGGTGTCTAATCTGCAGGAAGTTAGAAGATGGAAGAGTTCTGGTTTTAACAAGATAGCAGATTCTTAGTTTTAGATGTCATTTTTGAAGAAAGGCAAATTTTCATGGAAGTAATCTTGCTTTTTTTTTTGTAGCTTTTGTTGTACTCTGTGTTTTTATGTTATGCTCTCTTGGACATTGTAGGTTCTTGCTTCTCTTTGGTTTGGAGAGTCTTTTGAATCTTGAATCTTTGTTATTTATAAAACAAAAGGATTTGTAACAAAATCATGATGAAGGATCACATTGATAGACAATTTGCAAGATAAGGGACAAATTAAAGAAAGAGAAAAGATATGGAACTAAATTAAAAAAAAAAACAAATATAAGAGATCAAAATATTTATTTTGTCAAAATAATATTTGATGAGAAGTGTATTTCAAAATTGTGGCAATTACTAATAACATGTTTAATTATAGTTTTCAACCTCAAACTCTAGTTTAGAGTGTGTAAGATTGTAAATTAAGTGTCATTAACTAATAATATGTTTGGTAAAATTTCATTTATGTTTGAACATAATTTTGGAACTCAAAACCATTGATTGAGTGAAGATGAAAAAATAATAATTTTTTGTTGGGTCAAATCATAATTTGTAAACTATAATCTAAACATGTCATAATTAATTTAAAAAATGATCCTATATGGGTCAAAAATCATTTTTGAACATGGTTTGAAAATTCATATATATAATTATATCAATTATTTTAAAAATTAAATATTCAATATATTATCTTGAAAATAAATAATTAGACAAGTGTGAGACTAATTCTTATATAGGTATAGATATTTGCTCCAACTACAAAGCAATTTTAAGTGAGTTTTAAATTCTTACATTATAAATAATATTTGTCCACAAAATTTAATTTGTCAATTGACCTACACATCGTGGTTGAATATATTATTTCTTTGTTATTTTCTATCAATCTAGAAAAATGTTAATATAGGATTGTAATTTTTGTATAACCAAACCTGTCAGATGTAGCTTTGGATTTACTTAAGCGTTGCCCAAGGTTAGCTGTAACGCCACAATTCTCAAGGGGGCCAACTTTTTTGGACGCTTTGGCAACTACGCCTTTGGCAATTCTAAAAGAAAGCCAGCTTACATATTGGCAACGGTGGATATATAAAAGTAAGTATCACTCTAATTTTGCACCATGCTTAATTCCGAAATGAAGAAATTTGTTTTATACACTATTGAGATAATATTAGTATTTTTTTTTACCACGAAGTATCTCTACAGATTTGGCCATCATAAAGTATCATACATCTCATTAGATTTTTGTAACAATTTTTTTCTTAAATATTAAGTATAAAAACATACATATATATATAACAAAATAAGTGAGGACAAATTTTCTATGTTAATCTTAGTTTTATTTTCGAAAGTTAATTTTGTTTTTTTTTAAATGTATGAACAATTCATAATCAGATTTTAAACAGAGTATCCAATTTAAATGTATGGGAAAAGATTAGAATGTTAAAATAATCTTTTAAGCCAAATTTCATAAGTTGTTGTTTTGACACTTTTAGTAAATGTTTGGATTAACTTATTTTATATCTAACAATTTTTTTGAGCTAAAAGCTTCTAAAACACGGTACTTGATTAAGGAAATTGATTGAATTATTTACAATTACTTGAGTTAAAACTTAAGGATTTAATTTTAATACATTATCAATGTAAAAAAATTTTACACTATAATTCAATTATACATTATTACGTTATTAAAAATATTTAACTCTTAAAATAATTATCTGAAAAATTACACATATAATAATATGTGATTGATTTATGGTGTAAAATACTTTATATTGATAATATATCAAAATTAAACTCAAAACTTAATTAGGAGATATAGGTTTGTTTATTTCTTTGACTATCTTATGTATGTTTGTATAACTTCACACTTTTGCTGAAGGGGTCCATGTTCACCAAGAACCTGCATCATCGATCAATGAAACTGCCGTTAGCATTTTGGAAACAAATACAAAAAAAGATGATTATATGATGAGTACAAGTCCTGGTGAGTCCAACTGTGAGACTTCTTTGTGTTTAACATTTCTAGTTTCTATTTTTTTTTCTATTATAGAAAAACAATAAAGAAAATTAAGAAAAGACATTCTCATTTGGTTGATATAAAAAGCAAGCCAATTGCTTCTAATTAATCTCTTGAAGTTCTTTGTTTTAAAAAATTACATATGCTTTTCTTTTGTGTGCCTTAAATTTTCAATTTTAAAAAAGTTATTTGTTTTAAAAAAGTACATATGCTCTCTATCAGTGATAGTCTTACTTCTTCTTAGATATCATGTTAAACTATAATTTTGGTCCCAATAGTTTTTATTTATTTTTAATTTAATTTTTATAACTTTTTAAAATCAATCCTTACACTTATAAATATTTTCAAAATAGTCGCTAATGCTGTCAACTTTTGTTATAACATCATTATAACATAATTAGTTGACTAATTTAATAAATATTTTTATGTCCAATTAGTATTTTTTTATAAGCTCTTTTTCATTTATTTTAAAGTGCCCGATGAGTCTTCCTTCATTCTTGCAAATGCTCTTGACTTTTGAGTAAGTTGTCTTATGTTCAATGTGTTCTTTTAGATGTCTTTTCGTTTTCTGTAGAATATACAATAAAGACTAAATTAATGTTGTCATAATAGAAGTTGACTGTAGGGATTATTTTTAAAAAAATTATAAGTATGAGAACTGGTTTAAAAAAAATATAAGAATTAAATTAAAAATGAATATAAATTATAAAAACCAAAATTATAATTTAACAATGGAGGGCTAAGCCCAATAAAGAACTACAGAACACCAAAGTGAAAAAAACAAACACCATACAGTATTATGTCCAACTCCGAACACCCACGACCAACTGTTCATAATTTAGAGTTCCATTGAGTTCTTCTAACAGGGAGCCAATCCCTGGTATCCAAGAATCCATCTAGGAGCCTAAAACTCTTCTCTTTATGTCCAACTCCTCGTTTTAAATTTTAAGCCTAGTAAAGTTGTTAATTCTTTATTCGAGTGAGGAATCAAAACTTCTCAATATTCTTCTTTGAGTAAAAGACAAACTTTTTAATTCTCATTTATATTCAACTATGATTTTACTATGATTTTCAAATCCTATTTATATAATGACTTAACTAACTCCTTAACTGACAATTAACTAATACTTAATTACACATAACAATTTGTATCAATATCTCTCCCTTTAAAAACAACCTTGTCATCAAGATTGATGTAAAAATTGATGCCACACAGCCCCTTAAAATGAGGGATATACTGGACAAATTATGATCCAAAATTAGGTCCAAAACCAGCATGAAGAAGAACCATTTCTAGCTTAAACTCCAGCAAGCCCTTGTTTTTCCTTGGCAGTAAGATCAAAGTTACTTAGTCCAAGTTTTGGCTCATGATACTTGCCAGATTTCTCGTCAACTTTAAATGTGAGTGCTGCCAAGATTTGACATAAATTGCAGCAGAAAAAACACACATGTAAACTGTCCACATTGTACCCATAGAATGATAAAATCTCAAGGAGCTCCTTCCTTTATCACTACGTGCATAACCAACAATAAGAGCTGTCCAAGTAATGATATCACGAACTTGCATAAAAAAAAAATGGCACAAGCATCATCCATGCATCTACAAATCTCAACATGGGATTCCAGTGGCCACTCCTATGCTCAGATGAAAGGGTAGTAGTAGAGGTTCCAAAATAGCGATAAGCAGAGTGGTGATTATGTTGGCCTCATCTAGCCCATTTTCGAGCATCAACCAAAACACGGGGTATGTTTGTATTGGTGGCATGAGATACAATGAAATCGAAAGCAATGGAAGGAACTATACCATTGATTAGTTTTTTAAAATTAGGATGAAATGAGATTGCATGAGATGATATCCATTACATCCCATTTCATTCTAAACTCTAATTTTTCTTTCCTCAAATCGAAAAAAATGAAATGAAATAGAATGACATAAGAATAAAAGATTTATAATTTTTATTATTCTATTCTATTCTAGTAGAATTTTCAAACAAAAGAATAAACATTTTCTTCCATTCCATCATTAATTATCCAAACAATAATAAAAAAACTTCCTTTCACTCACGGAATCTTCCTCTCTGCTGTTGAAACTCAGCGCCAATGTGAGCCATGGTAGCTTCTTCTTCCATTTCCTCTCAAGATACACCAAGAAAGAAACTCCTCCTCTGCCTCTTTTCATCTTGGCTTTTGACTTGGAGCTCATCCCCATCGTTGATTTCAGCTTCACCCTCTCATTCTAGGGTGGCTTTTCCAAGACTCTTAAATTTATCTGCTTCTCTCGATTATTCATTGTTGGATCTTGCCGACCATTTTCATCCACATCCATGGCTGTGCTCGATTTCCCTATGACTGTTTGTCTTTCTTGATTGTAAGGTTCCACCTCCATGTTTTCATTTTGTCCAACATCTTGTTGTATATCACCACCTATTTGTGAGAATTTTTCAATGGGTTTTGAGACACCATTCTCCCGAACAGACGACGTCGTTTCTTGATTTCCAACAAATGCGTCGTCTCTTGATTGACACAATTAAGAATGAGTGATTCTTGACACCGTGATACAACATCTTGTTGTTTTTGCTCTTTTTTCTCAACGATTTCTTTAGCAGCACCTTCAAGAACAAATTTTGGAGATGGAATTTCTCTCAAGGAAGGAATAAAATATTTGGAATATCTAGAATCTCTAGAATTTTTTGTATGCTTCTTTTGCTCCATCATTTGGAGTAACATCGCTTTAATATTCTGTAAGTGAATTTCAATTTTGTCACACGTTGCATTAATTCGATCCGTACAATCTTCAACTCTTGTGGGATGAGTTGTTTCTGCCATTGCAAAACCTCTCAATAAAAGTATTATTTGTTAGTTCTTTATACAAGTTAAGAACCAGAACTCTTCAATATCTCTCTTGGAATAAGAAACAAACTTCTCAATTCTTATTGAACAAAACTTGGTTTTAACCTTTAGCTCTAACCCTTCCCTCCAATCTTATTTAATTTCTATCTATTTGTTACTTCTAACATCATTTAATTAAGTTAGTGGACACATGATAAGAGATTAAAAGGATTAGAGGAAAAGATTTAAGCTAAAAGTTAAAGTCAAGCTTTGTTCATTCTTATTTACATTCAACTATGGCTTTACAATGATCTTCAAGTATTATTTATACAATGATTTAACTAATTCGTTTACTAACAACTAACTAAAACTCAATTACACATAACAATTCGTATCAGACCTCCATTCGTTCTCATGGAGGTTTTCAATTAGTGTTTGAAAAGGGATATTGATGCAAAAACAATAACCTTTACTGAGATATTTGAATATCAAGGATTGATATATAAATATTTGTCAAAATAAAAATAATGAGAAATTTTACTGGTATGCTAATATTCAAATATCATACTGATATTGCAACCCAAAAAAAAATCACAGTGATATTCAAATATTTACTTTATTTTTGACTTTTCAAGAACCAAATATTTGAATACTCGACTAAGTCCCAGAGTAAGTCCTTGAAGTTTTGTTGGACTTATTTTTCATGTGTTCTGTCACTTTGTTATCACTAAAATTAAAATTATGTTTAACATTGTGTTCACATTAGCATGGTTGAGGAATGTTATTACACAGAAAACATAAATACCGATTCCTCATGTATGCAACATGGAAAGTGGAAACATCACGGAGGCAAAAAAAAAAAAAAACTTGAGTGATTTCAGTTCACATTTGATACTACTGTGAGTTTTATGTGTTCTCTTAGTTTTACTATTATTATTATTATTATTATTTATGTATTTCTACATTTCTCTAGCATGATTGGATCAAGACCAATAAAGAATCTAGGGGAAAAAATAAATTAAATAAAAAATAATCCAATTAAAAGGATTAGAGGAAGACTAAAAAATTCTCTAAAATAAATTATCAAAAAGATGCATTATCATAAATAGTTTTATTAAAAGCTTAATTTTTAATGTAGCCAAATAGCATCCATTAATCATTAATCCATATGTATTCAACTTTACTTCGTGGGATAAGGATTAGCTTTTTTTTTTTTATAGACAACGGACACAAGTTCAAGAAAAGAAACTACATAGTTACACTATGAACAAAGGATACCTTACTAGCATTAGCTAGCAAAGGAAAAGATAAAAAAGAAGGAACAACAGTAAAACATTGCAAACGAAAGGGAAGCTTATGACTATGCTTAGCCATAATATCAATACAAAAATTTCCTTCCCTTTAAGTATGATGAATATCAACTTGCCAATCTTCCTACATTAGCCTGAGCAACAATAGTAGCACATGAGTGTCAAGAATCCAAAACAGAGTGAATAAGATTGAGGGCACTCCTGGAGTCAGTTTCAAGCACTAACCTCATCACCCCCATAGCACGAGCTAAGGTCATACCATTGAGAATACCTTGAAGCTACGCCATTGTTATGGACATATTCCCTAAGTTGGCAGAAAAACCATGCAGAAAGCGACCAAACTCATTTCTAGCTATTCCCCCACAAGTAGCAATTTGGCTGCCACAGTGTCACTAATAAGAGAACCATCCACATTCCATTTTACCCAACTTGAAGGGGGTGGGCTCCAAGAAACCGACAATTGATTGGCAATAGGGACTCTGGCATGACACAAGTCTCTAGTAGTCAAAGCCAATTGATACTCCAAAGCAAGAGTACAAATTTTATAAATCCAAGTGGACTTCACATCTCTAGGACCATTGAAAAGGAATTTGTTCCTTTGTTGCCAAAAAAATCTACAAGCAGTGGAAAATAACAAATCCCAGTGAAAGTTGGACAGTCTACCAAAATCTTCATTTAGATTAGCATTCATCCAATCACATAAATCATAACCAAAGAAAATATCATGATAACCAATCCTCATTAGACAGGTCCAGGTCCCTCTAACTACCTCATAATCTCTTAAAGCATGCAAAGTTGTTTCATTCTCCATACCCTAAATAGAACACAATGCAAAATTAGTAATATGGCTACGCCTCCTAAACTCATTAGTATGCAAAGCATTATGGTAACTACCTCATAATCTCTTAAAGCATGCAAAGTTGTTTCATTCTCCATACCCTAAATAGAACACAATGCAAAATCAGTAATATGGCTACGCCTCCTAAACTCATTAGTATGCAAAGCATTATTACCATAAAGCCATATAAAAAACCTTAACTTTTGAGGAGCTTTTAAACTCCATATCGATTTGAAAAGGGGAACACCATTACCTTTCAACCTGTTTGAACATACATCACAAGTAGATTTAATAGAAAACCTATCATTTTGGGTCAAAAGCTAACTAATAGTCATTTGGAGCATCTGCTGAGGGCGCCAAATGAGCAAGAATTATATCACAGAAATCCTAAGGAAGAAATAAAGATAGCTTACCCAAATTCCAGTAACCATCAACTGTGAAGTCAGCCACAATATCATTAAAATGGAGATTTGTCAGATTACATGTAGCAAAATTAGCTAGCTTACTCACTCCTGGGAGCCAATGATCAAACCAAAAGCTCACCTAATTCCCATTACCAATCCTCCACACGAGATTTTGATACAATCAATCTCAAGTTGAAGCTAAACCTTTCCAAGCCTAAGAGGAATTAGATTATCGTAGAACTCTAGAGTTGAGGTCAGATCCATTACCAAATCTAGAGCAAACAACTCTAACCTAAAGAACATCTTGTTTGTGAATCATCTCCAATTAAGCTTTATCATATTAGCTAAATTTCAAACTACGAGATTGATGAAATCCCAAACCACCATTCATCTTAGATTTGCAGAGATTATTCCAACTAACTAAATGCAATTTACGATCATTTTTAGAGGTTCCCCAAATGAAATTCCTAATATAGCGTTGTTAACTTGATTACATACACCCACAGGAAGTATGTCGCGACCGTAAACGCGGCGGAATAGTAACTCAAATTAAAAAATTAGAAGTTGTCACCAATTTTATTTTTTATTAGGAAAAATTGAAAAACTCAAAAAATAAATAGTCTTTGAAACCAGATTAAATTCAGAAGTTGGTTATGTGTAGGGAAGGGTGGAAACTTAATCCTACAACACTCCTAACACACCCGTCCTAAGATGGTACCTTAAATTAATTATGCAAATTCTTAATAATATTTGAAAATATTTGTTTTACCCTTTTTGTAAAAAAAAAGAAATAAATAAATAAATTATGAAAATTTAGTTTTTGGCTTGACGGAATATGAGTCTCGCTCCTACGTATCCTCAGGTGCAATGAGGAATTCAAAGTCACGTAATTCTTTAGAAAATACTTGTGGGTTGATTAATTTTATTAAATAAACTTTAAAAATTTGAATTAACAAGTCGTTGCGACTCAGTTATTTAAATTAAGGATTAAATAGGTGAAGCTCGTGTCGCGCTAGAGACGTCACCCACTGATTATCGAATTTTGTTACAAAACTTTTATTTAAAATTGTCAATTAGCGATTTAACTTATAAATTGAAAGCAAAATAATAGTTTAAATATAATAATAATAATAATAATAATAATAATAATAATAATAATAATAATAATGTAAATCATCAAGTTCGTCACAACTCTCGGATGATTACAAAATGCAAGGGTTAGCAAGCTGTCGCAACTCAAGTAACTCATATTATTATTATTATTATCATTATTATTTTAAAAAAAGGTTTAAATTATTTTATATATTCTTATTTTTTATTCTTATCATTTTTACTTATCTTTTGTTAGAATTTTTTTTTTGTTTTTAGCCCAATGAGTCCATTTATCCCAAAACACAAAAAAAAGGAAGATGCCCACGGTTCAGACAAAGAAAAAGGGTGTTTTAGCTTCTTCTCCTGTTATGTTGCAGAACTAACCAAGGAAGCTCCAATGGAGCAAACGATGACCGGCGGTGAGCAGAAGCAGAGGTGCAGTGGGTTCAGTTGCGGATCGGGAGGGTCGTCAACGGGGGTTCGGTCGTGCTGCCCGAGTGAAGCAGCGTTAATCGCGGAGGATGGATGGAACGCTGGTGAGGCGAGGTGGCTGCCAGTTTTGGGATTCTGTGAGGAGCTCCGATCTAGTCACGGGTGGCAGCACAGAGGTCAAACGGCTGGAGCTCGGATCCGGCAATAGGTGGATCAGGTATGGTTGGGTTTTCACGGTTTGCGAAAATAGAGCGAGTTGGGGGCAGAAGTTCTTGGGTCGCAGTTCGGTTGCTGAGATGCAGAGATGGTGGCTGGTGGTCTCGCGAAGATGGTCGTTTGGGTGGTGAGCAGTTGCACGCGAACGACGGCAACGCTGAGTTCTTCACGGTACTGGGCCGTCGGGTGGCAGACCGGAATGGCTTCAGTGGTGCGGCTCCGATGGTTCTGGTGAGGGTCTCGGTTGGAGTGGTGAGGAGAATGGTGGGTTGATGGAAGTTGGTTATGGCAGAAGGCGCTTGGCAGGTTGCTGCAAGGGTTTGCTGCGTGTGGGAAGCTACACGATGGAGAGAATAATATGGTTATTTAGGCAGGAGGTTATACGTGAGGCTAGGCTGAGAGTGTGTCAGGTTCTAATTGTGGGTTAGGTGTTTTTATAGGAGGGGATTAGGTTGAAGAGTTTGAGTTAAAATGGGATTGAAATTTGTTTAGGATGATAAGTTGTGGTTGGTTTAGGATAAGTAATGCAGCTTACTGAGGATGAGTTATGGTTGAATTAGGATAATTAGGATAAGTGTTTAGGAATTAGGATGATCGATGGAGTTTGTTTAGGATAAGTGATGAGTTTAAGTGTGAGGATAACGATGGGTTGTGGGTTATGGGTTAACGGGTTGGTTTATGGGTTACGGGTTAATGGGTTGGTTTAAGGGTTAATGGGCCAATGGGTTGAAAGATTATTTTTCTCTTTTTTTTTCTTTTTATTATTTTTTTATTTTTATTTACAAAACGCCCCGGACAAAATGGGGTGTTCACAAAGTAAAGTAGTCTGCATTAAGTACAAAGGGATTGTGGCAACAACACTCTAGGAGAGGGTAGCTCTCCCTGCAAAAGAAAGAGTACTTGCCTACCAGCCATTCAATCTAGAAGAGACCCTGTCTATAATATACTTGTAAGTTTGCCTAGAGGTCCTTTCATGTAATAAAGAAACCCTTAGATATTTATCTAGGCCACTCATAAGCCTAACACCAAAAGCTTAACTTAGCTTCTATTTCCTGGAGAAATGGATATTTCTAGAGAAGTAAATGCATAATTTATCAAAATTTACCTTTTGTCCTGAACTTACACAAAAAGTTTGAAGAATATCTTGAACAACCTGAACTTAATCCATATTTGCCTTCGCAAAAAAAACAATATCATCCGCAAGACATAAATTTGAGATTCTCGAACCATTCCTAGAAAGAGAAATCGGCTCCCAAATATTTTCCTCCACAACCCTGTTGATAAGTTGAGACAATCTTTCTATACAAAGAACAAAGAGATAGGGAGATAAAGGGTCTCCTTACCTCACACCTATAGTCGGAAAGAAATTAGAAGATTTGTTACCATTCTAGAGAAGCTAGATAGATAAGGAAGAGATATAGGCCCATATAA
The DNA here is from genome assembly GCA_029884595.1 of Ormosia semicastrata. Classification (NCBI taxonomy): domain Eukaryota; kingdom Viridiplantae; phylum Streptophyta; class Magnoliopsida; order Fabales; family Fabaceae; genus Ormosia; species Ormosia semicastrata. The sequence goes on along the minus strand of JAQQTO010000059.1, from coordinate 31,899,915 downwards.
GAGACACCAAAATATTTAGAATGTCGATATTAATAAGAGTATCATTCACAAACTCCTACTTCAACCTATCATAAGCTTTCTCTCGGTCGACCTTAATTGCCATAAAACACGATATCCCTCTCTTTGTCCTCATGGAATGAACTACCTCCTGCGCAGTCATGATGTTGTCTGAGCTTTGCCTACCTAGAACAAAACTGCATTGAGTTGGTTCAACAAGTTTATCCATAATACTCTTCAACTTAGAGGCAGTTAACTTAGTAACCAATTTGTAGTACACGTTATATAAACTGATAGGGTGAAAAAGCTTCATGTGATTAGAAACTTCTACTTTCGGATAAGGGATATAAGCGTCTAGTTAGCATCTTTAATCAGTTCAGACTCCCTAAAAACATCTCTGACCCAATTGAGAAATGAAAATTTAATTGCTTCCCATTAAGATTAGAAAAAGACTGTATGTAAGCCATCCAGGTTAGGGGCTTTAAGACCTCCCATAGTAAATAAAGTATGCTTAACCTCAGCTATGGATACCTCACCTTGCAACATTAGAGACTCCGAAGTTGAGAGTGAAGGAAGACAACCTCTCAAAGGGAGAGCCACAAAGTTTCCATCGTCTAGATATAATTTTTTTTATAAAAATCAACCCCTATAGATTCTAATTCATCATTATCCATGATAAGAGCACCATAATCCGTTTTGAGGCTAACAATACAATTCCTCTTTTTACGAGCTTTTGCGAGGCCATGGAAGTAACTCGTGTTTTTTTCACCATGTTGAATCCATTTGTATCTATATCTTTGCTTCTAAAGTAATTCCTTTTGTCCTAGAATATTTTCATAATCAGCTCATAATTCTTTCTAAAGCTTCTCAAGGAAAGGATTCCCTTGAGTAGAGAGTTTATTAGAAATCCCTTTCAACCGTAATAAGATACAATTCTTCCTCCTAAAAATATCTCGAAAGACCTCTTTAGTCCAAACTTTGACCTTGGAAATGAATTCATCAATAATTGCCAGTAGTAAAATATCATTACTCCAAGCATTACAAACTAAATCCGAGAAGGTTTCATGTAAGAGCCAAGGGACCAAAAAATGGAAGGGTGATGCAAATTATAAGTTGCAAATTTAAGTGTAAGTTGTTTCAAGTAATAAATTCTCGGGAGTCTAAGGTCGATTCATAGGGAATTGATGAAGAAAAATTTTTTGAGGTAAGGAAAAGATTTGCCACAACAATAAAGGTGATAAAAGTTATTCACAAGTGAAAAAAAAATTGCTTGGGTTAGAAGATCCACTCTTGGTAATAAATTAAATACAAGATTATTTCTTTTTGTAATTGAATTGAAATCCACACATAACGAAGATTCCAATCGAAAAATACAACATTCAAAGTTTAATTAAGATTATATATGTAATTATATTATGATTCCTTTAATTATTTACTAACATCAACACTTGTAAATGGACTCAAACATTCATTGTGTCAACCTCTTGTCTACAATGAATCAAGATCTCCACTTTACAAGGAGGGTTTCTAAGATTAGAAACAAAATACAATACATATAATGACCACTTGATAATACATCATTCAAGCATAAGAAGTAAATTAATCTAACTTTAATTTATTACTAAAAACTTCACCCTTTCACCCAAGTAAAATGAAAATTAGTTACTCATGAACAAGAAAAAAGAAAGAGAGAAGAAGAAGAAGAATATAACTTCTATTTAGAACAAAAGAAAACTACCACAAGAGAAACAAATAACACAATAGCATGATCTTGATATCTAAGCCAAAGTGATCAAATGAGCAGCCAATGCTCCCTTTTATAGAGTTTGAGGGAAACAAAATGACAATGGAGTTGTTTGATAATTGTGAATGAGTGAAAAATTATTGAGATGTTGGTTTCCCAAATGATTCGGTGTTGAACTCATAGAAGCCGTCAGAAAATGGAAAAGTGATTTTCATGAAAGTTGTAGGCTTTTGTCGTAGCTTTCCAATGCCACTAGTTTCAGCCCAATATCATTCCTACAACTCGAGATATGACCCAATCTTTGCACACTGTTCAGGTACAGTTACAACTCCTCTATTCTGACTTCTAGGCCTAATATGACGTACTATACATCTGATATAACTTTTGTGTTCTTCATGAAAGTTGTAGATTTGGGTCTTAAATTTCTAATGTCACTGGTTTGGTATCAATTGAACTCCTATAGCTCAAGAAATGGGCTGATGAGTGCGCAGAGGTCAAGCTGTCAGGATCAACACTCTGGTTCTTGCTTTAACTCTAATTTAAATTATCCAAACGTGTGATTTGGCTTTTGAGGTATTCATGAAAGTTGTAAAGAATTGTCTTAGCTTTTTTACAGGACTAGAATCACATCAATCAGATATTTGCAACTCAAATTACAGTCAATTTACTGAACACTTCTAAATAGATAAATTAAAACCAATTCAAGCAATAATTCTTTCAATGATCCAATTAAGCTCAATATCATAAAATGTAACAAAATTAACTTAATTAAACTTAATTGAACTTTAAAAAGCCCAGTGAAAGGATTATAAAATGAATAAAATATATTGCTATTAAAGGGCCTATCGCAAAGGCCAAATTCATTCATTTCCTTTGAAATAGAATAGAAAGGGAACATGATCAAACTTCAATTTTGGTAAATGCTTAATATGAGCATTTTTAAATATATTACTCCACTTAAGATTACCAATGGCCCTGTCAAGTCTTTTTTTGGTATAACCTCTTTGCCAAATATAATTTTGTCTACTAAACCCTAAATCACATAAACAATAGGACAATATACAATTCTGAAACCTCAAAGAATCAACACTCCCTATATTTCTTTCATTAGATTTTCCAACATTAAGAGTAGTATTAAAATTCCTTGTTACATACCAAGCACCCTCACGAGCATTAACAACAATATCACTAAGTAAATTCCATAGCTCCCTCCTAAGACCTGTATGAGGACTGCCATAAATAGCAGAGAAAGCCCAAGGAACTTTATTACGTCTATTAGCCTCCATATGGACTAGCTACCGATGAGAACAAATCCCTCCAAAATGTCCCACTGCATGCTCCGAATGAATACCATCAATACCTAATTTACGACCAATATTGTCAGTTCTAGCACCACTGACATAAGTTTCTAAAAGGATAACAAATCTAGCCTGATACTTGATCACCGTATCTTTGATCGAACCCACATAACCACATCCAACAACCCTTGTACAGTTCTAGATGACAATACTGATTATAACTGAAAATAGAGGAAAGAAGGAGCAACCACACTAAAATAACGGCTTAGGGAGTAGCCCCTTGAAAAACCAAAAGTTCCTCATATTGTCCATCAGGCATCCCATAAATATTGTCCACTTCATCCCCTTGTTCCCTTTGACATATATCAGGAGGCTTTTAAAATTTGGGTTCAGTAATCTTACCTTTATCAAGGACTTGAGAGAAATCCAAATCTTGATTCGAAGGTAAGAAAACTTGCGTACCAAAGCCAATCTCAACATAATGACCATCCTTATGCTTATTCCAAGCACTTCTCTAATCACGACAAACCAAATCCAAAACGAGCTTATCATCATCAGCTCATTTCCAAGTCACATGGGGTGGGCTCACGTTGTTATCCTCCCTCAATAAAGGTCCTTTATTCTTAGCTTGCACATTAGAGTGTACTGACTTAATTGATTTCTTCAATTTTTGAGCCTTTTGCATTCCTAAAGTCGAGCCTTGTTTGGACGTTTTCTTAGAATATAGGCCCTTACCAGAAGCTGCTCCTTTTGGGCCAATTTGGCAAGGTATCTTGGCCTCCTTAGCTGAAGAAATAATTGGGTCAGACATCTTCACGTCTTTAGCTGACACGTTTAATGGATCCTTTGCCTCAACGTTAGCAGCATCATCAATCACATTCAATATGTCATATGTGCTTCTTGATTTTGCATGATTTTTATGCATAACTTGCTCACCTCCTTGGGTCTTCATACGATCCTGCCCATAATGACGCCTTGATTGCCTTTTAACAACTATCCAAGGTCCAAAATATGATTCCTTGATTTTCTCAAAATTCAAATCCATATTATCTTGATTCAAAATGATCATATCATTCAGCTTGAGATGCCAACAGATGCTAGTTGGCCATGAAGGAGAAATCTACATAAGAATCCTATTTATGCCCGTATCTCCCACACTTGAGACAAATTAAGTGAAGACTTTCATACTCCACTTTGAAATCTTGTCCAAGGGCCGTAAAACTAGGCACCAACTACCTCCGCAAGTCAATTTCAACACAAATTCTTGCAAATCTCCCTTTAGAATGAATGAATGTTTTCTCATCTATCTTCAACATTCTACCAAGCTTCAAACCTACACGCTAGAGAAACTTAATTACATAGTTCCACTAGCAAGTTTGAGATCCGAACCCAAACAACAACCTTCTTCACCTCTTTATCCATTGGCTTAAACAAAGGACGCCATCTCTGAACAAACAAATAATGGTTCGCTACCAACCAAGGACCCTCAAACAAAGTGTGCTTGTAATCCCCTTCATTAGAGAAACGAACTACGAAAAAGTCCTCATTCAAGTCCAAGACTCTAAAACTACCTTTTTTTGACCAAGTTCTCTGAACTCAATAATTAATAGCACAAATGGCCAGTCTCTTCCCCAAAAGTTTCACAATCAAAGTATAACTCTAGTCTTTACACCATTCCTCATATTCCTCCAAGGACACATCTATATGAGGTTTGGCTTCAAAAGGAGTAGTAACCACCCCATCACCTTCTTCCTCCACCAAATCTTTGGTTGTAAAATCTTCTACAACAAGTTTGGCTATCTCTGCTGAATCCATATCTTCAACTCCATCTCTCCTATGCACAACTCCTTTGTACGATAACTAGGAGGTGCTATTTACCTGTTGCACCAAAGATACATCCAAATTCTCATTCTATTTCATACTCTCAAACTCATCCGATTCTACCAAGTCCATATCAAGCTCATCTTCATGGGATTCCCCATCCATTTTAACCTTCTTTGTGCTTCTACTCAGTAGATCCTCTTCCTCCTTCGACTTACCTACTCCAAGCTCTTAGACGCCATTCTTCGGATAAGGATTAGTTATTACTTTTATTGAATTAAAATTATATATTTTATTGTTACAAATTGAAAACGCCATAATATATGAATAAAATATTTTTAAGGAAGGATTTGTATACTTATAAATTTAATCAAATCATGTGTAAAGAGAAGTTTCTTACTATTTTCAACAAATTTATTCATGTAATTGAATTCAACTTATATATTTGCCTAAAAATTAGCATTCTCTTTTCTAATTTTTGTTGCATTGTTATCTTTTGACTTATTTTTGTTTTTCGTTCTAATATGTTTTTGCTTATTTTGTTTGATGCTACTCTAGGCCTATTGCACCAATTGATATCGAATACTCTCAATTTATTAGGTATGGTACGGTTACTTTACTCTCTCAATAGATATTTTTAAATGCTTTTGGAGTAAAAGTAATATCATATTTTATATCATCAAATATGTGCAATATTAGTTATAGTATTAAAAATTAAAAATATAGTTAAAGTGAGAGATAATGATGGACACAAAGTTGATGTGACACAAAACAAGAGAAATATCTTATTCTGAAAACACCAAAAAATTTCTCCTCTCAAGTATTATAGTAAAGAGATCTCCATTTAAAGAGTGATCTCAAGCTCAATATGAGATCATTTATGAGAAAACTTGGTAAAAGTTAATAATTTGAGATTATTGGGACAATTTGGATGATAATGTTGGAAGAAAAAAGTTCCCCAACACACAAAAATAAAGCAAACAGCAAGTATAAGAGCATAAGAAATTTAATGTGGTTTGACCTTCATTATTTATGTTCACAACTTCAAAAATTGATCTACCAATTTCAATCAATAGAAGACCAAAAAATTTAGAACCTTCTTCCTTTCATTTTTACTTTTGTCACATGCAACAATAAAAACAACACCTTGCTTATTTTTTTTTGAAAAAATCTTTTCAAGTGGGCTTAACTCAAAATCCAATCCAACCCAACGCACAAACATCTAACAAATCACCACCTTATCTTGTGGTTGGAACAAAATGCTAGTATCATCTATAAGTGTTGATAGGCTTCATCAAGTATCTGCAAATGTTACTTTCTTCTTTATTATATACACTTGCTTTTACATTACTACATGTTTCACTATTCCTTTTTCTTATCACAGTCTCTCCCATCAACTTATATAAATTAACTACCATTAGTCTTATTGCTTTTCATAATCACCAAAGAACCTTTACTTGCATAACTCCACATATTGCAGAACATCCATATCACAATGTGTCAAGTCTACCTAAAGAAATCAAATTCCTACCAAATGTAGGCATATGCTTCACATCACCAAGTGCCTTCAAGCAATCATTATGCGTCTAGATTTTTACAGTGTCTTTTCCAATAACATTCAAACAATCACCATTAGCCAATTTCATTATCTCATCATCACACGCATCATAACTATCGAACAGTTTCTTCTTAGAACAAACATGATTAGAACAATCAAAATTTAAAAGCCAACAATCACTAAAGGTGCTATCATATTCTTTAATAATCATTAACTCATTTTCACAATTTAAAGGTTTTTGTATAATTGCTATGACATTTTTCAGACTTATCTTTTTTTTTTTCCTTTACTATTCTCAAATACTTCCATATATGCTTTTAGCTTATTGTCGTAAAATTTAATGTGACTCATCTCATGATAAAAATAAAACTTCTTTTCTCTATAATCTAGCATTTGTATATAGAATTTGATCTTAAATTCTCCCTACTAAAATTGTTGCCACAAGACATACTCTTACCACAATAAAATCTAGCAATAAAAACAATCCCCTCTGACTAAACACCTAACTTTTTAATTTTTTTATTGTCCAATAATACAACAATTATATAATCTACCTTAGGTGTCTATTTTCCAACCAACAATGTTGTCACTAAATTCTCGTATAAATTTGGAAGAGACGATAATAACCACAATGCGTTATCCTTATACTTAACTTTCACCCTAATACTAGATAATTATGGAATCAACTTTGTAAAATAATTCATGTTATTTCTAATGTCTGCACCATCATCCATCTTTAATTGATATAATTCTTTCTTTAGAAAGAAATAATTCGTGAGAGACTTAGATATATATATATATTCTCTCTAATTTCTTCTAAAAGTCAACAATAGAACTTTCATTTTGAACATTGAATTTTACCTTCGATGTCAGACAAAGTTCAAGCGTACTAACCACTTTCATCTCTATTTGTTCCCATTTTTTATCTATCATCATGTTAGGCTTCTTTTCCTTTCCATTCGCTACCATTCCTTACTGCACTAGAATATCCTTCACAATACTCAGTCACAAGCTAACATTTTTCTTACAATCAAATAACTCCACATCAAATTTACTGCTCTCCAAACCTTGCATCTTTTTCATCAGAACCTGTTCTGATATTAGTTGTTGGGAAAAAAAAATTCCCTAACCCCAAAAAATAAAGCAAGCAACAAAGCTCAAGAGCACAAGAAATTTAACGTAGTTCGACTTTCTACTTATGTCTACAACTTCGTAGATCAATCTACTAATCTTAATCAACAATTAAAATAATTAATCTTAAAAATGTCTCACAAATCCAAAATCCCAATATATATAATCTCACAAAGTAATATTTTTCATTCAAACAAATCATTCAAACAAAAGATCTAATGCTCACAAATTTTTCTACTTCACACAACACCATAATAATGGTTTCTTTCCTCAAAACTCCAAGCATCTAATTCCCTTCCCACAAATAAAAGCTCATGTCAACACAACTCACTCTCAAAATGAAGACCAAAAAAATTTAAAACCATTTTCCTCTCACTTTTACTTATGTCACGTGCCACGGTAAAAACAGCACCTTACCTCTTTCTTTAAAAAAAAAAAACTTGTCAAGTGGGTTAGTCGAAAATCCAATCCAAGGCAAAAACATCTAAAAGAGAAGCCTCTAACTACCCTTAACAAATCAATACAGCTAAGAGAAAAAATCACTTACAACAATCAAAGAAAAGAAGTTTGCGGTGGTTGACTTAGTTTGGAAAATCATCTTTTGTTGGGTTATAAGTGCAAATGCCATGTTAAATGGTCGGCCTTATGAGAAGTGCTATTCATAGTTAAGAAAGTGTTCATAGAAGCTCATATTCGGTCATAGATATGGGTAGAGAGAGAAAAAAAATAACATGCAGATGGAGAATATTTAAAGCAGTGTTTTTTGTTCATAAACCAAATTATCGAAAATAGTGAGTGAAGTTAAATTGATGGCCTTGGTCAAATGGGACCATTTATACAAAAAAAAAAATACAACAAAATGGTAAGGCCAACAAGAGAAAATAGTAAAAGATTTGAATTAATTGAACTCGAATTGAAAACTTACAAAATTAGACTTGTAGAAACCAAAATGAAACAACTTGAAATTGCAACTAAAAGAAAAGGCGTTGAAAGAACCTTTTCCCTATTGCATGGGTGAAGAATGTAGAGTCCTAAACTTGAGAGTAATGCTCTCAATAATTTTGTAACCATCTAAATTTAATTTAATAATATTTTATTTTCAGTTCAATTGCTTGTACGGTTATGCATGCTTATGTGTCATATTTTTATTGGTGTTGTGCACTACTCTTGGAGTGTAGAACAATTTCTCTCTCTAATGAATCAATAATAAAGAAAATATTGAAAAAAATGTTCAAAAGAATGTTTTGTTAACATTTCTCTTTTGTTAAAGATACTTGTTAATATTAAACTAGAAAATTTTAAATGAAGAAGTAATTTTTTTTTAAATTTTCAATACATTAAATACATTATTTTCATCTAAAAATTTTTATTATATATTCTTCAACAAATATCACTAATAAAACTCAAGAAATAAAAAAAGAAAGACAATATTGTGGTACACAGACAATTAAGATTTGAATAATGGTTATTTTATCTGAAATAGTGGCCACACCTATTTTAACATCATATAAAAGTTGGTTAATGAATTATAAATTATTGGTTAATGAGTATGTACAAATGTATATCTCTTTCAGTCTAATCTCGTTAAACAACTTATATACGTCATTAACTATTTTTTTATTTTTCATTAACTAATTTTTTACATACTCATTAACCAATTTTTATACATTATTAACCACAAATTTCTATTTCATTAACTAACTTTATGTAGTGTGAAAAATAGTGTTATTAAAAATGGATAAGATTATCCGGGTTGTTAAGATTTTGACTCTTTATTATCAACTACTCTCTAAAGGCCAGTATTGACAATCAGGACTTTGGGAGAGACCATCACCCCTTGGGAATCCCCATTGTCTTGGGGTTCCCGATCATTGTGTCCAAAAAGGTACCAAATTCAGGGCTTATGCCTAGAAGTCCCTACCTTACTTCCTTAGTTGAGTGTCAAAAGTTGGTTTTTGTACAATCAATGTTGGTTATGTAGCACTTAATGCATTTCTATTTCATCATCGAAGTAGAACTTGTAGGTTATCGGTTCTAACTCCTCACATCTTAGTCCTTTCATGAAATTCCATATCTTTAGTATAACCGTGTGAAGTATAGCATGCACCTAGTTACGATCTAAGAAAATTCAATCAATCAAAACTATTTTCCACTATAGTGGTCTGGAACTTTATTTCATTGTCATTAACATGGATGGCTTCATCGTTATCATTGATCCCTACATTTTCTTGAGACTGGCCTGCCATGAACGTTCATGAGAGGGAAATATTAATAAGCGGGACAGTGGAATTGTTTAGTGTGTGTTCGGATTGAAGTTAGTAAACTTAAGTTTGAGTCAACTTGATTTTGTAAACTTATGTTCAGTTGAAAGTGAGTTTGTAGTAATATGATTTATGTTTGTAAATTTTTATCTTAAAAGTGAGTTTTACAAAATAAATATTAGATAAAAATCTCTACCATACAAAATTATAACCCAAAAGCAAGAAAAACTTGCTTTTGGACGAACATAAGTTGAGAGCAAAGTGAGTTGAGTATTGGTTTAAAAAAATAACCAAACATATTTTTAAAAAAAACAAAATCATGTTGGAGCATGTTGAGGGAACGTGAGTTTGGGTGAGGCAAACGTGAAACCACACACTTAGTCCTCCCTAGGCAACACAAACCCTTGCGCAAACTAAGGGTAGAGAGAGGTAGAAATTATTTGATGTCTTTTAAATTTAGCTAATGATAAAAAATATTCTACATTTTTAATTATTTTTTTAATAATTATTTTTACTTACTAAATAAAAAATATTAAAAGTGTTTATTTTTATTTTTTATTAAATATTATGAACGTTATTAAAGAAATGCTATATAAGGATATAGTATTACTTTAGGGAAATATTTGATATATATTAAAAATATGTATATCATATTTATATTATATTTTAATATGAATGAGATGTTAAATCATGTTATATGTGACTTTAATATTTTTTAAAATAATAAAATAAATTTGTGAATGAATTGAAAAAAGTTAAATGAATACTTTATTAGGATTTACTTTATGAAGAAAATCTGACACCTTGGTTAAGAAAAAAAAATTAGGTTGTTCAATTTTAAATAAAGACCAAAAAAGTAGAAAATTATTTGTGTCTTCGTTACGTGCCAAGCTAAGATGGGAGGGTGACATCAACAGAACGGAAAAGGGCCTCTGGGGAATAGTAACTAAATGTTCTTTTATTAACAAAGTATCATTAATTGCAGGAATAAATGCTCTAGAAAGATATGTAGATAGATTGTTTTGGTTAAACACTTGATTTTATGTTTTAAAAAAAAAAAACACCTGATTTTTTTCAGATCTAATTGGATTGATTCTTCAATTGCGAACAATAGGAATTACGAATTTGCAGGAAGCAATGTTAGCTCATAAGCAATCTACTCAACTTCTACATGCTGCGTGTAATGTGATATCCACTTTAAACAAAGAAGAAATGAAGAACACAGGAGTATATTTATCAGTAGCTCTAGCAGCTCAACACGGAAATGCTGAATTCATAGTTGAAGCAACAAAGGCCGCCTTAGAGCTTTTGTGGACCAAGGATTCTGAAGGGAAACGTATCTTTCATTTGGCGGTTGAATTTCGCCAAGCCAAAGTTTTTACTCTTATTCATGGGGTCATTCAAAAGGAGGTCTTTCCAAATTACAAGGACAAAAAAGGCAATAACCTACTGCATATGGCAGGAACCCTGGCTCCATTCACTTATCTTAATCAAATCCCTGGGGCAGCTTTGCAAATGCAAAGAGAATTACAATGGTTTAAGGTATATTATCTTTCAACTCAGCCTTCTTTAACAAATACCCATCTTGGTTGTTTTAAATATTTAGTAATTATTTAATTTCTATGGTGAGAAGGTAAACAAAATGACAACTTCTTATATTTTCTTATTAGAATAAAATAGTTTTAAATAAAATGTACTTTACTTCGCATAATTAACTAAAAATCCTATTCTTTTCAATTTTTAATTTTTACATTTGATCTCCAAGTTTAATAATCATTGCATTCTTGTTGGTAATTTATATGTGAAAACGTAGTTGTGTTTAATGGGAAAACAATGTAGTGTTTTAGTTAGATTTTTTTTTTTTACATATGGTTGGGAGAATTTTTTGGGTTTGCTTTAACAATTTCTTCAATGAATCAGTCCGAATAAGCTTTATTACACATTACATAATAAATTTGTGTGAACTCCAACTTCATATAGCCTCCGAACAAATTCAAATCAGCAATGAAAAACTGAAAAAAAAAAATGGAATTTTTGTCAAACGATGGATGGAACCAAATTAACTTATGATTAAAAAGAATAAATAAATAAGTGTTCATTAAAATTAAAATGGCAAAAAGTACATTTTCTACAAACTAATTTCACATAATTTTATTGAGAGAAAGGAACTTTTTTTTTTGTCTTTTGGTTGTTGATTAAAATTTTATATGGTAAGTACAAAATGAGAAAACAATATAATAATACTATTATAACCGTATGTACTCGAGGAAAGACCTCAAAATATTTTTGCAACATGACATATCTTAATATTTTTGCCTTTAATTATATTAAATCATAAAATTGCCTCTACTTAATATATAGAATTCCATAATTAAATTGACCATTCAAATTCAAATTATTCGTACATAATTAAATCTTACACATGTTTTTTTTCCAGTATGTTACATGACAATATGTCGTTGCAAAATTTCACAACTGGACTTTTTCTGTATACATACTTTAAATATTGATCTGATCAAGAAACCGCTTTTATATACTACTTCTCTTCCCGTTGGTGCTAATCTAAACATGTATGAACATTCTTAATTATCTATTGTGATTTTGACCATTTATTCTCAACTATTTGATAGAAGAACTTTTATTTGATATTATGTCAATAACTTATATATATGTGTGTGTGTGTGCAGGAAGTGGAGAGTATTATGCCGCCAATGGGGAAGGAATCTTTGAATAATGCTGGTATGACACCTAGACAGTTATTCACAAATAACCATAAGGATTTGGTAAAACAAGGTGAGAAATGGACGAAAGGAATAGCCAGCTCTTGTACCGTTGTAGCAGCTCTTGTAGTTACCATCACCTTTGAAGCTGCTTTTACAGTTCCAGGTGGCAATGACCAAGACAACGGTTACCCAATCTTATCATATAAGAAGTTATTTAAGCTCTTTATTATATCAGATACAGTATCACTTTTCTCTTCCACAACATCATTGCTCATGTTTCTGGGACTTCTCACCTCCCGTTACGCAGAGGATGATTTTCTTACATCATTACCTACCAAGCTAATCATAGGGCTTTCAACTATGTTTATCTCTTTAGCAACCATGATGGTAACTTTTTCTACAACACTTCTACTTTTGCTTCAAAACGAAACATGGATTGCCATTCCTGTGATTCTGCTCGCATGTGTTCCAGTTATTCTGTACATTTGGTTACAATTTCCATTACTTGTTGACGTCTTCATGTCAACCTACAGGCCAAGCATCTTTGAAAAGAATGCTAAGCCTTTGCCTTGAGTCATTCAAATTATGTAAAACATAGTGCTCAAGTAGATGGTCAAACTGTAATATTGAACTTTAAGTTCTTATTTTAATTTTCAACGCTGTAATATAAAATACCTTTATATGAAGCATTAACTTTGAAACTTATAATATGTTTTCAGTTCTTATGTTACTGACTTTTTGTTTGATCCACATATTTAGTAAATGTATTATTTTAGTCCATTAACTCTAAGGTTCTTTCAATATGGTCCCTACTATTTGAGGCGTACGCTTTAATTATTCACATATTTGACTGTAAAAGATGTGGCATACTTGATCCCGCAACATATAATAGGTGAAAGTGAGATCAGAATCATCTCATGGTACTCAATGATATGAGAGAATCATGTTACAAGATAAATGCACAAAAGTAAAATTAATAAACCCTATGTAAATGTATAGACTAGTTAATTCAAGAGAAGACTATATGCTGGCCATGCTGCAAACAAATCACTTAAGTTGGGATCTCGAACAGTATTGATGAAGTTTTACAAAGAACTCTAGAGCATAGTAGAACATTCAGAAATTCCTCATGTAGATTTGATCAGCGAAAGATTATTTAGTAAACAAAAATAAAATGATTTACATTCATAGGACTTGCCACATTCAAGCTTGGTTGTCCCATTTCCATCTTATCCAAACCTCTTCAAGGTGCCTCGTCCTCCACCTATGATATGCAGTATTTGCTCTCTTCATGATACTTTCACTCACACCAACCTCAGGATACACTCACAATTTCTAGCATGTAACACTAAGCAATTTGTACATAAGCTCATCTGTTATCTATTATCTATTATCTGTTATCTTTGGCTGCTGGACACATGTTTCTGTTTTGTTCTACTATTTTATCGCTCCTCCAATTTGTTCTGCTCACACACCGGTACCCCATCCTTTTGGCATGCACGAGAAATTCTTAGTTACACATAATTGTATCACGTCATCTTTACACATATTTATAAAAAATTAAAGAGAAAAAATAATTTTTTATGATGAGTGGGTTTAGAAGAATTTATTTTTTCTCTCTCTAATTTTTTACGAATGTTTGTAAAAATAACATGATATAATTGTATGTAAACAAGAATATCTCTCCAATGCGCTACGCTCTCTGCCATTTTTCTTCTTTTGGATTAAACACGCTATAATCTATATTGACAAATATGATTTTGTAACTTTTCATTTAAAAAAAAATGTAACTTTTGTTAGTTTAAATATGTCTTAAAGATAAGGCCAAATGGCATTTGTCAGTTTTGCATGGCCTTTCTATTTTCAATTTTTATCCATTTTTTTTATCATTTTGTTTTGTTTTTTTATATGCCTTTTTCTTATTTTAATTTGTTCTTCGTTTTTAGTTGTTTTTTTAACTTGGCTTTTTTAGTTGTTTTGAATTTAACAAATCATAAAATTAAAATTATATTTAGCTTATCACACATAGCTAAAAGGTAAGAGATGAAGGAGGTTGAGATTAAAATATTTTGGTGGAAATATTTTCTTCAGTTTCTCGGTCGTCACTTCCTTTGTCAGCATATCAGCAGGATTCTCCCTTCCTCGGATCTTCTCTAGTTTCAACTGTCCATCATCGAGAAGCGATCGAATAAAATGATATTTCTGGAATGAAAGGTTGGATTCTTGCAAGAAATATAGCACTCTGACTATTACTGTACAGGATGCCTTTATGATGCTTCTTTCCCAACTCATCTAAGAAGCTTTGCAACCAGATCATTTCCTTTGCAGCTTCAGTAACAGCTACATATTCGGCCTCTGTGGTAGACAGAGCAACAATCTTTTGTAGTTTCGAAGCCCAACATACAGCTGTATTACCCAGAGTATAAACATACCCTGTAGTGCTTTTTCCTGCTATCAATATCTCCCACTGCATGAGCAATCTCTGGCCTTGTACAGCTTCAACTGGTATACTCGGCTCCAGCTGAGGATCAACATTTTCTTTATTCTGAGCACTGTTTTCAACAATGCTCTTTGCAACATCATCAACATCTGCTACTTCTCTGTTGTCTTTGATTCTGGTGCAGATTTACCAGAAACCGCTGCCTCTTTGTCTTTGTACATCACCCTCTCGTTGAATATGACATCCTTCCTTCTAACAAATCTTTCGGTTTTCATCATCCCAAAACCGATAACCAAACTCATCAGTGCCATATCCAATAAAAGTACATTTTCTTTACTTCGGGTCGAGCTTGCTCCTGGCTTCAGAATCAATATGTACATAAGCAACACAACCAAATACTTTCAAGTGTGAAAGATTTACCTCCTTTCCTGTCCAAACTTGTTCTGGAATTCTGAAATTCAAAGGAACAGAAGGTCCTCTGTTGATCAAGTAGACTGCTTCTGACCAGAATGTTGGAGGCAACCCAGCATGCCTCCATCAATGTATTCACCTCCATTGTCTGACCTCGGACATTTTAGCTTCAACCCTGTTTCATTTTCTACCAATGCTCTCCACTTCTTGAAGGCTATAATGTACGAATAAAGGTACGGGGGTATCGGATACCATACAAGTATAATATGAGAATATGATTTTTATCAAAAAATTAAATTAATAAATATCAAATATCTAAATATTTGATACAAATATGAATATATATTTAATATGGATACAACCGAAATTATGAAGTACCATACTTCATAACTTGAAGGTAACAAATACATCATATTTATTTTTCAAAAAAATAAACCCATGCCTTCCTGCTCGAATCATCAATAAAGGTAACATAGTATCATCGGAATCTTTTCTTCGAACTTCTTCGTAAAGGATCTGATCCTGATTATCATCAAATATCAACTTGGTTTTTCCTGCAGAATTACTAATAGCTGTTCTCACACCAACCCAACTATTCGGCAATGAAGCCAACAAAATCAATGCATGTATCGCATCATCAAAATTAACTCCAACAGATGATAGTTGATTTGTAAGAGTGTTCAAGTTATTTAGATGGGTGGTGACAGGCATTCGTTCTGGAATTTTTAGATTGAACAGCTTCTTCATCGGATGTACCTAGTTGTTCGCCGACGGTTTTTCGTACATGCTGGACAAAGCTGTCATTAAGCCTGTAATGTTTTACACTATGCCATGCATGTGACTACAGTTATTTTGTTTTTCAAGTTATAAGAATATCTTTCTTTGTTTCGTTTTTTTTTGTTGGCTTTAATATAAAAAAAAATCATAAATGACCTATTGAATTTGTTCTGTTAATAAAAAAAATTAAAAAATGACTTTCTATTGTTGAGATTTTATTTTTATTTGAAGAAATTATACAAAACTTTTTTGGTTTTTGATAGCATTGATGTGAGACTAAATCTCTCATATTGTAACAATTAAAAGACTCTACTAACAATTATCTTGTTCTTCAAAGTTTGAACTTTTATTCTCTTTCTCTTAATTCTCTTGTCACTCCACAAAACTCTTGTTAGTTGAAAAAAATAATAGATTTGATAAAACAACAACAATAATAATAACAAATAAGTCTTTTCTTATTAGATGAGATTGACTACATAGATCAAATGACGTCATTGTGCCATATCATAAATTAAGTTTTCAGATATGTCATTCAAATCTAAATCATTTTTAATCGTTTCACTTATAATCTTTCTTTGTAAAATATATTAATAATTTATATTTTAAAAATAAATTCCTCTAAATTTTAAAATTTAGAAAATGTATATATTTTTTTTTTGTTGTTTCTTATTTTTAAGTCTAGCATATGATCTAATGTTTGGATGACAGTATACATGTAAATAATTCAAATCATGTTTACTAATAATTTTGATATTTAGAAAATCCTTTTACTTTATCATGTTTATTAATAATTTTCATATTTAGAAAATCCTTTTACTTTCGAAAGATTAGTTAACAATTCGAAACAATTTTATAATTTGTAAAGTCGAGGATTTAAAAAAAAATTAAATGCCTTAAAAACAGGTAGAACTATTGTATTAAATTTGTAATAAAACATAAAATCACCTCATGTATGAAATAAACAAAAATACACAAAATATAAAATTAAAATTATATTGTAAAGTATAAATGAATAATAAAAAATAAAAAATACTGTGAAACTCATGGTGGAATATACTAGTTGTAAACACTTAATTTTTTTCAGACCAATAAAACAAAAAAAAAAAACAGAAAGAAAAAAAAAAGGGCCCATATCCAAATTCACAAACTCTCATGTCATATTTTTTAAGCACAATGAGTCTTTGCATTTTAATTTCTTATTATTTATTTTGAGTGCGTCGATTTTCTATTATTTTAATATCATGTCATTTTTTTAGCACATACATTTACTCTTATATTTTATTTTCTGTCATTTATTCTCGGCTCATGATTTAACTTCTTGTCATACTTACACTTGTCTGCATTTATTTTCTTTTGCATCATTTCATGTATTCTTAGATAAAATTTGAGTTCTTCTTTATTTGTTCCTTACAAAAGATAATATGAAAAATTATAATTATTTTTATTATTTAATAAGAATCAAATAAAGAAAGACAACAATAAACACTTAATTTTATCTAAATTATAAAAAAAATTAGAAAGATAAAAATATAAAAAATTTACATTAATAAAATAATTTTGATATTTTTATCATTAATAATATATATATATTTTTTCACATTTTTCTTAATATCATTTATTATCTTATATTTTTATTATTTTTTTAAAATTTGACGCTCTTAAAAAAAAGTCAATAATACATATACTTTTAAAAAAATGTATAATGATATTTTTTCCTAATAAAAACCCATATGCATATCGTATTTTTTCTTATCATGTTCGTTCATATATCCCAAATTCGTTGCCCATCTTAGCTTGATTCAAACTCATGTTATTTCTAAAAAAATAAAAATAAACTCTGTCTCACGTTCAAGACACACTGCATGTCAAGTTAAATCCATTTATTCCTCTTTGTCATTGCATGAAATATCACACTGACAAAAGGTTAAAAAAGAGACTCTGTTCTCATAACAATAAATTACATTTGAATCATTGTCACCAACTCTCTTTACACATTAGTTACACATAAATGCTAACAGGTGAGGCACATAAAAATGACCCAACCATCTCATTTCACACATTTATTGCACATAAATTCCAACAGGCAGAGCCACATAAAAAAAAAGAAAAAAAAAAGAGTTTTTCCTGATCTTTTTGCCTTGTCTCTGGTTTGTGGATAGGAAAAAAAAATTACAAGAATTAGAAGATAATATATTTTTATGTGTAAGATGTAATATTTTATTTTTATATATAAGAAATAAAAAATTAATTTTTTTTATTAAATTTATTTATCATAAAAAATTATTTATTTTTTAACATTTTATAAATATATGTAAAAATAATATATCACATTTGTATTTAACTAAAAATTTCTTTAACAAGAGGTCTTTCGAGGGGGTTCATTCCGTGTGAATTGTGATTGCAGGAGAAAAGTGGAAGAAGAAAGAAGAGTAAAGTATTGCTTTCCTCCCTGTTTTTCTCGAAGCTTCAAAGGTAAGAATTCCTCTGTCTCCTCTTTTGTTTTCAATTCCAACATGAAATGGGGTTTGCTTGCATCTGATTTTGATTAATTTGTCACTTAAAAATTGCACTATGTTTGAATGCACACAAGCACACACGCACACTACCACTCCACTCCAAAATTCATCCATGAACAGAAACATAAACTTGTCCCCCTCCTGAGATTTGTAACCAACACCTTTGAGCTCTATAGTCAACTAAGTCCTCTATCGGTCCCAACCATGTCGTCAACACACCCAGGACTGAATCAGCATTGTACCAGACAAACATCAAACCCCCATCTCAGCTAAGAAACTCAGACCTGTGCAATCACCTGACTACCACGTAGCCCGCCAGCCTCGAGCCCACCTCAACCACCGTGCACCTCAGCAACCAATAGCCTCTGCCATACAACCTCTACCGCGAGCCACCGTCAACCAGCAACTCCGGCCACCACCCTTCCTGCTGCCATCTTCCTTCTCCAGATCCGCCACAGTCCTCACCACCAGAATCCAAGACTACAGCCACTTGCAGTTGTACCTCGTCACCCACGCGCCACCACGCTCTCTCTCCAGAACCCAGATCCGCCACCCACGCGCCACCAGAATCCAAAACAGAACCACCCGTACGAATTCCACGCGCAGCTACCACCGTCAACCCCAAGAGCAGAACCCAACCTGGCAACCAAGCCTCGCACTCGTCAACACACACTGCCGAGCCACCAGCGCGCCGTCGCAACTCCCACCACCGTCTACCAAGCTAACAGCCACACATACCCATAAGTAACCCCAGATCCGCCGTCAGAACCGTGACCCAGAACCCACGAGCCCAGTAAAGCCACACCACCGCGCTGCCAGGGCCCACCGGGGCCGTCGAGTCACCTTTTCCGTGCCTGAATAGTCGCGTCACCCTCGCTCCGCCCAATACCACGGCCGCTGCCCGTACCCGCGGCTGTCCACACCACTAGCCACCACGTTCGCTGGTCCTAACCTCTTTCCCCTTTTTCTGCTATTTTTGTTTGAATGTGCTTTCAGATTCTGGGATTTGTGTTTTTTTTTTTCTCTATTATTATCATTTCGAATAGCATTAACATTCTTTAAGATATACTTTCAAACTTTACTTAGACGACGGGTTAAAGCCGTAAAGATCTTGAGAAGTAATAAAAGCAAATTACAATATACAAATAAGAAGCTTACGTTATACTAACGCAAATTTGTAAGATTTTGTTGTTTCAAGTTTTTGTTTATATTAATTAGGGGTGAGCATGGTTTGCTTCGGCATGAAAATCGAACCGAACTGAATCGAACTAGTTTTACCGGTTCGGTTTGAAAATTGAACCGGTTTTCTTCTGGATCTGAACCGGTTTTAATTTAGTAAACCACAGAACCGATTTGGGTTTGGATCCGGTTCAAAAACAGTTTGGGTTTGAAACCGGTTCTGAACCGGTTTAAGTTTCTGAACTGGTTCAAAACTAGTTCAAAAACTAGTTCACAAAACTGGTTTTCCATGAAACCAGTTTAGAAAATTGGTTTTTTTATGAAATCAGTTTAGAAAACTGGTTCAAAAACCAGTTTTTCTATGAAACCAGTTCAGAAAACTGATTCAAAAACCAGTTCAGAAAACTGGTTTCTTTCCTCTTCCTACGATATATATAATACAGTTCAGAAACAGAGCCCAAAAAAAAAATGTTATCAATAATTGAGCTGCTCATGAACTAAATTATTGATGCCCTCAATAATAGACAGCAGACATGGAGTCATACTTAAGTCATAATGCAAGTATGATGAGTGATCTAAATTAATACACACACAGAGTCACATATAACCATAAAGAAGAATTAAGTATGATAAGTGATGTCTACCCAAAGACAAATAATATATTGGCCTGTACTTAAGTTACAAATTATAAAACACAACCATGAATGCAACGACACTGCCCCTGCACCAGCTCCCACATTCCAATTCTTGCGTGCCGCAACCACCACGTAATTTTAAATCTTCCCCAATCATAGGCATATTTGCACTTTGCTAATATTTTAACTTTCTAGTAGAAGACCAGTTCTCTCTCTCAAAGTCAAGGTACATCAAGTTTATTATTATCTTGGCCAATCATCTATCCAAATCAAATTTTTACCTACTATCTATTCCACTTAAACAACAAAAAGTTGAAATCAAGACTTGCACACTGCATAGTAGACACTGCTACAGACTAAGCATTAATATCATTAATATCATTGTATAAAGTGCAAAACACAAGCACTTACTTCATCAATGCACGACTGCACTGCTCCAAGATGATTTCTTTTCCCCTCAAGCCTAACAGCATTTTCACTGGACTTCTGCTGATAGTAAATTGACTCTTCCACTTTCCCCATAGAACTTTTCTTGATGTCATCAGCAAAGGAGTTAAGTGCAGGCTTCAGTGCCAATTTGTGATCAATACCCATAATATCAGCAGGTGTAGTTCCCTTGGGATTCAACTGATACTGAATATCATTACCAATCTTCAACCTAAAAACACCAGGAAGAGTGTGTTTGTCAGAGAGACAAGATATCAATTTTAGAATTGATTTTAGAGATACCTAACATCAATATCTAAATAAAAAAGAAAATTTAACAGTAAAATTTACTTCATTTCAACAAAACTATCAATATGAATATAAGCACCATCATTCTTGCATATTAGACCAACCACATTCAGTTGGTAATTATGGTTATATAAAATACAAATGGCTACAAGCTCTGAGAACCCAAAAGGGCAGAAAAAAAAAAAACCTCCTTATGGCCTGGTTGCAATCCATTGCTAGTGCCTCAAGGTCCTTGAACATGTGACCAAGACTGGTGTCAAGGTCCCATGACTTCTCCTCCCAGGCATTCCTAGCAAGCTCTGCCTCCACAGAATTGACAAGTACAAGAGATCCCATACATCAAACAGAAATAAGTTTGCAGGGGCAATTGCTGAAAACGGTGAAAAGCGAAGGATTGAAAAGAAAGAAACTAAGGAAGATAGTAGGGAGATTTCTGCATCAGAAAAGCCACCTCAGAAGGATGTGATGGATGATTTGGCTACTGAAATGGAAAACAAAAAAAGAAACAAAAGAATCTGCAGAAAGCGAGAAGGGAAATGGCAAAGAAAAGGAAATGAATGGTAAATATAGTTATAATGAAGGGATTCCTAGAAAGGGTATGACAAGTATGCTTGAGAGGTTCAAATTCAATGAACAAGATAAGCAGATGCTACTATATACGTGTGCAACGGTTCTAGTGGTGGCGCTAGGTGTTTATGTTTCTTACAAGCATACAAGCTCGCAGACCATATCGATAAAAGCTTGAGTGCTATCAACTTCCACAGCTGATGTAAGGATGTATTTCTGCTGATAGAGTGAGCACAACTGATTCAAGAAGTCTAATACGTTTAAAAGCATTGCATAAGTACGTCCAACTCATGAAAGGCATTAGGCAATATATATATATATATATAGAAAGAACAAGAAAATTCAAAAGAATTGCAAATCAATAGTAACCAGGTAATTTAAGCCTTGGCGATGTAATTTCATCCCACTCCTTGAAGTAATTTAATCAGAATGTAAGAATGAACCTATTGATTCTAACATGTCAACAACTTACTTCCAGAAGAATGCAAGTAGTCAATGTCATTCAGTACAGATCCCTCTCCAAAAATAATCATAGACAGAGATATGAACCTTGGCTTGCTATCAGAAATACTTGCTCCTGTATTCTTTGAGTCTCATCATTCAAGGCACTTAATAGAGCCTCCTGGTAAAATCAATTGTAGATATAAGTAGAAGAAAAGCTTATCCTATAAGACTGACTGGGTATATATATACCTCAATGTATCCAAAAATTCCAGAGCTAAAATCACCAGTCGAAAATCCTATGGCAATTATATTTTCAGTGATATATGTCATATCCAAATCAAATCCATCTTCCTGTTACAAAGAATAAAAGTTAAAAATCATATCCAAATCAAATAATTAGATATATTATATAGTTTGTCAGCACATAAACCATAGGCTGAACGGACCATAAACTCTCCAGATGAATTCAGAAGCCAAGCAATAGAGTTATTAATAGTTGAAAACCTTGTGAACTACAAAAGGGACACTTATGTAACTAGCGGCACGTACGTGATCCAAATGAGCTAGCATTATCAGAGGAAAGAAAAAGACCAGTGATTAATATTCATGTTGGTTGATTAATATTCAAATTAATCTGAATCCCCAACAGCACCCAAGCAAAAAATAGAACAGAACCAGTGAAAGTCCAGAACTAATTCAAAATAAAAAATTAGAATCCAAAATAAAAAGATAAAAAAATCAACTTACACTAATCTGAATCAAAATAAATGCTACTGCAAATAGGGGTGTGCAAAATCAACGAAGAGTGAAAATCGATGAACACAGATTAGGGGTTCTCACCAAACAGGCTGAAGAAGAGTGAAGAGTGAAGAGTGAAGAGTGAAAACGTAAACGTGAACGACGTAGCTTTACGAACTCGAACTCGAACGTGAAGAGTGAAACTCGAACTTGGAATGTTCGAACTCGAACTCAAACAAATTCCCTAAACCATGAACTCGAAATTTGCAAACGAATTCACCAAGTGCTTGTACAAACTTTAACCTTCTTCAAAACAGATCTGAGAAGACGAAGCAGAGTGAGGGGCCGAACGAGGAGGAGGAGCAAACCTGAAGGAGGACGAGTGTGGCGGTGTGGAGAGGAGATTATCCGGTGAAAAGGATGGTGGGTTCTTCGTAGATGGCAGAAAGGGATTAGGGTTCTTCTTTGATGTGAATTTGGGAATTTGAGAATTTGAGATTGAGATATTATTTTGTGTAATGAGATTTTAATTCAGTTTGATTTTTTCAAGTTAATTGCACTGGATTTGATATTAGTGAACCAGATGATTAAAATATTGAAAATAGATTCAGTTATAAAAACTGGTTTTTCTAAAATGGATTTAAGTAATTTGGTTTGGTTCAGTTAATGAAATGATTTGATTCTTTTGGATTTTATGCCCACACCTAATATTAATGCAGGTATTGCTAGGTTCGCCTTAGTTTCCTCATGGATCAACCACAATCTCTTCCATCCAATTCAAACAATGTGCAAGGAAGCACATCACATAATTCAGGTTTTACATCTTTTTTTCTTTTCTTCTCATGAAAATAAGCTTATCTATTAAGGATATCAGATGCTGGTGTCGGGTTGCTATACAAGTAAGTTTGAAACAAATATATATAAAAATTTCGGAACAAAAACTTCTGTACCGTTGGAAGATTAATCTCTTGGAAAATTACAGAGAACACGAATTTTCAGCAATATGCACCCTTATATAAGGCTGTGCGCGGTGGGGACTTGGATGCTGTAACGAAATTCTTTACCTACCATCCAGAAGCGGTGACTGCAAGCATCAATTCTTTTGGCTCTACAGCTCTTCACATAGCAATTATGTTAAGGCATTTTCATATTATAGAGAAGCTACTGCAATTAATGTCATCAGAAGATCTTGAAGTTGTTGGTCGGGATAGTTATACGGCTCTGCATGTTGCTGTTAGGAATAGAAATGATATCAAGGTAGCAAAATGCTTGGTTGAAAAGAATGAGAAGTTGGTCTCCATCGCTTCTTATTCTGGGTGGATTCCAGTTACATCGGCTATTGAATTTGGCAACACTGAAATGGCTTACTATCTCTACTCGGTCACCCCATTCGAGGTACTACTGCCTGAAAATGGTCATCATGGAGCCACCCTTCTCACGCGGTGCTATTATTCCAAGATGCTCGGTAAGAGTTGGTAACTTATTTTGTAAGCAACCATACTCCATAGCCATACATATTTTACTATAAGTTTTTTAAAAGTTAAAATTGTATTTTAGTTCCTAAGATTTAATTAAAATTTTAATTTAGTCCCAAATATTTTATTTATGCCAATTTCATCCTAATAGTTATTAAATCATTTTAATATCATCCTTTTCACTAAAAGCGTTCACTATACTAATAGAAAGTGATTCCAAGGCAGATAACGGATATCATCACATTGTTTTATATTAGTCCTAAATGTTTGTCCATTATATTTATATCAATTAATTATTTTAAAAAAATATTTTATTTTATACTAATTTTCCCTTTCAAGGCATCAAAACTAATGTTGACATGAATATGATCGAATAGATTATCATAAGGAAAAGCAACCGACTCACAAAGAAGAAAATTTGTACCTAGATACATTCCGCGGGAGAAATTATTGTGTTTGTAAAGATGTGTATTATTTTATGTGCAAAAATGGAACCTAGATTGATAGGGTATGCAAGGAACATCTCTAGTAACTTATTTAAATATGTGACTGTATATCTACTCACATATTATATATATTTACTTATCATTAAGTCTATTCCTTGAAGTTTATATGTATTTTTGTATGTGTATATTAAATTTTTAATTGATTATACAAAAAATTGAAATAAATATAATGGTAAAAAATAAATAAAATTATATATGGAAAATAGTACTTAAATTTATCCTCATAAATTTAGGTGAAATAGAAGACTACTTTTAAAATAATTGAACAAACATATAAGACTAATATGATGATCCCACCTAGTCGTATTGGATCTATATAGTCACTCTTTGTTAATAAAAAGGGTGATATTAAAATGATTTAATAACTTTTGATACTAAGTTGATACAAATAAAACATAAAGTATTTTAAACAATTAAAACTAAATTAAAATTTTAGTTAAACTTTATGGAACAAAATAGGATGTTAATATTTTTATATAAATAAAAGATATACGCATAAAACATTAATAAAAGAAAAAGAAAAGAACTCTTTCCTCCATCTTTATTGTTTTCTTTGAAAGTGTCTATTGTTACTCTTATTTCTCTAATACCACTCCTTTCTATTTAATTTATCTCTCATTTTCTTTAAATGTCCTTCATTAAATAGTTTATTCAAACTAACTAATAATTTATTATCACTCTAATACATATCAAAAATTTTATTAACATTGCTTATGAAATTTTTATTTATTAAAAATTATAATTAATTTCAAATAAAAATAACTTTCTAATTAATTGTATACTATAGATCCTCATAACAAAAGGAATATCCTGCTATTTATAATATTATTATAACAAAGTAGTATATTATCTTCATATTCATATTTGTTTAGGATAAAATTTAGTGATAATCATAAATGTTGAGCCTCATAATTGAAACGTTCCAGTATGATTTATATTTCATATTATCAATACATGAATAAATTTTCTTTTACATTTACCGTTAACAAATTTTAACATTCGTAGCAGTTACATTTATTCAATTAGTGATTATTATTAGTTTTGGTTATTTTTTAATTAGAATTGAAAAAAAACTTAGCTAGCTACATTATTTGGATAAATAAATTAACACAGATTGAATAAATAATCAACTACCAATCCAGGCATAATTTTTTGACTTAACAAATAATGCCAGCTACATCTAAGAAAAATATTAAAACATGGAATGCATATCACACCGATGAAAATCAAAGACAAAGTTTTACAATGGCATTATAATTCCAAGACTCTCTGAAGACCAAAAAAAAAAAAAATCCAAAGTGAAGATAGACTCTACAAGTCAGAATTATTTAATTGTGAAAAATGTATATTCATATTAATATTGATGATAATAAAAAAAAATAAGGATATGGTACAGTTGGAGAAAAATCCCACCTACATTTTCTCTCTTTGCTTTGATAACAAGTTCCTAATTTCTCAATAGATTTTTTTTTTCTTTTTGAGTTAGCCAATATTTTAGTGTTAAACTTTATTTTTTGAACTTAAGGCATATTTTATTTTTTTTAAAAAAGGCTAATGATGTAATTAGGACAAATTAAGTGTTTTTTGATTTGTATATTTGAAATTAAATATTATATTTGTTAATTAAAATGTTATATAAGTATAAGAGTGATAAGTAGTTTGACTTAATTATTTAACAAAGATATTTTAGAAAAAGGAAAATGAAAATGAAAATAATTAAGGAGAAGTGACAATAAATAAATAGGAGTAGTAATAGATACTCCCGTTTTGTTTTATCCATTTTAAGTCAATTTTCAATTTAATTATCATCACTTTACAGTTGTTTTGAACTAACCAATATTATTTCTACACTTGAACTTATATACTTTCTTTTATACTTATATTTTATGAGAAAAAGAGGAGAATTGAGTTTCTCTCCCCTATTATAGTGTAAAAAATGTTTAAAGTCAAATATATAAATAACATTTTTATTTTGAATTTTTCATCTATTATTTATGAGAAGATACTTTTTAAATTTTTTTTCACACACAACCTCACTTGTAATGCCACATTCAACTAGCACAAATGAAATGACGTGTGAAAAAAAATTAAGAAAATTATTTCTACGTATTAAAAATAAAAAAATAATAAGTAAAATAGTCATTTTGATCCATTGTCTTTATTTTTTAATTCAGTCTCTTATCTTACAAATTGTCTATCAATGTAGTCCCTCAACCACGTGATTCCATCATTTCTCCAACATAAGTGATGATGTGATGTGTTATTCACTGGTTGTGTTATGTCATTACCATGTCATATTTATATTATCACTACATCAGTGACATCATTATTTTCATTAAGATTTGTAATGGAATTGCGACAAAGAATCATATTGATAAACGTGTAAGATAAGAAACTAAATTTAAAAAAATATGAGATCAAATTGAAAAAAAAAAAAAATATAAGATATTAAAATACTTATTTTGCCAAAATAATACTAGACGAGAATTGTATTTTAAAATTGTGACAATTACTAATAGCATGTTTAGTTATAGTTTTCAACCTCAAACTCTATTTTAGAGTATGTAAGATTGTAAATTGAGTGTCATTAACTAATAATATGTTTGGTAAAATTTCATTTGAGTTATGTTTGAACATGATTTTGGAACTCAAGACCATTGATTGAGTGAAGATGAAAAAAAATAGTTTTTTGTTGGGTCAAATCATAATTTTTAAACTATAATCTAAACATGCCATAATTAATTTGAAAAATTATCCTTTATGGGTCAAAAATTATTTTTGAACATGGTTTGAAAATTCATATATATAATTATATCAATTATTTTAAAAATCAACTATTCAATATATTATCTTGAAAATAAATAATTAGACAAGTGTGGGACTAATTCTTATATAGGTATAGATATTTGCTCCAACTACAAAGTAATTTTAAGTGAGTTTCAAATTCTTACATTACAATAATATTCGTCCACAAAATTTAATTTGTCAGTTGACCCACACGTTGAGTATATTATTTCTTTGTTGTTGTCTATCAATCTAGAAAAATGTTAATATAGGATTCTCATTTTTCTATATAACCAAGCCTCTCAGATGTAGCTTTGGATTTACTTAAGCGTTGCCCAAGGTTAGCTGTAACACCACAATTCTCAAGGGGGCCACCTTTTGTGAAAGTTTTGGCAAGTACGCCTTTCGCAATTCTAGAAGAAAGCCAGCTTGCATATTGGGAACGGTGGATATATAAATGTAAGTGTCACTCTAATTTTGCACCACACTTAATTCCGAAATGAAGAAATTTGTTGCATACACTAGTGAGATAATATCGGTATTTTTTTTAGATCACGAGATATATTTACATATTCAGTTACCATAAAGTTTCATACACCTCATTAGATTTTTGTAACAATTTTTTCTTGAATATTAAGTATAAAAACATACATATATATATATATAACAAAATACGTGAGGACAAGTTTTCTATGTTAATCTTAGTTTTATTTTCGAAAGTTAATTTTAGGTTTTTTTCTTAAAAAAAGTATGAACAATTCATAATCAGATTTTAAACAGAGTATCCAATTTAAATGTATGGGACAAGATTGGAATGTTAAAATAATATTTTAAACCAAATTTCATAAGTTGTTGTTTTGACACTAACTGTTTGGATTAACTTATTTTATACCTAATAAAATATTTTAGCTAAAAGCTTCTAAAATAGGGTACTTGATTAAGGAAATTGATTGAATTATTTACAGCTACTTGAGTTAAAACTTAAGGATTTAATTTTAATATTCTATATGTGTAAAAGTTTTTTACTTTATCTTCCATTCATGCATTATTACGTTATTAAAAATATTTAATTTTAATAATAATTATCTCAAAAGTCACACATATAATGTGTGATTAGTTTATGGTGTAAAATACTTTACTTTAATAATATATCAAAATTAAATTCAAAACTTAATTAGGAGATATAGGTTTTTTTATTTCTTTTTGACTATCTTATGTTTGTTCGTATAACTTCACACTTTTGCTGAAGGTGTATGTCCACCAAGAACCTGCATCATCGATCAATGAAACTGCCGTTAGCATTTCGGAAACAAATACAAAAAAAGATGATCATATGATGAGTACAGGTCCTGGGGAGTCCAACTGTAAGACTTCTGTGTTTAACATTTCTAGTTTCTATTTTTTTTTTTTGCATTATAGAAAAACAATAAAGAAAATTAAGAAAAGACATTCTCATTTGATGGATACAAAAAGCAAGCCAATTGCTTCTAATTAATCTCTTGAAGTTCTTTGTTTTAAAAAAGTACATATGCTTTTCCTTTGTCTGCCTTAAAATTTCAATTTTTTTTAAAAAAAAATTCTTTGTTTAAAAAAAGTACATATGCTCTCTATCAGTGATAGCCTTACTTCTTCTTATATATCATCGGGCTTTTATTTATTTTTAATTTAATTTTTATAAATTTTTTAAATCAGTTTTATATTTAAAAATATTTTTAAAATAGTTACTGTTGTTGTTACTGTTATCAACTTTTGTTATAATGTTGTTATAACATTAATTACTTGACTAATTTAGTAAATATTTTTATATTCAATAAATACTTTTTTATATGTTTTTTATTTTTAAAGCGCCTGGTAGGTCTTTCTTTATTCTTACAAGTGCTCCTTACTTCTGAGTAGATATTTTTATGTTCAATATGTATTCCTTTAGATGTCTTTTTCTTTTATGTAAAATGTGCAATAAAAACTAAATTAACTTTGTCATAACAGAAGTTGACAATAAAAATTATTTTAATTTTTTATAAGTATAGAAACTAATTTTAAAAAAATTATAAGAATTAAATTAAAAATAAATATAAATTATAAAAACCAAAATCATAATTTAACAATGGAGGGCTAAGCCCAATAAAAAACTACAGAACACCAAAGTGAAAAAAACACCATGCAATATTATGTCCAACTCCAAACACCCCGGACCAACTGCTCATAATTCAGTGTTCCATTGAGTTCTCCTAACAGGGAGCCAATCCCTAGTATCCAAGAATCCGTCTTGGAGCCTAAAATTCTCCTCTTTATGTCCAACTCCTTGTTTTAAATTTTAAGCCTAGTAAACTAGTTAATTCTTTATTCGAGTGAAGAATCAAAACTTCTCAATATCTTTCTTTGAGTAAAAGACAAACTTCTTAATTCTCATTTATATTCAACTATGATTTTACAATGATTTTCAAATCCAATTTATATAATGACTTAACTAACTCCTTAACTAACAATTAATACTAATACTTAATTACACATAACAATTTGTATCAATATATCTCCCTTTAAAAACAACCTTGTCATCAAGATTATGTAAAACTTGATACTATACGGCCCCTTAAAAAGAGGGATACTGGAAAAATTATGCTCCAACATTAGGTCCAAAACCAGCATCAAGAAGAACCATTTCTAGCTTAAACTCCAGCAAGCCCTTGTTTTTCCTTGGCAGTAAGATCAAAGTTACCTAATCCAAGTTTTGGCTCACGATACTTTGTCAGATTTCACGTCAACTTTAAATGTGAATGCTGCCAAGATTTGACATAATTGCAGCAGAAAAATAACCCATGTAAACTGTCCACATTGTACCCATAGTATGATAAAATCTCAAGGAGCTCCTTCCTTTATCACTACGTGCATAACCAACAATAAGAGCTGTCCAAGTAATGATATCACGAACTTGCATCCAAACAAAAATGACACAACCATCGTCCATGCATCTACAAATCTCAACATTGGACTCCATATACACTTTGATTCAGTGCTCCATGCTTCCACTTCGGCCCCCAACATGAATAGAATCCAGTGGGGACAATTACCAACCAAGCAGAGAGCAACAACAAAAGTAAATCTAGCAGCTACCAGGTTATGTCGAACTATAACAGAGATCAAATATTCAGTATCAACTACTACCCCACAACTGCTAGAAATTACCTGCTTCACCAAGTGAGAGTGATAGGTATTGTCTCCTATAATTGCTTCAGCCATGACTAATCTTACTTCCATTCACCAGAATTTGGGGATTCCAGTGGCCACTCCTATGCTCAGATGAAAGGGTAGTAGTAGAGGTTCAAAAATTGCGATAAACAGAGTGGTGATTATGTTGGTCTCATCTAGCCCATTTTCGAGCTTCAACTAAAACTCGGGGTATGTTTGGATTCGTGTCATGGGATGGAAGGAAATGGAAAACAATGGAATAAGTTTGGATACCATTGTTTGGTTTTTTAAAATTAGGATGGAATGAAATTACATGAGATGACATCCATTTCATCCAATTTCACCTTAAACCCCAACTTTTCTTCCCTTCAAATTGGAGAAAATGGGATGTAATAGAATGACTGTTAATAATTTGGCAAGTGTACCAAATCGTACAAGTAATAAAGAGTGAATAAAGTTGTCGATCCCACGAGGATTGTATGTCAATTATCAATGTAAACTTAGAAATCACTAATTGAATTGAGAAAATGATTTGATAACTTTGAATTGTATTGGTTTTTTAAGAAGTGTAAAAGAAATGAACTAAAAACAGAGCAATTGACAAATTAAAGAATGTTTTTGGATTTTTAAGGAGAATGAAGTCTATTGAGAAAAGCGGCTAGGGGTTGAATCCCATTGTTTACCCTCTTATGCTACTGATGAATTCTCAATACAAGCAATAATCATGCATTTGAAGTTCCAATCAACAAATTAGGCCAAGATCAATTCCTTGATTCAAAACCTCTTTAACCCAATCACAACTCCCAATTCCTTAGGTAATTGTTAATTCAAGTTAAGCATTAATAGCAGTGATTTAATGGAACACATAATTACAATGATATATCCCTATATTCAATCATAATTATGTCAACTCTACTCAGGTCCAGCATTAAAACGAATTTTCTAATTTGAAGTAATACCCACATTCAAACCAACAATGATCAAGTATTGATTAGCATTAAGCAATGAGTAGAATGTTCAAATCCATGAATTAACTTGTAAAGAAAAACAAATCAGATCACATAAGAGTATTTACAATGTTCATCTGACCCTAGCCATAAGAAATTTAGCTACTCATAATGGAAAAAGAAGAGATGAGAGAAATCAAACAAATGGGAGAGGAAAAAGTCATTGATTCTTCAAGGTGTTGTTCCCAAGCTTGAATCATCAATGGAAATGGAAGAAAAAGGAACCCTAGCAGAGCTATGGGTAAAAACCCAAATATTTCTGAGTTCAGAAACGAAAACTATTAAAAAGATCGTCATCCAAAATGTTTTCTTTGTCTATTTACATTTGTAGGATAACGGCCATCGCCTAGCGATGGCCCAAGCTCGCCTCGCGACGGCCTGTGTACAAAGGGAAGCCCAGTGCAGTCTCAGATCCTTTCACTCCTCTTCTTGCCTCGCGATGGATGATCCTCGCCTCGCGATAGCACGAAATCTCGCCTCGCGATGGAAGTTCATCGCCTCGCGATAGCACGTTCAAAACAAGAACAGCTTCATCCTTCTTCTTAGTTGAATCCAAACCTGTTTCATTCAAAAATTGGAACTCATCAAACAATGAACTCCCAAACTAATCATGCTAAAAAACAATTAAAACTTATCTATTTTCTTCCAAATTTCTTTAATTCTAAGCCCACTTTGACATCAAAAACTCACTTGTGCTAAGGATTCAACACAACCTCAAACTTATAGTTTTGCTTGTCCCCAACCAAACAACCAATTTGAAACAAGGATCAAAGGGGATAAAACTACATTTTTATTCATTGTTCAAACCACCCTTTCAACAAAATCCCAAAATTGAACATTCCACACAAATTGCAACAATCATTGCACAATCAATTCACCTAATTTTTTGCATTCATGCTTCCCATTCATCACAATTTTAGGTAATCAAAATCAATGATCCACTAAGAGCAGCATATCAATCCTCAATACTCCTCTCCAGAATAAATGTTTCACTCAACTCAAGTGTCTAGAGGAATTATTTACACTTAATTCACATCACAAGCAGCACCCTACCATAAGCTTGACAAAGTTCTAGAGAAGCAAATGCAATGCAATGCACACACACAAAAAGAGGTCTTTTTGGGTTGTAATGGAGCTTAGGTAAAGGTAGAAAATTATTTGGACAAGAGGTTTTTTGTACTTGGAAATAGACATAAGTCATTTCATGACACTCTTAAGCCATCCTTCAATTTATTCAAAACCAAATTCCCCAAAACAATTCTTCAAAATAAAAGAAAAGAAAAACAGAATAAGATGCTAAAATTTTTTATTTTTTTTTCATTTCATTTTTTTCTTTTTTTTTCTTTTTGTTGTTATTATTATTATTATTATTATTATTTTTACTTTACACCAGAAAAAGTTTACAACTCTACCCCAAAATTAAAACATTGCTTGCCATCAAGCAATCCCAAACTTAAGAATGTGCCAAGACATGCCATGAAATGACCCTTACCTAACTCCAAGTAAGTAAGGACAATGGTTTTTCAATTATTGGCTTGTAATAGGGGTTCAGAGCAAAGACAAGGCTACAGGCTCGAGGGGCTTAGCAAAAGACAAAAATATTAAGGTGGTTTATTTAGGCCCTAGGTAAAAACAAAAAGAATGCCTCAGTGTGTTGGAGCAAGCAAGCAAAAACAACTAAGAACTAGGTCAAGTGCTGAAGAATGCCACAGGCAATGGAAACACACATGAAGAAATGACAGTGTTTAGGCCCAAATGCTCACAAGTGATTGAGAGTGAGGAAAAACATGCTACAGTCAATTTCACTTTGATTAAGATTACCATGAGTTACTGAAAAAGGACACACGCAAGCAAAATTTCAGCTCCAAAATTATACAACTCATGCACAACTTAAGTGTCAAGTTCGAAATTGTTTTCAAAAATCAAAACTCAAAACATCATCAAAAATCAAAAAGCAAAAGTAAAACATCAAACAAATCAAATCAGACATGCACAACTAAATTGTGTTCAATAGCAAAAATCAATCAAAATAGTTTAACCAAGCATAGCAAAATAAAAACTAAAACATCCTTGGTTAACTAAACAACTAAATGTCATCATCATGCTCTGCAGCACCACCCTCGGCGCTCTCCTCATCTTCATTAGCAAGCTGGTCATCTTGGCGCTCACTAACTTCTTCCTCTGCATCAACAAGGTGTTCATCAACTAACAACTCCTCATCATCAGCAGCCTGATCCGCTTGAATAGGTTGGTCTATCGGTTCCTCCTCAAGAGCTGTTGCAGCCACTCCAGAACCCCCAGCACCCTGGCTATGCCCTCTGGACGGGTGCATCATACTCTGAAAATACTGATCTGTAGAAGGATTAAGAGATACATCAGTCAGCAAAGATAAATCAAATCCTCATTCTGGGGCCCGAGATCGTAAGATCAGCTCCATGTTGCGCATGGACTGGAAACATAAGGCGGTCATCCTGCCAAGAGACTGAATAGTCTGACTATGAAGACCCTGCGCGTCCTGAATAGCAGCAAGCTGATGCTGAATAGCTGCCAAAGATGGTGGCTCAGAAACTAGCTCCGGTGCCGCGGGCTCTTCTGCTTGTGACTCTGGTGCAGGAGCAGCAACTGACTCTGGTGCAGGAGCAGCATCCAATGGCCCAAATGGTTGCTTTCTAATCCACTGCGCTGTAATGGGTGCTTTGGGTTTCCCAATAGTGTCAGTATCTGAAGACTTGACACCCTCCTTAGCACACAACATGCAAATCAGGGATGGGTAAGCTAATGTGCTGGTATCATCATTCGCAATATGTAGCATCTCTTTAGCAATGATGTCCCCCTCATTAATAGATTCACCTTTCATGATTGCAATGATGAGCTGGGCCCTGTGAACAATGATGTCAGAGGTATTAGAGCATGGAAGGACGGTCTGATGAACAAATACAGACCAAGCCTTGGCAAGTGGCTTCATATCAATACTTCTGAATCTCCAGGGAATATTATCCCAGGTTTTGAACCATTCAGCCCCTGGCCTACAAAGGTACTTGATCAACTCATTGTAGTCAATCTCCCTGTTTGTTCTGGTCTTGTAAGCACACACCCGCGGAATAGGAAGACTTAAAACCTCATTAATTTTCTCCCTGATGAAATTGATTGTTTTACCTCTGACAAAGCTGACAAAGACTTGATTTGTGCCCAGAACTCGATAGGCATTGGCATAGAATTCACGTATAATTTTCGGGCAATGATCACTGACATATCGAGTCAACTTTGCCCATTTCCTCCGGGAAATCTCAGCTTGTATCTCAGGTATAGTCTCAGAGAGGAAATCAAAAGTCCTGTCAGCGATGATCTTCTTCTTGCTGATTATGGACTTGAACCGTTCTTGGTGTTCAAGGGAATGGTACAGATGTGCTGCAAAAGCAGGGTCTGCCTCCACAGCTTGCTTTCTTTTCTTCTGCTTTCCTTGTTTTGAAGAAGAGGCCATGTTCCTGAAATATGAAAATATAACATTCATCAACCTTAGGCTCATGCATTACCAATAATCACGCAAGTGACTCCTAAACTTAAGTCAGAGGATTCAACAAGCACCTTGGAAGTAAATTGGTATCATGTTATTTTCACACATGCAAGTAATGCGTCAAGTACACTCATCAAGTAGTTGAACAAACAAGGGAATGCACAGCATCAAAAACATGGCATGGTAATAACAAGAAGAAAAAGACAAGCCTCTTTGTGAACTTTCTTACAGACACCTGGTGTGTGAGAAACATGCAATGGTTCAATTGAAACTAATAATACCCATATAATACCAAACTTGCATGAACCAAAATCACAAATCCACAGTTGCAATCATCCACACAACACAAGAAAATCACTGACTATCAAGCACAACTTGTAGTACTCAACATGGTAGCACAATAAGAAAAGGAAGGGAGAAGGACTAGCACAATAATGACATTAACCAAGAGCCCTAGAATGAAGCGTGGAAAGAAGACATACCTGAGCAGGAAGTGAGGAGGAGTGAAGTGTAAAGAGAGAAAATAGAGGAAAGAAATGTATAAAAGTGAAAGGAGGTGAGGGTTTGAGAGAAAACCCTAACAAAGCTCTGCAAAAATTATGCGTGGGAAAACTTCAAATGAACCATTTATTTATAAAATGCGACCCATCCCTAGGCGACAACACAGTGTCGCGCCGCGAAGGATACAAGTGGGCAAGAAAAAGGACTGGTTCACGAGAAGTCGCCTGGCGAAGACTATCCATTCGCCTCGCGATGGAAGTCAGTGAGTCCCTGCTTAAAATTCGCTCTGCGATTGAAGAGTTCTCACGAGGCGATGAGACTCTGGGAAAAACTTGAATAGTTACACGTCCCATATCGCCTTGCGATGACCCATCCTCGCCTCCCAATTGAAGTTAGAAGCTGGTGCTTGGAAATTCACCTCGCGATGGTAAGATTACCGCGAGGCGATGTAAGTTAGTGACAAATTGAAGGAAATTCGCCCTGCGATGAAGAAATATCGCAAGGCGATTGATACTGGAAAAGAATCCTGAATTTACACATCCCAACTCGCCTCGCGAAGGCTTCATACTCGCCTCGTGGTGTAAGTCAGTAGCTTTGGAAATAAATTCGACGCGCGATGGGAGATGTTATTTAGATGAAGAACTATCGCCTCGCGATAAAAGTCAGAAGCAAATTAGAGGACATTCGCCTCGCGATGAAAACTTATCGCTTGGCGATGAAACACTTAAAGATACTTAGAACCTTTTTGTCCTTCACATTGCCTCGCGATAAATAATCATCGCCTCGCGATGTATGATCGTGACACAGCTTCCCTTTTTTTTCTTGTAATCCACGCGCGATGAAGATACATCGCCTCGCGATGAAGGCTGAAATACTGATTTCGCTGAGCGATTGATCCCTTCGCCTGGCGATATTCATAACTTCTTCAGATTTCAAATCAAACCCTCATCACCTGAGTCCTCTCTCTAAGATCAACAAAATTGTAACCTCATTCTTGCAACAGCAAGCACAACATCAGCCCTTTAAGAAAATTTATTTATGTATTTATTATTATTATTATTATTATTATTATTATTATTATTTTTTTTTTTTTTTATTTTTTTATTTACAAAACAAGGAAAATTAGTATGCAAAATTAATACAAGAAAGAAAAAATGTTTGGGTTACCTCCCAAGAAGCGCTAGTTTAACTTCGTTAGCTCGACCCCTTGTGAATTTTATGGCTCATGCAAAACAAGAGTAGCTTGTGCTCTTTCTATCACCCCACCAAGATAAGGTTTCAGCTTCTGGCCATTAACTTTGAAAATCCTTGTTGAAACTGGTTCCTCCACTTCTACTGCTCCACAGGGTGTCACTTCTTTGACTATGAATGGTCCTGACCATTTAGACTTCAATTTTCTTGGAAACAACTTCAGCCGTGAATTAAACAATAACACCTGTTGTCCCAGATAAAATTTTCTGTGTGAAATGTACTTGTTGTGGTATACCTTCATCTTTTTAGGAGCAGCTTGAACCGGACTCACCCAAGTACTATTCAAAATATGGTAAATCATTCCGGCTTCAAGGAGTTTCAGCACCTCTTTTTTTACTACTTTTTTCATTGTGGGATTTAATCTTCTTTGTGGCTGAACCACTGGCTTGAATTCCTCCTCAAGTTTGATCTTGTGCATACAGAAAGCTGGACTAATCCTTTTTAAATCAGAGATAGTCAATCCAATTGCAGTTTGATGTTCTCGGAAGACCCTTACAAGCTTCTCTTCTTCAGGTTTTGATAAAAGACTGCTAATTATCACTGGATTTGCATCTTGATTGCTAAGAAAGGCACATTTCAAGTGAGATGGCAAGGGTTTCAACTCTAGTTTTATTTTTTCCTCCACTTTGTCATTACTCAGCTCTTCTTTCACCTTGTTAACAGTGTTTTCTGTTGGATGTGCTTCTACATATTGCAAACACTCCCAAATGACTTCATCATCCACCTCTTCATGTTCTTCAACTGAATTCACAATCACTCTTTCAAGAGGTACAGTTAGAGTATTTTGCTGAAAAGATTCCTCTACTGTAGTATCAATCAAATCCACCCTATAAGAAGTTTCTTTATCATCCGGGTGTTGCATTGCCTCAAAAACATTAAAGGTGATTTTCTCATCCTTCACTCGCAACATTAACTGCCCTTGCTGGACATCAATGAGGGCTCTCCCGCTGGCTAAAAATGGGCTTCTAAGAATCAGAGGTATCTCCGCGTCCTCATCCATGTCCAATACGACAAAATCAGCAGGAAATATAAATTTATCGACCTTCACTAGCACATCCTCTATGACTCCATATGGGTGTTTAATTAACCTATCTGCCAGTTGCAAAGCCATTCTTGTTTGCTTGACCTCACCTCCCCCAAGCTTCTTAAGCATAGACAGTGGCATCAAATTTATGCTTGCTCCCAAGTCACAGAGAGCTTTTCCAATCGTCATGTTGCCAATAGTGCATGGAATTGTAAAACTCCCCGGATCTTTCAATTTTGGGGGAAGCTTCCTTTGAAGTATTGCACTGCACTCTTCTGTCAATGCGACCATTTCAACTTCCTTGAACTTCCTCTTCTTAGTCAACAATTCCTTCATAAATTTAGCATATGTAGGCATTTGCTCCAATGCCTCTGCAAAAGGAATGTTGATTTGGAGACGTTTGAAAATGTCCAAGAACCTTGCAAACTGCTCCTCTTTCTCCTTTTTCTTGCTCAAGTGAGGATATGGTAACTTCACATATGGTGGAATCACTTGAGGCTTATCCCCATCTTGCAAAATCTGACGCTTTGTTCTCCTCAAGATAGAGTTTTCATCTACTAAGTTAGAACTCTTTTTATCCTCCTTTTTCTTATTTTCAATTTCCACTTCCTTTTTTTCTTTTTCTTTTTCCTCTAGATTCACAATGTCACTCTTTTTATTTGACTCTTCACCCAACATCCCCCTCACATTTGTCTCAGTAGATCCTGAAACTAATGGCTCCATCACATCCGGTGAGACAGTTTTTCCACTTCTTAAAGTTATGGCTTTGCAAGTCTCATTCTTGGGATTATCCACTGTATTTCCAGAAAATTGTCCCTTGGATTGTTCAGCAAGTTGCTTTGAGAGCTATCCAATTTGGTTTTCAAGGTTCTTGATGGATGCATCTTGGTTTTTGAAATGAGCCTCATGATTTTGGAAATTGGTTTGGGTCATATGCATGAATTGAGTCAATGCTTCTTCTAGAGCAGAAAGCTTCTCTTTAGGTTGCTGTGATTTAGGAAGTTTTCTTAATTGAGGAGCTTCATGTTGTTGCCAAGAAAAGTTGGGATGATTCCTCCACCCTGGATTATAGGTGTTGGAATAAGGAGTCCCTCTTTGCCCTTGAAAATTTCCTATGTAATTAGCTTGCTCATTTGAATCACCTTGAGCTTCACAAGCACCATTCTCATGTCCTCCCCAACAAAAATCACACCTCATACATTGCATCACAGCCTTGGGATGATGAGATTGAGAAGAACCTGCTTGTAAGGCTTGAAGTTGTTTGGTGAGAACCTCCAATTGTTGAGAAACCAACTTGTTTTGGGCTAATAGAGCATTATGTGCATCCAGCTCTAGAACACCCCTCCTAACTTGCATTCCTCTATCATGCTGAATAAGATACTCATTTGAGGCCATTGCTTCCACTAACTCTCTTGCTTCTTCAGTCGTCTTGTTATTCATTGTACCCCCAGCTGAAGCATCTAGCATCATCTTTGTATTTGGTCTCAACCCATGGCAAAATGTTTGCATTTGCGTTAAGTCATCAAAACCATGGTCGGGACATCTTTTCAAAAGCCCTTTGAACCGTTCCCATGCTTCGTAAAGATTTTCTCCATCTTTTTGCTCAAAACTGGTGATTTCAGCCCTTCTCTTGATGAACTTGGAGGTAGGGAAGAACCGATCCATAAATTTGTCCTCCAACTCATTCCAAGTAGTAATACTCCCTTGAGGAAGTGTTTGCAGCCAATCCTTTGCCCTGTCCCTCAAAGTGAAAGGAAACAATCTCATCCTCTTAGCTTCTTCAGAAACACCATTCAGCTTCAAAGTACCACAAATCTCAAAGAAATTGACCAAGTGCTGGTTAGGATCTTCATTATCTGCTCTAGAAAATTGATTCTGCTTGAGAACATTCAATAAAGAAGTTCTGATCTCAAATGCATTAGCCTCCACTGGTTGATACTCAATAGCCAACCTCTGATGG
This sequence comes from Ormosia semicastrata, assembly GCA_029884595.1. Lineage (NCBI taxonomy): Eukaryota > Viridiplantae > Streptophyta > Magnoliopsida > Fabales > Fabaceae > Ormosia > Ormosia semicastrata. The sequence goes on along the minus strand of JAQQTO010000059.1, from coordinate 31,859,732 downwards.
TTATTCCTCTGGCCAAAATCTCCCAAAGTCCGCCTAGGTGGTGGTTGTGCTGCCATGACTTCTACTGTGAGAGTATTAGAAGAAGAAGAAGATTCTTATTTTTCTTGAGTTATTTTCTGTTGCTTTGCTTTCTTTGCTTGCTTCCTATTTGCTTTTTCTGCTTTCACAATCTCAAGATCAAGCAAAAATTCAGCTGCCTTTTTCCCTCGCATAAATAGTAACTAGGAGAATGGTAAGTACAAGTCAACTATATGTAAAAATGAAGTAAAATAATGCAGTAAAGTTTCTAAACAAACAAACTAAAAACAAAATAAATGTCCAAAATAGTAACTCCTTTGCCTTGTTGATAATCAACTCAACAATCCCCGGCAACGGCGCCAAAAACTTATTAATAATTTGGCAAGTGTACCAAATCGTACAAGTAATAAAGAGTGAATAAAGTAGTCGATCCTACCCACGAGGATTGTGTGTCAATTATCAATGTAAACTTGGAAATCACTAATTGAATTGAGAAAATGATTTGATAACTTTGAATTGTATTAGTTTTTTAACAAGTGTAAAAGAAATGAACTAAAAACAGAGCAATTGACAAATTAAAGAATGTTTTTGGATTTTTAAGGAGAAGGAAGTCTATTGAGAAAAGCGGCTAGGGGTTGAATCCCATTGTTTACCCTCTTATGCTACTGATGAATTCTCAATACAAGCAATAATCATGCATTTGAAGTTCCAATCAACAAATTAGGCCAAGATCAATTCCTTGATTCAAAACCTCTTTAACCCAATCATAACTCCCAATTCCTTAGGTAATTGTTAATTCAAGTTAAGCATTAATAACAGTGATTTAATGGAACACATAATTACAATGATATATCCCTATATTCAATCATAATTATGTCAACTCTACTCAGGTCCAGCATTAAAACGAATTTTCTAATTTGAAGTAATATCCACATTCAAACCAATAATGATCAAGTATTGATTAGCATTAAGCAATGAGTAGAATGTTCAAATCCATGAATTAACTTGTAAAGAAAAACAAATCATATCACATAAGAGTATTTACAATGTTCATCTGACCCTAACCATAAGAAATTTAGCTACTCATAATGGAAAAAAAAGAGATGAGAGAAATCAAACAAATGGGAGAGGAAAAAGCCATTGATTCTTCAAGGTGTTGTTCCCAAGCTTGAATCATCAATGGAAATGGAAGAAAAAGGAACCCTAGCAGAGCTATGGGTAAAAACCCAAATATTTCTGAGTTCAGAAACGAAAACTATCAAAAAGATCGTCACCCAAAATGTTTTCTCTGTCTATTTACATTTGTAGGATAACGGCCATCGCCTAGCGATGGCCCAAGCTCGCCTCGTGACGGCCCGTGTACAAAGGGAAGCCAGTGCAGTCTCAGATCCTTTCACCCCTCTTCTCGCCTCACGATGGATGATCCTCGCCTCGCGATAGCACGAAATCTCACCTCGCGATGGAAGTTCATCGCCTCGCAATAGCACGTTCAAAACAAGAACAACTTCATCCTTCTTCTTAGTTGAATCCAAACCTGTTTCATTCAAAAATTGGAACTCATCAAATAATGAACTCCTAAACTAATCATGCTAAAAAACAATTAAAACTTATCTATTTTCTTCCAAATTTCTTTAATTCTAAGCCCACTTTGACATCAAAAACTCACTTGTGCTAAGGATTCAACAATGACATTATAATAAAATATTTATAATTCTTATCATTCTATTTTATTCTACTAGAATTTTCAAACAATTAAATAAAAATTTTCTTCCATTTCATTGTTAATTATCTAAACAATAATATAGAAACTTTCTTTCACTCATAGAATCTTCCTCTCTGCTGTTAAAACTCAGCACCAATGTGAGCCATGGTGACTTCTTCTTCCATTTTCTCTCAAGATACACCAAGAAAGAAACTCCTCCTCTGCCTCTTTTTATCTTGGCTTTTGACTTGGAGCTCATCCCCATCATTGATTTCATCTTCACCCTCCCGTTCTTGGGTGTCTTCTCCAAGACTCTCAAATTTATCTGCTTCTTTCGATTATTCATTGTTGGATCTTGCTGACCATTTTCATCCACATCCATGGTTGTGCTCGATTTTCCTATGACGGTTGGTATTTCTTGATCGTAAGGTTCCACCTCCATGTTTTCATTTTGTCCAACATCTTGTAAACAATAGAGAATTTGTTTTCCAAAGACATCTTGATGTATATCACCACCTATTTGTGAGAATTTTTCAATGGGTTTTGAGACACCATTCTCCCAAACAGACAACGTCATTTCTTGATTTCTAACAAATGCGTCGTCTCTTGATTAGCACAATTAAGAATGAGTTATTCTTGACACTGTGATACAACATCTTGTTGTTTTTGCTCTTTTTTCTCAACGATTTCTTTAGCAGCACCATCAAGAACAAATTTTAGAGACATAATTTCTCTCAAGGAATGAACAAAATATTTGGAAGATCTGGAATCTCTGGAATTTTTTGTATGCTTCTCTTGCTCCATCATTTGGAGTAGCATCGCCTTAATATTCTGTAAGTGAATTTCAATTTTATCACACGTTGCATTAATTCGATCTGTACAATCTTCAAGCCTTGTGGGATGAGTTGTTTATGCCATTGCAGAACCTCTCAATGAAAGCATTATTTGTTAGTTCTTTATTCAAATTAAGAACTAAGACTCTTCAAGATCTCTTTTCGAATAAGAGACAAACTTCTCAATTCTCATTTGCATTCAACTATGACTTAATCCATATGTATTCAACTTTACTTCATGGGATAAGGATTAGTTTGTTTATATAGACAACAGGGCACAGGACCAAGAAAAGAAACTACATAGCTATACTGCGAACAAAAGATACCTTACTAGCATTAGCTAGCATATCAAAAGATAAAACAGAAGGAACATCAGTAAAAAAAAAATGCAAACCAAAGGGAAACTTATGGCCATGCTTAGCCATAATATTAGCACAAAAATTTCCTTCCTTATAAGTATGATGAATATCAACTTGCTAATCTTCCTGCATCAGCCTTTTAATATGAGCAACAATAGTAGCACACGGGTGCCAAAAATCCAAAACATGGTGAATAAGATTGAGGGCACTCCTGGAGTCCGTTTCAAGCACTAACCTTGTCACCCCCATAGCACGAGCTAAGGTCAAACCATTGAGAATACCATGAAGCTTCGCCATTGTTATGAACATGTTCCTTAGGTTGGAAGAAAAACCATGCAGAAAGCCACCAAACTCATTTCCAGCTATTCCTCCACAAGTAACAATTTGGCTGCCACTAATAAGAGAACCATCCACATTCCATTTTATCCAACCTGAAGAGGGTGGGCTCCAAGAAATCGACAATTAATTGGTAATAGGGACTCTGGCATGACACAAGTCTTTAGTAGTTAAAGCCAATTGATACTCCAAAGCAAGAGTACAAATTTTATAAATCCAAGAAGTCACGTCTCTAGGACCATTGAAAAGGAATTTGTTCCTTTGCTACTAAAAAAAATCTACAAACAGTGGAAAATAACAAATCCCAATGAAAGTTGGAAGGTCTACCAAAATCTTCTTTTAGATTAACATTCATCCAACCACATAAATCACAACCAAAGAAAATACTGTGATAATCAACCCTCACTAGATAGGTCCAGGTCCCTCTATAACTGCCTCACAATCTCTTAAAGTATGCAAAGTTGTTTCATCTTCCATACCACAAATAGAACATAATGCAAAATCAGTAATATGCCTACACCTCCTAAACTCATTAGTATGTAAAACATTATTACCAGAAAGCCACATAAAAGGCCTTAGCCTTTGAGGAGCTCTTAAACTCCATATCGATTTGAAAAGGGGAACACCATTACCTCCCAACCTATTTAAACATACATCATAAGCAAATTTAATAGAAAACTTGGCATTTTGGGTCGGAAGCCAAGCAATAGAGTCATTTGGAGTATCTTTCGAGGGGGGCAAATGAGCAAGCATTATATCATAGAAATCCTAAGGAAGAAACAAGGACAACTTACCCAAAACCATCAACTGTGAAGCCAACCACAGTATCATTAACATGGAGATCTGTCAGATTACATGTAGCAAAATCAGTAAGCTTACTCACTCCTGGGAGCTAATGATCAAACCAGAAGCTCACTCGATTCCTATTACCGATCTTCCACACGAAATTCTGGTAAAATAAATCCCAAGTTGAAGCTAAACCTCTCCAAGCCTGGGAGGAATTAGATTTTTGAAGAACTCTAAGGAAAAGGTCAGATCCACTACTAAATTTAGAACGAACAACTCTAACCCAAAGAGCATCCTGTCTATGAATCATCTCCCAATTAAACTTTATCATATAAGATAAATTCAAACTATGAGATTGATGAAATCCTAAACCACCATTCAACTTAGATTTGTAGAGATTATTCCAACTAACTAAATGTAATTTATTATCATTATCATAGGCTCCCCAAATAAAATTCTTGACAGCCTTGTTAACCTGATTACATACACCCACAGGAAGTAAAGCAGTCTGGATTGAGTACGAAGGGATAGTGGCAACGACACTCTAGGAGAGGGTAGCTCTCCTTGTAAAAGAAAGAGTACTTGCCTACCAACCATTCAATCTAGAAGTGACCCTATTTATAATATACTTGTAAGTTTGCCTAGAGGTCCTTTCATGTAATAAAGGAAACCTTAGATATTTATCAAGGTCACTCAAAAGCCTGACGCCAAAAGCTTGGCTCAACTCCTATTTCCTGGGGAAATGAACATTTCTAGAGAAGAAATGCATGATTTATCAAAATTTACTTTTTGCCATGAACTTACATAAAAAAAAAAACAATATCATTCGCAAAACATAAATTTGAGAGTCTCGAGCCACCCCTAGAAAGAGAAATTGGCTCCCAAATATTTTCCTCAATAACCCTAATGATAAGCTAAGACAATCTTTCTATCCAAAGAATAAAGAGGTAGGGAGATAAAGGGTCTCCCTACCTCACACCTCTAGTTGGAAAGAAATTAGAAGATTTGTTACTATTCCAGAGAAGCTACATAGATGTGGAAGAGATACAAGCCCATATAAGAGACACCAAAATATTTGGAATGTCGATATCAATAAGAGTATCCTTCACAAACTCCCACTTCAGCCTATCATAAGCCTTCTCTAGGTTTATCTTAATTGCCATAAAACTTGATCTTCCTCTCTTCGTCCTCATGGAATGAACTACTTCCTGCGCAATCAAGTTGTTGTCCGAGCTTTGCCTACCCGGAACAAAACTATACTGAGTTGGTTTAACAAGTTTATCCATAACACTCTTCAACCTAGAGGCAATTAGCTTTGTAACTAATCTGTAGCAAACATTACATAAGCTGATAGGGCGAAAAAGCTTCATGTGATTAGGAACTTCTACTTTCGGAATAAGGGATATAAGTGTCTGGTTAGCATCTTTAATTAGTTCAGGCTCCCTAGTAACACCTCTGACTCAATTAAGAAAAGAAAATTTAATCACTTCCCATTGAGAATGGAAAAAAATTGCATGTAAGCCATCTAGGCCAGGGGCTTTAAGACCTCCCATAGCAAATAACGTATGCTTAACCTCAGCCATAGATACTTCACCTTGCAAAATTAGAGACTCCAAAGCTGAGAGTGAAGGAAAACAACCTTTCAAAGGGAGAGCCACAAAGTTTCCATCATCCAGATATAATTTTTTATAAAAATCAACCCCCCATAAATTCTAATTCATCATTATCCGTGATAAGAATACCATCATCTGATTTGAGGCTAACAATATGATTCCTCCTTTTACGAGCTTTCGTGAGGCCGTGAAAGTATTTTTATCACCATGTTGACCCCATTTGCACCGAGATCTTTGCTTCTAAAGCAATTCCTCTTGTCCCATAAAATTTTCATAATCAGCTTATAATTCCTTCTAAAGCTTCTCAAGGAAAGGATTCCTTTGAGTAAAGAGCTTATTAGAAATCCCTTTCCATTTCAACCGTTACAAGATACGGTTCTTCCTCCTAAAAATATCTCCAAAGACCTCTTTATTCTAAACTTTGACCTTGGAAATGAATTCATCAATATTTGCCAGTAGCAAAATATCATTACTCCAAGCATTACGAACTAAATATGGGAAGGTTTCATGCAAGAGCTAAAGGGCCAGAAAACGAAAGGGCCTATGGCGAGGGCCAGATTCGTTCATTTCCTTAAAACAGAAGAGAAGGGGAATATGATCAGACTTCAATCTTGGTAAATGCTTAATATGAGCATTTTCAAATCTATTGCTCCGCTCAAGATTACCAATGGCCCTGTCAAGTCATTTTTTGGTAGAGTCTCTTTGCCAAGTATAATTTTGTCCACTAAACCCCAAGTCATATAAACCATAAGACAACATACAATTTTGAAACCTCAATAAATCAACACTCCCAATATTTCCTTCATTAGATTCCCCAACATTAAGAGTAATATTAAAATCCCCTACTACACACCAAGCACCCTCACGAGCATTAACGACAATATCACCAAGTAAATCCCAGAGCTCCCTCCTAGGACCTACACGAAGACTACCATAAATAACAGAGAAAGCTCAAGGAACTTCATTACCTCCAGCAACCTCCATATGGGCTAGCTATCGGTAAGAAGAAATAATTCTAATCGACCAAATATCTGAAAACCACAAACACCAAATCCCTCCAGAATGTCCCACTGCATGCTCCAAATGAATACTATCAAAACCCAATTTACGACCAATATTGTCAGCTCTAGCACCACTGACATGAGTTTCTAAAAGGATAACAAATTTGGCCTAATACTTGATCATCATATCTCTAACCAAACCCACAAAACCACGACGACCCACCCCTCTACAATTCTAGATGACAATATTCATTATAACTGAAAATAGAGGAAAGAAAGAGCAACCACGCTCAAATAACGACTTGGGGACTAGCCCCTTCAAGAACCAAAAGTTCCTCATATTACCCATCAGGCATCCCAAAAATATCGTCCACTTCATCCCCTTGTTCCCCTTGACATATATCAAGAGGCTTTTTAAATTTGGGTTCAGTAATCTTACCTTTATCAAGAACTTAAGAGAAATCTAGATCCTAATTCGAAGGTAAGAAAACTTGCGTACCAAGGCTGATCTCAACATAGTGACCATCCTTATGCTTATTCCAAGCATCTCTCCGAGCACAGCAAACCAAATCCAAAACAAGTTTATCGTCATCAGCTTCTTTCCTAGCCACATGAGGTGGGTCCACATTGTTATCCTCCCTCAATAAAGGTACTTTATTCTTAACTTACACATTAGAGTGCACTAACTTAGTTGATTTCTTCAATTTTTAGGCCTTTTACAATCTTAAAGCCAAGCCCTGTTTGGACGTTTTCTTATAATATGGGCCTTTACCAGATGTTACTCCTTTTTGGCCAGATTGGCGAGGCATCTTGGCTTCCATGGCTTAAGAAATAATTGGGCCAAACATCTCCACGTCTTTAGTTGGCACATTTAATGGATTCTTTGCCTCAACGTCAGTAACATTTCAATCACATACAATATGTCATCTTTGCTTCTTGATTCTGTATGATTTTCATGTGTAACCTACTCACCTCCTTATGTCTTTATACGATCCTATCCATAATGACACTTTGATTGCCTCTTAATAACCATCCAAGGTCCAAAATAGGATTCTTTGATTTTCTCAAAATTCATATCCAAATTATCCAGATTTAAAATGATCACATCATTAGTGTTTCCTAAATTTGGATTTTGAACCCCATGAATCTTGCTACCCCTGCCAGCCTAGCCATCCAAGATTTTCATAGCATCCTCCATGGGAGCTTAAGACACCAGTGGATGCTGGTTGGTCGTGGAGGAGAAATTAACACAAGAATCCTGTTTATGCCCGTATCTCCCACACTTGAAACAAATCAAGTGATGGCCTTCTTACTCCACTTTAAAATCTTGTCCAAAGGTTGTGAAACCAGGTACCAACGATTGGTGTATGCCCTAGAGGCCGATACATTTTCTGTATTTATATACATTCTATTATGCTATTTTAATATATGAGACATTTCATTTATTGTGTTCTTTTTAATAAACATAATAAAGTCCTTAGAATAGTAAGTTTGATACCATAGGACATCAAGTGGATGACTTGATCGTGAGATCCTTTTGGTTATAACACTATTCTTAAATGTCTCTAGTCAAGTATTATTGTTAATTAGGACAATAATAATACATTGAGACTAGTATGTGCGTAAATTGATGACCACATCTCACGGGTCATGGATATGAGATATCAAGTCTTCATATGGGTACATATTAGAGTAATGATGTATTGGACTGACCCACCATGAGAACGCTACATGGATCATTACGTGAGTGTCATAAGCGATTCTCATAGTGACAATGATGTCTGTGGCCCTTTGACCTGAAATCACTACGATTCCTACATGAGGAGTTATGTGTTTTAATGCCATCAAACGTCATCTGTAACAAGGTGATTATAAAGTTGGTTATTGGACATACCGCGAATAATACAGAGGGATGTGAGTGACCTAGATGAGATTTGTCACTCCTACATAACAAGAGCGATATCTTCGGGCCCCCTGATTGAGTGAGGCTGCGAAATGCATGGCCGTGCTCAAATGCTCAAATGAGTCAATATGAGATATTGATTTCATTTGTTGTTACAAAGTCTACTCGAGTATCAAGAAACAAAAGATTAGACTATACAAGGGTGACACATTCCATACTTTGTGTTCAATCTAGATATCTTGACAAAAGGACTAAACGACACAGAAATATTAGTCACGGAAAGGTTATATCAAATCACTGACATTCTTATTACTTGGGTAGTAGCGATGTGTTGCTAGATACTGTTCACTACTTGTAATATTAAAATGGGATTTTAATATTACTGCCAACGTAATGAGAACCTGCAGGGTCACACACATAAAATAGACTAAAATTGGAGTAATAGATCCAAGTTGGACTCAGATTCAAATATGGGTCAGACTCATCACAGATGAGTCTAGGGTTGCACAGCTTACCTTGCTACTGCTCACACTCACTTAAGGCAGTCACTATTATAAATAGTACTGCTAAGGGGCTGCTAAGACACACATATTACAGAACCTTAGCCGCACCAATAGAAAAGTAAGTGAGAGAGCGACAAGTTTCTTCTCTTCTCTTCATAGCTAGCACTGTGTGAGAGACGTGAGGCTCCTCTTTGCGGACATTGGATGTTCGTGAGTCTATTCGTGTGGATACCGCAGAAACATTGTTGCTATTACGGTTTTGGTAATTCACGTCACTTCTTTTTTATCATGCTTCAAGAGGTAAATAATTTTAAAACTTAAATTATGACTTTTCGCATGGATCCTGGGTGGGAATCTTATTTTTTCGCTGCGTGATGTATCAGCAATTCCCAACACCAACTGCCTCCGCAAGTCAATTTCAACATAAATTCTTGCAAATCTCCCTCTATAATGAATGAATGTTTTCTTATCTATCTTCAACATGCTACCAAGCTTTGAACCTACAAGCCAAAGAAACTTTCAGTTTTATAGTTCTAGTGGCAAGTCCGAGATCCAAACCCAAACAACAACCTTCTTCACCTCTTTATCCATTGGCTTAAACAAAGGATACCATCTCTGAACAAGCAAATAATGGTCCGCTACCAACCAAGGACCCTCAAACAAAGCGTGTTTGTAATCCCCTTCATTAGAGAAATGAACTATGAAAAAGTCCTCATTCAGGTCTAAGACTCTAACACTACCTTTTTTTTACCAAGTTCTCTGAACCCAAGAATCAAAAGCACGAATGGCCAATCTCTTCCCCACAAGTTTCACAATCAAAGTATAACTCCAGTCTTAAAACCTTTTCTCATATTCCTCCAAGGACACATCTATATGAGGTTCGGCTTCAAAAGGAGTAGTAACCACCCCATCACATTCTTCCTTCACCAAATCTTTGGTTGCAAAATCTTCTACAAGTTTGGCTATCTCTGTTGGATCCATATCTTTAACAACATCCCTCCTATGCATAACTCCTTTGTACGACAATTGGGAGGAGCTATTCAACTTTTGCTCCAAAGATATGTCCAAATCCTCATTCTATTTCATGCTCTCAGACTTATCCGATTCTACCAAGTCTATATCAACCTCATCTGCATGAGATTCCCTATTCATTTTAACCTTCTTTGTGCTTCTACTCACTAGATCATCTTCCTCCTTCAACCTACCTACCTCAGAGTTCTCAGACACCATTCTTCAGATAAGGATTAGTTATTACTTTTGTTGAATTAAAATTATATATTTTATGGTTACAAACTGAAAACACTATAATATATGAATAAAATATTTTTAAGGAGGGATTTGTATATGTCGCAACCGTCCCGAAAGGCGTCGCGAAAATAAAAAGAACAAGGAGGAAATGACCTCGGGGTGTTGGGAGTCGCCACCAATCGCTTTATCCATTAAATGGAATAGTGCAATTGGACACCTAAAAGATGGTCTACGTTTCAAAGTTTGAGGTTCGGGGGTTAATTACGGGTAGGGAAGGTGTTAGCACCCTACACCGTCCGTTCTAAGAATGGTTACCTATTTAATCTAATGTTATTTGCAAGATTAATTAAATTGGTCCTTTTTTGAAAAGAATTATTTTTGTTGTTATTTTGATATGTCCCATTTTGTCATGCATGTATCAAGAATGATAAATGACTAAGACAAGCCATGAGTGGCTAAATAGCCATTATTTTGAACAAATTCTAAGTTTACAATATATTATAAAAGTGGTGAATCCAAATTTTATTTTTTAAGAGAAGTAATTTTCAAAATAAATGGTCAAATAAAACATTATTTCAATGAATAAATTTTAATTCAAAGAAATTTGTTTGAAGTAAGAGAAAGTTTTTTTTTAAAGTAAATGGCCAAATAGAATCTCATTTATAATCAAGAAGAATATTTTTAGGCACAATGAGATTTTTATAATAATTTCTAAAAAAAAGTCTTCATAAAAAATAGAACTTTAATTCACCACAATCATGATGTTGAACTATATGAAATTGTTCATTTTTATTTAAGGATTTTTTTATTTTTTACAAAAAAAAGAGATTTTATTTTAAAAAGGTTGTATTTTATTTAGGAAAAATATTTTAATTTAATGTGAGAATTAGACCTCGTCAGCGTTCCTGGCAAAATCTAATATAAAGCCTCAAGATTATCGGGAAGAGTGTAATTTGATTGGCGCTCCGATCCTCTCCCAATTTTTTTGTCATAGGCCGTTTTAAAATTATTTGATTAATACAAAAATAATTAAATTAAAATCACATTACTAACGAGTATAACAATCATAACAAAAAAAAATATTATTTATTTTTATTTTATTTTATCTTTATTTTTATTTTTATTTTTTATGTATTTTTTTATTTTTTTAAAGAAAACAATTTCATATCTTAGACTTCAAATACTTATTTTAATCTTTTTATTTATTTTCATTTTTTTTAATTTAAAAAAAAGTCTTTATGTAAAAAAAAAAAGGGGTGGTCACGGACCATCCGAACTTAAATATGTATATATATATATATATATAATAAACAAAGAGGAAAGGGTGGTCTCTGGTGACCACCCAAATTTCTTAATATATATATAAAAAAAAGTAAAGAGAAGGGGGACAAAGCTATCCCCGTAACTTTAAGAAAAAAGGAGTGAAGGGTGGTTTTTAAAAAGAAACAGAAAGAGACTTTTACGGTCTCTGAGAAACAAAATGAAACAGAGGAAGAAATGGGGCTTACGGTGGTTCACGCTTGGTGCAAGGGAAGGTGCCGCGGAGGGCGGGTATGGAGGCGGCTGGTGCGGGTTCGACGGCTCGCGGATCTGGTTACGAAGCGGGTCAGGGGCAGACACGAGCGGAGGCGTGGGTCTGACGGCGGTGGAGGCGCGATGCCGGCGAAGATGCACGGCTCGGACGGCGGAGGCGCACGGCTCGGACGGTGCAGGAGCACGACTCCGACGGCGGAGGCTCGCGGCTCGGACGACGGAGGCGGCTGGTACCAGTTTTTCGGTAATATGGTGAGGTTGGTGGTGTTTTTGTTTTTGGGTTTGGGGTTTCTTGAAATGTGAAGAAGAAAGGTTGTTAATGGTGAGAAATTGAGGATGGGTGGTGGTCATTAGTGAGGTTGGTTTGATGAAGGGATGGAGGCTGTGAAAAGGTTCCTTTTTTTTGTGTGAAAATAATGGAAATTTGGGTGTGGCAGAGGGTGGTTTTGGTGGTTGAAGGAAATTGGAATGGCTTGATTGTTGAAGATGAAGATGAATAGTGGGAGGGGATTTTCGTATCTGTCTGTGATTGCTCTCTGTTTTTGTATATTTTCTGAATCCTTGAATCCCCGTTCTTTTCATTCTTCCTTTCCTTATATTGTGCCCCATCATTCAAATGCCTTAATTTTTCTTTTTACGTTTGGAAAGCAGAAGGATTAAAAACCGCTTGAACATTCAAAACTCAATTAAAACGGAACCAAAACTGTTAGAAAATTCAAAAACAATTAAAACAAAGAAACTGCCATTTTAATGCTGCTTGTGGAGGCTAAGGTTTGAGGGTTGCAGCAAGAAGGAAGAAGGGAAAGGGTTGAGAAGAAAAATGGGTCATGGGTTGAGAAGAAAAATGGGTCATGGGTTGACCCATACAACAGTTTTTTTCCTTTTTTCTTTTTTCTTTTTTTTAAGAAAGAAATTAAATTAAATAAAATAAAAATGAAAATAAAAGAAAATGGATAAAATTGGGTATCAAAAGTATACTTATAAAGTTAATCAAATCACGCGTAAAGAAAAGTTTCTTACTATTTCAATGAATGTATTCATGTAATAGAATTCAACTTATATATTTGCCTAAAATTTAGCATTCTTTTTTCTAATTTTTGTTGCATTGGAATTTTTTACTTATTTTTGTTTTTTGTTCTAATATGTTTTTGCTTATTTTGTTTGATGCTACTCTAGGCCTATTGCACCAATTGGTATCAAATACTCTCAATTTATTAGGTATGGTATGATTACTTTACTCTCTTAATAGATATTTTTAAATGCTTTTGGAGTAAAAGAAATATCTTGTTTTATATCATTAAATGTGTGTAATATTAGTTATAGTATTAAAAATAAAAAATATATAGTTAAAATGAGAGATAATGATGGCTACAAAGTTGATGTGACACAAAGCAAGGGAAATATCTTACTCTGAAAACATAAAAAAAAATTCTCCTCTCTCAAGTATTATAGTAAAGAGATCTCCATTTAAAGAGAAGAACAAGATCTCAAGCTTAATACGAGATCATTTAGGAGAGAACTTGGTAAAAGTTAATAATTTGATATCGTTAGGACAATTTGGATGAGAATGTTGGAAGAAAAAAATTCTCCAACACACAAAAAAATCAAGCAAGTAGCAAGCACAAGAGCAGCAGAAATTTAATGTGATTCGACCTTCATTATTTATGTTCAGGACTTCAAAAATTAACCTACCAATTTCAATCAATAGAAGACCAAAAAATTTAAAACCCTCTTCCTTTCACTTTTACTTTTGTCACATGCCACAATAAAAACAACATCTTGTTTTTTTTTTTTTTTAAATCTTGTCAAGTGGGCTAACTCAAAATCTAATCCAACCCAATGCACCAACATCTAACAAATCTCCACCTTACCTTGTGATTGGAACAAAATGCTAGTATCATCTATAAGTGTTGATAGACTTCATCAAAGTATCAACAAATGTTACTTTCTTCTTTTTCATATACACTAGCTCTACTTTCTTTGCATTACTACATGTTAGAGCCGTTAAAATAGGTCAAACTTGATGGGATAATTCAAATAGCCTGATAAAATGAGCGGGCAGGGCTAGCAAAATACTAGCCCAAAACTAAAAATAGCCCGAATTAGCTTGTCCTGAATGGGTCAGCCCAGCCCGACCCGATAACATTATATAGGGGTGGGGTGGAGTAACAAAATACCGGCCCGAAATTCACAAATCCCGATTTGGTTTGGCGCAAAAATAGCCCAGACTGAGCTACACGACCCATTTTGACAACTATACTACATGTTCTACTATTCCTTTTTCTTTTCATAGTCTCTCCCAACAACTTATACAAATTAACTACCACTAGTCTTCTAGCCTTTCCTAATCACTAAAGAACCTTTACTTGTATAACTCCACATGTTGCAGAATATCCATATCACAATGCGTTAAGTTTACCCAAAGAAATCAGATTCCTCCCAAATGTAGGCACAAGCTTTACATCACCAAGTGTTTTCCAGCAATCATTATGCATCTAGATTTTTACAGTGTCTTTTCCAATAACATTCAGACAATCACCAATAGCCAATTTCATTATCTCATCATCACATGCATCACAACTATCAAACCATTACTTATTAACAAACATGATTAGAACAAGTAGAATCTAAAAGCCAACAATCACCAGAGGTGCTATCATCTTCCTTAACTATGATTAACTCATTTTCACAATTTAAAAGTTTTTGTATAATTGCTATGACATTTTTCAGACTTTTCTTTTCTTTGTTCCTTTATTATTCTCAAATACTTTCATATATGCTTTTAGCTTCTTGCCGTAAATTTTAATGTGACTCATCTCATGATAATAATAAAACTTCTTTTTTCTATAATCTAACATTAGCATATAAAATTTGATTTTAAATTCTCCTTACCAAAATTCTTGCCACGAGACATACTCCTACCACAATCAAATCTAGCAATAAAAATAGTTTCCTTTGACTAAACACCTGGTTTTTAATTTTTTTTATTCTGCAATAATACAATAATCATATAATCTACCATAGCTGTCTCTTTTCCAATCAATAATGTTGTCTCTAAATTCTCGTATAAGTTTGGAAGAGATGATAATAACAACAATGTTTTATCCTTATCCTCAACTTTCTCCCCAATACTAGATAACTATGTAATCAACTTTGTAAAATAATTCATGTGATTTCTAATGTCTACACTACCATTCATCTTCAATTGATATAATTATTTCTTTAGGAACAAACAAGTTATAAGAGACTTAGATATATATATATATATTCCCTAATCTCTTCCAAAAGTCAACAATAGAACATTCATTTTGAACATTGTACTTTACCTCCAATGTCGGACAAAGTTCAATCGTACTAACCGCCTTCATCTCTAATTGTTCCCATTCTTCATCTATCATCATGTCAAGCTTCTTTTTCTTTCATTCGCAACCAATACTTGCACTAGAATATCCTTCACAATACTCACCACAAGCTAAAATCTTGCAATCAAATAACTCCACCTCAAATTTACTGCTCCCGATACCTTGTATCTTTTCCATCAGATTACCAAAAGCGGGGCTGGAACCTGCTCTGATACTAGTTGTTGGGGAAAAAATCTCCCAACCCCAAAAAATAAAACAAGCAACAAAGCTCAACAGCACAAGAAATTTAACGAGATTCGACCTTCACTACCTATGTCCACAACTTCATAGATCAATCTACTAATCTCAATCAACAATTAAAATCATTAATCTTAAAAATATGTCCCACAAATCCAAAGCCCCAATACATATAATCTCACAAAGTTATATTTTTCATTCAAACAAATCACTTAAACAAAAGATCTATCACTCACAAATTTTTCTACCTCACACAACACCATAATAATGGCTTTTTTCCCTCAAAACTCAAAGCATCAAAGTCCATTCCCACAAATAAAGCTTATGTCAACATAGCTCACTCTCAAAACGAAGAAGGTAAAAAAAAAATATAAAACCCTCTTCCTCTCACTTTTACTTACGTCACATGCCACGATAAAAACAACCCCTTGCCTCTTTCTTTATTTAAAAAAAAATATTGTCAAGTGGGTTAGCCCAAAATCCAATCCAAGGCATAAACATCTAACAGAAAAGCCTCTAACTATCCTTAACAAATCGATCTAGCTAAGAGAAAAAAATCACCTGCTACTATGACAAGAGAGTCAAAGAAAAGAAGTTCGTGGTGGTTGATTTAGTTTGGAAAATCATCTTTTGCTGGGTTATAAGTGCAAATGCCGTGTTAAATGGTCGGCCCTGTGAGAAATGCCATTCATAGTTAAGAAAGTGTTCATAGGAGCTCATATTCAGTCATAGATATGGATAAAGAGAAAAAAATAACAACATGCAGATGGAGAATATTTAAAGCAATGTTTTGTGTTCATGAACCAAATTATCGAAAACAGTGAGTGAAGTTAAATTGACGGCCTTGGTCAAATGGGGCCATTTATATAAAAAAATACAACAAAATGGTAAGGCCTACAAGAGAAAATAGTAAAAGATCTAAATTAACTGAACTGGAATTGAAAACTTACAAAATTAAACTTACAGAAACCAAAATGAAACAACTCGAAATTGCAACTGAAAGAAAAGGCACTGGAATGACTTTTTTCCTATTGCGTGGGTGAAGAGTGTAGAGTCCTAAGTCTGAGAGTAATACTCTCAATGATTTTGTAACCATCTAAATTTAATTTAATAATATTTTATTTTCAATTCAACAGCTTGTACGATTATGCATGCCTATATGTCACATTTTTATTGGTTTTGTGCACTACTCTTAGAGAGTAGAATAATTTCTCCTTCAAATAAGCCTTGTGCTTAATATTTATAGTGATGTTGGGTAACCATATGAAATATTTGAAAATGATAATTAAAAGATGTCTCCCGCCAAGGCCTATCATTAACTGTATTGATATTATGTTTGACAAAATGGAATATATCAAAATAAAGAAAAAATAAAAAATGCTAAAAAAATAAAAAAGAAATAATGAAAAATTTTAAAATGATAAAAATGAAAAATACAAAATAAAATAATTAAACTTTGTTGAAAAGAATAAAACAGGATTAATTGAGTTGTGACAACTTGTAAATCTCGTGACTTTTCGAGTCATCTAAGTTGTGACAACTTGATGATTCGCTTCTTTTCTAAGCATAAAAAAAATCAAATGAATTTTTAAAATAAAAGTCTTTTCAAAATTAAAGACAACTAACTCACAATCATTTTTTAAAGAACTACGTGACTTTGAATTCTCCATTGCACCAGGGGATACGTAGGAGCAGAAATCTATTTCTGTCAAGTCAAAAATTAAATTTTCATAATTTGGTTGTTTTTTCTTTAAAAAAAATAGTTACAATGTTTTTAAGAAGGGTAAAATAAATATATTTGAGATTATTAAAATTTGCACAATTAACTTAAGGTATCATTTCTAGAACGGGCAGTGTAGGGTGCTAATACCTTCCTTACTTGTAATCGACTCCCGAATTCAAACTCATTTTCAAAAGATCAGTTTCCTAATTAAAGGGTTTTTCTAATGTTCTTCTAATTTAAATAAACATTGATGACGACTCCATTGATTTTTAAAAATCCTTATCTTTTTTCGGTCGTCCCGTCACAATCCCGATTGTGATACAAGAAATACACACACTAGCAAAACAGGCTTAAAGAAAATTACACACTATATCAAAGAATAATTGCAATTGTTTTTAGTGGCACTATCTTCTACTACAATTGTTGTATTATAGAGAACTAGAGAGTATACCCAAAATTTTTAGTGTATAAAATCACAACACACTCATGAAATTTTCTCACATTGCACTCTCTATTTTCTCTCATTACCAAAAACTTTTAACTCTGATTCTCAACATTAAAATGAATGAATTTGGACTTTTTATAGGGACCTCTTGGTTTGAACAAGTGGTCTCCATCCACTAATTATTTCTTTCCCATCATTTCTTAAAGACACTATTTAACCAAACAAAAAATAACTTTCTAATTTTTGACTTAATACAAGCCATCCTTTAATAATTCTCCCCTTGGTTTGTATTTTATATATCTCAAGGAATTTCAACCTCTGCAAATATTGATCAAATTCAAGCAATGCTTGAACTTATTAACTGGCAACAGTTTAGTCATCATATCTGTTGGGTTCTCAATTGTGATTATCTTTTGAACTACAACAGTTCCATTACTGACACTTTCTCTTACAAAGTGAAGTCTGACATCTATATGCTTTATCTTTTCATGGTAGATTGAATTTCTATCCAAAAGATAGATCCCACCCTGCAACTTTCCTTTCATCACCACCATAGATCGTTTAGTCATCTTTAGCAAACCACCCTCTCTAGAGAACTTGTACCCTTGATTATCTAAGGCACTCAAAGATATCATGTTCCAGCCTAGTTCTGGTACATACCATGCCTAAAATGTCCTTTCAATTTCATCTTCCATTCTGACTTTCACATCTCCTCCACTTACAATGGCAATTATCTTATTATCCCTTAATCTGACCTTTCCGTCCCGCTTTTGATACAAAGAGAAAAGTTCCTATTGGGTGTCATGCGGAACAATGCGCTAGAGTTCAAGATCCACTCGCTTCCCAATCTTCTTTCTTGACTACGCCCAATCGCCACATACAATCCTTCTGTCAGTTTGTCAGCATTAGATCTGGTTGGCCATTTCTATTGCTCTTTTGTCATCAATGCTTCTTTGACAATTTTGATGGAAATGGAGAACCTACCATACATAATGGTATCACAGAGATTATCATACGACGAGGGTAAAGAAGTAAGTAAGATCATTGCTTGATTTGTATCTTCCACTTTTATTCCAGTTGCCCTTACATCAGAAATCATTCGATTGAAGTCACCTGTATGGTCTCAAATTGGTTTTTCTCCCATAAGCTTGAACGTGTACAACCTCTTTCTTTGATATAGCTAGTTTGACAAAGTTTTTATTAAGTACTTTTCTTCCAAAGCCTTCTATAGCCCATCCACAATCTTTTCACTCACAACCTCACGTAGCACATTGTCTACCAGGATCCACTGTATTGTACTATGGGCTTTGGCCACAATATCCTCCTTTTTATCAGGAGTCATGGTTTCTGGTAATTTGTTTATACCCTCCAATGCCTTTGATAGGCCTTGTTGATCTAGCAAAGCATGCAGCTTCAGTTTCCATAAACTAAAGTTATTGGAACCACCAGACTTCTCCATATCAAATCTTAGCACCAATATCCTGGATTTAAGATATGATCAGAGCTTAATAGCTCTAATACCACTTGTTAGGATATCAGGTATAGATACAACCTAAGTGTTTTAAATACTTTATGGATGTAAGCGGAAGTGTACTCAGATTTGTGAAGAATAAACTGATGAAAAATGTAATAAATAGTGCTATTATTGTGGGGTACATAGGCAATACACATAACAGTAAAATAGGCTCAAAGAAAATTACACATTATATCAAAGAATAATAACAATTGTTTCTAGTGAGATTCACTCCTACTACAATTGTAGTATTACAGTGAACTAGAGAGTATACCCAAAATCCCCAATATATAAAATCATAACACACTCATGGAATTTTCTCATACTCCACTCTCTATTTTCTCTCCCTACCAGAAGTTTTTAACTCTGCTTCTTAACATCTGCTTGTTACAATATTCAAATAAGTGAATTTGGACTTATTTATAGGGACCTCTTGGATTGAACAAGTGGTATCCATCCACCAATTATTTCCTTCCAAACATTTCCTAAAAACACTTTTTAACCAAACAAAAAATAACTTCCTAAATTTTGACTTAATACAAGCCATCCTTTGATAGGAATGAAGGTAGTTTATTGTTAGACAATATTAAAAATATCTTTATATTATCTAAGAGTATCTTTCATGATTTATTTTCTTATTTAATTAGGTTATTAGTCTTATGCTTAATGGGCTTGGGCTTGTATTAGAAGTATAAGTATTTTCTATAGTTATTAGTATATATAGGATAGTAGGTTATGATTTTGTATCATATAATTCCTATTAATAATATTCTTAGTCTATTATTATTTATCAATTTTTCTCTTTTTCTTTCCCTAATCTTAAACTCGTAATTCTTCAACATAGTATCAGAGTAGTACCATCCACCCTAAGAAAATTTCTCCCTTCTGCTATTTCAAGTTCATTGAACTCATTTGTATATTTCCTCTGTAGTTTTTGTCTTATTTTTCCTTACCAGATAGCTTAATTTGAAAAGAGAAAAAAAGAAATAAGCAATAATATCATGAGTCACAGTTGAAGTTAAGATAACCATCCTCTTGGTTGCTGTCTGACTTCTCAAGCAACTAGTGAGGGCTCATTGTAGACAAACTGGTCTAGTGCCAGAGGAGGGCTGGAGAAATCATTATTGGTTGGCGATAGCTGGGTGGTGGGTTTCAGGCTCGGATAGGTAGTTGCATGGGTTGTTCATGGTGCCCACAGCGTCTTGGGTGTTTTCCAACCGGTTCTAAGGTTATCAGAGATTTTCTGGCCATATCTAAGGTCGATGCACATTTTCAGGCTGAGATCGTGGTGGTTCAAGGGTTCGAGCATGGCTAAATGAGACCCAAAAGTAGTGGGTGGCCAACGACTCACAATTTCAACACGGACAAGAGAGCATGGTGGTCGAGGAGGTGTGCCGGTTATCGATGGTCCGATGACATCTCCAATGCAGTGGTTTCAGCCCCATGTTGTGCGATTTGTTCAGAGTAAGATTTAAATTATGGGTTGTCTAGATTTTAAAGTGGAGATTTCAGAGGCTTATGTTCAGTGTGGCAAGTGGTGGCTCTTTCTCCATTGGGAAGGCTCTGTTTTTGCTTCTAAAGGCTACACTACAGTTCTGATTTAAAGCAAACAGTAGTAGCCAGCACTAGCATTAGGTGCTGGTCAAACGTGTTTGACCAGAGTTGGATAAGGACTAGCATGACTTATGGTGGCCAGTAGCGGGCATAACAGCTTGTGCAGGTGTTTGTGTCCCTGATAACACTGTATTTTATACATTTTGTAATCCTTTCACTAGGCTTCTTAAGGTTCAATTAGGATTAATTAAGTTAGTTTTGACACATTTTATGATTTTGAGTCGAATTGGATAATTAAATAAATTATTGCATAAATTAATCGTAATTATCTCTTTGGCAATGTTTAGTAAACTGGCTATAACTTGAGTTACAAATATCTGATTGATGTGATTTTGGTCTTGTAAGAAAGTTAAGACAATTCCCTAAAACTTTGATGTTGAACACTTTTCTAGAATCAGACTCCTTGGAGGTGATATTGGGCTTTGAAGTCAAAATAAAGGAGCTGAATTTGGGTCTAAACACTCTGCAGTAATTGGACCATATCTTGAGTTCTAGGCATGATTTTGGACTCAAACCAAAGCTATTTTAAAGCAAATATCTAGGCCTATAACTTTCATGAAGACCACTTCTCTTAAAAATGAAGAAAACTGGACACACGATTGTACACGTTTGCTCAATTATTATTTAAAATAAAAAAATAAAAAAGAAATAAAACGTCATTGCTTACGTTTGGAAACTTAACAATTAAGTTTCACTATTCATATTACTATGCATTGCACAGTAACATGAATTTGCCTATAAATAGGCAATTGCACCAGAAGCTTCGGGGGAGGGGAAATTCTGAGGAATTTCCTCCTCCGTCCAATTTCCTTTCTCTCTCTTTTTCTCATTTTCTTTCTTTTAGTCTATATGTAAATAAGTTCCAGTCTACTTGGGTTAAAGTGTGAAGCTCTTGATAATAAAATAAGGTTAGATTTATTCCTCTCTTGTGCTTTAATGATTTATCTTTTTAGTAATTATTATACATGTTATATTTTGTTTCTGATAATTTAGAAACTACCCTTGTAAAGAGGAGTTCTTGATTTATTGTAGACAAAATATTAGCACAGTGAATGCTTTAACCCATTTACAAGTGATGGTGTTAGAAACTCTCCTTATAAAGTGGAGATCTTGATTTATTGTAGACAAGAGATTGGCACAATGAATGTTTGATCCCATTTATGAGTGATGATATTAATAAATGATTAAAGGAAACATAATATAATTACGTATGTTATTTTAATGGACTTTTAATGTTATATTTTCTAATTGGAACCTCCATGTTACAAGAATTCTAATTGAGTTATAAAAGGAATTAATCTTACTTTTCCTTTATTTACTAAGAGTGGATCTTTTTATCCAAGTAAATAATTTTTATCATAGTCACAAAATATTTACTTCACCTTAATCTTCAACAATTCCCTGTGGATCGACATCGGACTCACCGAGAAATTTATTACTTGAGACAACCTGCACTTAGGTTTACAAATGCAACAATTAAAAAGTGTGCATCAGTCCCTCCTTTGTTTTGTGTGTTTTACTATTTTTGGTTACAAGCAACCAGTTGTGTGACAGGAGATGCTACGGTGGGGGTGTGATTAGGACTGGTGATTTCCCTGAAGTGATGGCCTTTGTATTAAGCTCCATTGGAAACCAGTTAGAAAATATTAAGAATATATTTATATTATCTTAGATTATCTTTCATGATTTGTTTTCTTGTTTAATTAGGTTATTAGTCTTATGCTTAATGGGCTTGGGCATGTATTAGTAGCATAAATATTTGCCCTAGTTATTAGTATATATATGATAGTAGGTTATGATTTTGTATCATATAGTTCCTATTAATAATACTCTTAGTCTATTATTGTTTAGCCATCTTTTTCTCTTTTCCTTTCCTTAACCATAAACTCGTAATTCTTCAACATTTCTCTTCCCACACACAAATCCTAATTGTGAGTTCATATATTCTTGACTTCAGTATCAATCATGGATTCTTCTTTGATGTTAAGTAATTCTACACCACAATTCTAATTGTTTTTCTATTTGTATTTGTATACATGCTTGTGCCAATATTTTTTCTACAACAAATTAAGAACTCCTCTTTACAAAGATGGTTTCTAAATTATAAGAAACAAATTATAATACGTATAATGGTTACTAGAAAATATAAATCATTTAAGCACAAGAGAAGAATAAATCTAATCTTACTTTATTATCAAGAGCGTCACCCTTTCACCCAAGTAAAATGACACTTAGTTACTCATAGATAAGAAGAAAGAAAGAAAGAAGAAGAAGAAGAAGAACATGATTTTCATTTAGAATAAAGGAAAATTACTACAAGAAAACCTAGTAACAAAATGGTATCATTTTGGTAACTAACACCTAATTATTTCAATGATCTGCCAAGGCCCCCTTTTATAGAGGATTAGAGATACAAAATGCCAAGGGGGCTGAGTCATTAGTGGTTGAATGATTGGAAAATGAGTGGAAAATGCCAAATGAGATTAAATGAGTGGGAAATTATGGAGATTCCTTGTCTCTGAAATCATGCAGCTCTGAAGTCATTGTATTCGTTATTTTCGAACCAAGTGGTCTTCATGAAAGTTGTAGGCTTGGATCTTAGCTTTCAAATGGCTTTGGTTTGGGTCCAATATCATTTCTACAACTCCAGATACGTTCAAATTACTACATACTATCCAGGCCCAGTCACAGCTCCTCTGTTCTGACTTCCAAACCTAATATCACCTTTAAGGAATCCGATTCTGGAAAAGTGTTCAACATGAAAGTTGTAGATATGAGTCTTAAATATTCAGCATCCAAATTTCAGTCCATTTTACAACATCTAACCCAAAATCTGTGATGAACAGTATACATAGGTCAAGCTGTCAGGAACAACACTCTAGTTCTTGCTTCAACCCCAATTTGAGTTATCTACTTGTGTGATTGGGCCTTTGAGGTCTTCATGAAAGTTATAGAACTCTATCTTATCTTTCAAATGCCACTAGAATCAGCTCCAAATACCACCTACAGCCTAAGATATGGCCAAAGTACAGAAACAATGTAAGATGTAAATTATACTAAAAAATTCAATTAAGTACATGGAGAGTGTAAATGACTAAAAATGAAGGCTTATTAATGTATCAAATATGTGATCATCAAATTCTCCTACACTTAGCTTTTTGCACTCCTGAGCAAAACACATAAGACCACTCACAAAATAAAAAAAATGAAACAAACTCAAAAGCTAAACACTCTAAAAGACTCAATTTCTAATAATATTTAAAAATGAAGAGCAATCATTCAAGTAATCAAAACATTCATGAGGTAACATATCTTTACTTCTCAAATCAACAAGCAAGGATATTTTAATTGAAAAGCATGAGTCAAGAATGATAGATTTTCACAAGATTCACTCTCAATCCCTCAAGTGTTTAAAAGGTAGGTATTTCACTCAATTCAACCCATGAAAATTGCACTACCATAAGCTTGCTTATCTTCTACTTCTCCGCTACTCAAAAACAACATATATACACAAATCATGAGGACTTTATTCAAGGTTATAATGGGGTCAAGGTAAAAGTGGAAGTAATATAGATAAGACAAGTTAAATACCAAAGAGAATAAAAGAGCATTATGATACAGTTAGAATGGAGAAGATGTTTGAGAACATTCAGTCTAAATTTCTCAAGAATTTCTTAGTTCTTCCTCATATAGGACAATGACCAATATTTGACTAATGTTTTGTTGAAGATCAATTGGTAAGTTGAATTCATTGTTAGGCTTGAACATTCTCCTTTTATTCCTGTTATTTCCAATCATCCACCCTCAGTTTAGGTATGAATATATCACATGGTGCATTCTTTTGATTGTAGCAATAACCATAGTAACAAAACAAAAACTTGATGCACAATTTTTAATTGTTGCATTTACAAACCCAAGTGCAAGTTGTCTCAAGTAATAAATTTCTCGGTGAGTCCGAGGTCGATCCACAGGGAATTGATGAAGATTAATTATGGTAAGGTAAATATTTTATTACTACAGTAAAAATTATTTACTTGGGTAAAAAGATCCACTCTTGGTAAATAAAGTAAAAGTAAGATTAATTCCTTTTATAACTCAATTAGAATCCTCGCAACATGGAGGTTCCAATCGGAAAATATAACGTTAAAAGTCCATTAAAATAATACACGTAATTATATTATGTTTCTTAAAAAAATATTACCACCACTTATAAATGGGTTAAAGCATTCATTGTGCCAATATTTTGTCTACAACAAATCAAGAACTCCTCTTTACAAAGATGGTTTCTAAATTATAAGAAATAAATTATAATACGTATAATGATTACTAGAAAATATAAATCATTTAAGCACAAAAGAAGAATAAATCTAACCTTACTTTATTACCAAGAGCGTCACCCTTTCACTCAAGTAAAATGAAACTTAGTTACTCATAGATAAGAAAAAAGAAAGAAAGAAGAAGAAGAAGAAGAACATGACTTTCATTTAGAACAAAGGAAAATTACTACAAGAAAACCTAGTAACAAAATGGTATCATTTTGGTAACTAACACCTAATTATTTCAATGATCTGCCAAGGCCCCCTTTTATAGAGGATTAGAGATACAAAATGTCAAGGGGGCTGAGTCATTAGTGGTTGAATGATTGGAAAATGAGTGGAAAATGCCAAATGACATTAAATGAGTGGGAAATTATGGAGATTCCTTGTCTCCGAAATCATGCAGCTCTGAAGTCATTGCATTTATCATTTGTGAACCAAGTGGTCTTCATAAAAGTTGTAGGCCTGGATCTTAGCTTTCAAATGGCTTTGGTTTGGGTCCAATATCATTTCTACAACTTCAGATATGTTCAAATTACTACATACTGTCCAGGCCCAGTCACAGCTCCTCTGTTCTGACTTCCAAACCCAATATCACCTTCAAGGAATCCGATTCTGGAAAAGTGTTCAACATGAAAGTTGTAGATATGGGTCTTAACTATTCAGCATCCAAATTTCAGTCCATTTTACAACATCTAACCCAAAATCTGTGATGAACAGTATACATAGGTCAAGCTATCAGGAACAGCACTCTAGTTCTTGCTTCAACCCCAATTTGAGTTATCTACTCGTGTGATTGGGCCTTTGAGGTCTTCATGAAAGTTATAGAACTCTCTCTTATCTTTCAAATGCCCACTAGAATCAGCTCCAAAGACCACCTACAGCCCAAGATATGGCCAAAGTACAGAAACAGTGTAAGATGTAAATTATGCTGAAAAATTCAATTAAGTCTAATTTGAATCCAAACTTACAAAACATAATCAAAATCAATCAATTAAGTACATGGAGAGTGTAAATGACTAAAAATGAAGGCTTATTAATGTATCAAATATGTGATCATCAAATTTTCCCACACTTAGCTTTTTGCACTCCTGAGCAAAACACATAAGACCACTCACAAAATAAAAAAAAATGAAACAGACTCAAAAGCTAAACACTCTAAAAGACTCAATTTCTAATAATATTTAAAAATGAAGAGCAATCATTCAAGTAATCAAAACATTCACGAGGTAACATATCTTCACTTCTCAAATCAACAAGCAAGGATATTTCAATTGAAAAGCATGAGTCAAGAATGATAGATTTTCACAAGATTCACTCTCAATCCCTCAAGTGTTTAAAAGGTAGGTATTTCACTCAATTCAACCCATGAAAATTGCACTACCATAAGCTTGCTTATCTTCTACTTCTTCGCTACTCAAAAATAACATATATACACAAATCATGAGGACTTTATTCAAGGTTATAATGGGGTCAAGGTAAAAGTGGAAGTAATATAGATAAGACAAGTTAAATACCAAAGAGAATAAAAGAGCATTATGATACAGTTAGAATGGAGAAGATGTTTGAGAACATTCAGTCTAAATTTCTCAAGAATTTCTTAGTTCTTCCTCATATAGGACAATGACCAATATCTGACTAATGTTTTGTTGAAGATCAATTGGTAAGTTGAATTCATTGTTAGGCTTGAACATTCTCCTTCTATTCCTGTTATTTCCAATCATCCACCCTCAGTTTAGGTATGAATATATCACATGGTGCATTCTTTTGATTGTAGCAATAATCAGCTTTCTTTTTTTTATATAGACATTTTTTCCTTTTTTTTTTCTTTTTTATATAACCAATCTGCACATGCACCCCCACACTTGTTCCAGAACTCATCAAATAACAAAGTCAATGCTCTCTTATTCCCTAAGGTTGGGTTAGAACATGGTTTTTCATTTAAGGTGCGTAATGAGTGAGAAACAAAGAATGGTCAAATAAGTTCAAAGGGGTTGAGCAAAAGAAAATATGTAAAGTTAGCTATTTGGTCAAAATAGTTAATTCAAGAAAATTTGCCTCAATCATGTTTATGTATGCATGTAAAAATGTAGCTTCAAAAAGAATCAAAGCAAGTTCTAGAGTAACAATTTCATGAGAAAAAATCACTCAAGAAAGAAGAGAATGGTACAGATGTTCAATCCATTCATCGATAAGCTCAAAATCTCACAAGGCATATATCCATCATTCTCAATCCACAAAAATTTTAACATCCATAACCAAGCATGTGATGTTTAAGAAAGAAGACAATTTACTCAATCATGCAAATTTTCCTGAATTTGAATTTTCACTTCCACACAAACTAGTTACTACCCCAACTAAAATGCGTTTCAAGAGTAAAATTTACTCCTTACTCTGCCATCCTTCACTGGTTTAGTAAGTTACTGACAAACATATAAACACAACAAACATATTAATACACACAAATTCTTTTTTATTTTTTTTTATTTTTACACAACTATCCTTCCCCCCAACCAGATCACAACATTGTCCTCAATGTTAACAATTAAATCCAGACTGAAGAAATAATCATCAATATACATCAAAGAAATTATTGGGACAAAATTAAACAAAGTAATGAGGAGAAGTTACATACCCGAAATGCTTAGACGAGAAGAGAATAACTACATCTTGACAATGGTTAGTAATGACAAAAAAAAAGTAAAATGAAATAAACAAGCATACAAACAAAAAAAAAAATTGGGTTTTTTTTTATATTTTTTTTGTTGGCCGACACTATTTACATCCCCATACAAAGGCTCCGAAATCTGGGAGGCACTTAAGCCCACTCAATAAAAATACGAAATATTAAAAACTTACCTCAGCTTTGGTAGACAGGATCGTCTACCAAAGTTTCTGCTACATCTGGATCCTTCAACTCAAGTTATAGCTTCAACTGCTGACCATTTACCTTCTTCCAAATTAATTTTATAAGAACAGACCAAGGGACGAATACCTTTTTTATCAGTAATGCTCCAACCTTTCATAAGAAGCTCCTTAAACTTTGGTTGCCATGCATGAGTGTCGTGATCTTGAGTTTTATAAAAAATAGTAGAAATATCAACTACATCAGAGGGATTACTGATAGAATCAAACTTAGAATTGACAAGAAAATTCTCAAAGGGATCAAAATCATGGGTTGTAGAAACTCCCCTATCCATGATTGAGTCAATCATGTATGTCTGGTGGCCTTCGTCATCATTTTCTGGCTTAACAAGACTTTTTGTCACCTTAGGTTCCTTGGGTAGCTCAGCATCACTACTATCTTGATTCTTTTCCACATCCTCTAACTCATTCACACTCAAGGAGTTTATCACTTTGGACATTTGGCTCTTTATCTCTTTACTTTCTTTAACAACTTTTTTATTCCTAAGGGTTATCACTGACTTGACTTGATCTATTTGTTAATTTTTTGGACTACCCTCATTTAGACTGTATTGACCCTTGGGATTTAGTTGAGGTTGAGAAAGAAATTTTTTTTCTCGTAAATGGTGAGTGCAGAAGAAAGTTTAGCAAGAGTGTCTTTTATGTCAATCGTGATTTGAGTGTTTTGATTAAAAATGGCATCTTGCTTTTCCATGAATGCATGCAATGTTTCTTCAAGGTCATTCCTATATGGTGGGACAAAAGGTGCATATCCTTGAAAATTTTGAGAGCCCTGTTGTGCCTGAGGAGGTGGTGGTTGCATGAATTGTGGCTGGTTGCTATTCCTCCAACTGAAGTTCGAGTGATTTCTCCATCCCGGATTGTATGTATCTGAAAAAGAAGAAGTGAATGACTTTTTAAAATTGTTCATTGCATTTACTTGCTCATGCACAACTTCTTTAAAAACAGGAAGTTTTGGACATTCATTTGTTGAGTGTCTTAATTCATCACAAATGCCACAAATTTCTTTATTTTGCACAGATTTGATTTCTTTTACTTTCCCTGATTCCATGGCTTCAACCTTTCTAGCCAAACTAGCAAACCTTGCATTTAGATCTTCTTCTTGACTAAGGTGATATTTTCCTTTACTAGCATTTACAAGGTTAGATCTAATTGAATTTTCAGAAGGATTAGTATCATGCCAAGATTGAGAATTTTCAGCCAAATAGTCTAAATAGTCTAAAGCTTCATCAGGTTCTTTATCAAGAAATTCACCATTGCACATTGTTTCCACAAATTGTTTGGTTGCAGGTGTTAACCCTTCATAAAAGAAGTTTATAGTACGTCATTTTTTAAAACCATGATGTGGGTAAGAATTCAACAAATCTTTAAAACGTTCCCAACTTTGAAAATATGCTTCATTTGAATTTTGGGAAAAAATTTGGATTTGTCTTTTCAAAGCATTGGTTTTATGTGTTGGAAAAAATTTCTTCAAAAACTCACCTTGTATTTCTTGCTATGTGCCAATTGATCTTGGTTTCAAAGTATTAAGCCAAGCTTTTGCTTTATCTTTTAAAGAAAAAGAAAACAATTTAAGCTTAACAACCTCTTCAGTGCAAGTTTGATCATGAAAAACAGTACATACTTCCTCAAATTCTTTAAGATGTAAATATGGGCTTTCAGATTCTAAACCATGGAAATTAGGAAGTAAAGAAATCATACCTGGCTTGAATCTAAAATTGTTAGCATTGAGTGGAAAGATAAAACATGATGGACTAGAATTTTGAGATGGTTGCAAATACTCACGCATGGTTCGCAACGGTTGATTTTCATGTTCATCATGCACACTTTCATTTTCAGTCATTGTATTTGATGTGTGTGATTATGATTAAGACAAATCAATATGTACAGTACTAGGATTAACTTTAACCAAACAACCATAATTTAAATCACGATACCAATTAAGCATAAACAAGTAACTTAAAATATAAAATAAAATGTACAAGCTAGTAGTATAAACCGTCCATTAAATATTAACAAAGGTGTGGTATAAACCAGCCACAAAAAAAAATTAAAAATGGTGTGGTAGAAACCAACCACCAAATAAAAAATAACAAAGGTGGGGTAATAAACCAACCACCAAATAAAAATTAAAAATGGTGGGGTAATAAACCAACCACCAAATAAAATAAATAAATAAAATAACAAAGGTGGAGTAATAAACCAATCACCAAATAAAAAAATAACAAAGGTGGGGTAATAAACCAACCACCAAATAAAAAAAATAACAAAGGTGGGGTAATAAACTAACCACCAAATAAAATAAATAAAATAAATAAATAAAAAATTAGTATGCAAATAAATTAAAATGTTAGAAGCGAGATAAAGTAAAATGTTAGATAGTTAGTAAGTTAGTAAGTTAGTAAACAAAAATAAATGATAAAAAAATAACAAAAATAAATGACAAAAAATAAATGACAAAAAATTAAGTAACAAAAAAAATTACAGAAAATAAAATACAAAAAAAATAAAGTACAAAAAGTAAATTCTAAAATATGAAAACCAGAGAATCGGCAAGCCGATTTTTTGCTCCTGCGAGAGAGAAGAGAAGAAGAAAGATTATTTCATTAATGATTAAAGATTACAGAGAAATTAGGGAGAGTTTCTCCCACTAAATTAGTAAAGTACAGAAAAAAATAAAAGGGAGAGGTTCCCCACTAAGTTAGTACGTAAAATAAAAGGGAGAGTTTCTCCCACTGTTAGTATGTACAAAAAAAAATAAAAGAGAGATTTCTCCCACAAAGTTAGTAAGTTAGTATGTACAAAAGAAAAAAAAATTAAAAGAGTAGAAAATATATACAAAATATTTACACCAAAAACTTGATGCACACTTTTTAATTGTTGCATTTACAAACCCAAGTGCAAGTTGTCTCAAGTAATAAATTTCTCGGTGAGTTCGAGGTCGATCCACAGGGAATTGATGAAGATTAATTATGGTAAGGTAAATATTTTATTACTACAGTAAAAATTATTTACTTGGGTAAAAAGATCCACTCTTGGTAAATAAAGTAAAAGTAAGATTAATTCCTTTTATAACTCAATTAGAATCCTCGCAACATGGAGGTTCCAATCGGAAAATATAACGTTAAAAGTCCATTAAAATAATACACGTAATTATATTATGTTTCTTAAAAAAATATTACCACCACTTATAAATGGGTTAAAGCATTCATTGTGCCAATATTTTGTCTACAACAAATCAAGAACTCCTCTTTACAAAGATGGTTTCTAAATTATAAGAAACAAATTATAATACGTATAATGGTTACTAAAAAATATAAATCATTTAAGTACAAGAAAAGAATAAATCTAACCTTACTTTATTACCAAGAGCGTCACCCTTTCACCCAAGTAAAATGAAACTTAGTTACTCATAGATAAGAAGAAAGAAAGAAAGAAGAAGAAGAAGAAGAACATGACTTTCATTTAGAACAAAGGAAAATTA
This sequence comes from Ormosia semicastrata, assembly GCA_029884595.1. Taxonomy (NCBI): domain Eukaryota; kingdom Viridiplantae; phylum Streptophyta; class Magnoliopsida; order Fabales; family Fabaceae; genus Ormosia; species Ormosia semicastrata. The sequence goes on along the minus strand of JAQQTO010000059.1, from coordinate 31,828,278 downwards.
CTACAAGAAAACCTAGTAACAAAATGGTATCATTTTGGTAACTAACACCTAATTATTTCAATGATCTGCCAAGGCCCCCTTTTATAGAGGATTAGAGATACAAAATGTCAAGGGGGCTGAGTCATTAATGGTTGAATGATTAGAAAATGAGTGGAAAATGCCAAATGACATTAAATAAGTGGGAAATTATGGAGATTCATTGTCTCCGAAATCATGCAGCTCTGAAGTCATTGTATTCGTCATTTTTGAACCAAGTGGTCTTCATGAAAGTTGTAGGCCTGGATCTTAGCTTTCAAATGGCTTTGGTTTGGGTCCAATATCATTTCTACAACTCCAGATACGTTCAAATTACTACATACTGTCCAGGCCCAGTCACAGCTCCTCTGTTCTGACTTCCAAACCCAATATCACCTTCAAGGAATCCGATTCTGGAAAAGTGTTCAACATAAAAGTTGTATATATGGGTCTTAACTATTCAGCATCCAAATTTCAGTCCATTTTACAACATCTAACCCAAAATCTCTGTTGAACAATATACATAGGTCAAGCTGTCAAGAACAGCACTCTAGTTCTTGCTTCAACCCCAATTTGAGTTATCTACTCGTGTGATTGGGCCTTTGAGGTCTTCATGAAAGTTATAGAACTCTCTCTTATCTTTCAAATTCCACTAGAATCACCTCCAAAGACCACCTACAGCCCAATATATGGCCAAAGTACAGAAATAGTGTAAAATGTAAATTATGCTGAAAAATTCAATTAAGTCTAATTTGAATCCAAACTTACAAAACATAATCAAAATCAATCAATTAAGTACATGGAGAGTGTAAATCACTAAAAATGAAGGCTTATTAATGTATCAAATATGTAATCATCACATGCCATAGATTGAGGATCTATGAGTTTTATTCTTATAATTGGTATCAAAGTTGATAGGTAGGCTAGGATGAGTGTATGGAGATGGTGGTTAGTGTTTCAATTTGTGCCTAGCCCATATTGTGGAGCATTGGCTAAGACCTGGCTCTTGGAAGGTGACCCTGTTGATACTCAAAAAGGCTTTCACTCGAGGGGAGCATACTAATGTTGTGACTCACATTTGAGGGGTAGATTGTTCGAAATTCAAGTTAAAGTGATGAAGTCTCACATCGGTAGTGAATGAACTAAGTGAGAACCATATGGTGCCAAGTCCACTATTGTGATTTCTCGCTTAAGTCCAATGATAGATATTTCCTTGGCCTTTGGGCTTTTCCTTACCTTATAACGAAGACCACATCCAAAAGAAGGGGTTGAGAGGATTCTTCGCATCTCTTAATTAGTATAGGAAATGTTGAAGTGCAAGCTTAGGTTTAGAGTTAGTTGTACTAGCTTAGCTTGACCCACTAATCATGTTCCAAGTAGAATGGGCCAATAAAGATGCCTTGTTCGTTATCTTAGTCCATATATCAATGTCGTCATTATATCATTATTGAGTTTGGGAGTTGATGACACTGGTTAATGAGTAGGAATATAAGCAAGTGCTAGTTCTAAATGGTTAAAAAACAAGGGATTCACCATCTCAATCATATATGAATAATTTCTACATTGGTCATTGTTTCATTTGTATCGAATAAAAGAGTTAGTAAACTTTCTTTTGTGGGGGTGTCGTTTGAGTGTCCCCCCATTTGATTAAAGGCTTCAATTGAGACAAAGAATTTAAAAGAGATGGGCTTGCCACAAAAAATTAATATAATGAATATTCGTACCATGCCTTTTGATATGTCTCTGATGAGCCAACTGATAGAGTACAGTTGCATTTGTCAATCAGCTTTATCAGTGATGCCTCACAATTTTTCAAAACAATTGTTCCCTTCGAGCAAATAGGTTTGAGAACCTAAAACTTGGTCAGCTTCTTGGTATCCTTATTCTTTAGCAAGGCAGCTGGCACCAAATCTTTCTAATGTATGATGACCCTCTTTAAGCGAAGAACGTCACCCACGACATATAAAGCCACGAAGGTGAAACCACATCACCATTCTACATACTTATTTTTAAAATGAGGATACAATTGAAACATGATTTATAACATAAAGTCTGACTATTATAGTACTATACGATCAGTTGCAATTCTTTCCTGAATGGAAGCTTTTCTTTTTGAAGCACAACTTATCCATCAATGCAAACCTCTGAGTATTGATTGAACCGTAAGTACACGTGTTGTCATAAGTAATAAAATAATAAGTAGAGTATCGTTTTCACAAAAATCGTGTGATTATTTTACTATGATAATTTCAACTATTTAGGCTAATGAAAATAATAGTTAAAATTAAATAAGAAAGTAATTTGAAAACAAAATTAAAATCAAAACCAAGTAAATAAAAGTAAATAAACAAAATTAATTGGGATCAATAATGATTAAGACTCTAAGACTAGGATTTCACTACAACTATGGTGAGAACAGGCCAAGCAACTTTACTTGAAAGGTCTTTTTAACTATGCAAGCTAAGGCTCAGGATTTTGAAAAAGCCTATTTGGCCTACCAAGTGACTTATTTATTTAATATATATAAATAATTAAGAATTTATAATACTTACATAATTTATTAATTATATATTAGTATAATATATTTATTTTATATAGAGTATAATGATTTTGTTAAAGGTTATACCTATTTAAAAATAAAAGTTTAAATTTTTTAGCCTATATCTTCGCTTTCATGTAATGTAGGCCTTTAAAGAATCTTTTGGTCTAGGCCAAACTTTTATGTTTTTATAAATAGGTCAGGCAAAGCCCCAAAAAAAGCCTATGACAGGTAAACAGGTCAAGCTTAGGCCGACATATTTCAAAATAAGCCTAGGTCTATTTAGACAAAGCCTAGTCTAGCCTAGCATAACATATTTCCCCCCTAACTACCACTACCTATCATGATAAAGTTCAATTATTCTTCATAAATGTTTCATTACGTTCTTGAAAATGGATTATCCTACTATAATTCATTTTCCTCTATTGAGTCCAAAAGAACATCTTAAGATTAAAATAATACCATTTTCATAGCTACTATGTTAATCAAAACTCATTAAGTTCCATGATATTCGTTGGCTCCTCTAAAGATTAAGCCTATCTTTAAAATATCTTAGATCTATGCGTGGGTACTTTCAAATAGCAAACATTAAGAGCATTATAATTGAATCAAGAAACAATAAATACACATTAATAAATAATAAATTAAGCATTGATTACAATAAGGTAAAAAAGTTACGCCCTACTCCTAAAAAAATAAAATAAAAAATATTTATCTATAAACATTAAAGCACACGTGAAATTGAAAGATACGAAGCAAAACATGAATCTGTCCTAGCAAAGTAAAATAATAAATAAAATGAAGTACGTTGTTGGATTTCTCTAAAATGCTTCTTTTCCTTGATTCCTCTGTTAATCTTTGTCAAATGTCTCTTCTTAGGGGCTCTCTAGTTGTCTTATTCCTTTGATGACAATATCCTTTCTATGGCGGGTTTCCACTGTTGTTAGTTTACTGTATATATTGTGTATAGTTGTATCTATACAAAATGGTAGTTAGTAGTTAGATTAGTTAGCCACGGGGGCAAAGTTAGTTAGAGTTAGTTATAGAACAATTGGAGTTAGATTCAGTTCCACCATTGTGTATAAGCTAAAATGTGTGACTTGTAGGAAAAAAACTCCTCTAAAGTGAGCTTGTATGTAAACTGATTAAGTAAGGATGTATTTACCCTTGATTTAATCTAAAGTACATTGTGATCTTAACTCACTAATGATTCAATGGTGGACAAACCCTTACTTATTTACTTTATAGACAAACTCAGTTGAGAGGAGCCTTGTCCGTGACTTGTAAGCTAAGTTAGTCAATGCACACTCAACAAAAATGAAAATGCATTTGAGGGTCTCTTAGTTTTCTCTGAATTCCAGCATGGTATATAGGTTAGGAATCTAACTCTTTGATTTTTTTTTATAAAGATTGTAATTTAATCAAGATTATTTTGAATTTCTCCAACAATTCTGGGTTTGGCTAAAATTTAAGATTTGAATAAAATCCTTTTAAAGTTTCATCTTCAATATATCTCTTAAGTTAATCTAAAATCCTCTAGATTACACTTAAAAGTTCAAATAAAATCATAAAATAAATAAATATTAAATTTTTAATATAACTAATTAAATTCAAATAAAACTAAATAAAAACAAATAAAAATCCTAATAAATAAAATTCAAAAGTGCATATAATTTTCCATTACATACTATTACAAACTACATAACCACATGATTTTCATGGTAAGCCTTATACCTGAGGTTCGTTGATCATGATACCAAGGACTAAGTTGCACGAGGTAAGATAGAAGGCCTGAACTTGAAGTTGGTTGACAGAAAGTGCGTTGGCCAAAAGAGGCAACTCCTTGAACCAATATGAGCTATGACTTTGCTCAACAAAAGGATGAATAATTAAGACCCTTTTGAATCATCTTGAATAACTTGTTGGGGTGGTAGTGGAAAACTAATTCAATAGAATCCTTTCCATGTCATATATACATGTTATGAAATGAATGCTACATAGTATGCTTAGTTTTGTCAGTATTGTTCTGAAGTAAATTCAGAGGGTACCTGAGATAGGCACGTATATGATGGGCTCGTTTGTTGCACAAATGTAATTAAGCGTGTTGAACTAGGGGATGGGTACCCACAAAGAGACTCCAACGCTTAAGTCAGGATGTGCACCAGAAGAGTTTATGTCATGAGATAATTCATACTTGATTTGAGTGACTTAGCATGATATTTATAGAGGTTGGATTAATATGTTCTCTTGATGAAGAGATACATTCCCATCATAGTTGTAGGAGAATATATGTTCCTTATTTAGTTACAGAGAGTCCCTATATTATCGTAATACTGATATGACAGTTACAGTCCTATTAATCCACAAGATCATGATTGGCAATTAGGAGATATCACAAGATTTTATCCATTGCGCAGATCTCGCGGTAAAACTGTTATCATCCAAAATTGGGATCTCATCATAAGCTGACTCTGCTAGAGACGTGTTGGCTTAGACTTCTGCGAGTGCATGTACTGGGTTGGACTACATATTGAGAGCCTGAGTTATGGTCCAGAACAGTTGCCCTCAACTTGGCGCTTAAGTAGAATAGTTAAGTGTCAAGATTTCAAATTTGAGAAGAACCCGTGGCGCTCAACAGATAAAAATCCATGAAGGCCGAGATCTGTTATTATGGAACACCTCTGGGGTTGGCATACAACACCTTCCCGTCATCTGAGGTATGTCATTTGCCCCCGTATATGATTTCACAAGGTTTTCTAACTTTTTACACACTCCTCAGCAGTACTGAGTTTTCTTGGGAAACTATTGCCTTGACTTTATCGGGAATTTAAAATTCATTAAAGAGATATTAATTCTATGTTGTTTCCCAATTGCATACTTACCTTATAACCAATCAAAAACGAGGAGCATTAAAGATGCAGTTTATCTCGTACGATTAGTTCGCTTTCCCTGGGACTAATCAGAATGCTTCATTTCATTTATAAATAGGAAATGTTTGCATTGAAGCTAGCATCCCTATTGCTACATTCTTCTTCCTTTGCCAATCTGTTTGAGAGTGCAATCTCTTATGGCTTTCTTCTCATTTTGCTCATATTTAAAGAGGGTTTTGCCCCTTACGAAAATCATCTTCCTATTTTTTCCAAAGTCCGTAAAGATATTCTACTTTTCCTCACAAATAATTCTTCTAATGGGGACTTTTCTTTCTTAGCGTATCAATGGCAGACATTTTTCTTTCCCAGTGTACGAGGGAGTATTTGATATATGCTCTGCTGGTGGGGAAATCTGTAATACCTGTCGTGTTAGATGGAGCTCCTTGGAGAAACAGAGCCTACGCTTCTCCTCCTTTTCGCGAACTTAGCAAGTGCTTTGTCCCGAGCTGTGCTAGTTTTCAAATAAGTAGGAGGGACTATTGTAGTAGCTCCACAATTTGAGGTAACTTGGGGCAATCATGAAGCTGGTGGAATTATCTTCTTTATGAAAGGTTGTACCCCATCCAACAAAGGAAAATGCCGATGCTCTTTCCTTATACATTTCATGTCTTAATATTTTCCTCTCTTTTCTAGATGTAAGACAATGTATGGAATGAGAACAAACCAATAAAAATTCTTATATTATGAATTTTGTATTATGTCCACTTTTTCTTCTACTTTTATCATTCCTGGAGCTTTTTTCTTTTTTGTCGGGGTAAATCCAATGCTTATCCCGACATAACACTGCAATGCCCCCAACTTAGTGCTTGGTTTAAGAAATAAAGTGGTAAACTTTAAGTCTCTAATCCGGGGTCTGAATGCTTTGTCAATTATCAGACATTCTTTAATAATTGCGGTCCAAATTGACAACCCCAAACTGAACAGACATCCTGGTTGAAGCCAGGGTTCGTGGAAAGAATCCATATTTAACCTTCTAAAGTTGTGTGGCGTTTGAATTACTGCGCAACTGTCCTTTCAACTACTTCAAGTACTATGAGGGCCACATGGTGCATTTTCACTAGTGGGACGTGCTCAGTACTTCGCGCGCCATAATGAACGTCTTTTTGAAAATTTGGTGGTGAGGACGATAATGCCCCCTAACAGAGGTTTAGGGGTGCATTTTTCTCACCTTACTGTTCCTAAATATTTCTTTGAGAAATTTGTGCATCAGTGAAGCATGAACTTGTGAAGACTTTCTTTCACAGGGTATATCCCCTTCTTTTTTCTCCATTACTATTTTTCTTTTTTAGTCGCTTCAATTGTGGTTGAGTAGCTAAGTAGTTAGTGTGTGTTTGGTTTGCAATTAGCAAATCCAAACACACTTTTGAAGTTCTCGAAGGGCGTGAAATCATGTTTGGTAATTTTGTTTTTCAGTTGAGTTCAACGAAAAATGCTTTCAAAAGTGCGTTGGAGTGAAAGCAAGAATTTTTTGCTTTTCCATTGGGCAAAAGTGTGTTGGAGAACATTTTCCTCTTCAATCTTACTTCAAAAGTGATTTTAATCTTTCATCCAAACATCATTCATTTTGTCAAACTCACTTTTGAGACAAAAGTTCCCAAACATAAATCATGTTACTACAAACTTACTTTTAACTAAACTAAAGTTTACAAACACACTTTTAACCAAACTTAAGTTTACCAACTACAAACCAAACACACACTTAGTCAATTTTGTTTTTCATTTTTCATGAAGTAGATTTAGAACCTCCAACCTTCTTCACATGGCTTTATCCTCTCAGAACACCATTTCTGCCTTGGTAAGCATGGTGGAGGTGTCATTCTGAAGTTTCAAGCTTTGGAGGGATAAGAGGTCAGTACGCAGGTGTGAATTGCTTTATTCACCCTTCTCCATGTCTGAATCTCTGATTTAATTAATTATGACAATTACTTACTGGCCTCTTTGGGTGTTCTCAGGATTTTCATGGCCAGAGGTAGAAGAGGAGTTAGAGCTCAAGTGTCGGTTGCCAAAGTTCATGAATTGGCCAAAGAGGACCCAATCCGGATTCGGTGTGGTCCGAGTCCAATATACTCATGGGTTGGGGACGACGTTTGGGATCATTTATTAGAACTTTCTTTTGAAAATGAACTCAGAAAACTTTTACAATACTTGGAGTTGACAGAGGGAAGGACCCGCGACAAAGAGTTCCAAGTTCTATGTTCGGAGTGGAACGAGAAGGTTTGCTCTTCACGGGAGGCGGGTTCATACTTCATGTTTCTCTACGAACCCCTCTTTTTCAAATTGGGGCTTCGGTTACTATTTACTGAATTCCAGATTATGGTCCTCCAAACCTTGCGCGCGGCCCCTACTCAAATTCATCCTAATGGTTAGGGCTACATCATCGCCTTTGAGAGGTTCTACCGAATAATGGGGCTGTAGTATTCAACCAATGTCTTTTTCTATTTTTATACCCGGATAAACCCCCAAGGTTCAACGAAGTAGAAGACTTGGCTCACAAATCGGTCGAGGTCCAGTCGCAAATCCTTTGATGTCTTTCAAGATAGTTTCAAAGGATTTAAGACAAGATTCTTTAAGTTGATGGAAGCAGAGGGGTTTCATCCTTTTTTCTTAAAAGATGATGGGGAGCCAAAGTTCCCATTATATTAGACAGAAGATGCTTAGTGTTTTCCTACCATGGTTCTTAAGAAATAAAAGAAATACCTTACTCTGGACGAGGTCGATTGCGTTAAGTTTACAACCCGGTATTCTGAAGAACACGGGTTTATCAAAATCAAGGATGTTCTTCATACCTCTAGTGATGATCTTTTCTTTGTTCTGTTAGGTAGAAATTTGGATGTTATTACCCGTAATTTGCCCTAACCTTTTTGCGCTTTAAATTTTCTATACTTCACAGTTTTGTTTGTCTGACTTCAATCTTGCTTTCTGTCTTTTTCCAGTAAGCAACATGGCATCTAGACTTTCTCTTGTAGCCCTGCAGGCCTCGAGATCAAGGAGGAAAGGAGCGGGATCTTCAAGTGTTCCTACAGTCGCCGTTCTAGCGTCCTCAAGCTGGGGTGTTGTTATTGAAGAGACCCCGGAAGAGCCGGACTCCTTAACTCAGAACCTTCAAGGGAGGAAAAGGAAAGCCACAGAGAGCTCTGTGACCAGGGTAAAGGAGGAGCTCCGGAGGGCGACAATGAAGAAATGGTGGATCATTTACACGTTATCTTGGGGCAGTTTGATGTCGGGCCATTTATAGATGGGCAGTAACTGAACAAAAAAATGATGGGACATATCTCTGAACGGAATATGGCCCAAACCCTGTCCAAGCTTCAGACTTTTACAATTCGGGCCATCACAGAAATCTGTTATATCGAAAAGTCTATCGAGACAACCGATAGGAAGATGGAGGATGAAATCAAGAAGAAGGATGAAGAGGCTGCTCGGGAACTTACTGAGGTGCTTAAGCTAAATGAAGACATTCAAGCATGGATTACCGAGCTGGAGGCAACGTTAGCCGCCTCCGACTTAGCCAAGAAGGCGTTGAGGCAAAGGGTCTTCAGGTAGAGAATACCATCAACACATTCCAAACTCGAATAATCTAATTAGAAAAATATGTGGAGGAGCTGGACATCATTTCAGAAAACATCAATGGGGAGCAGTTCTTGAATGTCGTGGCCTAATTTCAGTATTTCAACCCCGACATCACTCTTGCCTTGGAAGACCTCAATTCAGAAAAAGTCTTTCACAACGGTCAACTCGTTTGGGCAAAGGACCTTGCCCGAGCTGATTCTGATGTCATCCCGCTTTCTGCTCCAGCTCCAAAAGGAGAGGAAGCTGATGCTTAAATCTTTTCATTTTTCTTCTTTTTTCCCCTGCGTGGGGTTTTTTGTTTTTGTAATGACAATTGCCCCTCATCCGGAGTTTTATATTAACTTTTTATTTTCGATAAATGCTTTACCTTGCTAATTTATTTCCTTTTCGTGGTCCATTTTGGGTCCAATGCCAAATGTGGAATTTATCATTACCATTCCATGGACTTAGAAAATTGTTTTCTTATTGGGGAGACCATGATCCTGGATACCACACCCATAATAATAAGTGCATGGAATTCCACTTGACTTGGGTGAAAAATGATGCCTTAGTCCATAGTCCAATGTTTATCATAACCAAGTGTTTTAGAATTTAAGACTTAGGCAAGAATAACACCCTAACGCACAATCCAAGGCCCATAATATCGAGCATTCAAAATTTTTGGATTTGGGCAAATATAACACCTTAGCTAAGAGTTTATTGTCCAAGAAAATTTGGCGCATATGGTCCCTTCTACCTTAGGTATAATTATCAATATACCTTTCCTGGGGTCATTTATCATCCATAAGGATTTTTGGGATCCCTCCTGGCTTAGGTATAATTATCAACAGACCTTACCCGAGGTCCTTTATCATCCATAAGGATTTTTGGGATCCCTCCTGGCTTAGGTATAATTGTCAATTGACCTTAACTAGGGTCCTTTATCATCCATAAGGATTTTTGGGATCCCTCCTGGCTTAGGTATCGAGGAGGACCACGTATGTTGTATCCACACTGCCTCTTTATTCTTTGACCTTTAGGTGGTCAATGCTAAGTATCGAGGATGAGTATTGGCCCAACCTCTTGACCTGGGCTTGTTAATGTGTCTCGTATGAAAAGTAACTATCTGAATAACTCTATTTTATTGATAATTTTGGGGGACAAAAATTTGTACAAAGATTAGAATTCAACATTGGGACAAATTAAACATTAGTTTACTAAAAGACTAGGCTGTCGTGGGCATTTAGCTATAGTATTTTCTAAGTTTATTTGCATTCTAATAATTTTTTATTAGGGTTCCTGTTAACATTTCCAAAGTGTAAGCTTCTTTACATGTGTTGACAACAATACGATAAGGGTCTTCCTAGTTGGGGGCTAACTTCCCTTGGGAGGTATTTTTCTCCCTGATATCCACTCTCCTGAGTACCAGATCTCGTGGTTGGAACCTTCTAAGGACTACTTTTTAGTTGTACCTAGTTGCTGTCCTTTGCTTGAGGGCAACATCGCGTATATGGGCCACGCGTCTTCTTTTTTAGATCTAGATCTTCCCTAATCAAGACGGGGTTACTATCCTCTGAAAATTGTTAGTAGCGCCAGCTTATCTCGCCTATCTCTACTGGAATCATGGCTTCACACCCGAAGGTAAGCTTAAAAGGTATTTCTCCCGTGGTAGAATGAGGTGTGGTCTGATAGGTGATGATCACATATTTGATACATTAATAAGCCTTCATTTTTAGTCATTTACACTCTCTATGCACTTAATTGATTGAGTTTTATTATGTTTTGTAAATTTAGACTTAAATTAGACTTAATTGAATTTTTCAGCATAATTTACATCTTACACTGTTTCGGTACTTTGGTCATATCTTGGGCTGTAGGTGGTCTTTAGAGGTGATTCTAATGGAATTTGAAAGATAAGAGAGAGTTCTATAACTTTTATGAAGACCTCAAAGGCCCAATCACACGAGTAGATAACTCAAAGTGGGATTGAAGCGAGAACTAGAGTGCTGTTCCTGACAGCTTGACCTATGTATACTGTTCATCGCATTTTTTGGGCTAGAGGTTGTCAAATGGGCTGAAATGTGGATGTTGAATAGTTAAGATCCATATCTACAACTTTCATGTTGAACACTTTTCCAGAATCGGACTCCTTGAAGGTGATATTGGGCTTGGAAGTCAGAACAGAGGAGCTGTGACTGGGCCTGGGTAGTGTGTAGTAATTTGAACGTATTTGGAGTTGTAGAAATGATATTGGATTCAAATCAAAGCTATTTGAAAGCTAAGATCCAGGCCTACAACTTTCATGAAGACCACTTGGTTGAAAAATGACGAATGCAATGACTTCTGAGCTACATGATTTCGGACACAAGGAATCTCCATAATTTCTCACTCACCTAGAGTCATTTGGCATTTTCCACTCATTTTTCACTCATCCACCCACTAATGACTCACCTCCCTTGTCATTTTGTATCTCTAATCTTCTATAAAAGGGGGCATTGGTAGATCATTTCGTGAATTAGGTTTTAGATACCAAAATAATGTTAGTTTGTTACTAGGTTTTCTTGTAGTAATTTTCATTTGTTCTAAATTGAAGTCATGTTCTTCTTCTTCTTCTTCTCTCTTTCTTTCTTCTTATATATGAGTAACTAAGTTTCATTTTACTTGGGTGAAAGGGTGAAGCTCTTGGTAATAAAGTAAGGTTAGATTTATTCTTCTCTTGTGCTTAAATGATTTATATTTTCTAGTAACCATTATACGTATTATATTTTGTTTCTTATAATTTAGAAACCATCTTTATAAAAAGGAGTTCTTGATTTGTTGTAGACAAAATATTGGCACAATGAATGCTTTAACCCATTTATAAGTGGTGGTAATATTTTTAGGAAACATAATATAATTACGTATATTATTTTAAATGGACTTTTAATGTTGTATTTTCCGATTGGAACCTCCATGTTGCAAGGATTCTAATTGAGTTATAAAAGAAATTAATCTTACATTTACTTTATTTACCAAAAGTGAATCTTTTAACCCAAGTAAATAATTTTTATCATAGTAACAAAATATTTATTTCACCTTAATTAATCTTCAACAATTCCCTGTGGATCGACCTCGGACTCCCGAGAAATTTATTACTTGAGACAACCTGCACTTGGGTTCACAAAGCAACAATTAATCCCGCATCAAGTTTGTAGACTTGTTTGAAACTAAAAATTGTGCATCAATAGGCCCAGAGAATATGATCAAGTTGCTCAGCCCAATTTCCCTTAGCTTCGTCCAATTTTCTTTTAATTCCATGTACAATAATCCTGTTGGCAGCTTCGGCTTATCCATTAGTTCTGGGATTCTCCACGAAACTATAATGGTGCTTTATTTTTAAGCCTGTCAGTAGTTCTTCAAAGCCCTTATCCTTGAACTGGGTTTAGTTGTCCATCACAATGGACTCCAAAATTCCAAACCTAGTGATAACATGACGCCAGGTGAACTTCTGAATCCGTACCGAAGTGATTATGACCAAGGGTTCTACCTCAATCCACTTCTTAAAATAATCCACGGCTACCACCAAGTACTTCACTTGTCTTGGGGCTTGGGGAAATGGGCCCAGGATGTCCATACCTCATCTATAGAAAGACAAAGGTACCGACATTGTGGATAACTTTTCCGAGGGAGCTTGGTAATGATCTGAGTTGCACTGACACTTGTCTCAGATTCGAACGTGCATATGTGAATCATCTTCCATTGTTGGCCAATAATATCCTGCGTGTAGTGCTTTTAAGGCTAAGGTTTTACCTTCTAAATGATGTCCGCAACTTCCCTTATGAATCTCGGCTAGGACATATTCAGCTTCTTTTGGAGTGAGGCATTTGAGAATGAGGGATGAAAAATCACGATAGTATAATCGTCCATCGTAGACGGTGTACCTTACAGTTGTCTTGACCAGCTTGGAAGCTTCTTTGCAATTTGAATGTACAACCCCAGTCTGCAAGTACTCCATGATAGGGGTGATCCAAGATGGCTCCTTCTCCTTTACCTGAAATATGACATGATCCGTGATAGAAGGCTAGGAGAGGGTTTCTCAGATCACTGACCGGTTATTACCGGGACCCTTAGTACTGGCTAGCTTAGACAAAAAGTCTGCCTTGGAGTTTTGTTCTCTCAGAATGTGCTTAATCTTTGTCTCTTGAAAGTTCTTAAGGAGTTCTTGTACTTTAACTAAGTATCTCTGTAGGAGGGGCTCCTTTGCTTGATATTCACCTCAGATCTAGGAGCTTACAAGTTGGGAATTGCTACAGAGTGTGATCTTGGTTGCCCCTATATCCTTGGCCATTACTAGCCCAACAATACATACCTCATATTCATCCTAGTTGTTCGAGGTTTAGAATTCAAACTTCAGGGAATGCTCTAATGTCAATCCTTCTGAGTTTTCCAGAATTACCTCGGCGCCACTCCCTTTGAGGTTCGAGGATCTGTCAATAAAGATGGTCTAAGAGATTCTTTTTGGGTCGTCGAGGTCCGATGTGAGTTCTGCTAAGAATTCGGATAGCACTTGGGCGTTTATTGCAAGTCGTGGTTCATATATGATCCCAAACTCAGGGAGTTTGATTGACCAAGCAATCATTCTTCTGGCTAAATTTGGCTTGTGCAATACCTGGCGAATGGGCTGATCCGTTATTACTACCACTGGGTGACATTGAAAGTATTGTCATAGTCTTCTAGCCATAGTGATTAGTGCGAAGGTCACCTTTTTAACTTTCTGATAGCGAAGTTCAGGGCCCTACAGAACCTTGCTTAAGAAGTAGATCAGTTTCTGGCCTTCGCTCGTCTCCCGGATTAACACAGAGCTCACTGCTTTCTCATAAACTGAGAGGTATATATAGAGCGCCTCACCAAGCTCCGGTCTTGTCAAAATAGGAGGGGAGGATAACAAGTTCTTCAAGGATAGAAAAACGTCCTCACATTCCTGGGTCAATTCGAATTTTTTCCCATTTTTGAGTAGCTTAAATAGGGGAAGAGATTTGTGGGCTGCTTTGACAAGGAATCTCGTGAAAGCTGCTATACGACATGTGAGTTGTTGTACTTCCTTGACACTTTGAGGACTTCTCATATCAAGTATTGCTTGACATTTATCAGGATTGGCCTCAATTCCACAGTGGGTTAGCATAAATCCCAAGAATTTCCCTACTTGGACCCCGAAGGCACACTTTTCTGGGTTTAGCATCATGTTATACTTTCTGACCTGGGTAAATGCTTCTTCAAGGTCTATCACATGAGATCCGTCTTGTGGGGTTTTTACTATCATGTCATCTATATAAACCTCTAGCATATTCCCTATTTGGTTTTCAAAAACTTTGTTCATCATCCTCTAATAGGTTGTTCATGCATTTTTCAGGCCGAAGGGCATAACCCTATAGCAGTAGCTTGCCCTGTTAGTGATGAAGGTGGTTTTATCCTCGTCTCAGGGATACATGAGAATTTGGTTGTACCCGGAATATGTATCCATAAATGACAGCCACCTGAAACCTGAGAAACTATCCACCAATTTATCCACATTAGGGAGTGGGTATGGATCCTTGGGACAAGCCCTGTTTAGATCTGTATAGTCCACACACATTCTCCATTTTCCATTGGATTTCTTGATCAGGACTATGTTGGATAGTCATGTGGTATAAGATATTTCGCTGATGAAGTTGTCGCTCAGTAACTCCCTAATCTGTTCTTCAATGACCTATTGTCTTTTTGGACCGACCTTTCTTTTCTTCTGTGCTACTGACTTCACACCCTCTCTAATGGATAGGAGGTGACAGATAAAGCTGGATCGAGTCTCGACATGTCAAATGACGTCCAAGCAAAAAGGTCCTTATTCTTCAGCAAGAGTTCTGTCCTTTGTTATTTTTCTTTTTCTTCTAAATGCGCTCCAATCTTGGTAACTTGGTCCGCCTTGGCTCTAAGTTGGAGAGGTTGTAACTCACCCTCTGGCTGGGGCCTGTACCATGAATTTCTTCCCTAACATCTAGTTCGGTCATAAGTATGTTGACCTGGTCCAAGACTGGGCCTGGGGTGGCAGATTTTCTATTTTTGGGACGTCTACAAATTTTTAGGCTCTCATTATAGCATTTCCTGGTGGCCACTTGATCTCTTTTAACTGTGACAACCTCGTTGTTCTTATTTGGGAATTTCATCACGAGGTAAGTAGTGGAGACCACGACTCCGAGAGCATTTAGAGAGAGACGACCTAAGATAATGTTATAAGCCAAAGGGCAATCCACAACCAAAAATCTCACCTTGACCGTCTTGAAAAGTTTAGAGGATCTCAAGGTTAGGTGAGTTTCGTAGTAACCTACTGGGGTAATCTTTTCACTTGTGAACCCTATCAGTTCCCCATCACGAGGGGTCAAATCCGATGACAGTAGTTCTAGCTTCTGATAAAGGTCCAGGAACATAATATTTGCTGAACTCCCTTGATCTACGAAAATTCGGTGGACCTCGGCATTGGATATTATTACTGAGATGACGAGTGGATCATTGTGTTCCGAGATAATTTTGTCGTAGTCCTCATCCGAAAAAGTGATGGAAGGTGTTTTTCTTTTAGCAGTTTGCATTCTAGGTTTGGAATGGGATACACTAAATATCGCTATCCCAGGGGCTTTTTTTCGGGCTCTATTTGATGACCATCCTCTAGCAAAGCTGCCAACAATAGTGTTAATCATTCTGTTTGTCTCAGAACGTCAATCACTGTTGTCATCGATAGAAGCGTCCCTGTTCCTATCATGCCAGTCATTATTATCTCGGCGAGGTGGAGTTCGGGATCTTCTCCTAAGACTTCGAGTCCTTCTTCTGCGGTGAGCAGATGGGCTTCGTCGTGGACTGCGTTTGTCATCTATGCGCTTGCCACGATGCTTTTTGTTTTGGACCCAGAGGATATAATGTTGTAGTCGTTTGACCTTAATTAGGAATTCGATGGCATCACAGAGTTGATAGCAATCTTCCATATCATGCCCATAACCTTTATGTCATGTGTAATGCTTAAAATGGTCTTTCTGCTTGTGTTTCTTAATGGGGGGTGGTCTGCGTATATTCTGAAACTCAGTCTGCATTACTTCTCTCAAAATCATTTCTCGTGGGTTATTCAGTGGGGTATAAACGGAGTATCCAACTCAGGGTGGACTATCTTTGGAGGATTAGGGTCATGAAGAGTTATGGTTAGGTTTCTGGTGAGAGGGTTCACCTTTGTCCTACCTCCTCTGGTCCACCGTTGCTTCCTCTAGGTCCACGTACTTTTGGGATCGCCTCTGAAACTCACCCAAGTTCTCCAATTTCTTTTTGACCAAGGATGCGAAAAACTCATAACCTACCGAAGACCACTTCTGGCATAATGAAGGGCTATTTCGTCATCAAAGTTTTCCATGTCAGTGCATGCCGCCATGAAACGCCTAACGTAATCGCGGAGGGGCTCATCCCTCCCTTGGTGGAGCTTTTCCAGGGATTCAATAGATCTGGGTTGCTCCTTGTTGGTGGTGTATTGGATCAGAAATCGTTGTTTGACATCCGACCAATCAACCACGGACCTTCGTGGTAAGCTTGAAAACCATTTAAGGGCTCCATTTTTCTGGGAAAAAGGAAAAGCATGACATAACAGCTCCATAGATCCTCCGTGGAAGTAAAAGGATTGTTCATAGGCATTAATATGCTCTTGGGGATCCGTGGTTCCATCATAAATCTCCAAGTTTGTTAGAAATTTAAAACTCCTGCAAATGCAGTATTCTATAAGTTGATCAGAAAAAGGATGCTCCTTGAACCCGCGGTTCAGATTGTCATTCTAGATATTAATCACTGAAGCATCGGCATATGCCCTTCTTTGATTATTTCCCACGCTAAGATTATCGTCACGACGGTGGGGCCTGGGTCGATTTTCGAGCATGGCCCGTTGCATGTCTTCCAACATCTGATATTATTCGTTCAGCATAGGCATATGCTATTGCAGCATGTCCTGAAATTGACGTTGGGATGCCTGTGACTGATTCACGCATTGGGAGCGAGATGCACGATTGTCAATTTCATTATTAGGCATTCCCAAACGCTAATGAACTGAGATTCTGCACTCTTGGGCAATATAGTTACCTCCTTATGCTGAGATTCAAAGTCTATCTCTCACAGAAACCCTGCGCGATGGGTTAGGACTTTCATCGAAAACCGAGGTGGGGTGTCCATCACGTTGGTTTTCTGCATTAAGTGCCTGGTTTCTCGCATCGGAGGCTTCAACAACAGGTGGTGGGGCAGGAAGAGGAGGGCGTTAGGCGACAGGGTCCTGCCTTTGATTGGTTGAAGCCTGCCCAGCGTCTCTCCTTGAATTCTGTCTTGTGTTCACCATGATTGGAGTGAGATTGTAAGTTTATCAGTTTTTCACAAACGACGTCAATGTTCTGAAGGAGATTCAGAGGGTACCTGAGATAGGCACGTATGTGATGGGCTCCTTTGTTGCACAACTGTAATCAAGCGTGTTGAATCAGGGGGTGGGTACCTGCAAAGGGACTCCAACGCTCAAGTCAAGATGTGCACCAGAAGAGTTTATGTCATGAGATAATTCATACCTAATTTGGGTGACTTAGTCTAATATTTATAGAGGTTGAATTGATATGTTCTCTTGATGAAAAGATACATTCCCATTATAATTGCAGAAGAAGATATGTTCCTTATTTAATTACAGAGAATATTTATATTATCGTAATACTAATATGGTAGTTTATAGTGCTATTAATATGCAAGATCATGATTGGTAATTAGGATATATTACAAGATTTATCCATTGCGCATATTTTGCGATAAAATTGTTATCATTCAAAATTGAGATCTTATCATAAGCTACTTCTACTAGAGACGTATTGGCTTGGACTTCTACGAGTGCATATACCGAGCTAGACTACATATTGAGAATCCGAGTTATGGTCCAGAACAAGTATCATGCAAAAACTAGAAGAAAATGAAGAATATAGGCGACCAATCAAAGCCTTTAGTAATTAAATGGGACTACCAATGTTTGTTATATAATTTTTCGATTGAAGGCAAGTAGAGGACTAGGACTAAGGTGGCATTTCAAGATTTTAAAAGATCATGATCACGCTAGAACTCCAAGAGCACCTATTGCGTATTGGAGGGAAAAGTCAAAATTTAAGCTTTTACATTTTTTATCGGTCGCGCTATTTGTCCAATCAAAAGACTCTAACTTTTGTCCATCGTATGTCACGTGTCATCATTTGAAATTTGAAATATGAAACTGTTCACGTTAAGAATAAGTGGTTAATACGTTATGAATAAGTGGTTAATCAGTATAAGTTTCTGGTTAATACATTCGAAATAAGTAAGTGGTTAATACGTTAGGAATAAGTGGTTAATCAGTATAAATTTCTGGTTAATACCTTCGAAATAAGTGGTTAATCTATATCAGTTTCTGGTGAATCTGAGAAAGAGTTCCTAATAATGAATAAGTGGTTAATACGTTAGGAATAAGTGGTTAATCAAGATATGTTTCTCGTAAATCCAAGAAAGAGTTCTCAATAATGAGTAAATGGTTAATACGTTAAGAATAAGTGGTTAATCAATATTAGTTTCTCGGTGAATCCAAGAAGTAGGAAATGAGAAGCGAAAATTAAATGGTTAATACGTTAAGAATAAGTGGTTAATCAGTATCACTTTCTGGTGAATCCCAAAAGCGGAAAATGAAAAGCGGGAAATTAAATGGTTAATACGTTAGGAATAAGTGGTTAATCAGTATCAGTTTCTGGTGAATTCAAGAAGCGGGAAATGAAAAGCTTGAAATGAAAATATTGGCATACGGAAAAGTCAACAAACATACGTACGGAAGCATAGGGTGGAAGAAAGTTGGAGTATTTTGGTTGGACGAAAAACGTTTTCCATTTTTTATTACCAAAAGATATATTGTCATTACCGAAAAGGCGAAAACCAAAGGAAGACACAATTTCCAAGAAAAACATAATAGGAAAATTCAAACATCAATCTCAAAAAATCAGAAGGATAAAAAATTAAGGATTTTGACATTTTTTAAAGATATAAAAATAAAAAATTTAAAATGAGAAAGTAATTTTTTTTAATTTTTAAAGTATTGAATGCATTTTTTTATTTTTTAACAAATATTCTTATCAAAATTCAAAAAATAAAAAAGAAAAACAATATTATTGTGCACATAAACAATTAAGTATGTGTTTAGTTTGTAGTTGATAAACTTAAATTTGATTGAAAATATATTTAGTTTGATTAAAAGTGAATTTACTGATAATATGATTTATATTTGAGAACTTTGATCTCAAATGTGAGTTTGACAAAATAAATATTGTTTGGATGTAAATAATCAAAATCACTTTTAAATGTGTAATTACTAAAAAAGATGAGTTTATATTACAATATTAATATTACATTTCATTTCATTTCATTATTTTTAAGTGTGCATGAACAAATTATACAAACATTGTCTAATTTTTTACTTTTAATGGTATAGTTAAATTATAAATAAAAATTTATAATAAAATGTTAAATTATATGCATAGTTGAATAAATTATATGAATATTATTTTTTTTACTTTGGTGATAGATTTAAATTATAAATAAAAAAATTATCAACTAAGGAAAAATATTATACACATAAATGAAGGTAACTAAAGCTTTAATACATCAAGGCAAATGAATTGATCCAATTTAAAATACAAAAAATAACAGTAAAGTATAGAGGAAAATGTAATGCAAATTTGAAATATAAATATAAAATATACTACTAATTAAGCTGCATGTGCTTAATAATTTGATTTCGAATTGAGTCTCGAACAATAGCCATCTCTGTTGAAAAGACTGTGGTTAAATTTGGAGATGGACCATCACTAACAACATTATCATCTTCATCTTCATGTTCAACTATATTTTCATCTTTGTAATGATTGATAGTCACTCTAGTTGCAGACCCTTCATGCAATTATTCTTATTCGTTTACTTACTCCCCTATTTTGCTTGTTTGGTAAAGACAACAAAATTCTATTTCCTGTACTCTACTCTATACTTTGACAATGTCGAAGCAAACCATCAGTGATCCTGAGCATAATATTCTTAACTAATGATATGGTCAAAAGTAAACTAAGAAAATCAACACTAAGTAAAATCGAAGTCAGAACATATAAAGCTCAACTGCATATTAGAGTAATACTACCTTATATATATATATATATATATATATATATATATATATATAGAGAGAGAGAGAGAGAGAGAGAGAGAGAGAGACACACACACATAAGCAGACAAGTAATTTAAAAATCCTTGTGCTGATTTCATGCTCATCTACACATCAAAGTAATTTCATGCTCATCTTCAAACTGTCTAGTAAAAGAAAAAATAAGGAACTTGTTCCTTAAGATAGCAGCAAAGCACTTGATTTGTTTACCTATTTGAGAAACAGTTTCAACTTACAAGCAATCATGCTCATATTTTTTCCTTTTGTTTAGATGTAGCTGCCAAAACTGTTAAATGTAAATCTAAAAATATTTATATATCTAATAATAGTAAAATTGTTTTCTTAAAAAAAAGGCTTTAGGGCCAAAGGATAGTGCCCTGGACTGGAAAAGTTAGCTGATTGTAAATATGAAGAGACATGCATAAATAACAATCAGCTAGTAGAAGTGAGAAAGAGTTGATTTGGATCTTGAATCATGCATGGTTAAAGATTCATCAAAGTCACAAACAAACTAAAGAGAAAGAATATGCCATGCTATCCACGTTCTGTTTCTTCCCAAATAAAATGTTTGCTTCTAACAAGCATTTTGTCAAGCATGTAATAAGCAATCAAAATAAGAACAAATAATTAAAGCTCAGAACGAACAAGAGAGGGAAGGTTAAATGTGATGGTAGTTGGAACGAGATCGCACTTAGAGCGTGTGTTTGGGCACAATACAAACTGAAGGCAGTTGGAACGAGATCACATGTTGACGAGAGACAGAGGCCAAATGAACTGATGAGGTTGCACCTTGATGAGAGACAAAGGCCAAAACGAGCTGAATATTCTGAAGAAAGAAGACAGAGATGGAAGGTTAAAATGTGAAGGTAGTTGGAAATTTGTTGCCACATTCAATTCTCAACCAACGGACAAATATTCAATACAAAAGTAAGAAAATCTTGCTTTTGTGCGAAAGTGGGTTGAAGAGTAGAATTGTGTTGCAGGAGATGAAATGGGAATTTACCAAACAAAAATTGAGACGTTCGAGGAAAAGGCAAACTTACATTTGTTGTGTGAAATAGGTATCCAAACATACACTAAGATTTTAACTCTTTATTACTAGTTACCCTCTAAAAGCCACTATTGACAATTAGGACTTTGGGAGAGACCATCAACCCTTGGGATTCCCCATTGTCTTGGGGTTGCCCAGCATTGTGCCCAAAAAGGTATCAAATTCAGGGCTTATGCCCAGAAGTCTCGACCTTACTTCCTTAGTTGAGTGCCAAAAGTTGGTTTTTGTACAACCAATGTTGGTTATGTAGCACTCAATGCATTTCTATTTCATCATCGAAGTAGAACTTGTAGGTTATCAGTTCTAACTCCTCACATCTTAATCCTTTATCTTTAGTATAACCGTGTGAAGTATAGCATGCACCTAGTTACGATCCAAGAAAATTCGATCGATCAAACTGTTTTTCGCTATAGTGGTCTTGAACTTTATTTTATTGTCATCAAAATGGATGGCTACATTTTCTTGAGATTGGCTTGCCATGAACGTTCATGAGCCAGAGACAAGGAGGGCATGCGATCAGGGTTGAGGCCGGTGACTATGCGAAGAAACCAGCGAACACAGCAAACGAGCCTGACTGCCACCAGTGGTTAATAAAAAAATATTAAATATTTTTAATGTTCTTAAGATATTAACTGTGTTTATTTTTATTTTTTTATTAAACATTAGGAACATTATTAAAGAAATGCTATATAAAGATATAGTATTACTTTATTAGGATTTACCTTCTGAAAAAAATCTGACACCTTGGTTAAGGAAAAAAAATGGTGACATCAACAGAACGGAATATGGCCTATGGAAAATAGTAACTAAATGTTATTTTATTAACAAAGTATCATTGACAGCAGGAATAAATGCTCTAGAAAGATATGTAGATAGATTGTTTTGGTTAAACACTTGATATTATGTTTAAAAAAAAGAAAAAGAAACACTTGATTTTTTTAAGATCTAATTGGATTGATTCTTCAATTGCGAACAACAGGAATTAAGAATTTGCAGGAAGCAAAGTTAGCTCATAAGCAATCTATTCAAGTTCTACATGCTGTGTGTAATGAGATTTTAAACGATGAAGAAATGAAGGATATATATTCATCATCAATACTTCTAGCAGCTAGACACGGAAATGTTGAATTCATAGTTGAAGCAACAAAGGCCGCCTTAGAACTTCTGTGGACCTCTGATTCTGAAGGGACGCGTATCTTTCATTTGGCGGTTGCATTTCGCCAAGCCAAAGTTTTTACTCTTATTCATGGGGCCGTTCAAAAGGAGACCTTTCCAAATTACAGGGACAAAAGAGGCAATAACCTACTGCATATGGCAGGAACCCTGGCTCCATTCTCTTATCTTAATCAAATCCCCGGGGCAGCTTTACAAATGCAAAGAGAATTACAATGGTTTAAGGTATATTATCTTTCAACTTAGCCTTCTTTAACAAATACTCATCTTGGTTGTTTTAAATATTTAGTAATTATTTAATTTCTATGGTGGGAGGTAAACAAAATGGCAACTTCTTATATTTTCTTCTTAGAATAAGATAGTTTTAAATAAAATGTACTTTACTCCGCATAATTAAATAAAAATCTTATTCTTTTCAATTTATAATTTTACATTTGGTCTCCATGTTTAATAATCATTGTATTCTTGTTGGTAATTTATATGTGAAAGCGTAGTTGTGTTTAATGGGAAAACAATGTAGTATTTTAGTTAGATTTTTTTTATATATGGTTGGGAGAGTTTTTTGGGTTTTGTTTAACAATCTCTTCAATGAATCAGTCCGAATAAACATTTTTATTACATAATAATTTTGTGGGAATTTCAACTTCAAATAGCCTCCAAACAAATTCAAATCAGCAATGAAAACTGAAAAAAAAAATTGGAATTATTGTCAAACGATGGATGGAATCGAATTAACTTATGATTAAAAAGAATAAATAAATAAGTGTTCATTAAAATTAAAATGGCAAAAAGCACATTTTCTACAAACTAATTTCACATAATTTTATTTTGAGAGAAAGGAACATTTTTTTCTTTTGTTGTCGATTAAAATTTTATATGGTAGATATAAAATGAGAAAAAAATATAATAATAATATTATAACCGTATGTACTCGAGGGAATACCCCAGTCTAAGATCAAGAAATAATAATAATATTATAACTGTAGGTAAAAAAAAATATGATATCAAGATAACTATTTCCTGGCAACTTTAATTATACTTATATATTCTGGGTTTTATTGACATTCTATGTCTGCTAGGTTGAAACGAAATTTAGAGACAAAAAATTTTCCATTGAGAGAGAGATAGATTTTATCATAGTTTCAAATGTAGAAGTAGAATTTTGAATTCAGCAATGGAGTTTTGAAGTTCAATTCCATCTTTAAGTGCCTTAATTTAACGGCAGGTAGATCTTGTAACATATAGCGACAGAAATCTTCTACAGTTAAATACTATCTAATTCAGCAATGATCTTGCTTTCCTGAGAAACCACTTTTCTTTTTTATGTGTGTGTATGTGTGTGTGTGATCCACAGAATAAACTATATTTATTAGTTTAGCTCTCCCGAGAAACCACTTTTTTTTGTGTTTGTGTGTGATGCACAAAATAAGCAATATATATATATTATTTTTATGTGTGTGTGATACACAAAATAAGCTATATTTATATATTTATTATCTTTATTTTTATGTGTGTGTGATGCACAAAATAAGCTATATTTATATATTTATTACCTTATTTTTATGTGTGTATGTGTGTGTGATGCATAAAATAAGTTATATTGATATATTTATTACCTTTTATTTTTGTGTGTGTGTTCACCGTGTGTGTGATGCACAAAATAAGGTATATTTATATATTTATTAGCTTTATTTTTATGTGTGTATGTGCGTGTGTGATGCATAAAATAAATTATATTGATATTTATTATCTTTTATTTGTGTGTGTGTTCACTGTGTGTGATGCACAAAATAAGCTATGTTTATATATTTATTAGCTTTATTTTTATGTGTGTAGTGCACAATATAAGCTATATTTATATATTTATTAGCTTTATTTTTATTGTATGTGTGATGCACGAAATAAGCTATATTGATATATTTATTAGCTTTATTTTTATGTGTGAATTGTAAAAAAATAAAATATTTAATAATGATATGATAAAATTCATTTGTCATATGTAATTAATGAAATACGTGTAAAGGATAATGGAAATTGAGAAAAAATATGTAATTTAAATATAAAAAATACCTCACAAAATATTTTTGCACGTAATATTTTTGCCTTTAATTATATTAAATCATAAAATTGTCTCTAGTTAATATATAAAATTCCATCATTAATTTGAAATTCAAATTCAAATTATTCTTACATAATTAAATCTTACACATGTTTTTATTTCAGTATGTTACATGACAATATGTTGCAAAATTTCACAACTGGACTTTTTCTTTATACATAGCTTAAATATTGATTTGATCAAGAAACCGTATACTACTTCTCTTCCCGTTCGTGCTAATTTAAACATGTATGAACATTCTTAATTTTTTATAGTGATTTTGACCATTTATTCTCAACTATTTGATAGAAGAATTTTTTATTTGATATTACGTCAATAACTTATATATGTGTGTGCAGGAAGTAGAGAGTATTATGCCGCCAATGGGGAAGGAATCTTTGAATGGTGCTGGTGTGACACCTAGACAGTTATTCACAAATAACCATAAGGATTTGGTAAAACAAGGTGAGAAATGGATTAAAGGAATAGCCAGCTCTTGTACCGTTGTAGCAGCTCTTGTAGCTACCATCACCTTTGCAGCTGCTTTTACAGTTCCAGGTGGCAATAACCAAGACAAAAGTTACCCAATCTTCTCATATAAAAAGTTATTTAAGCTTTTTATTATATCAGATGCAGTATCACTTTTCTCTGCCACAACATCATTGCTCCTGTTTCTGGGACTTCTAACCTCCCGTTACGCAGAGGATGATTTTCTTACATCATTACCAACCAAGCTAATCATTGGGCTGTCAACTATGTTTATCTCTTTAGCAACCATGATGGTAACTTTTTCTGCAACACTTCTACTTTTGCTTCAAAACGAAACATGGATTGCCATTCCTGTGATTCTGCTCGCATGTGTTCCAGTTATTCTGTACATTCGGTTACAATTTCCATTACTTATTGAGGTCTTCAAGTCAACCTACAGGCCACGCATCTTTGAAAAGAATGTTAAGCCTTGGCCTTGAGTGCTCAAGTAGATGGTCAAACTGTAATATTGAACTTTAAGTTCTTATTTTAATTTTCAACCCTGTAATATAAAATATCTTTATATGAAGCATTAACTTTGAAACTTAATATGTTTTCAGTTCTTATGTTACTGGCTTTTTATTTGACCCACGTTTTTAATAAATGTATTATTTTAGTCCATTAACTCTAAGGTTCTTTCAATATGGTTCCTATTGTTTGTCGGGTAGCATTAATTATTCACATATTTGACTGTAATTAATAATTGTGGCATACTTGATACCGCAACATATAATGGGGGAAAGGGAGATCAGAATCTTCTCATGTTACTCAATGATATGAGAGGATCATGTTACAAGATAAATGCATAAAAAAATTAATAAAGCCTAGGTAAATATATAGACTAGTTGAGTCAAGAGAAGAGTATGTGCTGGCCAAGCTGTAAACAAATCATCTAAATTGGGATTTCGAACAGTATTAATGAAGTTTTACAAAGAACTCTAGAGCATAGTAGAACATTCAGAGGATATGTTGACCAAGCTGTAAACAAATCACCTAAATTGGGATCCCGAACAGTATTGGTAAAGTTTTACAAAGAACTCTAGAGCATAGTAGAACATGTAAACAAATCACCTAAATTGGGATCACGAACAGTATTGATGAAGTTTTACAAAGAACTCTAGAGCATAGTAGAACATTCAAAAATTATTCATGTGGATTTGATCAGTGAAAGACTTCTTAGTAAACAAAAATAAAATGATTTACATTCATAAGACTTGCCACATTCAAGCTTGGTTGTCCCATTTCCATCTTTTCCAAACTTCTTAAGGTGCCTCGTCCTCCACCTATGATCTGCAATATTTGCTCTCCTCATGATTCTTTCACTCACACCAAGCTCAGGATACACTCACAATGTCTAGCATGTAACACTTAGCTCAAAGCAATTAGTACGTAAGCTCATCTATTATCTATTATCTATTATATATCTTTTACTAGTTGAACTACCTCCAATTGTTGCATGACAATTTTTCCTTTTAATTTATGCTAAATCTTTCCTGTTAAGAATGGTTTCTCTTTCGCTTCTGTTGAGTTCTTTGGCTGCTGGACACATGTTTCGATTTTGTTCTACTGTTTTATTGCTCCTCCAATTTGTTCTGCTCACACACCGGGTGGAGCGTACCCCATACTTTTGCTACGCACTACGCTCTACGGCATTTTTTCTTCTTTTGGGTTAAACACGCTTAAATCTTTGTTAACAAATATGATTTTGTAACTTTTGTTAGTTTAATGTGTCTTAAAGATAAGGCCAAAGAGAAATTCTTACATAAATCATGAGTACTCAGCTGGGTACACCAGACTAATCAGAATTTAATATTTTCATGAATCTTTGTAAAATTAATTATGCAACATAAAAAATTATGAAAATATTAAGTTCTGATTGACCTGGTGCACTCAACTGAGTACTCATAGTTTATATAAGAATTTCTCAAGGCCAAATGACATTTGTCAGTTTTGTCGAATGGCCTTTCTATTTTCAGTTTTTATCCGTCTTTTTATTATCTTTTTATTTTGTTTTTTATATGCCTTTTCCTTTTTTTAATTTCTTCTTCATTTTTAGTTGTTTTTTTTATCTGGCTTTTTTAGTTGTTTTGAATTTAACAAATCATAAAATTAAAATTATATTTAGGATATCACATATAACTAAAAGGTAAGAGATGATGGAGGTTGAGATTAAAATATTTTGGTGGAAATATTTTCAATTTTTAAAAGAATTATGTATATATTTGTATTGACGTGGAAAATACTTTCATTACTAAGTCCAAAAAAGTTAGATTACATACTTCTAGAAAGGCCTCTTCTAGTTATACACAGTTTGGGCTAGAGAAAGAAAGCTAGGCCAGAACATGTGCTACCCGGTTCTCATCTCTCTTAACGCGAGAAAAGATACAACATCAACACGAATCAACTAATCATAGCTACAATAACCTCCTTGCCGGAGCACCCAGGCCGAGGGATAGATACTCATCCAAGCGAAACTAGCCACACTCCCACACCATGCCTCCAAAGAATTACTTTTGGGAAAATATTTTGCCTTTAAAACCTTTACCATTAATGTATCTGTAAAATTTCAGCAGCCTCCATCCCTGTTTCGCAAGAAGAGCCAAATTAAAGGCTTCAAAAATATGAAATCCTAGCCCCCCTCAGCCTTGGTTTTCATAGTTTTGACCATCTTTTCCAATGAATTTTTCTCTTTCCATCTGTTACCCCACCAAAAATTGTTGATCATGGACTCAATGTGTTCACGCATCCCCTTTGGTAATAGGAAACATCAGATGATGCATATAGGGATATATTGAGCTATAGATTTGATGAGAACCTCTTTGCCTACCCTTGATAAGCATTTTTCCTTCCACCCATTTACTTTCTTCCAAACTCGATATTGAACATAGTCAAAGACTTGGCGCTTTGATCACCCCACAAAAGTGGGGAGTCCCAAGTACTTCTGATAACTCTCCGTTGCCTTAATTTCTATACAATTTTGGATTTTAATTTGTTTGTCAGGTAGCACATTTCGGTTAAAAGAGAGTTCAGACTTGTCAAGATTGACTCTATGGCTAGAAGCTGATCAGTAATCAGAAACAATTCGTTGCAAACAGTGAATTTCAGAGAGATTAGCTCTAGAGAACAAAATATTTTCATCGGTAAAGAATAGATGGGATATTTCAATAGCTCATCTAGCTATTTTAATACTAAGCACCTCATCTCAAGATCATGCTTTGATGATTAGTCCCGAAAGAACCTCTGCGCACAGAATGAAAAAAATATGGAGATAATGGGTCTCCATGTCTCAGGCCTCGATGGGATTTGAAACCTTATGTGTGCATCCCATTTTGTAGCATAGCAAATGATATAGTGGTAACACATTTCATAATCAACTCTACGTAATGATTGGGAAAACCTATATGTTAAAGCACAATGTGGAGAGAAGACCACTTTTATTTTGTCGTATATTTTAGCCATATCTAGTTTTATCGCTACATAGCCTTTTTTATCAATAATTGTCTTTTTTTGCATTTTTTTTTATGAACAATGGGGCAAAAGCTCATAGAAACATAAAAAACTTCAACGCTACACTACGAACAAAGGAAACATTACTAGCATCAGCAAGCAAGGCAAGAGATAAGAAAGACGGAACAGAAGTAAAACAATGCAAACCCGGAATAAACAAATGTCCATGCTTGACCATGAGATCAACACAAGAGTTCTCTTCTCTGTAAGAATGGAGAAAAACAACTTGTCAATCTTCCAATAGAAGTCTTTTGAGTCGAGTAACAATATGAGTACACGAGTGTCAAGCCTCCAAATCAGAATGAATGATAGAAAGGACACTTCTATAATCCATCTCAATAAACAATCTCAAAAACTCCAAAGCACAGGCTAGAGACAAACCAAACAGAACCCCATACAACTCCGCCATAGTAATGGACATGGATCCAAGCTTTGCAGAAAAGTCTTTTTCCGCATATAGTGAAAAGTTTCAAATGCAACTAGAGCATTATTTGTGATCAATCTGTTGGAAACAAAGGCACTCTGATATATACCAATAATAGATAGGAGAATCAACTTTAATCTATTAGCAATTTTCTTCATGATCAACTTGAAAATCACATTACGCAGGGATATTAGGGGAAAATCTTTAGTATGTCTAGGTTTCTTTAATTTTGGGATAAGGCATAAAAAAGTATCATTAAACTTACTTAGGTCATGACCATTATTTACCTGTATAATCATGTCCACCACTTCTATCCCCACAATGTCCCACATCTATTGATAGAATAATGTTGGCATGCCATTTGAGCTAAGGGCTTTAGTTGGATGCATTTGTTGCCAGGCTTGGGTAACTTCCTCTTTGGAAAAATCCTGACTTAATATGCCATACATTTTTGGGGTAATTCTTCCTTGGACAACCTCAGAGACCTCTACTGCCATCACTATTGGTTTGGAAGAGAAAAGAAAACTGAAGAAATTAACCATTACCCTTGTTAGATCTTCTTCATCATCAAAAACTCTGCCCATATCATCAGTTACAGAGTCCACCCAATTTCTTTGTTTCTTTTGTGATGCTTTCCCATAAAAAAAACTTATTATTTATATCATCATGCCTCAGCCAAGTGGCTCTTGATCTCTGAGCCCACTAGACTTCTTCATCCTTCAAACGCTCATCTATTTCATGTTCTATGGCTTTAATTTTTGGTAAGTTTCTTGTGTTGGTACTCGACTTCTTTGTTAAGCTGCTACTGGTGGTAAAATTATTTATCAAATGTCATTTATTTAAATTATTTATTAAATTATTATTTTTTTAAAATTATTTATCAAAATATTATTCTTTTAAAATTATATACTAAATCTGTTACTTTTTTGTTCAACGTGATATTTTTTAATATTTTTTGAGTACTTAGGATGCGTTAAATAGGATAGCGCATCTATGAAGGTTACGTCAATGCGCTTAGTATTTTTTAATATTTTTTGACCACGTAAGATGTGCCAAATAAGATAGCGCATCTATGAAGGTTACGCCAAGTAGTTTGAAATGAAAGATAAATAAATCTTTTTAAGTGTGTCAATTACGAATAAAGAACAAGTTTTAAATTCAAATTTTGGTGACTTGAAGAAAAAACCAATTTTTTTAAAATTTAAGCAACTACAAAATATAAAATATTACTAACTTTATTATTTACAAACATCCCTAAAATTTGGTTGATCACAATGAAAATAGACAACGATCACATGCGAACCTTATCTATAATATTAGGAGTTTAAATCTTAAAATCACCGCTTTGAAAATAATTTTATCTTACCACTACTTCCAATCAGAGATTGAATGAACAATTGTTCAAAGACCAAAAAATACACCCCTAATATTTGGAGTTGAGAGGCATGTTTTGAAAATTTTAACGAGAAAACTTCAATAAGAGACGATTGCTCTTCATTCCATCTTTCTTTAGTGTGCTTTAAGTTATATTTTTTTCTTTATTAATAAGTAGAACACTGATTCTGCTTTATTACAAAACTATTCGCTCACCAGATGATTTAAATGATAAGCCTTCAAGGAGTTGTGTACCAATCTCATCAGACAATAAGTTGGCAGTATTGCCGGCCTACCCTCTAAATTCTTACATTGGACGGGATACAATTTTTAGCTTTTACTTGTTATAGGTGCCCCTCATCAAGTAATGTTTCATTGATTCAGAAGGGTAAATGTTAACAGCCAGGTAAAGATAGAAGGACCAACTTTCATAACAAAAATTGTAACTTGCATTTACAATGCAAACAATACCCCTGAAATGGACAACTTCCTGATTGCTTACATGCAAAAACAATATACGCAAGAAACTAGTCTAAACTCCTGATATGAAATAAAATGGTGTAGAAACATCTTTCCACCAAACCAGGTTCCTTTGGGTAAGGGGTAACAAGGCAACATGATAAGAAAAACTGTCCTACTTATTCTATGACCAAACAGAAATAGAGAAAACACAAATTTGAAGCATATAGCCTCAAGAAAGTTATGCTGCTTTAGTTGGTGGCTTGTTCCCTGCCACCACAACTTAACAAAACACTTGAGTGCTGCCGCCACCTAAGAAGTACGACTGGACATGCCACGGCCCCGTCCTCTTCCAGCATAGCCATACCCCCTTCCATAATAACCACCTCGAGATCGACCACCACGCCCAGAACCACGGCCCCCCCAGCCACCACGGTGCCTTGCAAAATCACCAAATGTCTGCACCACAAATCAGCAAATGAATTGAACATTATCCCCAAATGAGGTCAAACCAAGATATAGACATTACCTCAGTATCGATCTTAATTTGTTCAGAATATCTAATCCTTCCATTTTGCGAATCATGATCAAGCGCGTTGCAAGAAAGTGAGTCAAAGAAATCATCTTTATTATAAACAGGCTGTGGAAACCATGAAAAACAGAGTCAAACATTGTGACAACGAAAATACATTTACATTATAACCGACTGCATCGAGTTACACACAAGATGGTAAAAACATTACCTTAACCTCCAATTTTGATACAACGCCATTGTCTTCATCTTGACTGTCATCTTCATCACTGGCATTTTCTTCCCCATCTTTCACTTTTGAATGAGACTTACTGCTTTTGCCTAGATGACCCCATACTTCATCCTTTTTGAACTTCTCATTCATTGCAATGAAATCAAAATCTTCAGTGAATTTTGCAACTGGGCGCAAACCCTGCAAAGCATTAATTCAAATTTTCAAGACCTCAAGTCCTCATCTGGATTATTACAATCTCAAAATTATCTATGTAAAAAATGTCAAATTAGTGAGAGAAAATACATCTGGCAGATTTATTTATCTAATCTAAATTGCTCAGTAACCATTAAAAACACATACACACACATCTCACCTGATAAAGACCACAAAACAAGAAATACTTTAAGCAATTTCATTCTTTTGACACAATGGTAAGTGAAAGAGTCTATAAATGCTGAAACTCTAAAAATATCAACACCACCACAGCCCCCCGCCCCAAAAATATAAAGAATCCTGAGTCCTGACTTCAACTTAAAAATTCCAAAATCTTCTAGTAAGTTGTCAGGTTTCGTACATATAAAGGGGTAAAAGTTCCCAGCTTCATCTTAAATGAAATTGTAAAAAAAGAATGAACTGAATAGTACTTTGTATTTCTGTATATTGAACTGAAATTGAATGAATTTTACAAGCTAATACTCTGCCTATTTATAATACATAGGTTAGGCTTAACAGATAAGGCATGTAAACTGTTTGTTATAATAACTGATCGAAACAGAATAACAGAATAGCTGATAGGAATAGCCTAACAACTAACTAACTCTTATATTTCTACACTCTCCCTCAAGTTGGCGCATGTAGATTGATAATGCCCAACTTGGCAAGTAGAAACTCAAATCGGTCTCTTCCTAGTGGCTTAGTGAAGATGTCTGCCACCTGCTCTTTTGTTCCAATCTTCTTGGCTTCTATCTCACCTGACTGAATCCGCTCTCTAACAAAGAAGCAATCCATTTCCACATGTTTTGTTCTCTCGTGGAAAACAGGATTTGATGCTATGTGTAAGGCCGCTTGGTTATCACAGAAAAGCTGAGTAGCTTCTTGTTGGAAAACTGTCAACTCCTTTAGGAGCCATCTCAACCAAATGACCTCACTGACAGTTGCAGCCATAGATCTATATTCAGCTTCTGCTGAGGATTTGGCTACAACCGTTTGCCTTTTTGTTCTACAAGAGATAGGAGACCCTCCTAGCAATACTAAGTATCCAGTACAAGACCTTCGTGTGAGGGGACAGCCTCCCCAATCCGCATCACAATAGGCTTGAAGACTGAAATCTTTGTTGCTAGAGAGTAGGATTCCTTGTCCAGGTGTTGTCTTTAGGTATCTTAGAACTCTATCTGCAGCATATATGTGAATTTGTTTTGGCTCTGTCATGTACTGACACAAGGTGTTGACTGCATAAGTGATATCTGGCCTTGTGACTGTTAAGTACAACAATCTCCCAAGCAATCTTCTGTACTTGGAAGCATCTGCAACTAGATCATCTTTGCTTGTTCTCAGGTTGCAGTTTTGCTCCATAGGGAAGCCACTTGGTCTGCTGTTTTGCATCTCTGTTTCCTTGAGGATATCTAGTGTGTATTTCCTCTGGCTGAGCACTATGCCTTGTAGTGAGCGAGCAACCTCAATCCCAAGGAAATACTTTAATGTCCCCAAGTCTTTAATGCTGAAAGCTTTATCTAGATACTGCTTTACAGAGCTCATAAATTTTGAACTGTTTCCTGCCAATATCACATCATCAACATAGATGAGTGCTGTCATATACACCTCCTTTTGTTGATAGATGAACAATGAGTGATCTGCCTTTGATTGTTTGAATCCTATCTTGTTGAGTGCGCTAGTGAACTTCTGGTACCAGTTTCTTGAAGCTTGGCGAAGTCCATAAATCGATTTCCTCAGCTTGCAAACCCGAGTATCATTCTTTTGAGCAAAACCTTCAGGTATCCTCATATAAATTTCTTCTGACAATTCTCCATGCAAGAATGCATTATTCACATCTAATTGGTGAATAATCCATCCTTTCTTAGTTGCCACTGTTAGTAAACATCTCATAGTCACCAATTTTGCAATTGGTGCAAAGGTTTCATGGAAGTCCTCTCCTTCCACTTGAGTGAATCCCCTTGCAACTAGCCTAGCTTTGTATCTTTCCACATCTCCATTTGGCTTGTATTTAATCTTATAAACCCATTTAGAGTCTATAACATTTTTGTTTGGTGGTAGTGCTTCAAAGGTCCATGTCCCATTGGCTTCCAAAGCTTCAATTTCATTTTTCATTGTCGGTCTCCACTGCTCATGTGCCACAGCCTGGGAAAAACATTTTGGCTCATCTCTGGAAGAGATGGCTGCTAGAAAAACAGTATGTGAATCTGAAAACTTATTATATGACACATAATTAGAGATAGGATATGCTATAGTGTTACCAGAAGAAGCATTGGAATCTGGAACTGAAATGGATGGAGGCAAATTAACCTCATAATCCCTCAAGTGCCTAGGTAGTTGTCTTGTTCTATCACTGTGTCTTGTTTCAAGTCCATGCCCTGTCTCAAGTTGAAATTGTTCATTTCCTGTTTCTTCAATAGCAAGATCAATGTCTTGCTCATTTTGATTGTTCTCAGGTGATGAGGATTGAATTTGTTCAATCTCATCTTCCCATACAGTTGGTTGGCTTCCCTGTTTTCTTTCCTGTAAATCAGTTTTCTTGAAAGGAAATTCGTTTTCATCAAAGACAATATCCCTTGTAACAAATATTTCCTTAGTGGCAATATCATAGACTTTGTAACCTTTGTGAGCAAAGGGGTAGCCTATGAAAACACAAGCCCTCCCCCTCTCATCAA
This sequence comes from Ormosia semicastrata, assembly GCA_029884595.1. Lineage (NCBI taxonomy): Eukaryota > Viridiplantae > Streptophyta > Magnoliopsida > Fabales > Fabaceae > Ormosia > Ormosia semicastrata. Next base: position 31,793,767 of record JAQQTO010000059.1, on the reverse strand, counting down.
ACTTACCATTTCTTTTGGTTTTCAAGGCATATACCCTGCAGCCAAAAATTCTGAAGTGCTCATAAGTTGGTTTCTTGCCAAACAAGACCTCAAAAGGAGTCATATTATTTATGACTTTGGATGGCAATCTATTTATGATGTATACAGCTGTTAGTACACATTCCCCCCAAAAATGAATTGGTAATCCAGAGTGAAACCTCAAGGCTCTTGCCATTTCCAAGATATGCCTATGTTTCCTCTCTACCACCCCATTTTGTTGGGGTGTGTATGTGCAAGTTAACTCCATTATTATGCCCTTTTCTTCATAGAATTTTTGCATAACATTGGATGTAAACTCCAGGCCATTATCTGACCTGACCTTTTTCACTGTTTTTCCAAATTGTGTTTCAACCATGTTTATGAATAATTGCAAATAATGTTCAACCTCTAACTTATATTTCATTAGGTACACCCAAACCCCTCTGCTAAAGTCATCTACTATAGTGAGAAAATAGTGTGCTCCTATAGTAGTTGATGTGGCATATCTACCCCAAATGTCACAATGTATCAAATCAAAACAAGCACTGGATTTTATTGAACTTATAGAGAAAGCCAATCTAGTTTGTTATGCCCTTATACAAGAGTCACAAAAGGTCTTATTTTGATTAACAGTAACATTTATTACAGATCCTATGCCTACCATCTTAGCATCTGAGGTGTGTCCTAATCTTGCATGCCATATGATTGTATCTACTGGTTTGCCAACCTTCATGACTATCCCTCTATTCTGTATTGGCTCTAGCAGATATAAACCACTCTGGTTCCTACCCTTTCCAATCACAGTCTTCGAGGGTAAGTCCTGTATGATACAAGAATCAGCCATAAAGGTTATTGCACAGTTATGTTCTTTGGTCAATCTACTAACAGATAATAAATTGCAATTAAAATCAGGTATAAACAAGGCATTGTTAACTTTTATGCCATTAGGGAGTTTAAGTTTCCCGGACCCTTTCACTGGTACATCTGTACCATTGGGTATTTTCACTGATTGCTGATCAGATATGGTGCTTTCCATCAGCAATTGTCTATTGCAAGTTATGTGTTCAGTTGATCCTGAGTCTATCACCCAAGGTTTACTACAGAAGGTATTACCTGCCATGTTTACCATAGGTTTTGAATTTGCTGCAGCAGGTTCAATGTCTGATCTTAGTTGTTGCAGCAATCTTTCATATTGTTGTGCTAACAATCCTGGAAAAGAATTGTCATCTGCACTTACTTGAGCTACCTTAGAACTTCCCTTCTTGTTGTTCCAAGATCCTTTGTTTTCTTTTCTTTCTTTGTAAGGTTTCCTCCAATCAGGTGGGTAACCCACTATCTCCCAGTATTCATCTTGAGTATGTCCAACCTTTTGACAATGATCACATTTCGGCCTGTCTTTCTTTCCTGCCCTTCTATCTTCTGCTCGATTGCTTTGTGTTTGAAAAGATGAAGCCTCTGCCACTGGTTTATGCATGGCTGAGATCATTCTTTGTTGCTCATCTTCAGCCACTAGATGATAGGCCTGTCCAAGAGAAAGTTTTGGGGCCATGCTGAGAATTTGTGTCTTCACTGTGCCAAATACATCATCCAAACCCATAAGAAAATCGTATAATTGTTCCCTTTCTTGCATTTCCTTGAGTTGTTTCTGCACATCACAATTACAGCCCTCACATGTACACTTTGGCTAGGGTGTGATTGATTGCACTTCATCCCATAGACCTTTCAATTTCGTGTAATAGGAGGCTACTGATAGCTTTTCTTGCCTGAGATGTGCTATTGCCCGCTTTAATTCATATGATCTTGGTGCATTTCCTTTGGCAAGCCTTTGCTCAAGATCAAGCCAAATTTCTCGGGCAGTGTTTACGTACCTGACACTGCTTCTGATCTCTTTATCCATGCCATTCTTGAGCCAACCTTTGACCATAGCGTTGCAGCGCATCCAATGTGCCAAGTTTGGTGAAGTAACACTTGGCATCGGGATTGAGCCATCTACAAACCCAATCTTGTTCTTTGCGTATAGTGCATTGCTCATATCTGTAACTCATTCACCATAATTCGCATCATTGAGAAGCTCACTGACAAAGATCTGACCTGGATGATCCGAAGCATGAAGGTAATACGGTGACATAGCATCAATGCCAATTTCATTGCTGTTTTTCTCATTCTTGAGAGTTTCTTTGTTTTTCTGTGATGGTTCGCCATCAGCCTTTGGGGAGTTTTCAGGTTCCATGATAGGAAAGATTAGAAATCACAATCTAGGCTTTTTGGCTCGTGATACCATGTAAAAAAAGAATGAACTGAATAGTACTTTGTATTTCTGTATATTGAACTGAAATTGAATGAATTTTACAAGCTAATGCTCTGCCTATTTATAATACATAGGCTAGGCTTAACAGATAAGGCATGTAAGCTGTTTGTTATAATAACTGACCGAAACAGAATAACAGAATAGCTGATAGGAATAGCCTAACAACTAACTAACTCTTATATTTCTACAGAAATAGTAAATAGAGCGATACCCCAGTTCCTCTTCCACGTCCTCTGTAACCATAGCCATGATGAGTTTGGATAGGAGCTCCACCAGGCTGAAGAAAGTGCAACCAAATGTCAAGAGTTATTAATCAAAAGAGAAGATGATAAAAAGATAATTTAATATGAAAAAGTACCCATACTTGCAGACTTGCAGTCTATGTATGAATGGTCTAGGGCCAAATTTATTTAATAAATGTAAGAACACAATCAAATTGAAGGAGTCTCATCAATCATCATTGTTAGAGATAGTTTAGTTTGTTATGATTGGGCTTAAAGCCCACATCCCTTCGCTGTTCTACAGCTGTCATGATTCTGTTATTTCAGTTTGATACAGTTAGCTTCATAACTGTATTGTTATCACTATATAATGTGATAGCTGTATTATATTCAATCATAATAAATAATATGAGATTATCATTTGATCCTTCTTCTTTTCTATTCTCTCAGCTTTTCTAACTCTAATATGGTATCATGAGCTTATAGTTCCTAAAGCCATGGCTTCCGTAAATCCTTTTGCAAACCCTAGCACACCACAATTCACACCTTCTCATCCAATCTCGTTGAAGCAGCAAATTGAAGGAGTGTTTATTGTGAGTAGATGTGTGAATTTTGACCATTAGATCTTTCATAAATGGTTAAGATTAAAACATAAATGCATATAACTTTTTTAAGTAATCACATGACTTTTAAGTAACTTTTAATCTTGATCATCCATGTATGATTATATGGTTAAGATTTACTCCTCTTACCCTCTCACAATAAAAACTCCTCTCACTAGATATATCCCTTATATATATACATATATATATTCTAATCTTGACCATTCATATAAGATCTAATGATTAAGATTCATTCTGCTCACCACTTATATATATATATATACACACACACACAGAGCAAGTGTGGCCTACATTCTATACAGGTGTTAACTTTTTATTTGTGTAAGGAACCAATGGAACTAGAGGAAAAAAGAATAGTAATTATTTATAAAAACTAAAAGTAGCACCTACATAAAATTGGCTATGATCAATAGATGTATAGTAGTTTGAAAGGGAAGTGTAAATAAATCTTTTTAAGTGTATCAATTACGAATAAAGAACAAGTTTTAAATTCAAATTTTGGTGACTTAAAGAAAAATCTAATTTTTTAAAATTTAAGCAATTACAAAAGTATAAAATATTAGAACTAACTTTATTATTGACAAACATCCCTAAAATTTGGTTGATGGCAATAAAAGTAGACAACGATTGCATGTGAATTTTATCTATAATATTAAGAGTTCAAATTCTAAAATCATCAATTTGAGAAGAATTTTATCAAAATACTACTTTGAACCAGGGATTGAATGAACAATTAGTCAAAGACAAAACAATATACCCCTAATATTTGGAGTTGAGAGGCATGTTTTGAAGATTTTAACAAGAAAACTTCAATAAGAGACGATTGCTCTTCGTTCCATCTTTCTTTAGTGTGCTTTAAGTTATATTTTTCTCTTTATTATTAAGTAGAACACTGATTCTGCTTTATTACTAAACTATTCTCTCACCAGATGATTTAAATGATAAGCCTTCAAGGAGTTGTGTACCAATCTCATCAGACAATAGGTTGGAAGTATTGCCGGCCTACCCTCTAAATTCTTACATTGGACGGGATACAATTTTTTGCTTTTACTTGTTACAGGTGTCCCCCATGAAGTAATGTTCATTGATTCAGAAGGGTAAGTGTTAACAGCCAGGTAAAGATAGAAGGACCAACTTTCATAACAAAAATTGTAACTTGCTTTTACAATGCAAACAATACCTCTGAAATGGACAACTTGCTGATTGCTTACATGCATAAACAATATACCGCAAGAAACTAGTCTAAACTCCTGATATGAAATTAAAAAAAAATGGTGTAGAAACATCTTTCCACCAAACCAGGTTCCTTTGGGTAAGGGGTAACATGGCAACATGATAAGAAAAACTGTCCTACTTATTCTATGACCAAACAGAAATAGAGAAAACACAAATTTGAAGCATATAGCCTCAAGAAAGTTATGCTGCTTTAGTGGGTGGCTTGTTCCCTGCCACCACAACTTAACAAAACACTTGACTGGTGCCGCCACCTAAGAAGTACGACTGGACATGCCACGGCCCCTTCCTCTTCCAGCATAGCCATACCCCCTTCCATAATAACCACCTCGAGAACGACCACCACGCCCAGGACCACGGCCCCCCCAGCCACCACGGTGCCTTGCAAAATCACCAAATGTCTGCACCACAAATCAGCAAGTGAATTGAGCATTACCCCCAAATGAGGTCAAACCAAGATATAGACATTACCTCAGTATCGATCTTAATTTGTTCAGAATATCTAATCCTTCCATTTTGCGAATCATGATCAAGCGCGTTGCAAGAAAGTGAGTCAAAGAAATCATCTTTATTATAGACAGGCTGTGGAAACCATGAAAAACAGAGTCAAACATTGTGACAACGAAAATACATTTACATTATAACCGACTGCATCGAGTTACACACACGATGGTAAAAACATTACCTTAACCTCCAATTTTGATACAACGCCATTGTCTTCATCTTGACTGTCATCTTCATCACTGGCATTTTCTTCCCCATCTTTCTCTTTTGAATGAGACTTACTGCTTTTGCCTAGATGACCCCATACTTCATCCTTTTTGAACTTCTCATTCATTGCAGTGAAATCAAAATCTTCAGTGAATTTTGCAACTGGGCGCAAACCCTGCAAAGCATTAATTCAAATTTTCAAGACCTCAAGTCCTCATCTGGATTATTACAATCTCAAAATTATCTATGTAAAAAATGTTAAATTAGTGAGAGAAAATACATCTGGCAGATTTATTTATCTAATCTAAATTGCTCAGTAACCATTAAAAACACATACACACATCTCACCTGATAAAGACCACAAAACAAGAAATACTTTAAGCAATTTCATTCTTTTGACACAATGGCAAGTGAAAGAGTCTATAAATGCTGAAACTCAAAAAATATCAACACCACCACAGCCCCCCGCCCCAAAAAAAAAAAAAAAAGAATCCTGAGTCCTGACTTTAACTTAAAAATTCCAAAATCTTCTAATAAGTTGTCAGGTTTCGTACATATAAAGGGGTAAAAGTTCCCAGCTTCATCTTAAATGAAATAGTAAATAGAGCATTACCCCAGTTCCTCTTCCACGTCCTCTGTAACCATAGCCATGATGAGTTTGGATAGGAGCTCCACCAGGCTGAAGAAAGTGCAACCAAATGTCAAGAGTTATTAATCAAAAGAGAAGATGATAAAAAGATAATTTAATATGAAAAAATACCCATACTTGCAGACTTGCAGTCTATGTATGAATGGTCTAGGGCCAAATTTATTTAATAAATGTAAAAACACAATCAAATTGAAGGAGTCTCGTCAATCATCATTGTTAGAGATAGTTTAGTTTGTTATGATTGGGCGTAAAGCCCACATCCCTTCGCTGTTCTACAGCTGTCATGATTCTGTTATTTCAGTTTGATACAGTTAGCTTCATAACTGTATTGTTATCACTATATAATGTGATAGCTGTATTATATTCAATCATAATAAATAATATGAGATTATCATTCGATCCTTCTTCTTTTCTATTCTCTCAGCATTTCTAACTCTAATATGGTATCATGATCTTATAGTTCCTAAAGCCATGGCTTCCGTAAATCCTTTTGCAAACCCTAGCACACCACAATTCACACCTTCTCATCCAATCTCGTTGAAGCAGCAAATTGAAGGAGTGGTTCGTGGTCACAAACTCCAGAAATTTGTCACAGCTCCGCGAATTCCACCAAGGTTTCTCTCGGATTCGGATCAAGAAAATGATGAGGTCAATCCTGCGTATAGTGATTGGGAGCAACAAGATGCGTTGATTTCGACCTGGCTTTTTGCGTCGATCTCTGATTCTTTATTGTCTCGAGTAGTTAATTGCGTTCATTCGTGGCAAATTTGGGATGAAATCCACCAGTATTTCCAGAATCTCGAGTACGAAAGCTAGGCAACTGCGATCTAAGTATCCCTGGCAAAAGGTAATCACACAATTTCGGAGTTCATTCTTCATGTTCGTTCCCTTTCCGATTCGCTTTTGTCCATCGGAGATCCGATTCCGCCTCGGAATCTTCTGGAAGTGACGCTCGAAGCACTTCCTGAGGAGTTTGATCCTGTTGTGGCTGCGATCAACAGCAAAACTGAGTTCGTATCACTGGATGAGCTCGAATCCGTCCTTCTAGCTCATGAAGCTCGGATCAAAAAGAACAAGAAGAGTGTTCTTCCCGATTCAGTCTCTGTAAACCTCACACAATCTTCCTCTCAAGGATCGGGATCTGGAAATTTCGCCGATTCCACCTCTCCAAACGCTTCGTTTCAAAACTCGCAATTTCCAGAGAGTTATTCTCATGTCACTGGTGGTGAATCGGCAAACAGAGGTGGCAGTTTCCGTGGTAATCGAGGTGGTGGCCGCTACGGAGGTGGCCGGTACAGAGGTCGCGGTGGTGGTGGACGGTCCGGTGGTCGTTCCAACATCCAATGTCAGATTTGTAAGAAATATGGGCATGATGCCACTGTGTGCTACTATCGCAACTTCAATTCTGATCAGTACCATCAGGGACCCCCTTAGCCTCACAACTTCCCTGGTTGGCAACCCCCTGCCATGTATGAGAGACCACCACTGCCTATGTTCTCCCAGTCTGCTAGGCCTTGTACTCACCAAGCCACTTTCAGCTGCCAGGTTCAGCACTCTCAGGGACAAACTCACAGTTTTTGACAAGCTCTCACTCGCTGAAACACCCTGATTTTATGCAGGGGAATGTTAGAGATAGTTTAGTTTGTTATGATTGGGCTTAAAGCCCACATCCCTTCGCTGTTCTACAGCTGTCATGATTCTGTTATTTCAGTTTGATACAGTTAGCTTCATAACTGTATTGTTATCACTATATAATGTGATAGCTGTATTATATTCAATCATAATAAATAATATGAGCTTATCATTCGATCCTTCTTCTTTTCTATTCTCTCAGCTTTTCTAACTCTAATAATCATTATTCATGTATGGCAGTTTGCCAATTAAACTATAGACCAGTCAGTTCAAATCCTACTTTAAAATCTCTGCAAAAGAACAGAGAGTAATGGAGTGGGGAAAAAAAGGACATGCAGGCTATCTTAAAATAGAACAGAGAGTAATATAGAGCAAAACTTCCACAAATTCCTGATTTGATCAAGGTGTAGCTTACAGGATGGGCAAAGAGCACCTGCCCATAGTAGCTAATAGTGAAAGTTTAATCTAATAGCCACAGATGGTGAGAAGATATTCCAGTCAATTTACAACAGTCCAGTCTTCACTGAGCTAATTATATACAAACATACAAGCACAAGTAAAACCAAAATCTGTGTTTGTGTGTGCATGCATAAAAAAGAGATAGCAATAGAAGAGTACCTTGTGACTGGGCCGTGAAGTTACTGGCAATGGCAGTATTGGTGGCCGAGTTTCAGCAGAAATCGGCACAGATGGCTCAGGAGGTGATGTTGATGATACCTGAACCACTTCAACATCCTTATGAGGTGTTTGAGAAGGCTGAGATGAAGAAACTACAGTTGGCCCAGGCTGCAATAATTGACCTGGGGTTACAAGAGAAGGGGCTGGTGTTTCTGTACGGATAATATTTGATGATCCAATAATTGTAGGAGTCAGCTGGGATACAGTTGATGATCCAATAATTGCTGGAGTCAGCTGGGATACAGTTTGATATGGCAAGCTTACACCTGAAATTGCATTAGGTTTGTTGACCAGTGGCACTACACCACCTATATCTGGAACAACATTGGAAAAAGGAGTCCGCGATGGTAAGTTAGCAGCTAGCGTAACTGCTGGAAGCGAAACAGTTGGTGCCTTGTTTGGTACTGATACTGGCAAAGTTTCAGGAGCTAGTGTAGCAGAAGGTGCTGGAGGTAAAGTTGATGGAAGATTTGATGGAGGTATCGAAGAATATGTTACACTAGGGGAACTAGCACTCACTGGGAGCAAAGTTGATGGGAATTCTGGTAAATTTGAAGGTCCAGTTGGTAAAGATGGATTAAAATTGGGAAACTGCATTGGCTGCTGCATAGATGAAGTCATCGATAAGCCAGGTGGTGGTCGAAGCAACGATTGCTGGTGTAAATGAGGAAGCCCATTTGGGGCACCATAATATCCTTGCCAATACATTGGCATAGCAAGCCCACCACCATTTGCATTGGGGGCAGGCGGAGAAGCTCCCCATGACCCTCCAGGTTGATACAAAGGCAAGGGCCCTTGAAAATTTGACCCAGGGAGTCCAAGCTGTGCGGTATGAGTACTAAGATCAGTCAAAGACCCAGTTAAAGCTGGTAAACTTGCAGATGTGGTGACTGGGCGAGGATACTGAGACTGCAAGGCAATTCCACGAATTAGGATGTGATTAATTTAATTTGATGCATTATGTATTCAAAAAGTCGCTCATCAACCTGAATAATAGCTGGATCAGTGTTTATTGGTGGAGTAGGTTGGACAGGTGGAGAAGATTTAACCTGTAAATCCTGCAAAAAGAATTATAAAAGATGTTTCAACTGATCTGTTTGATATAAATGGCACATAAATCATTCAAAGCCCTCATGCAGTAGCATTTAAATAAAGCATGTGTCATGTAATAACAATATCCTATAAAAGAGGCACAAGAAAATCTGGATCGATTTCCTTCTCCCTGCTTCCATATCTAATGATACTAGATGTGATTTGCAAGCAAGTACTAGAACCTTAGACAGACCTTCTACAAAAGATTGGGGACAAAGATGAATGCCAGAAAATATGCATAAATGACCCAGTATTGCAATGCTTCTAGGACCAAGTGGTCCCCAAAAAAAAATTACATGACATTCTTTCCAAAGCAAATTCAACAAAACAGGCACTGGTAGTTAGCTATTTTGAGGTGTTTGCATATGTTCCATATATGATATGATACCTTGATGTCAGTCCCGCGGAACAGTATATACTCATACACCTTGTCGCCAGGAGGAATTTGTGGACCATCCTTTTTCCTTCCTTCTGTTCCAAAAGATCGCACTGCCCCACAAAAAAAAAAAAAGTATCACTCCAACAAGCCAGCTTGCGATAGCAAACAACTTACAAAGAAGTCTTTGCCAGTGAATAATTATGGAAACAATATAATAAAATTCAAAGCTGAAATAATCCACAATGTTAGAAGAAAATATTGCACATCTTGCAAATTTGAAAGCTAATGGCCAGCAGTTTTGATCCAACAAACAAAACACTTAATTTTTAAGATACAATCATACAAGCAAACAGCAAAATCTTTGTATCTACTTAACTAGGTTTGAACTTTTGTTTTACCAGTAAGGGGGCTTCAACTTGTAACAATAGATATTAGAAGTAATACAAATGAAATAAGATTTATTTTCCCTAAATTTGAATTCAGACAAAAATGTATATGGTGCATTTGCAAATTCACATCATCAACTAGCAGGGCTGTCAATAGCAGCCACTATCACGGCATAGCAAAGCAGAGCATGGCTTGGCTATTCTACAGCTATTCTACATGGAGACAAATTTCCCCATTTTAACCTCACTAAAACCCACCTTGATCCAATGGGCTGCACCAAATTAGGGACCTATAGGTCCATTGACACCCACAAACCAATTTTAGGCCTTCACACCTTCGAACTTGTTGATCTGTTGTCATATTTGGCCATCGACCCTTCCTCTGTTGTGCTCTGTTGGCCTTGCAGCTTCACTCCCTCAAGTCTTCAACCAGTTTCAGCCTTTCTCAGTAACTTTGTTGGCCTTGCTCCTTCTCCGTCAGCCGATAGGTATTGCTTTCTTCTGGCGTTCTGTTATGTAACTAATGTCCTATTTTTTTCTCTTCCATCAGTCCCCAGGTTTTAAATTTTTCTCTAGTCACTAAATCATTTTCTTCCTATTTCCTAAACAACAGACCCAGTCTTTCTCGCGATGGCATCATCAATGTCAGAAACCAGTTCTTCATATTCTATGATAAAGCCAACTAGTGATAATATTGATACAAAACGGGTTGGAAATGGAAAAAATTTCAATGAGATTTAATCATTTTATGAACTTTCAATTTTAACCACTAACAATAAAAGAAACAAGTTAGAAAATAATTTAAATAGTAAAATTCTATTAAAAAAATTAGGGTGCGCCTTGGCACAACAGTAAGATTTGCTTCCTTGTGACTAGGGGTGTTCGCAATATAGATTGTTACAGTTTTGAGGGAAAAGTCATCCAAATCAAACCAATTGATTTTTCTACAATAAGAACCAATCGATTTGATTTCGATTGAAGAACCGAACCAATCTCAATCGATTTGGTTCGGTCCTATCAACCTTTTGCCTAGCACCTTTTTCTTTTTTAGAAAAAAAGAAAAAAAAATCCAACCTACAATCTCTGGGTCACATGGCGACAACTCCAACTGTTGCGCCAAGAAAGGGAGCCTTGGCGCAACGTTTGGAGTTGTTGCCACGTAACCCAGAGGTCATAGGTTCGAGTTGGAATCAGCCTCTTGCAAATGCAAGGTAAGGCTGCCTACCATTGACCCACATAGTGGGTTAACTGAACCCATCAATTTTCATAAAAAGAAAACCAAACAAAATCAAAATTAATTGTTTTCAATTTTTTGATTTGGTTTACTAGGTTTAGATCAGTTTGACTAAATAATAAACACCCCTACTTGTGACCTGGTAGTCACGTGTTCTAATCACAAAAACAGCCTCTCTACTCATGGGGGTAAGGCTGTGTACATCTAACCCTCCCCAGACCCCACAACGGTGGGAGACTGGTGCACTGAGCCACCCTTTTAGTAAAATTCTATAAAAGCTCTTTCCTTTAGTGTTCCAGAATATGCCATTTTTTTTTATAGAAATAGGTATGCCAATTATTATTCTTTCCCAACGGTTAACCATCCAACAGAGGAAAAACAATCAGTACCATTTCCATTCTTTAATGATTACTTCAATCCTTTCCATTTCATTATGTTACCTTCATCCAAAAAAAAACTGTCGGTTTAAAAATTCTAAGGATTGTTGACAATACGATCCTTAGAAATTTTAAACTAGGGTGCCACATTGTATGATGGACCCACTATTGTAGGACTTTAGGAAGGGTTAGATGTACGCGTACTTACCCTATGAGGGGAACTGAGAGGTTGTTACCATGATTGAACCCGTGACTACTAGGTCACAAAGCAGCAAACTTAATGCCACGCCAGTCTCGCACTCCAGAGAATCAAATGGAGAGAGCAAATAATAAACTGAGAAACCAAAACCCTAATCATCGAACCCTAATCACCAAACAGTGAGAATCACACATAACAATGAAGGAATCACAATTCAGAAACCTAAAACCCAGACAGATTATCAAAAAGCTTTCAAAACACTAAAAACACGCTGATGGGCAGCAGATAACAGCTTTCAGATTCAAATTCATATTCAAGGCGCATATACCCTAAAACTTGAAACCTCAATGCTACTGCAAAATTTTTAAAACCCTTAATATCTTTCAACAGGAGACCCCAAAACAATCACAAGTTCGGAGCAAATCCATCCGTGTAGGTAACAACTAACAAACCAACAACCAGATAGTCATACAAGAAATCACCAAAAATCAAAGAGAGAGTGACAAATGGAGAGACATCAAATAACAAACTCATAACCCAAAAAAAAAATCCTAGTCATTTGCCAGTAAAAATCACATGCAACAACAAAAGAAGCACAATTCAGAAACCTACAACACAGACAGGTTATCACAAAGCTTCTAAACCACTAAAAACACAATGATCGTAAGCAGCTACATTATATCAAGCCTTCAAATTCAAACTCGAATTCAAGCCACATATGCAACCATAAGTGCTACTGAAAAATGATCAAGACCCTTATCAGCTTTTCAACAGAAGACCCCAAAACAACAAGAAATTCAGACTAATTTCCTCCCCCAAAGGTAAATAAAAAAATTTACCTTCATTTCAAAGATCTGAGACAGATAGAAACAAATTCAGTTGAAAACAAAAGAAACCCAGATAGAATCAAGGAAAAAACGATTGAAGAGAATACCATTTCTGAGTCCAATACTGGACTCGTCGGTGTTGATGTTGTAGAGAAGACCCTCGTATCTGATCTCACTCTTTGAGGTTAAGCTGATCAAGCAGCCAATGTAGGAATCGGCCGCAGAACTGGACCGAGAAGCGCTATCCGAAGCCATAACCTGCGAAGAATCGAAACCATACACTGTCTCACTGTGTCTTAGGGTTCAATCGGTTGTTTGCTGGTGCGATGTGAGTGAAAAAGAGTGAGTGAGAAAAACAAATAAATATCTTTTATATATATAGCTGCTGCCAGAAACTTTGGGTTTTTCTTTTTTTTCTTTTTTCTTTAATTTAAGGTGAATTGATTATTGATGATTTATTTGATGAGTTCGAAAAGGAGAACAAATGATAAGGGACCACGTCAGTAACATTGGACTTGTTGGTCTTTTTATGTAGAAATTGAGGAGAATGTGGTCCAATGAGTGTGCTTTTAGTAAACCGTGAAAGGTTGTGTCTTGGTGGGGTTGGGGCTACTCTCCTTTGAGAGCATTTCCATGGGAATTTGGTTTTTTTGTTTAGGGATTTGCATATGAATTAAAAATTATAAATATTAAATGAAAATTATTTTTTTAGTTTTAAATATATTAAAGATCATATATTTTTAGTTTAAATAATTATTAAATATTATTTCTTATTTAACACAATAATATTTATTTCTTAACTAAAAGTCTAAAAAATAAGGTTTGTTAATGTTTAAAGAATAAAAATATTATTTATTAATCTTAATTAATTATTTAAAGAAGAAAGTATTAAGTATTTTTTAAATTTTTAATATATTAAGTAATTTTACTTTTTATTTAATAATTTCTTTTTTACTATTCCATAACTAAAACAAGAAATTTTTTAATACTCTCTATTTAGTTTAGGAGAGTCCTAATAGCATTAGTTTAGGATCATTTAATACTCTCTATTTAATATTTTTAAATGCTTAAAAAATTATTAAATATTTTTAATTGCCAATATAATATAATTTTCACTTAATTAATACTTTATATTTTTATTTCTTTAGCCATTGACCTTAGAGCATTAATTAGTTAATGAATCAAAATCAAAATAGAAAACATTTAAAAAATAAAATATTTAATACATTAAAAATTTAAAAAATTCATTTATTCCTTTCTTCTTTTAAGTATTTGAAGTTTTTAATAGATTATATTAAATGCTCCTCAATGAGTGCTCTTATGGTAGCCGTTAAAGAGAAAAAAAAGTTAACTTGGATATGTTTGTAAGGAAAAATAATGGAGAAAAATATGAGGTTTTATACTAAATCTTACTCTCATTAATGAGTATTATAAAATAAAATAAAATGATTTTAATGTGATACTTCAAAATATTCATTTATTTATTTTTATAAATAATTTAAATTTTTCTAACTTTAGATAATTTTGAAATATTTTAAACATTTAAATAAAAGGAAATAAAATCATTACTTAATCCACCATTTCTATTTCTCCCTTTTTCATTTTTTTCTTTTAATTTTTTCCTTTTTCTTCTCGTGTCATCATCTGAACATACCCTTAAAAAAATAAAAATAAAACAACGATAACCAATTAAAGAAGAACCTAAATCAAGAACAGGTTGTAACGTATTGGCAAAAGTATCATTCAAAGTCCTCTCACGCTTTATAAAGAAGCCAATATCTTAATTAGTTGAAAGAAAAGGATACAAACTTCGTAATTATGATCTAGACGAAAAATAACGGAGGAAAATATGAGGTTTTGCTAAATCTTACTCTCACTAATGGGTTTTATAAAATAAAATAAAATAAAACTAGATTTTCATGTGATATTGCAAAATACTATTTTATTTATTTTTATAAATAATTTAAAGTTTTTCTAAATTTAGAGAATTTTAAAAGATTTTAGACATTTAAATAAAAGGAAATAAAATTATTACTTAATCCATCATTTTTTTCTTCCATTTTAATTTTTTTTCTTTTGATTTTTTTTCCTTTTTCTTCTCCTCTCTACATATGAACATACCTTTAAAAAATAAAACAACCATAACCAATTAAAGCAGAACCTAAATTGTCAATAAGCAACCAATTGGAAAAAGGGGGAGAGTCGACCCTAATCTCTCTCTTTCTTTCTCTCGCTTTCCCTCTTTTTCATTTTCTAATCTTTCCTTTCGTGAGAGTACAAGAACAGTCGTCCTCCTTCTTTGGTATCAATATCACGTCTCCTCTTCTTTTGTTTTGATGTGTTTCTTCTTTGGTGTCATTATCACGTCTCCTCTTCTTTTGTTTTGATGTGTTTCTTCAATAAGTGACTCAGATCTATTAGATCTTGACTCTTGAGCATGTTTGTCAAGATCTGCTTATCTCAATAGCAAATCTTGTGATTTTGGTTTTATTTTTGTTATCTTTTATATGAGTGTTTTGGTTTCTCCTTATGATTGTGTCTATCTTGATGATCTTGTAGGTAAGAGAGATTTTCAAATTTATTTTGAAAAGAGATGTAATACATTCTTTAAGTTGCAGTACTTTTCATGTTAGTCTCTAATGTAAAAGATGATTAGGTATTGAGAAGAGAATCTATTTGAACTGAATTGTAAAAAACGTATATTGATCTATCAAAGTAGTACAAACTAGCTTTTATAGTTACAATGCTTTATTGCAGAAAACCTAACTCTGCTTCTAACTAACTGATATTCTAACAGCATACCTAACTAATTATTCTAACAGCATAACTAACTAATTGAAACTAAGAATAACTATAACTGATTTTAATAAGTATGATAAATACAAGATCTAATACTCCCCCTCAAAGTAGGAAGTAGATATCAACCATTCCCAGCTTGCATAATAGGTTCTGGAATAATGGGGCAGCAATTGGTTTGGTGAGAATGTTTACAATTTGGTGTGCAGACTTGACATGAACTAAACGGATCAATCCAACATTGACCTTTTCATGAATAAAATGGCGAGCAATTTCAATGTACTTGGATCTTTCATGGAAAGAAAGATTAGAAGCAAGATGTATAGCTGCTTGATTATCACCAAACACAAGAGTTGGACCAATGATAATTTCGAAATCAAGCAAAAGTGTAGTGAACCAAGTTATCTCACTAGTGATACTTGCTAAAGTTCTATATTCTGCCTCTGCAGAAGATCTGGACGTTGTGGTTTGCTTCTTTGATTTCCATAAAACCAAAAAATCTCCTAAGAAGGCATAATGACCAGTGGTGGATCTTCTTGTGTCAACACAATTCCCCCAATCTGCATCAGCATATGCCTTAAGGTGAAGAGATGAGGAAGACGAGAAAAGTAATCCTTGTCCTGGAGAAGATTTGAGATACCTCAATAAGTGATGAATTGCATCCGAATGAGGACCTCTTGGTGTAGCCATGAATTGACTAAGTTTGTTGACAACAAAACATATATCAGGTCTTGATATTATTAAGTAAAGAAGTCTACCAATTAATCTTTGATATTGATTACCACTTGGCAGAGGATCTCCATCAGATGCACTTAATCTGAGATTAGGGTCCATAGGTAGTGAAATTGGTTTACAATTGAGAAACCCTGTATCCTCAAGTAATGTCAATGTATAGTTCCTTTGAGAGAGGCAAATTCCTTGTTTAGACTGTGCAATTTCCAAACCAAGGAAATATTTC
This sequence comes from Ormosia semicastrata, assembly GCA_029884595.1. NCBI lineage: Eukaryota > Viridiplantae > Streptophyta > Magnoliopsida > Fabales > Fabaceae > Ormosia > Ormosia semicastrata. The sequence goes on along the minus strand of JAQQTO010000059.1, from coordinate 31,777,446 downwards.
AGCTGGCCAATGACTTTTAACTTGAATAGTTACTGCAAAATGGTTTTAACTTGATCAATGGCAGCTGAATGTTTGCTGGCTATGATGATATCATCAACATAGACCAAAAATGCTACAAAGGATGGACCTAAACCAATAGTGAACAAGGAATAATCAAATTTGGATTGCTTGAAGCCATGAGATAGCAAAGCAGTAGAGAATGTGTAAAACCACTGTCTAGAAGCCTATCGTAGACCATAAATTGATCTATTTAGCTTACAAGCCATATTCTCCCCCTTAACTTGGTAACCAAGTGGTAACTCCATAAACACTTCCTCAAACAAATCACCATTAAGAAATGCATTGTTTATATTAAGTTGAAGAAGCTGCCAACCCTTTATAGCAGCTAATGTCAATAAGATTTTGACAATGGTTAACTTGGTTATAGGGGAGAAAGTTTCTGAAAAATCCACCGCAGCTTGTTGAGTGTATCCCTTTGCCACTAATCTAGCTTTGAGTCTATCAATGTTGCCATCAGCTTTTCTTTTGACTTTGTAAATCCATCTACAGCCAATGGTGTGTTTTCCTTTGGGGAGAGGAACAACATCCCAAGTGTGATTAGCTTCCATGGTTGAAATTTCTTCCTGCATGGCTTTCTGCCACTCAGGATATTTTGCAGCTTAATGATAAAAGTGTGGCTCATACACACTAGTCACTTGTAAGACAAAAGACCTATAGCTAGGAGAAAGTCTTGCATAGGACACATGATTGGTTATGGGGTATGGAGGAACACTGTTACAGTGATACTGGTTAAGGTATGAAGGAGGTCTAGAAGTCCTAGAGGATCTTCTTGCAGGTGAAAAATAATTCGAATTAGAGGTGGACTGAGAAGAGGCAATGGGAATAGATTCAGGTTCATCTGTAGAATCAAATCGAACAGGCTGTATAGGTTCTGTATGAACTGATTGAGGTGGATGTGAAACATTTTCAGATACTGGTAAAGGAATCACAATATCAGGAAAATGACCCATTGTAAAATGAGATGGTGTCAAAGTATGAAAAGGGAAAATAGATTCATGGAAAACTACATCCCTAGAACTAAAAAAATTTCTGGTTTGTAGATTGTATAGTTTGTACCTTTTATACCTAATTGGATAACCAATAAATACTGATGGAATTGGTCTTGGAGTAAACTTGTCTCTTTTAGATAAGAGAGTAGAAGCAAAAGTCAGACAACCAAATACCCTAAAATCTGAGTAAGTAGGATCCTTGTTGAACAAAAGCTGATATGGACTGCTATTTTTTAGCAATGGAGTTGGTGTCCTATTGATTAGAAAGACTACTGTTTTTAAACAGTCACCCCAAAAAATAAGAGGAACCCTGGACTGGAAGTATAGTGCTCTAGCAACATTTAAAAGATGCTGATGTTTTCTTTCTACCACAACATTTTGTTGAGGTCTCTCCATACAGCTAAACTGATGTAATGCACCTTTGCTGGCCAGAAATTCAGTTAATTGTAGCTCCTTGGCATTATCAGATCTAAATTGTTTTATGGTTATTTGAAACTGAGTTTCCACCAAAGGAAAAAAATGTTTGACTAGTATTGTTGCTTCAGATTTTGTCTTTATCAAATATATCCAAGTGAATCTAGTGTTGTCATCTACCAATGTAAGGAAATACTTCTTCCCATCATAGGTTGAAATATGATAGGGCTCCCAAATGTCACCATGTACTAAATCAAAAGGTGCAACAACAAGATGATTGTTAGAAATGAAATGTAATTTTTTTTTTAGATAATGGACATATGTGACAAGAACTACTAGAGTAAGAACTAGGAATGACAAAATGAAATTTATTATTCAAAGTTTGTAAACATTTAGAAGAAATATGGCCCAACCTAGCATGCCAAATCTCAGCAAACACTTTATTCAAAACAGAATGTGAAACTGAATTATGAACAAACTTGTTTACAACAGAAATAGAATCAACATAATCTGAAAGTTTGGTTGGGTTAGGCTTGTAAACATATAGTCCTTGAACCAAATCACCCTTGCCAATCCTCTCGAGAGACTGTTGTCCTGTATGGTAAATGACATATCATTAAAACTAATTGACAATTGAGAATTACGCAACAAGGCACTAACTGAAATGAGATTAACGTGAAAAGAAGGAATGTATAATACATTATGTAAAACAAGATCAGAATCTAGATATACGGTTCCTATAGAGTGTACTAAAATAGTAGATTTATTAGGTAATGTGACATATGAATTAGTCATTGGAGTATGATTGACAAAGTATTCTAAAGAACAAGCAATATGACTTGTTGCTCTAGAATCTAGGATCCAGTATTGGTTAATATCAATCAAGACAGAAAAAGAAAATGATATGGAGGACAAAACCTTACCTTCAGAATTATCTTGATCTAGTTGATCAAAAATTGGTTTGGTTGCCTGGAACATTTGGAATGACAACAATGAAATTAATTGCTTGTATTGTGCTGTGGTTAGCACAGATGAAATATCTGATGATGAAGGTGTAGAATCTAAAACTTGATGCACAAGTGCAGAGCTTGAGAATTTCTTATACTTGTAACCAGGTGGATAGCCATGAATTCAATAGCATTTATCTATGGTATGACCAATCAAACCACAATCAGTGCAAGTAAGACGATCCTTTTTACCAATTTTAGATCTTGGATCTATAGCAAATTTTTAATTTGCTGATTTTACAGCAAAAGCAACTTGAGATTCAGAATTGTGAACAGAGGAAACACTAGCACCAATGTCATGTTGCCTTTCATCTTGAACAAGTAGAGAATAAACTTTTGTAATAGATGGCAAAGGATGAAGGATCCATCAATAGAATCTGACTACGAACCTAAGCATAATTTTCATTTAGCCCCATGAGAAAAACTAGAACATATTCTTGTTGAGCATGATCCAAGAGTGATCTAGCACCACCACATGTGCAATTACAGCTTGGACGAAAATAATTGAGTTCCTTCCAAATAGCTTTTAGCTTGGCGAATTACTGATTCACGGATAAAGAACCTTGTTGTAGATTGATCATATCCTTTTTCAGTTGATAAATTATTGGAGCATTTTTCTGTTGAAATCTTTCTTTTAGATCCAACCAAATTTCTGATGCAGATTCAGCATAGATGACACTAGCTACAATTTCCTTGGACACTGAGTTGAGTAACCAAGAGCTTACAATATTATTGTTGTGCTCCCAAGAAGAAAGAAGTTGGAAATCCTCATCTGCAGGCTTAGAAATTGTGCCATCAACAAATCCAAACTTGTTCTTGGCATTCAATGCCATTTTCATGGACCGACTCCATGAATTATAGTTTTCTCCTATGAGTGGCTAAGAAACCAAGATCTGACCAGGAGAATCAGAAGGATGAATGAAAAAAGGATTGGAAGGATCATCAATGGTAGAATGAAAACGTGCCATGAATCAAGCAACAACAAGAATTTGATGCTGAAGAAAAGAGAAGAAGAATGAAGAGTTTGCAAGGAACTTAATTTCCTACTAATACCATATTGAGAAGAGAATTCATTTGAACTGAATTGTAGAAAACATATATTGATCTATCAAAGTAGTACAAGCTAGCTTTTATAGTTACAATGCTTTATTGCAGAAAACCGAACTCTACTTCTAACTAACTAATATTCTAACAGCATACCTAACTAATTATTCTAACAGCATAACTAACTAATTGAAACTAATTTTAGTAAGTATGATCAATACAAGATCTAATATTAGGCATTGATAATTTTCGGACAAGGAACAAAATTACAATAGATCTTAGTTTAGAGTGTAAAATATATTTGTTTCTTATCTTCTTTAGATTTGATATATCTTTTTTAATTTGTAAATGCATTAAACTTCATTTTTAATTAATTTTTTTTATTTCTAGTAAAAAAACAAAAAAACTAAATAACAAGTTGGAACATAATGGGTCAAGAATCATTCAATGTCCTTTCACGCTTTATCAAGAAGCCAATATCTTAATTAGTTGAAAGAAAAGGATACAAACTTCGCAATTATGATCTAGAGGATTTTTTAGCATCTAAAATAATAATTGTATTTATATGATGGTGGAAATTAAGGGTAATGCTATAAAAAGCTCGACTCCCTGAGTGGTCAAGCTTTGAGCCGTTGATATCTCATTAAGATACATGTAATAGTTTAATTGATTATAAATAATTATATTTACCAAATTTCTTACTTTGAACATATGGAGACTGTGGAAGCGAGCAACACCAACAAGCAAAATTCATAAGAACTGCAAAATTGGAGATCTACAAGGTGGATCGGCACTCCTATTATCCTTGCTTTGTGGGGCTAAATGGGTAATTGTGAATGCTGGGTCTGTTACTTTATTGACGTGTTTGCTATGATGAGAACAATAGTTATTTCAAAATCGAATGATGGTGAGAGTGAGGTTCTCGTTGCTATGGTTGCTACATTTGGTAAGAGCTAGTTGAGTTGTCAAAGGATCCCAAAGCCCACGAAGGGAACAGTTTAACGAAAGTAGCAGCCATGGACATCAAGTTGAATCCACCAGCGGAAAGAAGATGAACCAATCATTGAACATTATAAAAAAAAACTCTTGTTGTTGTTGTTCATAAGTCCTAAACATATCTCCTCTTGCTCTCTAGTGACCGTAGTCACACAGCCAGTTGCTTGGCATTGAAGATTCGATGTTGTTGTTGCATCTGAGGGTTGCAAATCAACAATTGATCACTACCATGCAAAGCCTTCTTCATAAAAACAACTGTGGCATGTTACTACAAAAATTCAATAAATAAAAAACTTATAATTTGAATAAAATCCTACTTTAGTCTTTGAAAAATACATCTGCTATTAATTTGACCTGTTACAAATTAATTTTATTAATTTAATCTTTCAAAGTACAAATTTTAAATATTTTAGTCCTTCCATCCAAACAATAAAAGTGAGTGATGTGTGAATTAGATGTGAAAGAATAACTAAAATATCAGAGATTTAAACTTTTTAAGTGATCAAATTTATAAAACTAATCTATAAAAAACTAAATTGATAAATATATCTTTCAAAAACTAAACTAAAATATTAATTTTTATAATGTACTGAACTTTTACACGCATTTGAATGATATCATTACAATCTAAAACCTCTAGCCCTATTTTCTATAACATTACCCAAATTAAAATTAATACCCACATCCTAAATGACTTTTGCGACATGGGTTTTGCTGTGAAAAGCTTAAGACGCTTGAGTTTTACCACAGTTGTTTCTTTTTCTTTTATAGATTTTACTCCTTTTAAAATTTTAAATTGATGATGTGTTATAATTTTTAGCCAATAAACAATAAGGGCATCTGAACGGTGGTGCGTTCAGTAGCATTATCCTTTGCAACATTCACTCAGTTACAACTTGATTGGTTGAGATGTTTCTCAACGCAAAATGGCGTTTTAGAAAAGAAAGAATCTACTTCCTTTGGGCAAACATTCATAAGAAAGCGTGCTACTTAAATCAAAGTTACATATTTTATGTTAAATGTTGTGCTACAGTGAGAAACATCTAAATCAAACAGACATTTAGTTTTAAAATCAATTTTTGATCACCATCATCTCATAATATAATATCGTTCGAGAGGGGATTTTATCTCAGTTGACATAAAAATTGACTTGAAGATATATTTTTCAATAAAATAGATATTTAAAAGGACTTGTTCCGATTATAGATATATTGAGAAATAGATATTGGGAGTTAAATAATTTTTAGGTATTCTAAGATATTCTAATACATTAGTTTGTTGTATATTTTTATTGCTATCATTTTTAAGATTCATGAAACATATATGAATTTGTAATAGTTATATTTATCTCATTAAGTCAATGATTATAAAATAACTAGACAAGAAGAATTATAAATAAAAAAAAAGACTAGACAAGAAAAAGTGTGTTCTTACTATGAAATAGAATTCACTTCGATCCTAAATCATATGTGAAGTATATATAAAGTAGTTTGTAATATGAACTAACTAATAATGCTGAAAATGCGTCTTCCTTTGACTCTTTAATAAATTTTATTCATGTTTTAAAAGTTAGAACATTAAATTCTTTTTAGGTTCCTGTATAACTACAATAAACCTAGTAAATAGTGTCTTTTTTTAATTGGAATCTCTTTATATTGCTCATATTAATTTAACCCTCTTCAATATCAAAGCTCTTGAATGAAAAAAAAAAGTTTACATAATTCAACAAGAAGATTGATAACCTACTTTGCTAGTCTTATATAACGCTTCATATAACCATTATCTTGCTATTTACTGTTAGTTTTGATTCACATTTCAATTTGTGGTTGCATTTGTTAAAGTGAAAATGCGAGTTCATGTGACTGTTGCAAATATGGTACATGATGTTTTTGTAAAACCTATTGCAACTACAATATTGCAGCAGATCACATGATACAATCAATGCAATTGAATTAAAACCTTGGTTTTGATAGACTCTCGATCCCTAAGTCCAGGTACAATTGCTGTTCCACTTGATAGTGTTGCTCCAGGAAGTAATGTCAATGATGTCCTCACCTAATTCACTTGTTCTGCTTGAAGCCATACTAATTCTCTACCTTGTCCTATAGGTGTTGCTACAAAAAACCTGTTGGACATTCTCTAATTGTCTTGAAAATCATGTTCTAAGCATTAACATATTTGCTGGCCTATTAGACTTTTCCTAGTAAGACTTTTAAAACAATCTACTATTCTTGAAGACAAGGATAACATTTTTCTCATTACATGATCTCTTTGTTTCAAAAGGCATCTCTCGAGATTTAAATCAAGGATGCTACATCCTTGGGCCAAACCAAAGAATTGAAAAAAAAAACTCTATAGAAACTCTATAACTGATAATGAGCTCGATATCACTACTCTCTTGAAATTAACAATAAACTTAAAATTATGTTTTGAGGAATTTTTAAGAGAAGAAAGGAATCAAATTAAAAGGGAGAAGTAAGAAAAGAAGGTTATTTCTTATTTTTTGAATGTTTAAGTAAGAAAAAGTGGGAAACTACCTTTTCCTTTATTTAAAAATTAAAATTAAAAGGAAGATGAAAAAAGAGTTATTTATCTTTATTTAATTTCAAATAAACTAGCTACTTAACTCCCTCCTTACCTATTAATTCAGAGAGTAAGAATTTAAGGAAGGAAAAAGATGGAGAACACATCTTCTTCCCTTGGATCCAAATATTCTGCCCCCTCTCCTTGTCCCATTTCTTGTCTCCTCAATTAAAATTTGCTAATCCAATTAAAATTTATATATCACTTCTTCAATAAATAAAAGGAATGTTAATGTTGTTTCATTAGGTTTTGCTTTCAATTCCTTTGTTTCGGCGTCCTTGCGCAATTATCAGTGTTAAGAAATATTGAGTTATTTTGTTTTATTGTTTATTAAGGCTAGAATAGTATTTTTCTTTCCCTGTTTAGCCTATATATAGTTTCTTTGTATTTAAGTTAAATTAACTTTTGTATTTCAATAATCAATGAAACCCTTGTTTCTTCTTCACAAATGTTCTTGTATTCTTCTTTGAATTTTTTATCATGGTATCAGATAAAGCCATGGGACGAGGCTTAATCTCAAACATAGTACAATTTCGAGAGGGTATTTGTTTAGTTTCTACAATCTGGTATTTCGTTTTCTTTTGGCTTTCTTTATTTTTTGATTATGGCTACTGAAAGAGACGATTCGCTTCAGTCTGTGAGTGTGAGGTTGGATGAAAAAAATTATTCGTATTGGAGTTATGTGATGAGAAACTTTCTTAAGGGTAAAAAGCTATGAAGATATGTTAGTGAAACTTTTGTGAAACCTAAGAATACTGCTAAGGGGTATGCTGCTTTGATAGATACCTGGGAAGCAAACAATGCAAAAATTATTACTTGGATTAACAATTTTGTTGAGCATTCCATAGGTACACAGTTGGCGAAGTATGAGACTGCAAAGGAGGTTTGGGATCATTTGCAAAGGTTATTCACTTAATCAAAATTTTCAAAGCAGTATTAATTGGAGAATGACATACGAGCTCTTCAACAGAAGAATATGAGTATTCAGAAATTTTATTCTACTATAACAGATCTTTGGGATCAATTGGCTCTTACAGAATCGACATAATTAAAGGCATGTGGTGCCTATATTGCTCGTAGAGAACAGCAACAGTTGGTACAGTTTTTAATGGCACTTCACAATGATTTTGAAGGACTTAGAGGTTCAATTTTGCATCGTTCTCCTCTTCCTTCTGTTGACTCAGTTGTCAGGGAGTTATTAGCTGAAGAAATAAGTCTTAAATCTTATTCTGAAAAGAGAATTCTTTCTACTTCTAATCCATTTGTATTAGCAATATCCTCTAAGTCACCCTCTAATAATCAGAATAAGCCTTACACGATAGTTGTCATTGACGAGTGCAGTTTCTGTAAGTAGAAAGGTCACTGGAACGCTCAGTGTCCTAAGTTGAGATAGCAGAACCAATCACAACAGCAACCTCAAGCTTGGAAGCCTGACAACCAGTCACAATCTAATGCTTATAGACCACCTCAGGGTTACAGACCACCACAATCTAATATTGCAGCAGTTGCTTCATCAGGTCCTTTCACCGATCCTAGTACTCTGGCTGAGCAATTTCAGAAGTTTCTCTCCTTACAGCCATATGTTATTTTCGCTTCTTCTTCCATCGGTCAGTTGCCTCATAGTTCTTCAGGTATGTCTCATTCTGTATGGGTCTTGGATTCTAGTGCTTCACATCATATGTCTCCAGATTCTTCATATTTTGCTTCTGTGTCTCATTCGTCTTCTATTCCTGTTATGACTGCTGATGGCACTCCTATGCCTTTAACAGGTGTTAGTTCAGTTATTACACCTAATTTGTCTCTCCCTAATGTTTATCATATTCTAAAACTCAAATTAAATCTTACTTCAGTTAGTCAGTTATGTGATTCTTATAATTTAGTCACATTTTTCTCTTCTTCTTATTATGTGCAGGATCTGCAGTCTCAGAAGCTGATTGGGACAAGTCGTAGGGAGGGGGGACTATATATTTTGGATGAGTTAAAAGTGCCAGTTACTGCTACTGCTGGTACTACTACTAGTGCTGATTTATCTTCTTTTCGTTTGAGTCATTCTTCTTCCAGTTTTTACTTATGACATTCTCGTCTAGGTCATGTTTCATCTTCTCATTTGAGATTTTTGGCATTCATAGGGGCTTTAGGAAATGTACAAACTTGTGATATTTCTGATTGTAGTGAATGTAAACTGACAAAATTTTCAGTTTTACCTTTTAATCGAAGTATTTCTGTTTTTTCTTCTCTTTTGATTTGATTCATTCTGATGTATGGGGACCTTCTCCTGTTGCCACAAAAGGAGGGTCTCGATATTATGTTTCTTTTATTGATGATCATACTCGTTATTGTTGGGTTTATTTAATGAAACACTATTCTGAATTCTTTGAGATATATACAGCCTTTCGAGCTCTTGTCAAAACTCAACATTCTGTTGTTATCAAATGTTTTAGGTGTGATTTGGGTGGGGAATACGCCTCTAATAAATTTTGTGAGTTGCTTGCCTTAGATAAAACTATTCACCAAACTTTGTGTATAGATACTCCTGAGCAAAATGGTGTTACTGAAAGAAAGCATAGGCACATTGTTGAAACTGCTCGTTCTCTCTTGTTGTCTGCTTCTGTTCCTAGTGTGTTTTGGGGTGAAGCTGTTCTTACTGCTGTAAGTTTGATTAATACAATTCCCTCTTCTCATATTTCAGGTTTGTCTCCTTTCAAAAAGTTATATGGGTATGCTCCTGATTATTCTTTCTTTAGAGTTTTTGGTTGTACTTGTTTCATTCTTCATCTTCATGTAGAATGTAGCAAGTTGTCCTCTCAATCTACTATTTGTGTCTTTCTTAGTTATGGTAAATGTAAAAAAGGGATATCGTTGTTTTGATCTAATAACTCAGAAACTTTATGTGTCTCGTCATGTTATTTTTCTTGAGCATATACATTTCTTTTCTATTCCATCCATTACTCATAGTTTGACTAGATCTGACTTTATTCGTATAGATCTTTTTTCTGAGGATTATGATAGTTTGTCATCTCAGGTTCGATCCTAGTACTTCAAATACCCCTTCTACAGGTACTGACACTTTACTCTCCGACACATCTAAAGCTTCCTCTTTTCCTATGGTCCATCAAGCTCCGTTTGAAATTGTAGATCCACCTCTACGTCAATCCATATGTATTCGTAAGTCCACGAAGTTACCAGATTTTGCTTATTCTTATTATTCTTCATCTTTTTCTTCCTTTTTAACTTTTATTCATTGTCTCTCTAAGCCCTCTTCCTATAAAGAAGCTATTCTTGATCCTCTTTGGCAGCAAACTATGGATAAAAGAACTTTCTACTTTGCAAAAGACAAGTACTTGGGACTTGGTTCCTCTACCTCCTAGTAAAACTGTTGTTGGTTGTCGTTGGGTGTATAAAATAAAGACTAATTCTGATGGATCTATTGAGTGTTACAAATCTAGGTTGGTTGGAAAATGGTACTCTCAACAGTATGATATGGATTATGAGGAGACATTTGCTCCTGTTGCAAAAATGATTACTATTCGTACTCTTATTGTAGTAGTTTCAGTTCGTCAGTGGCATATCTTTCAACTTGATGTTAAAAATGCCTTCTTGAACGGGGATCTTCAAGAAGAAGTTTATATGGCACCCCTCTTGGTGTTTTACATGATTCTGGGTATGTCTGCAAGCTCAAAAAAGCGTTATGTGGTCTCAAACAAGCACCTCATGCTTGATTTGAGAAATTTTGTGTTGTTATCTCTTCCCTTGGATTTGCTTCAAGTAGTCATGATTCTGCTTTTTTTGTTAAGTGCGCTGATGTAGGTCATATTATTTTGTCTTTATATGTTGATGACATGATTATTGCTGGTGACGATATTGATGGTATTTCAATTTTGAAAACAGAGTTAGCTAGACAGTTTGAAATGAATGATTTGGGTTCTCTACGATATTTCTTGGGTATTGAGGTAGCCTACTCACTTAGAGGTTATCTTCTTTCTCAATCAAAATATGTTGCAGATATTCTTGAGCGAGCTAGACTTACTGATAATAAGACTGTAGACACTCCCATTGAGGTTAATACAAAGTTTTCTTCTTCTGATGGTTTTCCTTTGTCAGATCCTACTTTATATCGTACTATTGTTGGGAGCTTGGTATACCTTACTATTACTCGTCCAGATATTGCATATGTTGTTCATGTTGTTAGTCAGTTTGTTGTTTCTCCTACTACAGTTCATTGGGCAGCTGTTCTTCGTATTTTGTGATATCTTCGAGGTACAGTCTTTCATAGTCTTTTATTTCCACCAACCTCTTCTTTAGAGCTGCGTGCATACTCTAATACTGATCATGGCAGTGATCCCACAGATCGCAAGTCTGTTACTGGTTTCTGTATATTTTTGGGTGATTCTCTTATTTCTTGGAAAAGCAAGAAATAATCTATTGTTTCTTAATCTTCAACCAAATCAAAATATCGTGCTATGGAATCTACTACCAAAGAGATAGTTTAGTTACTTTGGTTACTTGCAGATATGGGAGTTTCTCTTTCTCATCCCACTCCTATGTATTATGACAACCAGAGTTCTATTCAGATTGCTCACAACTCTGTTTTTCATGAACGAACTAAGCACATTGAGATCAATTGTCACCTTACTCGTCATCATCTCAAGCATGGCACCATTACCTTGCCCTTTTATTTCTTCTTCTTTGCAGATTGTAGATTTCTCTACTAAGTCGCATTCTATCTCTCGTTTTCGTTTTTTGGTTAGCAAACTCTCGATGCTTGTAGCTGCCGTATGTATCGTCAGTTTGAGGGGAGATGTTAAGAAATATTGAGTTATTGTATTTTATTGTTTATTAAGGGTAGAATAGTATTTTCATTTCCCAGTTTAGCCTATATATAATTTTTTTGCATTTAGGTTGAATTAACTTTTACATTTTAACAATCAATGAAACCATTGTTTCTTCTTCACAAATGTTCTTGTATTTTTCTTTGAATTCTTTATCAGTCGGCACCTACTGAAGCAATCATTTATTAAAGCAATTGTTCATCATCTCTATTCACTATCTTCAATTTCTTAATTTGCTTATAGTCACTGTTAGTTTTAGACTTTTGATGGACGAAGTCATATAGTATATATACTTTTAGAGTTTGCTGCTAGTGGTACAAAAATATAAAACTTTTCGATTTAGAAGAGAAATTTATTAAGATTGATTTGATTATAAGTTAAATTTTGACCACCTAATCGAAAATATCATGTTCTATTAAGATGGTTTAATTAAGTTTTGTAGGGCAAAGATAAATTGAAGGTAATGGATGGATTTCCAAAGGTGTGTTTCGTTTCAACAAAGAGAAATAATTGTTTGGAGTCACAGTTAAGATCGAAGCAAAAAGTAAGAACACTTACGTAAATTTCTAAGATTTGCAAATGACCTCTTTAGAATTCAAAAGACTTAGAATCATATTCAAGACAGTTACACTTAAAATTTAAATTCAAATTTAAGTATTAAAATTTGAATTCAGGAAGTTATAGCAGTTGAGTATGTAATACAAAGACAAAATAATCATTATTGTCAAATTAGGAAGTTACTTATATCATGGACACTTATCCTATTCTAGTTAGAAAGTCAATTATTTCCCTTATCTATAAACACTGAGGGAGTGAAGGCATTTAAGTTCGTTAGAAAAAAACTTGTATATCTCTCTTAACACATCTTATAAGTCATTAAGACTTATAGATATCAAAAAGGATTTAGTTAAGGTTGTCTTTCCCTCTGCCCAATTTTTGTAATCTTTACTCTTCAATGCAATTTTAAAGGTACTCCTTTATATTTCTCGTAATCTACATTTCTTGCAAACTTCTCTTCGTCTCTTGATTGAGTGATTCTCTGAATCATTTGATTTCTTTTATTTTTCATTTCTGCAAATTTACTTTCTTATTAACTTTACTTTATTGCACATTTATTTTTCTATAACTTTATTGATTCCTTTTAATTGTTTTCTTTACTTTGTCACTATTTTAACTTTCGAGCAAATTTATTTTATTACATCTTTATTGTTTTTCATTTATCGCTTTCCTTGCATGTTTTTCTTGCTTTCATTTAAATTCTAATTGAATTTACTTTTTTACAAAAGTTTATGTTTCTTAGTGTTCTTTGCTTGCTTTATTTCATTTCTTGTGAAATTCAATTACTTGTTAATCGTATTTGTTGCTTTATATGTTAATCCAAACACCAATTTGTCTTTTAATTGTTATTTTCTTATTTATACCTTATATTTCGCTATACTTTTTATTAAATTCGAGGTAAATTCTTGACAATTTTTTAATTTACGAATCACCAAGTATTTGAGAATCCTTGAGAGGAAGAGATTCTCTTCCCAAAGTGATAACTAGAATCGAAATTTGTCTTTGAGAAAATTTATTGTAAGCAGCTGCAAATTGCTATGTCTAAGGATCTGATATATATGGTCTAGTTACTGAGATATGCAGCACTGTGTGAGTAGTATGAAGCTGAGTTTAGGCCAAATATGAGTATTGTTGTTGAAGCATTCCAAGGAGTACTTAAGTCCTTTGCTCCTGGGTCAGAGAGTTGAAGCAAATGAGCCTTAGTTTTAACATTTTTGGATTATGCATCTTCTGCAGTTTGGTTCAACTATCTTCAAATTTCATCAAATATTTATTGGAGATTGGATGTGTAGGATTGTGAAGTAGTGTGACAAATTAACAAAACACATAATAATATAAAATAAGGATAACAGAGAGACATAGCAACTTGAATGGGCCAAGCCAGACAAACTACAAATTCTGTGAAGCTTTGCTGCAAATAAGAGGCATTTAAGGATGGGTGCAGCAAATTATGTAAAGCGGTGCGGCAAACAAGAATCGGTGAACGAAGGAACTGTTTTCATTTTTGTCAAAGTTGAGCGCAGATCAGGGCCATTAGTAGGTTATTAAACTGATGAAAAACTTATGTATAATTTTTAATTGAATTGGTAAATTGTGATTGAAGAGATGAGAAAGGAAACATAAAAAGGAGACAGGAAATTTCAGTCCACTTGTTTCTCCCTCCATAAAAATCTGTCAAACAAAATGTTAAGGTCATTTTTCTCCTTCCCCATCTTCCATTCAAACATATCATAATGAAAGAGATACTTCATTTGAAAAAAAAAAAAACTTACTTTATACAATATAGTATTATGCTTACACATTTATAGGTTGACACTAAAAAACCCTAAGTCATTTCTCTTTGCTTTTACAACCAGATTCGCTACCAACCTTTTATAATTAACCTAGCAAATATTTTTAATGAAAAATGACATGAAGACTAAATATAATTCGGTGCTGTCTAATTAATTATTTTGTGTGGTATGAAAACATCTTATAACTCTATTAATTTTATACAACGTTCCAAACGGAGCCTAGATCTTTCATATTTATTTTTATAAAAATTTATGAAAAAGGAGAAATTATCTTACTCCAACACTAGACTTAAAATCTTTAATATTGATTACACTCATCTATTAGTATATTTGACTATGATGCAACTTGTAGTCATGCATGTTGCTCTCTTTAAGTGGTGACATGCTTACAAACTTGATGTTTGGAATGCTTTCTAAATTAAATGGTCAACTAGAAGAACATGTGTACATGTGTTAATTATAAGGTCTATTCCATATCCTTATTCAGAATGTATTTTCATACATCTTTAAATTTATTATTTGATGAATATAAAATATGAAAAAAATGTGGTTTTGATATCTTGAATCTCTTCAAATAAAAACCTTAGCCATACAAATTGAAACCTATGATTAATGGGTATTATTAAAAAATTTAAAACTCGTGTAATTTATTTTAAAAAGTTAGATTATGTGAAGTCATTAATTATTGTTAATTACCAAATATTTTTCAGCTTTTTCCATTAAAACTTTTTTTTTGAAAAGCCTCATTTGGAAGAATTATTTTCAGCTTATTTGGGCTTATGAGAAGAATTTTGATCATGTTTGGGTGAGCTTATCAAAACGGTTTTTAAAACTCATGTACGCTATTTTAGACTAATTTTCTTGAGTTATAAATTGAAGTTTATAAAATAAGCAATTGCAAAAGCTGAAAACAACTTAGGTGATAGCTTTTTGTATAATAATTTCAAACTAAATTAACTATGAATTGTCAAAATTCCATTTCCTATGTAAGTTCTTCTTGAAGTATTTAACTAAACTCGATTTAACTTATTTTAGATTGCACTTATTGTCGTATAGCTTAAAATAATAGTATTTTAAGAATCTTCTTAATAAACAATAAATAAATAAAAATATTTTTATTAATTATCCAGTTTATCCTAAATTAACATTGCAGCGTGTGAAGTGGTGTAGTGAAGTTCAATTCAAAGCAAGTAAACGACAACAACAAAAGCCTTCAATGAAAACTTCATATTTCACCAATTTCTGGCAAAACTGTCACCGGCAACTGTCGTTCTGCTAGCATTTATAGGGTTCCGGATATACTTGAATGCAATGGTGCGATGTTCACGTGACAGCAAAGCGCAGCAGGGACAAGGTGGTGGATGTTGAGGACTTTAATTTTATAACTAGCTCAATTTCCCCAAATTTAGCAACCTAATTATTGACAGGGCTTTAATCCACAACTATTAAAAAAAAATTGTTTGGAAATTATAACTATTTACTAGTTAAATATTGTGTATAGATATTCATGAAGCAACATTTATGGTTGTAATACTCAATTTTAGTTAGGCATGGAACTTTTATTTGAGAATTGTCCTTGAAACTTTGGTCTTTGAGAGACACAGAAATTATTAATTGAAAATGGCTAGGGTAGGCAAGAAAAAAGATGCAAGATAGGGGAAATCGCTAGGTTTCAGTTTTTGAGAATTGAAAGATAGGATAAAGTAAAAAATGTGATGCATGAAGGACAATGAGAGAGAAGTGTGAACAAGTCATGGTGTGAAGTTTTTAGTCAGAATGGAAAGCATTTAAATTTTTCTGTGTAACAGAAAGCATAGCTTTAGAATTTATAAATGATTGTTTACAAGATTTAATTGCCGAAGAACTGATAAATCTATTACATAATGGTTATTTTTGTTTTACTTGATGTATGGCGAAATTAGAGCTAATTCAATGTGTCTTTAAACCGATTGCGTCCTTAATTTTATGCTAGTACACGTGGTGATAACCTATGATGCATGTTTATGAGGTTATATCAACATTTTTTTTTAAATTTGGTCACCGGGAAAACAGACTTTATGTCACTTAAATGTTTTTGGACAGGTTCCTGGGTAGAAAGTAAAAAGGAAAACAGAAATTACTCCGAAAAAAGGAACTTAAATCTTGAAGATTGAAGCTGGAGTAAAATGACAAGTTTAAGGTTGAGAAACATCTAATTTTTGCAATGGGAATATATAAGATGCATGCTACTGTTAGTTCACGCCTTTGGATATATACAAGGTTTACATTGGATCCCTTATAGAGCCATTGATTCCAATTAATTCCATCTAAACTTAGGTGATTCAAACTCATTAAACCCTACTTGTTATGCACATGATGTCATGCATGGTTTCATAATGAAAGCTAAACATGTATATTACTGTAGACTAAATGGAAATAAAATAAACAAAAAAATATATTGAAGTGACTAATTAAGCAAACATTTTGGTTACCTGTGCATCATAAAATGATTTCATGGTTGCAGGTTTTTCCAGTGTCTTGTTTTTCTTGAATGTTGATGTAAATGCACGTTCTTGTGGAAAACCATCTGTTGCCAATCATGAAATCTTTGGTTCCCTTCATTTCTTTTTGACTAGCAATACAACATGGGCCTTTTGTTGATTGAGAAGAAAGAGTGGAGTTCATGTTAGTTATGGATAGAGCAGGCCATATGGCTGGGTCTGGGCTTTAATTTTGCCAATTTTTCCAAGGCTTGGGTCCAACTTCAAGGTCCAACAAGATTCAGGTTATGGAATATCTATTATTTTGTGTGCTATGCAAGATATAAAAAAGCTTCAAGATGAGTTGGACTTTGCATCGTTATTTACATCTGCAGGAGGTCATCACGCACGTGTAGGATGAATCTTCATTTCTGTTGGACGTGTTGAAAGATAATTTTCTAATTAAAAGACATGTGGATGTGTGTGTGAGAGAAACTCATCACTTTGAATCAGTAACGAAGAATTCTTTTCTCTCAGTTGTTCACTTCTAATATGGTATCAGTAGGATATTGATCTTCTCTGCGAATTCTCTCTGTATTCTTTCATTTGATTCAGTATTGGCTTCTTTTCCATTGTTTTCTTGCGGTCATGGCCAATCTTTATGATGATGTTTTCAATCCTTTCTTTCTGCATCCTTCTTACCATCTTAGATTGATTTTGGTTTCTCAACCATTATCGGGAGAGAACTATATATGGTTCTTAGCAGAGGGCGATGAAGATGGCACTCAATGCCAAGAACAAGTATGATTTTGTAGATGGTTTCATCCCTCAACTGACTGATGATCTGTGGCAACGAAACAATGATATTGTTTGCTCTCTTGAATTTACTTACCAAAGAGATTGCTACTAGTATCATTTACTGCAACAATGTTGCTGAGCTTTTGTGATGATATGAGGGATCATTTTCAACGGAAGAATGGTCCTCGCATCTTTTAGATTAAGAAGGATCTCATGACTACTGTTCAAGGCTCTCTCACAGTGAGTCAGTATTACACCAGGTTCAAAACTCTTTGGGAGGAACTTGGTGAATATTATCCAATAAACATATGCACATGTGGTGGTGTTTGTCCCTTCATTGAGCATCATCATATGGAGTATGTGATGATTTTTCTGATGGGACTCAATGATTTTTTTTCTCAAATCAAGGGTCAAATTCTCCTAATGGATCCCCTGCCCCAAATGGCCAAGGTGTTTTCCCTAATTGTACAAGAAGAGAAGCAGTAAGAACTTAGTGCAACTGCTTCTTCCAATTCTAGTACTCAATTGGCTTTTTCTATCAAGAATGTACATGCAAATGCATAAGGCAAACAAGGCAAAAAGGATCATTCTTTGTGCACTCATTGTGGTGTTTTGGGACATACTAAAGATCACTGCTACAAGTTGCATGGCTTTCCTCCAAATTATGGAAAGAGAAAATCTAAGCAATTTGCTTCTGTTTCAATGAATCAGGTTTCAAACAGTGTTATCACTGAGTCATCCAAAACTAACTCTTCATCCTTGCAGTTATCCACTCAACAATATCAACAACTGATTAATCTTTTATAAACCCAAATCACTTAGGCTACTCGGCCTAATATGGATTTTAGTGACTCTAATACAGCACGTATTGTCTTATATACTAGTAATACTACTTTTCCAACACAGTCAAATTCATGAATTTTAGACTCAGGTGCCACTAGTCATATTACTTGCACTTTGTCTAATTTCCTTTATCACATGTCTGTACAATATTTTTTTGTTGTTTTACCTGACAAATCAAAAATTTCAATGTCTGCCATTAGTTCTGTTCAGTTATCAGAAAATCTAATATTGTATAATGTTTTGTATATTCTTGTGTTTCATGTCAATTTGATTTCTGTCAGTTCATTGTTAACTTATTCTTCCTATTCTGTTGTTTCCATTTCTAATTCTTTCACCATCCAGGCATCCAATCCATTGAGGATTTGGGAAGGGTGAAATAGTTGGAGAACTTTACATGTTCACACATATTGACAAGATCTCACAATGTGATGCAACCTCTTCAGCAAAATTCACTTATGCTTTACTTGTAAACTGTAAAAATGTTTCAATTTGTAGTACAGTAGTTCCTAGTTCACATTCAATTTTTAATTCAATTCCTAATGTCTATAATGTTTCAGTTCAAATATGGCATGCACGATTAGGTCATTTGTATCCAAAAGTATTGAAACTATTGAGTAATACAATTTCTTTTGGTCATTCTATTTCCTCTCTTGATTTTAAATGTCATATTTGCCCTTTAGCCAAACTTAGAAGGTTGTCCTTTGTTTCACATAATAATATGTCTCAGTCTCCTTTAGATATAATCTACTGTGATATATGAGGCCCTTATCATCACTCTATATATGATGGTAAAAGGTATTTCTTGACATTGGTTGATGATAGTACAAGGTTCAGTTGGACTTATATGTTGAAGTTTAAATCAGAAGCTACTGTACTTGTTATTCAATTTTTCAAGCTAGTTAAGACTTAGTTTGGCACAACAATTAACCAATTTAGGTTAGACAATGCTAAGGAACTAGCACTTACTAATTTTCTGCAAGAACAAGGGTGCCTATCAATTTTTAGAGTGAGTGTCTAGCTAGTGCCACTTTTCTTATAAACAGACTTCCTTCTCCTGTATTAAAAAATCAATCTCCTTTTCAATTACTGTTCAATAAAACACCAGATTATACTTCATTAAGAGTTTTTGGTTGTCCTTGTTTTGCTTCATCACTTCTGTCCAACTGAACAAAGTTCACTCCTAGAGCCATTCCTGTAATGTTTGTTGGATATCCAGTAAGGTATAAAGGATACAAATTGTACAATCTATAGAAAAAAAAAACCTTTTTTTGTTTCTAGAGATGTCATTTTTCATGAGTCTACTTTTCCTTTTCACACCATTTCTTCTTCTATAGATATTATAGATTTCTTTCCTACTCTGGTTGTTCCCAATCCTGCACCTGATCTGCCTCATTGCAGTAATCTTGTTCCAACAATTGAAAATCCTACACCTACTGATATTTCACCTCTCATTCAGCCAAGAAAATCTTCTAGACACACTAGAACACCATTATATTTGTAGGATTATGCCTGTCAAACTTCCATTTCTTATCATATTTCTAGTCATATGTCCTTTGATAGGTTGTCCATTCCATACAAGTCCTTTATCTGTCAAGTCTTTTTCATTTATGAGCCACAATTTTATCATCAAGCCAAACACTTACCTAAGTGGCAGCAAGCTATGACAGTTGAACTACAGGCCATGGAAGCAAATAATATATGGTCAGTGGTCAGTTTATCTCCTGACAAACATACAATTGGATGCCGTTGGATTTACAAAGTCAAATATAAATATGATGGTTCTCTGGACAGATACAAGGTCAGGTTAGTAGCTAAAGGCTATACACAACAATCTGGAATGAATTTTTTAGATACTTTCTCATCAGTTGCAAAGTTAACTATATATTGTAAGAGTTGTTCTTACTATTGTTGTAGCTCATAAATAAAGTACGTTACAACTAGATATTAATAATTCCTTCCTCAATGGTGATTTATTTAAGGAAGTGTATATGGATCTACCATAGGGCTATCCTAGTTAGGGGGAGGGTCTTGTGTGCAAATTAAATAAGTCCATTTATGGGCTTAGACAAGCCTCAAGACAATGGTTTTAGGAATTTTCTTCTGCTTTACTCAATACTGGCTTCATACAATCTAAGTGTGATTATTCATTATTTTCTCTTAGCAGTCCATCTGTATTTTTTTGTTAGTCTATGTGGATGACATAATTGTTGCTGGTCCTAGTCAACATATGATTACTCAAGTTCAACATAAACTATAGAGTTTATTCAAATTGAAAATTCTGGGAGAATTCAAGTACTTTCTTGGTTTAGAATTGGTACATTCATCTAAAGGAATAGTTTTGTCACAAAGGAAATATGTTGTCACTTTGTTAGAAGATATTGGTTTCCTAGATTGTAAACCATCTAATTTTCCAATGGATCCTAATGTCAAATTAAATGCATTAGATGGAGATATTTTACCAAATGCTGCTCAATGCAGAAGGTTAACAGGGAGACTGATGTACTTGACAATTTCCAAGCCTAACATCAATTTGGTAGTCAACAAATTGAGTCACTACATGTCTAAGCCAAGGTTCCTGCACTTATAGGTTGTTCATCATCTCTTTTGATATCTGAAGTAATCTCTTAGACAAGGTCTCTTGTTTCCAGCTACAAATGCTCTTCACTTGTTTGCATATGCAGATGCTGACTGGGGTAGCTGAAATGACACTAGGAGACCCATTATAGATTATTTGGTTTTTCTAGGTGATACTTTGGTTTCTTGGAAATAATAATAATAAAAATATAGCCTACAATTTCCAGGAGTTCTGCAGAGGTTGAGTATAGATCTTTGGCAAGTGTATCAACTGAGCTTATATGGATTCAGAATTTGTTAAAAGATTTTGAACTACAGTTGGAATCAGCCAAGGTTTTATGTGACAACCAGGCTATCATTCATCTTGCTTCCAATCCAACTTTCCATTAGAGATCAAAGCATATTGAAATTGATTATCATTTTGTTAGAGAAAAAGTTGCTATTGGATTTCTCAAACTCATACATATCCAATCTAGATATCAACTGGCAGACCTATTAATTAACTAGTTCAAGCTCTTCTCTTTCACTAGTTACTGACCAAGATGAGAATTATAGACATATATTTTCCTACCTCAAGGTGGGGTTTTACAGTATACTATGTATAATTCATAAGTTATTATTCGATTAATTAGTTTGTTAATTTACAATTGTTAGTTGGAGTTAGCAGATAGTTGTTGTTGTTGTGTGTGTGTGTTTGTATATATATATATGTGTGTGTTCCTACCTCAAGGTGGGGTTTTACAGTATACTATGTATAATTCATAAGTTATTATTCGATTAATTAGTTTCTTAATTTCCTATTGTTAGTTGGAGTTATACTATGTATAATTCATAAGCTATTATTCGATTAATTAGTTTGTTAATTTCCTATTGTTAGTTGGAGTTAGCAGATAGTTGTTGTGTGTGTGTATATATATTTGTGTGTGTGTGTGAAACTCATCACTTTGAATCAGTAATGAAGAATTCTTTTCTCTTAGTTGTTCACTTCTAATAGAGATTGCAGTATATATATGACCAAAATTTTAAATATATATTTCGTTTGTAACCCAAAAGAATAATAATAATAATAACGGAAAAGACTTGCGGCTCTGAATGATCATGAGAGATTGCAGTATGGGCAGAGCTAAGAATTTTATTTTGGGGACTAAATATTAATTTATTTTTTTAAGGGACCAAACAACAAACTCTAAATGTTTTTAAGATTTATAAAAAGATTTTAAAAAATCTAAAGGAGTGTTTTGAGTCTTGGGGCCATGGCCCATGGCTCCCCGCCATCCATTTTAGCTTTGCCTTTGGAAGATTATTTAGCTACTTGGAGAGTATATCTAAGTTTAATTTATTATATAATATTTCAAATTCAATGTATTCATGTCTCGTGCCATGCGCTATGTTTTTAATAAATTGGTATAGCACTCACACAAAACATAATATAATACTACTTAACAGTAAATTTGGTAATACCTTACACATTCCAGGTCCAGATCATGATAAAGTAGATATGAAAACCCATGCAAGAAAGATATGAAACACGTTATCAATTTAGATATAGTTCAAACGTGTACAACTTAATAACACTCAACTTTTTTTAAAATGCATTTAATGCAAGACTCAATTTCTATCACAAAGTTTAGGAACTTCTTATAACAATTTAAATGTAGCTAAAAAAATGTTTCATAGTTAGTCAAAAAGAAGTAATTAATAAACACACGCCTATAATTTGAAAATTGAGTTTTAGTATTCAAGTTTGGCTTTAATGATTATAATTAAAAAGTAGATATGGACTAAGAAACCTGGCTTGTTGCATACTAAAATACATTGTTTGGGAGCGTGGCTTCAGGAAAACTCTTTGTAAACTAGAACACGTTTTATGTTAATAATTACTCAATTAAATATGCAACTTTAATAGGTGAAGTAAGTTGAAAGCTAAATAAGGTAATTCCCTCCTCCTATATTTTCTTATCAATAGAAGCGCTTCTACAAAAACTGCAACTTGGGCAAACAAAAAGAAATTTAGAGACAGTACATAACACACTAATTGACTGCTTTTTCTTCATAGTGTGTGACCCATATTTTATTTTTGGGGTAGGAACATAGTGTGTGTAATCCTAAGTACTTAATCACTAGCTCATCCTCAGTAGACAAGGGCTGCATGCCAGAGAAAATTTAGGGATGAAAAAGACTTACCAAGCTATGTTAGGCCCGCAATGAAAAGCACTTAGGCTGTGTTGGCTTTGGCTATACCTGCTTAGCCTTTTATGATTTCATTATCTTTCCCATCCCCTACCATTGAGTGTGGTCCTTCCTCCCAAATCTCCGAGTCCTTTTTCTTTTGGATCTTCTCTTCTTTTCCCTCAATCAGTGCTACTTGTAGGTGGATCAGTTCCCCATTCTCATTAAAGTTCATTCACATAATGGAAGGGTAGTTAGGCAAATTTGATGGTTCTATGAACTAGCATGATGACCTGGTCTAAAAGCCACTATTACCGTGGGTTATTTTGAGTATGGACTTTTAGTACATTGTGTAAAGCTATCTATACAAATTACAAGTTGTGTACAATCTACGTACAGACTACAGAGATAGGATAGCTACATTGCAATTAAATAGGAAAAAATGGTTTAAGGGAGGATAGCCACATTACCATGTAAGATTTGTGAAAAAATAAATTGTACAAGTCTACCAGAAACATTACTGTTTTGCGCACACATACGATTACAGAAGGATTAAGAGGATTTCTGTGCACAAAATTGAATAAATTCGCATGGTTAAAATAAAGGTGTTAAAATAGTCTGATTTGACCCATTGCCAATCTAAGCCGGCCAAGTGAATTTTAGGTTGGCCCTGGCCAAACATGTTGCAGGTTAACAATTTGTTACTCTAGTCCGATCTTATATGCGAATTACAAGTTGGGTGCGTTAGTCTGTTATTCTAAATTATTATTATTTATTTCTTATATTAATTTTTAATACTTTAAAATTTTATTGTTGTGTTTTATTATTATATTTATCTTTTGTATACTTTAAATATTAAAAATATAAAATAAAATAATTTTTGAAATACTAATATTAATTTATATTATAAAAATAAGAGTAAAATTCTTTATATATCATATAAATTATTAATAAAATAATTAAATATCAACTCACCCCGCATTAGTTTGTGCAAAAATCGAACTAACCCAAGTCGAATCAAAATGTTTTTGAACTTAATTTTCTCAATTCAATCTACATATTTTATTAAGTTATTTATTTAAGTTAACTCATCAAACTTAATTTATTTTGACATTTATAAATAGATTAAACAAGGACAATTAGAGTTTACTTTCTGCATAGCAAAACCAAAGCTACAGAAGAAATTTAGGTTTAATATGGTATATAACAATAGTCAGCTTTTTTACTAAACTACCACTGTTGATAAAATTATTTATCAAATTGTCATTTTTTTAAACTATTTATCAAATTGTCATTTTTTTAAATTATTTATCAAAATACCACTCTTTTGAAACTATTTACCAAACTGCCACCCTTTTGTCCCACGTGACTTTTTTTTATTAATATCTGGCCAACTAGGATGCGTTACGTAGGATGACGCATCCACGTGGATTGCGCCAACACGGTTGGCGCAACCCACGTGGATGCGCCATCCTACGTGGCGCATCCTGGTTGCCATTTACAAGGAAAACTCCAACAAGGGTGGCGTAACCAAGCCACCTGCGCCACCCTTGTTGGCTCAACCAGGCTATATATATGTCTCCCCCTCCTCCCTCCGTGACATTCAAATTATCTTCTAAATTCACACTATCTCTCTACAAATTTCTTCTCTCTAAACGCTCTGAACTATCTCAACGAACTCAATTCTAAGTAGAAGTGAGGTCTAAATCTTTAGTTGTGATCAAATTTAGATCGTATTCCTTAACACTGTAAGTATCTCTTTCAATATTTAAATAATTTATTTATTAGTTGTTGATTAATTCTTTATTATGTTAGTGTTAATTGTAAATTAATGTTATTATACATTAATATTTTTATTGGCTAGTAAATAATGTAATTGTATGATATGTAGTCTGAATTGTATGGATCAATATTATTTTGTAGGTAATTGAATAGGATATAAATAGTTTCTTGAGTACTTGACATGATTTAAATTAATAAATATAACTTAATTCAAAATAACCAAGTTTAGAAAGTTTTTCGTACATAAATAACTATATTGAATATTATAATTGATTTTTAATATATTGAATAAATATATGTAATATATTGTTATACATTGTTATATATTGTTTTACATTATTATATTGAATAAATATATTTATACATTATTATATGTCCAATTAATGTTGTAATTGAATTTTTAATATATTAAATAAATATGTGTTGAATTGTTATTGTTCAGAATTGGAGTTAACATGACAAAACTGCTGAATGTGCACATTTACTTCAATGGGACAATGCATGATGGTGAAGAGGGTGTCATGTATCAAGGTCCTCTTCCTAGGCCTATTGTGATCACAGCCAATACGACTTCGAATGGGTTGAAAAATAAGATCCATTCAAAGTTGAGGCTCCAAGCAAACTAACATGTGTCAAAGGTTGTCTATCGGTGTCCGCAATGTTTCAATCCATAGAGATGGGTAGGCCTTCCAATAGAAGACGATGATGATGTAAAGTACATGATAGATTCCTTCTGTCAAACTCCGAACATGGCGTCAATGGAGTTGTATGTGGAGGTAGAAACAAGTGGGCAGGAAGAGCATGTTGAAGTTGCTGGTGAAATTGAAGCTCAAGTTGGCCCTTCTAATCAAGTTGAGCCATGCAATATGATCGTTATTGGTGGTGCAATGGTTGAAGCTGATAACCCACTTGTCAGAGATACAGTATGGGAGACAAGTGAAGACGAAGAACAGGTAGCTGAGGGCGATGATTTAGACACTGACATAGAGGCAGAAAACTTTGATGCCGAAGAAAATTTACAAGTCCCGTTGTCGGTTGCTCCTCAATCCATGTTTATGCCTCGAGGACCTGAATCCGTGTTCGTGCCATCATGCCCTCAGTTTTCTCAAATCAACTGGGATGCATTGAGTAATCCTGATAACTTGCCTGAATTAGACAGTCGTGGGACTTAGAGTATGAATGATGAATTCTATGTTGGCTTGCAATTTCCATCGATTCCGTGAAGTTAGCCCTCAAACAATATTCCATTCACAAGCATCAAGAGTACAAGATTGAAGACTCTGACTCACAAAGACTGACTGCTAAGTGTCCTAGCTTTGACGAAGGTTATAATTGGAGACTTAGAGCCATACTAAGCAAGAGGTCGAATACGTGGCTTTACAAAATATAATGGACCTCATAGTTGCGTAAACTCATCTATGTCATTAGATCACTGGAAGTTGGACTCTCGTTTGATCTGCTCTTGCATTTTGGAGTTAGTTAGAACAAAACCCGATGCACCCGTATCCTTAATTGTTGAACGGATTTGAAACCAATTTGGTTACCAAGTTTCATATCGAAAAGCTTGGAAGGCAAAATAACTGGCTATTGTGAATGTGTTTGGGAATTGGGACAAATCTTACGAGGTGTTGCCCAGATGGCTAGCAGCCATGAGAAGAGACATGGAAGGCACAGTGGTGGAGTTGCAAGACGATGAATGTTTTGTGAATAACCGACTCGATCGTTCAAAAAGAGTCTTTTGTCGATTATTCAGGACATTTAGACCATGTGTGGCTGGCTTCCGATATTATAAGCTCATTGTTTAGATTGATGCCACGCATTTGTATGGCAAGTACCGTCATAAGTTGTTGATTGCAACAACTCAAGATGGAGATAGAAAGCCTCTGCCTATTGCATTTGCCATTGTGGAGGGGGAGACCAAGGATGCTTGGAGTTGGTTTTTAGCCTACCTGAGATTACATGTCACCCAACAAGAGGGCTTGTGTTTGGTCTCTGATCGACATCGAGGCATCTGACAATTAGTGGCAAATGAAAATCTTGGATGGCAGCCTCCGAATGCATATCATGTCTTCTGTATAAGGCATATTGGTTCCAATTTTATCTCCAAATTTCAGAACAAGGAGTTGAAAAGATTTTTGATTAACACAGGTACTTTACATTTTCTACGTGTATTCTAATTTTGTTGATAATAATAGTTAGGTTCTAATACTAACCCAATTTATTTGTTGTATTAGGGTATGAACCAATCGTAATAAAGTTTGATGCTAGGCTAGAGAAGCTTAAAGTTATAACAGAGATGGCAAATTGGATTAACGGAATTCCAAAAGAAAAATGGAGTTTGACATATGATGGTGGCTGCAGATTCGGTCATATTACTACTAATTTTTCAGAGTGCATTAACGGAGTGTTGAAGGGTAGTAGAAATCTACCTATAACTGCATTGGTTCAATTGATATATACGAAGTTAGTAGAATACTTTGTCAACCGAAAAGACAAGGCAAATTCAAAATTGATGACATTTAACCAGGTCTGGAGTGATGACTTATTGAAGCACTGGAGAGTCAACCTGGCAAAGGCCAGCTCACACCAAGTTCGTCGGTACAATAGAGAGAACACAAGGTTCATGGTTGAAGAGACTTTTAACCCTGTAACACAACAGGGTGGACTTTCTTATACTTTGAACCTGGAAGAAAAGCGGTGTGACTGTGGGGTGTTTCAAGCATTGCATTATCCATGCTCGCATGCGATTGCTGCGTGTGCTTCAGTGGCAGTTGACCCATTCCGATTTGTTCATAGGGTTTACAGGATGGAAAGCATTTACAGAGCCTATGAGTTTGATTTTGAATCGATCTGGTCTGAACCATGGTGGCCTGCAGCTCCCGACACCACTTTGGTGTCGCCACGTGCATTGCTTAGATCTAAAGATCGACCGAAATCAACTTGACTCAGGAATGAGATGGATTGGAGCGAAGCAGGGCCAGGACAGACGTGTACAAGGTGCCATCAACCTGGACATAATTCTCGCACTTGTCGTGTCGGTGGATTGAGTTCTTTGGGAGTTGATGGAGCGGGGCCATCAACTGCGCCCATCTAGTTGATCTAGGACTTATTTTCATTTTAAGAATCATGTGTTAGTAATAATGTGTACTTTGGGATTGTATTATTTTGTATCACCAATCTATGATGTCTTCGAATACTATTTCCCTATATATGTTAGTTGATTCTCAGTGTTAACTTTATTTTTTCCATATTATATTTTAGTATAGTTATCATATGGTCATATTATATTTTATTATAGTAATCATATTGCAACACTAATTGTTGTTATTATTTGGCATACAGCTGACAGATGACATTCTGTGTAAACCCTGGACCAGTTGAAGAACGATGAGGTATGTCTTCGTTTACATTCCTTTGAGATATTTACTTATGCATATGTCGTCTTAATGTTTTGTATCGCTCATTTTCTTTTCAGTTTATATGGTAACTATACACGGATGAGCGGGTGACAACATTGCCACCTTTTTGTGTGGCTGGTAGGGACATAGCACTGGCAGTGGTCCCTCTCATATGTTTTCATATTGTTGAGTGGCACCAGCCAGACCGCGTCATGCGCCAGTTTGGTCTTGACCAGCCCATTCCAGGGAGACCGCTCCAGCCAGACAGGTTGCACTCGGTTACACTGGCAGGTAGGCATGACGAGGATTGACCAGCTACACATGCTGTTTATATAGTCACCTGGGATAGTCGTAGGAAGAAGCTTGTTAGGGGAGTCCCATTGGTCGCACCCCTCAGTTCGCGTTCCGAGTACATGCGTTGGTATAAAACAATAACCAGACGTTGGATTGCTCCCACTAACGCATCTATTGGGAATGTGGTAAGTTCTTTACCAATTTGTTAGTGATTATATGTATTTTGTATACAGTATAATGACATAAGTTATATATGTTTATTAGGCGGACATTGTAGAGTATTTGCTCAATTTAACTACTGATAATGGCGCTTGAGAGGCTGCTACACAAATCCTACACTCATTGCGGGAGCATAACCGCATTATGATGGAACAGTTGCGTCCAGCTCCAACAGCAGATGACATTACAGGACCGCCCGAGGAGTCTAGTCAACAGGGAACGCAGCGTAGACGGAGGAGAGGATTAGCGAGCACTCAGACACGACTTCGACATCCCGAGGACTCCAGCTCTACCAGCTAACATACGACTCAACCTCCTACCACTGCTACATACCCCCTCACTCAGCCACCACCTGCATATTACCCACTATACCCACCATACCCTTACACACCGTATCCATACCCGCCACCAGGTTACCCCTCATATCCTTACCCACCATATCCTTACCCACCACCAGGTTACCCACCATACCCATCACAACCAGGTCCCTCTTCTGAACCATCTCACAGGCCACCGCATTCTGATGCGGGCCCATCTCATTGACATTGACATGTAATTATATTTAGTGATTTTGTGTAAAAGACTATTGATAATATCTTCTTGTGAGTTTGATACCCTTATTAGATTAGATTTGCTTTAGATTATATATGTTTTCCGCTCAGTTTTAGTTTTTATTCAAGATCTTGGTTATTGGTTGCATTTAATAGGATCATGTGCTTTTGGGGAGGTCCAACATTTAAGAAAAATTCTGTCAAAATTTTCACTAATTCAAATTACTAAAAATTTGGGGATTATTGGGATCTGAACCCTACTCACTAAATAAACGTTTCAAACAATGTTATTTTTTTACTAACATAAACGTCTAGTAACATACAAAAAAAAAGGCCTACAAATTACAAGCATAATGTTTTTTTTATGATATTTAGTTAAAATACTAATTTAAAGTCATAAACTATAAGTATTTGAAAATATCTAACAAATATCTGATACGATATGTATTAAATATTAATATAACTATTATTTTAAAATATCAATACTTCTTAAATAGTAAATACTTTTCATTAACAATTTTATGTAATGGATAAATTCTCTCAATTACTTAAAAAACTACAAAATATTTTTAAAATTTTAATATATTAAATATTTTATTTATTTATTTGAATTAATGTAAGAATAATTCAATTGATATGACCAAATAAAAAGAAAAGTCATTGAAATTTGTTTTAAGGAATATATTAACCAAATACAACTTATAAGTGATACGTCTCTTCTAAATGATATACCATTTATTTCTTTGTCAATTTTTCAATTTTATATTTTATATTTTAATTCCGTAATTAGTATGGAGTCATTAATAAATACTTACAAAATTTTATTAAGTAATTTAAATAATTTACACAAATATAAATTCAAATTTTCTAGCATTTTTTTTAAATTTTTACTAAATGTTGGTTGCGCTAACAGGTTTAGAGTTTTCCTAATATCTGCTAATCGTCGGGATGGGCCGCGTAGGATGACGCATCCACGTGGGTTCTTATTAATCGTGTTAGCGCAACCCACGTGGATCGTCATCCATCCTACGTACAAGATCTTGGTTGGCCATATATTAATAAAAAAAATCACGTAAGACAAAAAAATGACAGTTTGATAAATAGTTTTAAAAGAGTGATATTTTGATAAATAATTTTAAAAAAATAATAATTTGATAAATAGTTTAAAAAATAATAATTGATAAATAATTTTATCAACGGTACAATTTAGTAAAAAAGCCACAATAGTCTCATCACTATGTTTATATATGGTATATTATTTAAAAGTTAAAGATCTTAAATAAAACTTTTATTTTAAAAAAGCCGTGTAATTTATACACGAGAATTAAAAATATTATATTTACAAATAATAAACAAATCTGGTTACTTTAAAAATATATAAAAAGAATTTCTATTAAAATATTAATAAATTGTAAATTTCTACTAAATATTATAAATAACCTACCAACACACATTTTTTAAAAAGTAATATTAGTTTCATGCATGTCATCTTGAATTATACTTATGACAGCCGCATGAATTGAGAACTTTTGAAGCTTGTTAATATGGATTAGTCTGCTAAATAGAATTTAACAGTTCAACCTTAGCTTAATTTGACCACCCAATTTGGATCATTTCATTTTATCAGGTCAACCGATAAAAGGATAGAAAGTGACAATTTGGCCTCGACACTCGAAAGTAATCAGACTCCAAATTCACTGCTCTACATATGTTTTAACTTGGGGATCTGAAAGCCTCTTTGAAACATTAAAAGTGATGCCAACATGTTTGACATCAATGATGCAAAATCATATTAGGTTATCCCAACATGATTTTAATGTAAAGTTGGTAAGCAAAATTTAGTTGCTTATATGGTAAAAATGAAAAAAAAAATACCGTGTTTGGATGTACAATTTACAAAAATACCTTTAGTTATTTTATTTTACAACTAAACCAAACACTAGGAATAAGAAAAGGTCAGACGCCCATAAAGGTCTACATCTTAACTTGACCTAACCCATTAAATAAATAAGTCAAATTAAATTTTTTTAAAAAATTTATTTAATAAAATAAGCAGATCAACTTGAGACTTTTAAAATAGTCTTTTAGAAGACGATCCAACAATTTATTTATATTATACTGGGTTTAGCTTATTGTATTGTATAGCTTATTTGCTACATATATATATATATATCAATTATAATATTATATTATATTATAATATTCATTCAATTATTAATTTTAAGAGATATAATATTTTTTAATAAAAATATTTATAACCTATTATATTTCTTGAAAGTCAATATCAAAGCCTATAACCAATTTGAAAGGTAAATTTATTAGTCTATTTAAATGTATTAATGTAAAGTAAGACTTTAAAATGTGAGATAAAGATAATAAGTCTATGTCAAGCTTTTGAAAATGATAGATAAAGCCAAAAAAAAAAAAAACACCTATGTTAGATAATAAGCAAAACTCAGACTTTATATTTAGAAAATAAGTTTGACCCTTTTAACACAAAGTCTAACTTAGTCTCGGCTGTTTCTATGCCTACTAAACAAACTTCTAAATAGTAAGTTTTTTTTTTTTGATAATAAAACATGTAAAAGTAATTTTTATTAACAATATATCTAAGTCTTATAAATTACTTCACCGCAAAGCAAAATCAAGTTTACAAAATTAAATTTATAAAAAAAAATAAAAATTTGTAAAATTAATCCAAACACATAAAAATTTTACTTACAAAATAAACTTGGAATTTATATTGCTGGCTACAAATTTTGAGGAGAAAATAGACCCAACGGGTTTTGGGGGTACACAAGTATGGTCCAATTCTGGACCCTAACTGCAATGAAGCAATGTGATTAACTGCGCTCTTCAAAGCCACTGTGCTCTCTTGTCCTTTCTTTTTTTCCCTCTAGTTTCAAGAGGGCTGTTAAAAACCCATCAGCAAAATCACAAGACAACGAGGCAATAACGGATAAAAAACCTTCTTTGTCTTGCATGCTTTTACATGCACCTCTTCTTTTGCATGGACAATGGTCCCCTACCATGCAACCTTCATCTCTTCCCAACACAAGTACACAACTAATCCCTCTACTCTATCCCTTTATCTGCATCCATTATTTCCTTCAACTACCAAAACTTTTTAATAGCTAACTAAAGTTGTGTCTTGTGGCTAACACTGATACATAATTTCCACAATGCTAATTATTACTCCTTAATAATAAATATTCAATAAGAGAATCACAAAGGGTGTGCAAATTGCATAGCAGAGCTGTATAAAAGGAAAGCCTATTTTTTGCCTTCATCTTATAGGCCTCTCAGTTACTTACTACACGGCTCTGATCACATTAAAGCCATTGTTATTATGACTTTGAGCTTCGATAACTGTGCTAAGATGTTGTGTGTCTTTCTTATATATACTTCCTTAGCTTTTCCATAAACACAAGGAAGAAAGAGGTCAGGTTTCTTGCTCAGCTTTTGTGTTTCCTCCATTCCCCTTTTACTATTCAGTTTGAGCACAATTTTAGGATCTTGTTCTTTCTTTCTTAATACTACAATCTGTGTTCTTCCAAAACACCAGTAATTTTTTCTGTAGGGGCCCATGTTGGGGTATTTGTCTTGATGTCCACTTCTTCATTGTTGAGAGATTAAGTCATCTGTTTCAACTTCCATCCTTCTTCTCTACCTGTCCCTTTTGTTATAATTTAGTTGAAGATTGTCCATTTTTTTTTCTAAAAGGAGAAATGCTCATGTAAGACATCAACCATAAGATGCACTTGAGTTCATCCTATTTGTGGTTGTTTTTATCAAAATTTTCTTCATCCATCTTGAATTTCTCTTGTGCCTGATAATCCTGTTTTGACTCAATAACATCATGAAGAGCATCAAGGCTATTAGTCATGCCATTTCTGTTATTTTCATCCTCTCTCTGAGTGCAAGGTGCTGTGGACAAGTAGATCTTGATGTAGCTCCAATGGAGAAAACAGAACAGGAAGCTCTATACTCCACCATTCAAGGCTTTGTTGGTAATTCGTGGAATGGCTCAGATCTCTATCCAGATCCTTGTGGTTGGACTCCTATTCAGGTACTTTTTACCAGATACCTAGCTGTACCATCATACTGCAAATTGTCCAAGCAACTACCTTTGTACTGTGCTAGAGATAAGGCTTGGAGTTGGACAGTTCAAATTTATTTCTGGTTGAAGTTTTTTGAGGCCATTGTTTTTTGATGAGTTTCTGAAAGAATAGTACAGCTTCTAGGATATTGTTTTGTTTATGACTTGTAGATACTTTTCTCACAATTAACAGTGAAGCTTTGAACACAAGCTCCCTTATTCTTTTGTTCTTAAAGATTTTGTCTAAATAGTATTAATCCATTAATAAGGCTTTGAACTTGATTTTAGAAATGAATTCTCAGGTGAACCTAAGCTTTTTTGCATTCTGCTGGATGCCAAAGATAAAAATGAAATCCCTTGGCTTAGTTCTATACTTAATCCCTTGCCTATCAATTGTTTCCCAGTAGTTATCCTCCCCCTCTTTTTTTATTATTATAAGTTTTATTGGTCATAGTAAAAGATTACATGCTACTCCACTATATTCATTGCTCATTAAATATTGTAATCAGAACTCTTTGCAATTCAATATTGAAAATATGAATTTTCTAGCACATTGGGATTAATTATTTGTTTAGCTATGATTTCTGTGTTGTTTTCTACTGCAGGGAGTCTCTTGTGATCTGTTCAATGGATTTTGGTATGTCACTGTCTTGAACATTGGACCCATCCATGACAATTCCCTAAGTTGTGCTCAAAATTTGGAATTTAGACCACAGTTGTTTGAGCTCAAGCACCTCAAATCTCTATCCTTCTTCAATTGCTTCCAATCACAAAATAGGCTTCCAGTTACCATCCCCACTGGAAACTGGGAGAAACTGGCTGGCAGCTTAGAATCACTGGAGTTTAGATCAAACCCAGGTCTCATTGGAAACATTCCTTCAAGTTTTGGTTTCCTCAAGAACCTCCAATCACTAGTAATACTAGAAAATGGTTTAGCAGGTGAAATACCACCACAAATGGGCAATCTCATCAAGTTGAAGAGGCTTGTTCTTGCTGGAAACTATTTTACTGGGAGGATTCCAGATAATTTTGGTGGGCTAAGTGAGTTATTAATCTTTGATCTAAGTAGAAATTCATTATCTGGGACTTTGCCTTTGACACTTGGAAGCTTAACTTCAGCATTGAAGCTTGATGTAAGCCACAACCATCTGGAAGGGAATCTGCTAAATGAATTTGCTAATCTTAAGAATCTGACCCTTCTGGACCTTAGGAATAACAGATTCTCTGGAGGGTTGACCTTGTCTTTTCAAGAGATGTATTCTTTAGAAGAAATGGTTTTGTCCAACAATCCATTGGGTGGAGACATCAGGACCCTAAAGTGGGAAAACCTTCAGAACTTGGTCATTTTGGAACTCTCTAACATGGGTTTGGCAGGGGAAATTCCTGAGTCTATATCAGAATTAAAGAGATTGAGATTTATGGGCCTTAGTGACAACAACCTCACAGGCAACCTGTCACCAAAGCTAGAAACACTTCCTTGTCTCAATGCACTATACCTAAGTGGAAACAATCTTGCAGGAGAGCTTAAATTCTCTGAAGAGTTTTATGGAAAAATGGGAAGACGTTTTGGGGCCTGGAACAACCCCAACCTTTGCTTCCCAGTTGGAGTAATGTCAACAAGCCATATTCCATATGGGATAAAACCATGCCCG
Source organism: Ormosia semicastrata (assembly GCA_029884595.1). Lineage (NCBI taxonomy): Eukaryota > Viridiplantae > Streptophyta > Magnoliopsida > Fabales > Fabaceae > Ormosia > Ormosia semicastrata. The sequence goes on along the minus strand of JAQQTO010000059.1, from coordinate 31,742,335 downwards.
CAAGAGGTCAATTTGCTAGAATCTAATACAAAAACTGAGCTGCTTAATGGTGATATGAACCAGACTTCCAATTCCATAGCCTCTATGGGATTTTCTAGCTATGCTAATAATGGCTTCTGGTGGACTTTTCTAGAAGAAATATTGATGATGGGTCTATTCCTCAATTTTTATATAGCTCTTTAATGAAGAGTTCAACTTGGGCTTTAACCTTTTAGGTGTTATAGCAACTTGTATTTCTTTTGTATTTTGTTCTAACATAAGCTGATATAGTCTTTTCAATTTCTTAATTGGCCAACAAGTTAGTTATCTTAACTTGAACACTGCATCTCATTTAAATCGTTTCTTTAATAGCTGTATAATATTAGTACCACTCCCCGGTTTCCTTTTGTCCCAGCAGCAGGAATGGATAATGGTTTTGTATTTGAGGTTACAAGATTTTTCATTCTTAGTTTCTCACAAGCAAATACTGGCTTTGTCATGGTCAACAAGAAACTATGAGGGTCCCCTCTACAATGGAATATAAGAGAGCAATGCCAAAGCCAATTACACAACTTTTAGAGTCACAATTCTGTACAACTGTACAGGTGGAAAACCATGTAAACAGTTGGGACTGTAAGATGTGTAAATAGTAGTAATACACAATATGAAACCACTTGGACTGGAGTGTTTTGTTGCCTATGCCTGGTCCTTGATATTATTCCTGATTTGAATTAATTTGTGCATCGTATACCATTTAACTGCATAATAATAGCCAAAAAAATTGGGTAGCTTTCAGCTGAAAATTGGCATCTTCCTGTACAATATAAGGGCAGTTGAGCTTTCAACTGCACCTAGACAAGAAGAATCTCTCATCTGCAAATGTTATCAATTTTTTTTTCCCTTACTGGGTTTTCACGCCTGTTGAGTTTTATGGATAGTAGTAGTATTTTACACTTGAGATTTCTGTGAATATTTGTATTTTGCAACTAAAAGAAGGATGAGGAAACAGAGAATTTGGCATGAGCCTTTGGCATTTCTACTTTTTGATTTCCAATGCAGTTATGACTTAAATACTTTGAAAGTGAAGTGTGGATGATTACAGTTGGGTAGTCTAATAGGCTTGTAGCTGTAGGGATGTGTCTATGGGTAGGGTGGTGGAAATGGTCGTACACTGCTTTTAATGGACCTTATGTTTAAAGAGGGCTATAAATAATGGGGTTGGGTCCATTTCAAAGCTCTGCCAGATCTGGGCTCTCTTTGTTCAATGTTGGTTTTCTCAATTGTTCTTAGGGCATTAAACAACGTACAACAGTCAGCAGGGGAGGAAAATTGAATGTTCTTATCTCTCGTTGTTGGAATTCTCCATGTTCTGTTCCCCACTAGGAAATTTTGGTTTCAATATAACCATGAGTTGTTGTTAATGTTATTTCTGCATGGTTTCACTGCTTTTCTTTTGTGGGTTTGGAAGATCAATAATCAATAAGTTTTGGATATTTGTTAGGATATCAAAATAATTTTTTTACATAAAAACAAAGTATTTAATACATTAAAGAATAAATTTTTTTATTTTAATATCTTTAATAAGTACTTTTAACAAAGCTCATAGTCAATAATCACGTGACAGAAAAAAAGAAAGATTAGAAAAACAAATGAATTTTTTATAATAAAATATAAAATTAGAAGAGGAAAAAAAAATTGGATCATGGTCTACTCCAGCTATGAACTGTCAACAAATGAGCATCCACAAAGGGATACGAAATAATGGAAGGTTAAAAAAAATCCAAAAAAATGATGATGACTTTTGATCAATGTAACAGCAGATTGACTTTTGCAGTAAAATGAATCTAATGGGTCGTCTTCATATTGAAATCTTTGGGATTTTCTTGTTTTGTAGTGTAGCATTACTAGGTATCAAAAGGGCATGTACTGGGTCCATGTGTTGAGTCATCTTGCTCACAGCTGAGTAGTCACCAATTCACCTTGTGCCTGCCTTAGCCATATTGCCACCATTCTCCTTGAGCTCCTGCTCTTCTTTTTAAGTCTGTCTGTAACAAACTGCTTCTGTTTTTCTCTCATCAAAACACGACACAGAAAGCCACATGATAGGTTACATACAGGTTCATAAGGCTCAGTCTGAAGGCTAGCACTAGCTACATCCTCCAAGGGCATGTTTGTCTAATAATAATAATAATTATTATTATTATTATTATTATTTGTAAGACCTAAATGTGTCTTCATACCTTTCTGATTGATTCTGTATCGGCATCGGCATTTACCTTAGTCACATGTATTTCTAGTGAGATTAAAAGTTTATACTATAAGTAAAATCTGTTCACCATAGAATTTATTTTGTCAACTAATCCACACGATAGATATCCTTTTTCTTTGTTGAATCGAAGGACACTATGGCTTTCTGATTAAAAAATTTGAATCACTTTTTTCTTTAGTGTACAAGAAGGGCCGAAGCCCAAACAAAACATGCAAAGCAAACTTTTTTTTAAGACAAAAATAAATCGACTTAATCTTTAATAGACTTCTTAGTTACAAAAGTAAAAAGAGTTGGGTAGTCATAAACTTATGGTAAACATGACTCATTTTAAGATCTCAACTCATTTCGTGTTGGGAAGAAAATTTTATAGCTCTCCTCTCATAAAGTATGTTTAGGGATCAAACACAAATCTTTTCTTGAGAGGAGTATATCGCTTCTATTATTCTTCTTTCACGAGGAAATGATTTAATTTTGATTCATAGTTAACTTACATTTTTTTTAATTATCACTAGTTATGTGTTTTCAGATTAAACATTTTTAGTGAAATAACAATATTTGATTACAAAATAATATCTTTTTTTTGTCTGAGATTACAAAATAATAATTTTAAAAAAAAGTTTTCTAACATAAAATGATAATGGAGCTGGTTACGCTAACATGTATGAATGGGTTGCAATTGGGCCACCTAACTACTTTCCAAGACCAGACAGAATATTATGGATATGTGTCGCCGTTATATGTTTTTTTTTTAATTCATTTTTATTGTTTTTTTAGTTCCTAATTCGTTTTTATTGTTAAAATTGATCATTAATTAATCTAATATCAAGGGTTTTGGTGGTTTCATTCTAGTATAATTGACTTTTTTCCCGTTAATTGAAGTAGATATATATTTGATATCGGAGAATCTTCATAATTTATTAAAGTTCAAGGCGTTTCTGTTTTAACCTTTTTTAAAATTCTAACAAATAAATTGCACATCAATTAAAATTTAAGGAATTTCTTTTTATATTTTAGTGGTTGTAATAGAAGTAGATTATGATTCCATATAAACCTTATCTTCAAATCCTAAAGTCGCCACTTAGAGTAGAACTTTTACATATCCATCATTCTCGATTTGGAATTGAATAAGCAATTGCTAATGATATTTGCACATCAAAATAATTACGTCATTGCTTACATTTTACTTGTTTACGAAGTAAAAGGTAAAGGGAGCGTGTGTTGAAACGTGTGTTTTACTTGTTTTATTACTTAAAAAGAAAGTAATGTAATAATAATGTGTAAATATCATTACTTAATATTTAGAGACTAAAATTAGGGTGCAATGATAAAATAAAAAATGAAATTGCGTAAGTAATTACTTGCACTAAAAAATAGATACAGAAATTGTTAGAATTATGAGTCATGAGAGTATTTCAAACTTAGTATGCCAATGTGTGGTTATGCCCAAGACTTAAATTCCATATTGCCTAAATATAACTCTTGAGAAGTGTTTAACTATGAACATGGTTCATTGATAATTATCATATGGTATTGAAGTAGGATCGTCGACTTGATCTTAGCTTAATACACATTCTTATCATTTTCGGTTTTATAAAGTAGCTCAAATACTATTGCCCACACCAATATTTCTAAAAAAAAGTAAAGATTCTAATATTTAGAGACTAAAAGTAGGATGTAGTGACAAAATAAAAATTTCCATCATGTACTAAGCCACCTATTTGTTGTAAGGAGCAAAAATGGAAGCACTCTGGTGCCTCCTCTGGTTTCCTTTGAGTCTAGCACTAGCAGGTGGACAATTGGTAGATGGAGACACCCTTAGAGATCTCAGAGCTCAGAACTGTTGGAGTAGCAGAGAATGAGAGCAGCCTCCATCAACAGAACATGTTGGCTCCTCCTTCAAAGGATGTAGAAACTTAGTCATTTGCCATCAGAATGTGTTGAAGGCAAGCCGATGTAGAGATTAAATGTACGTATCAATTTTAAAAACTTGAGATAGTGTTAGTGTCTCTCTCTCTCTTTTAATATACTCATACTAAGTAGTATAACAAAATAGAAATCAATGCTTTATGGGAATTCCATATTAAGAGTGAGTTTCAATTAAGACTTATCAACATTCAAAATCATGTTGAGGGTGATTGCCACTTAACATCAACTATATACTCTATCAATTAGCCATTGTCACGACCGATTTAATCGCGGCGAAATAGCAACTTAAACTAAAATTAATTAAGTTTAGGAGTCGCTACCAATTTTATTTTATTTTTATTAGGAAAAATTGGAAAACCCAAGAAAAACAGTCTTTGAAACCAGATTGAATTCGGGAGTCGCTTATGTGTAGGGAAGGATGGAAACTTAATCCCACAACACCCCTAACACACCCATCCTAAGACAGTACCTTAAATTAATTATGCAAATTATTAATAATTCTTGAAAATATTTGTTTTACCCCTTTCGTAAAAAATATAAAATAAATAAATAAATTATGAAAATTTAACTTTTGGCTTGACAAATTGGAGTCCCGCTCCTACGTATCCTCAGTGCAATGAGGAATTCAAAATCACGTAGTTCTTTAAAAAATATTTACGGGTTGGTTGATTTTATTATAAAAAATAACTTTAAAAATTTGAATCAACAATGATCGTGCTTTCGATTATTCAAATTAAGAATTAAATAGGTGAAGTTCAATCACGCTAGACGTCACCCATTGATTATCAAGTTTGTTACAAAATTTTTATTTAAAATTATCAATTAATGGTGATTTAACTTAAAAATTGAAAACATGATAATAATTTAAATATAATATAAATAATAATAATAGTAACAATAATAATAATAATAATAATAATAATAATAATAATAATAATAATAATAATAATAATAATGATAATGTAAACCATCATTTGTCATGACTCGACATTTACAAAATATAAGGGTTAGCAAGTCATCGCATGACTCGATAACCCATATTATTATTATTATTATTTTTAAAGAAATCAATTATTTTTGTTTTATTTTTACTTTTACCATTTTTTAGCCCAATGACCCTACTACTTAAAAAAGAAAAAAAAAGCTGATCGAGAAAATAATTGGGGCCTTACGAAAAGCAAAACGAAGAGGGGGGTTTTCTTTTTTGCTTTGGAACGTTTTTTTTTTTCTTACGGAGAGAACAGAGATGCGGTGGTCACGGGGAGGAGCACCGAGAGAGGAGGGAGGAGCAGCTCACGACCCTAACGGTGGCGTGTTGGAGTTCGGCCGCTCGGATCTCGTGCGTGGGACGGCCGGTGCAGCGCGCAGTTCGCACTTTTCACGGTGATTCGCGCAACGAGTGGCATATGGTCACCGGATCGGGTGGTTGGGCGGTGTAGTTCGACGGTGAAGGGCGCAATTGGTTGTGGAATGATGGAGGCTTGGTTTAATGGAGGATTTCGTGGTGGTTTCGTGACGAGGGGTATTTGGCGAGGAAGGTGATGACTTCGTGGCGGAGGGTGTTTTGCTAATTCTTTGCAAAAATTTGCTATGGAGAGAATAATATGGCTATGTAGGCGATGTGTAAGTGAGGCTAGGTGAGAGTATGTCGTTCTTAGTATATGTTCGATGTATGGGTTAGGTGTTTTATAGGAGAGGATTAGGTCGAGGTGTTTGAGTTAGAATGTGATTAGGAGTTTTTGTTTAGGATAAGTGATGGGAGGTTTAGGATAAGTTTGTTTAGGATGAGTTTGAGTTAGGATGGGTTTATGATAGGATAAGTTTGTGTTAAGATGGGTTTGATGATAATTGCCAAGGTTGGTTTAGGATAAGTTTGTGGTAGGATGAGTTATGGTTAGTTTAGGATAGGTTTGTTTGGGATGGTTAGGATAAGTGCTTAGGGATTAGGATAACTGATGAGGTTTATTTAGGATAAGTGCTTAAGTTTAAGTGTGAGGATAACTGATGGGTTGTAAGTTAATGGGTTATGGGTTAACGGATTGGTTTATGGGTTAATAGATCCATGGGGTTGAAAGATTTTTTTTTTATTCACAAAATATCCCGAACAAAATTGGGTGTTCACAGTTGCCCCTCTTTACTTGTTTCTTACTAGATAAAAAGAATAACCGTAGTTTTTCATTTTATCATGGTAAGGAACGAGTAAAGACATGAACTCAAATTTTGTTCGGGAGCGAAAAGAAACAAAACAATGCAAAGAGCGATGCGCTCAATGATAGAAACTTAAAAGACAGGGAGCTGATGCGCTCAAAAGCAAAAGACAGGAATTTAAAATGCATGGAATACATGGAGCCGATGCGCTCAATAGCACTTAAAATGCATGGAACCGATGCGCTCAAAGAAATTAACAGAAATTTAAAATGCATGAAATGCATGGAGCCGATGCGCTCAACAGAACTTAAAATGACAATAGGCAACTGAGTCCCCGAATTTAAAAGGCAATGGGCAACTGAGTCCCGGAATTTAAAAGACAATGGGCAACTGAGTCCCGAAATTTAAAAGACAATGGGCAACTGAGTCCCAAAATTTAAAAGACAATGGGCAACAGAGTCCTAGAATTTAAAAGACAATGGGCAACAGAGTCCTAGAATTAAAAAGACAATGGGCAACAGAGTCCCAAAATTAAAAAGACAATGGGCAACAGAGTCCCAAAATTTAAAAGACAATGGGCAACAGAGTCCCAAAATTTAAATGACAATGGGCAACAGAGTCCCAGAATTTAAATGACAATGGGCAACAGAGTCCCAGAATTTAAAAGACAATGGGCAACAGAGTCCCAAAAGACAAATTTTAAAGACAATGGGCATCTTGACCCAAAAAGATATTCTTTTTCTTTTATATTTTCTCTTTTTTTTCTCTCTCTTTTTCTTTTTCTTTCTTTTTTTTTTTTTCTTTTTTTATTTTTTCTTATTTTCTAATTTGTTTTAAAAAAAAAACATTTGAACCAAAGATGACTTTGGAAAGCTTTGACCAATCAAACCCCTCGTTCACGTGCTTTAGCCCGTTGGTCCTGATAACTTTAGTCCTCATCCTTTCTTTCCTTTTTCTTCTTCTTTTTCTTTCCTTGTTTGCCACTCTCAACTCTCCTTTTGAGAAATGAAATGATCATCTCTTGTCATGAACCCTTGCTTGGTGAGTCCTTGAGAGAAAATTTTACTCCAGTATTTAACTTTGTCCCTCATCCAATTGATTATCTGCAACTGCTTGATTACTCAATCATCATATCTTCTCTTTAATCCTTCAAAATTTTGCCCCAGTATGGCCAATTGAACAAAATTGCCCCAGTTTGGTGAACTTTTCAAGGGGCTTCAGGCCATTTTCCTATTTATTTGCTGCAGCTTTTGCTTAAACCGCCATTTCTGGTTTTCAGTCTAACGGGCTCTTTTCCCTTTTTGCTTAGGTACTTCTTGTTTCTGGATTATCCACTGGGATACCATTTTTCCTTTTAATTTGAACTTCTAAATTCTTTTCAGTCTGAATTGTTCATCAAAGAATTGTCATTAGATGGTCAAATCATAATATTGTACTCATATCCACCTTACCTGAAGCATTACATAACAGATAGACATGGATTAAAAGTACAACAGAACAGGAATTGACTAAGTGAACAACTTCTAGATTGGCCTTGGAAGTTTGACAACACAAAAGGGTATATATGGAATAAGACACAAACGATGGTATGTAACTCAAAGAAGAGTTGCCTTGATATGGATTGGCTTGATCCTCATGAAAACGATCTTTAGTTGCTCACTAGACATTATGACTAAGGATTTTTTCTACTGAACATCTACATCAAGTCAAATTGAACCAAATAAAAATTTGTCCCAGTTTAGGATTGAATAGAATAAGGCTAACACTCACTCTAGTGACCGAAAGATTTATCCCAGTGTTGGTCAATCGAACCAAGGAAAAGAAAAATTGCCCCGCTAGTCAAATCGAGCAGGGGTAGACACTTGTCCTAGTGTAAGGCCCAAATTGAACCAAAGAGAATTTTATCCCAGTTTAGGACTGAATTGAATAGAACAGGAACTCGCTCTAGTGACCAAAAGATTTGCCTTAGTGTAGGTTAAATTAAACTAAAGAAAAGAATGTCCCAGTGTAGGGCCAACTCGAACATGGTAGAAACTTGCCCTGGTGAAAGTCTTTTTTTTTTCTTGCCTTTCCTTTTTTTTTTTTTAAGAGCGATGAACTGGATACTTAGATGAGTGTAACCTTTATCTCAAAATTAAAGTTAACGAAATGACAACAACCTTTCATTGATCGAATGGACTTTTGAGGCTTGTAACATGGCCAAGGCTACGGGGGTTATGAAGGAAAAGATATAAGGTTCAAACAAGTATTTAGGGTTGAATGAGACTAAGGATCATTGACCAAAACTAAACTTATTCGTCAATCGCTTTTATGCGCTTTTAAGCACACCTTTCTTTTATTGTTCTCTATTTCCTCCCATTTCATTTTATTTTCTTTCTTCTTTTTTTCTCTTCTCTCTTTTCCTTTTCTTTTTTATTTTTTTTGTTTTTTTTTTCATTTTTTTTACTTCTTCCCCTTTCACTTTATTCTTTCTTTTTCATTATACTTCAAAATAGTCACCACGACAATCAACATTTGTCTTGTACCTAGTGTAGGGGTGATCCTTATCCAAGGTTTATTGAAGAAATTTTCAAGCTCAAAAGGGTAACGAGGATAAAAATGATGAAATTTTGTAAAAGATAGAAAAAATGGCCAGGTCTTCATTTTCAAATCATGATTGTTTATTTTCAAAACTTTAATTTTGAGACAAAAGATAGTGCGCACCAAGTGATTACTTCTTTGCTCCCTTTTTCCTTTTTGATTCTTTTTTCTTTTTTTTTTTTTTTCTTTTTTTTTTTTTCTCTTTTCAAAAGACACTTGCACTCGAGGACTTTATTGACATCTACCAAACTGGGATTGCCAAGAATTGGATAAAAGGAAGACACTTTGCAAAAATGAAACATCATAAATGTCAAGAAAGATAATGTGATGGAAAAGAAAAGAAACAATGTACCCATGCAAATTTATTACATTAATGCTTCAAGAAAGTTATCATAAGTTCAAAACCCAAATGATTTTATTGATCGAACAAGCATAGGGTTGATAAAACCATCGTTTCATGGTAACTACTTGATAAACAAATCAATATCACCCCGTGTTGGATGACTCTAAGGTATTGTTTATAAACCACCACTAAGTTGAACTTTCTGAGATTTCCTTGATCAACTATTCTAAACATTTACCCCATTCCTTCCACCATGATTAGGAATTGGGTTGTTGACAATATCGGGTCCAGCCTCCTCTTGGATATCAAGCTTCCCATAAGCAATTAACTTCCTCACTTTCTTGTCTTAAAAGCTTCACGTCTTCAATGGAATGCCCAGAAGCATCCATGTGAAATTTACAAGTCAAATTTGGGTTATGCCAACTCGGGAATGGTGACTCCATGGGGCGCACAGGACTTCCCGAAATTAAATGGGTATCATAGAGCCTTTGGAATAACTCTGCATTCGAAATGGACAATCTTGGGAAAGGAGGTAGGCCTTGGGGACGAAAACGACCTTGATTTTGGAAGTTTGGTCGAGGCTGTGGGTGATTTGGGAAATTTTGTGAAGCTGCAGGTGGATATTGGGTATTGGTTGGGCGAGCTGGTGCGTATGGTTGAGGTACATGAACATTGTTGATTTGGAGTGGCCGGGTTTGAGGTGCATTTATGGGAGGGGCGGTTAGGCCAGGTAGATGAGACGGTGCAGAAGGGTAAGTGTTTGAGTTATATGGGGGTGCTCGATAGGCGGGTAGGATGGAGAATATCGGGGTTGTGAAGGTTGTTGACTTTGCGGATAGCTCACTGCTCAAAGTGGAAAATTCCTTCTTGAAACTACCTTCATTATTGCCAATTGGCAATTTTCAAACTTTACCAGAATTTCAATCCTCTCTCCAGCAGCAATTAATTCAGCAAAGTCTTGGTAAGCAGCACCTGCCATTGTCCCAACATAGGGAGCTTCTAAAGTCCCTAAGAAGTATGAGCACATTTCTGTCAAAGTTAACGGCGGTTGCACTTGAGCTGCGAGAGTTCTCCACCTCTGGGCATATTGCTTGAATGTCTCTTCATTTTCCTTCCGTAGTGTTCCCAACTGCTCTCGGGTTGGGGCTGTATCCAAATTAAATTGATACTGTCCCATAAACAAATTTGCCCAATCATCCCAAGAGGAGATTTTCGAAAGGTCCTGTTGGATACACCACTCTAGAGCAGGCCCAGACAAACTTTCATGAAAAAAATTGACGAGGAACTTCCAATCCCTTGACCAAATGGACATTTTGGTAATGTAAGTTTTTAGATGGAAAAAGGGATTGGTGCTCCCATCATACTTGACAAATTCTGGGACTTTGAAATCCTTGGGGATGACGATGTTAGCAGTGGGGCACAATTCTTCTATCCCAAGGGGACCGTAGGTGCTAGGACCCTTGATCGCTTTAATTTGCTCCTCCATCTTTTCCATCCACTCTTCTTTCATCTTATCATTCTGAACAGTTGTGTGCCCATTACTTAGAAATCCGGTTGGCATCTGAATGGACATATGTGGTGGTTCCCACGTAAACTCGGTGTTACCATGGACCTCATTTCGAGTACCTTCCAATGAATGAAATCTTTCTCCAATGGGAATCACTACTGATGTCGTGTTTAAGGTTCCTCCCACATAAGGTATCTCAGTAGTGACTCCAAGGTTTGTCCTCATGGAAGTGGTATTCAGTGGGTGTGAGTGTGCCCCGGTTACTCCTGCACCTCCAACTGCCCCCATCAAGGTGAGGGTCTCCCTCATGGCTAACAACATTTCCTCCATTCTTCTTTGAGACTCTGTCACTTCATTCATCCTTCCTTTCACTTCATCCATTTCCAAACTTAGGTTCCTGCCTTCATTTTCAGCTGCCATCACTGCAAGCAACTTTGTTTGAGCCCTTGTATTGTGAACACGGGTTTGATTGGTGTCTTCTTTCCTTAGTCGTGCAATGGTTGCTGAACACGGTAACATCATACAAAGAATGAGAGGAAATGAATGAGATTAATGTCATGCATAAGATGAAATGAAAACATTTTTTAAATGCTTGGAATGAAAATGCATGATTTATTTTTTTTATTTTTTTTAGAATGCTAAAGATGCCATGAAAATGAAATTTTTTTTTTATGAGAATGCATGATTTATTTTTTAATTTTTTTAAAATGCTAAGGATGCCATGAAAATACATGATTTTTTTTATGAGAATGCATGATTTTTTTTTTAAAAATGCTAAGGATGCCATGAAAATGAATGATATTTTTTATTTTTTTTAAGAATGCTATGAGTGTCATGAAAATGCATGATTATTTTACTTTTTTTTTTTTTAAGAATGCTAGGAATGTAATATGATTTTTTTTTTTTTTAAGAATGCTAGGAATGACATGAAAATGCAAGATAATGTATTTTTTTAAGTTTTTTTTTTTTTTTGCAAGAATGGATGGCATGAAGAAAGAAGAAATGTACGCTCCCTTTGTGTCCTAATGGGATTGCCTTAAACTTGAGACTCTATCCTAAAGATCTAAGAGTTCTTCGATCCGTGAGAACTTTCATTGGGTGGCTCTTACGTTTAAAGGTCTCTAGAGCCAAGTCCTATTTCGAGAATGTTGACCACGAAATAAGGGTAAACCACTAGGTGTGGGACATTCATGAAAAAGGCACACTCTAGATGAGGTTTTCACGATAACCAAATAGGAAGTACATCCAAAATGGCTACCACTCTTGTCTACTTAACTTAGGCTTCACTCGGACCGGGTATAGGGCCCCACTCGAATGTGTGTGATAAACGTGTAAGTGCGGTGGGTGTAAGGAGCATATAAATAGTTACAATCTTAAGACTATCCATATCCTGCAAAACAAAGCAACAAACAAACTCCAAAAGTTTTCTACCCTAAAGTTTAGAGAATAAAACACTTAACTATTAAAAAAAATCAAATAAAAAAAATAAAAAAATGGTAAAACAAATACATAAAGATCAAATATTCGCATAACCAACTTGTATAGGCTTGACTCTCAAGTATCCTCAAATGAGTCGCCATCCGTCGCGACCGATTTAATCAATAAATAGCAACTTAAATTAAAATTAATTAAGTTTAGGAGTCGCCACCAATTTTATTTTATTTTTATTAAGAAAAATTGGAAAACCCAAGAAAAACAAAAGATTTGAAACCGATTGAATTCGGGAGTCGCTTTGTGTAGGGAAGGATGGAAACTTAATCCCACAAAGACTCTAACACACCCATCCTAAGACTAGTACCTTAAATTAATTATGCAAATTATTAATAATTCTTGAAAATATTTATTTTACCCTTTCGTAAAAAATATAAAATAAACAAATAAATTATGAAAATTTAACTTTTGGCTTGATGAGAATTGGAGTCCCGCTCCTACGTATCCTCAGTGCAATGAGGAATTCAAAGTCACGTAGTTCTTTAAAAAATATTTCGGGTTGGTTGATTTTATTATAAAAAATAACTTTAAAAATTTGAATCAACAAGCCGTTGGCTCGCTTATTCAAATTAAGAATTAAATAGGTGAAGTTAAGCGTCACGCTAGAGACGTCACCCATTGATTATCAAGTTTGTTACAAAATTTTTATTTAAAATTATCAATTAATGGTGATTTAACTTAAAAATTGAAAACATGATAATAATTTAAATATAATATAAATAATAATAATAGTAACAACAACAACAACAACAATAATAATAATAATAATAATAATAATAATAATAATAATAATAATAATAATAATAATAATAATAATGATAATGTAAACCATCAAGTTGTAAAACTCGACGTTTACAAAATACAAGGGTTAGCAAGTTGTCGCAACTCGGATAACCCATATTATTATTATTATTATTTTAAAAGAAATCAATTATTTTTGTTTTATTTTTACTTTTACCATTTTTTAGCCCAATGACCCTACTACTTAAAAAAGAAAAAAATTGATCGAAAAAAATAATTGGGGCCTTACGAAAAGCAAAACGAAGAGGGGTTTTCTTTTTGCTTTAGAACGTTTTTTTTTTTCTTACGGAGAGAACAGAGATGCGGTGGTCACGGGGAGGAGCACCGAGAGAGGAGGGAGGAGCGGCTCCGACGACCCTAACGGTGGCGCGTTGGAGTTCGACGGGCTCGGATCTGTGCGTGGGACGGCCGGTGCAGCGCGCAGTTCGCCTTTCACGGTGATTCGCGCAACGAGCGGCGTGCGGTGGTGTTCTATGGTCACCGGATCGGGTGGTTGGGCGGTGTAGTTCGACGGTGAAGGGCAGCTGGTTGTGGAATGATGGAGGCTTGGTTTAATGGAGGATTTGGTGGTGGTTTCGTGACGAGAGGGTATTTGGCGGAGGAAGGTGATGACTTCGTGGCGCAGGGTGTTTTGCTAATTGCTTTGCAAAAATTTGCTATGGAGAGAATAATATGGCTATGTAGGCGAAGTGTGTAAGTGAGGCTAGGTGAGAGTATGTCGGGTTCTTAGTATATGTTCGATGTATGGGTTAGGTGTTTTATAGGAGAGGATTAGGTTGAGGTGTTTGAGTTAGAATGGATTAGGAGTTTTTGTTTAGGATAAGTGATGGGAGGTTTAGGATAAGTTTGTTTAGGATGAGTTTGAGTTAGGATGGGTTTATGATAGGATAAGTTTGTGTTAAGATGGGTTTGATGATAATTGCCAAGGTTGGTTTAGGATAAGTTTGTGGTAGGATGAGTTATGGTTAGTTTAGGATAGGTTTGTTTGGGATGGTTAGGATAAGTGCTTAGGGATTAGGATAACTGATGAGGTTTATTTAGGATAAGTGCTTAAGTTTAAGTGTGAGGATAACTGATGGGTTGTGAGTTAATGGGTTATGGGTTAACGGATTGGTTTATGGGTTAATAGATCCATGCGGTTGAAAGATTTTTTTTTTATTCACAAAATATCCCGAACAAAATTGGGTGTTCACAGCCATAAATATTTATCTCAATAATCAAACTAATACTTTGTACTCACTTGGAAAGTATCAATTGATTTCATGCGATGATGTAGATACGCATAGACTCTCACTAATTACAAATATATATCATGCTTTTCAATTTGATGTACTAATAAGTAGAAAACATGGTTTAAAACTTTAAATCGTATATTTGTGCATTCAAATCTTGCTTGTGGCTGTTCTTATTCACTACTAATAATTGTACTATTGTAGGCTATAATGTGCAGTCATCACAATATATAATCCTTGTTCATTTGTCTATATATCTCTTTCCCTTTCTATTTGATGTGACTCAAACGTGAAAACAATCAAAACATACAAAGCATGCATGGCAGCGACGTTGCTTTTGCTTACACCAAAAACTGCAATTACTCTAATCTGCCAAGTCACTAGCTAGTAGTTGCGCACACTATATGAATGCGCAATTCCATCCTTATTGATGTATCTATGGAGCATGACTATGTCTTCCAAATCTAATGCGACTCTAATTAGGAAGATGTAACATTTCATTAGGACACGTATCTGTCGTTATCAAAGATCATATTCACAAGACATTCTTGTATATTGAATTTATCTTAGTCTCGGCTTATTTAAAGTAGTAACATGAAATTAAAGAGGGTCATAAATAAGATATTGATTATTTAGTGTCAATCTCACACTATATTACTCACACCAATATTTCCAAAAAAAAATGGAAAGATTCTAATATTTAGAGACTAAAATTAGGATGTAGTGACAAAATAAAAAATTTCATCATGTACTAAGCCGCCTATCTATTGTAAGGAGAAAAAATGGAAGCACTCTGGTGCCTCCTTTGGTATCCTTTGAGCCTAGCACTAGCAGGTGAACAATTGGTAGATAGAGATGTTGATGTAGCTGAGATTTTTTATGTACACTAGTATTTTATGATGTGTAATATTATATTATATATTAATTAGTTGTTGAATGATGTTTTGACTAAGTGTATGGTGACCCATACCTATTGGAGAATGTCTTTGTGATAAGTTAGGAGTAGTTGACAGAGTCATATGCTTAGTTTATGTGTGAAAGTTTACTATATTATGTATCAGAAATTTATTGCAAACTGAGTATGAATCAATTCACGTTTTATGAACTTTGTTGAGTGCTTATAATTGGTATCAAGAGCTCTCAATTCTTGAGGGACGTGCGAGAGAAAACTTGAGAGAAAATTAGAGAGGAAATAAAGGAGTAAAACTAGAATATACAGTGAGAGAAAACCAGAAACTTCACCAGAAAACCCAACCTTTTCTTGATGGCTTCAACTAATATTCCACTACCTACACCTCCTGTGTTTACAGGAAAAAACTATGAAATCTGGGCTGTGAAAATGAGGACTCAATTGAGAGCCTATGATCTTTGGGATATGATGGAAATAGGTGCTGAACCACCACCTTTGCAAGCAAATTCCACTATTGCTCAATTGAGATATCACAGCGAGCAGGTTTCCAAAAGAGCTCAGGCTCTTACCATCCTGCACTTAGTTGTGAATGATGATATCTTTATGAGAATCTCAAATTTGAAGACAGCAAAGCAAGTTTGGGAAAAGCTTGAGGAGGAATTCTTTGGAAATGAGAGAACCAAGTAGATGTAGGTTCTTAATCTCGAAAGAGAGTTTGAAGCCTTGAAGATGAATGAGTCTGAAATCATAAAAGATCTCATGTCCGAGCTTATAAGAGTTGTGAATCAGATCAAATTGATGGGAGAAGAACTTCTTGACAGCAAAATTATAGAAAAAGTTTTGGTGGTTTTACCTGAAAGGTTTGAATCCAAGATTTCTTTATTTGAAGAGTCAAAAGATCTTTCTACGATAAGCTTGACAGAGCTAGTAAATGCTCTTCAAGCTCAATAACAAAGAATACTTCTTAGACAAGAGGAAGAAATAGAAATAGCCTTGAAAGTCAGACACGAGGGAAAAGTTGTAGCAGTCAAAGGGGAAAATAGATTTGTTGGAGAGCATTTTGGAAAAGATTCAAAGAAGAAGGAAAGATTTTAAAAATTTGAAATATTCAAAAGAACTGGTCACAAGGAGAGTGATTGTTGGTACAAAGGGAAAACACCACCACCAATCCAATATAGATACTACAATAGAAATGACCATATTGAGAGGTATTGTAGATTGAAGTAGCAATAGCAAAATCAACAAAGTCAAACATCTCAGAAGGCTAATGTTACTGAAACTGAAGCTCTGATGAAGAACTATTATTCATGGCCAAGACTACAAGGAGTTTAGAGGATGGTGACACTTGGTTCATTGATAGTGGTTGCACTCAACACATGACAAACAAACCAGAATTTTTCTCAAAGCTGGAATCAACTGTAGGATTAGTAAAGATTGGAAATGGAGACAAAGTTGCTATCATTGGCAAAGGAACTATGGGGATTGATACTGCAACAGGTATCAAATATATTTCTGTTGTTCTTTTAGTACCTGAACTTGATCAAAACCTGTTGAGTGTAGGTCAAATGATGCAAAATGGTTACTCCTCGTTGTTTAAAGAAGGGAGTTGTGTGGTTACTGATGCTGATGGTCATGAATCATTTGAAGTAAAGATGAGAAAAAGAAGTTTTCCTATAAATTGGAATTTAATTACTGAACAAGAGTGTAAAATAAACAAGACTGAACTTGATTCTAAGCTTTGACATAAGAGATTTTGCCACTATAATTTGAAATCCATTCAGCTTGCTTAAAAGCAAGAGTTAGTCAAAGATCTGCCTAATATTCAAGTATATTCAGGAGTGTGTGAAGGCTATCAACTTGATAAGCAACATAGATTATCTTTTCCTAGTTTACCTACATAGAGAACAAGTGAAAAGTTTCAATTGGTTGACTCGGATGTTTGTGGACCTATGAAAACTATCTCACTCAATGGCAACAAATATTTTATTCCTTTCATAGATGATTTTATAAGAATGACATGGGTTTACTTTCTTAAGAAGAAATCTGAAGTTTTCTATAAATTGGAATTTAATTACTGAACAAGAGTGTAAAATAAACAAGACTGAACTTGATTCTAAGCTTTGACATAAGAGATTTTGTCACTATAATTTGAAATCCATTCAGCTTGCTTAAAAGCAAGAGTTAGTCAAAGATCTGCCTAATATTCAAGTATATTCAGAAGTGTGTGAAGGCTGTCAACTTGATAAGCAACATAGGTTGTCTTTTCCTAGTTTAGCTACATGGAGAACAAGTGAAAAGCTTCAATTGGTTGACTTGGATGTTTGTGGACCTATGAAAACTATCTCACTCAATGGCAACAAATATTTCATTCATTTCATAGATGATTTTATAAGAATGACATGGGTTTATTTTCTTAAGAAGAAATCTGAAGCTTTTCTTGTTCTTAAGAAATTTAAAGCCTTTGTTGAAGCTCAAAGTGGCTATTTCTTGAAGAAAATCAGAACCGACAATGGCAAGGAGTATACTTCTATTGAATTTAATAAGTTTTGTGATGATTTGGGAGTTGAGCACTAGCTTATAGTGATCTATTCACCGCAGCAGAATGGAGTAGCATAAAGAAAAAATAGATCAGTTCTTGAAATGGCTAGATGTATGATTTTTGAAAAGAAATTGCCAAAGTCCTTTTGAGTAGAGGCAGTAAAAACTGCTGTATACCTCCAAAACAGGCTTCCTTGACAAGGGCAATACAGGGGATGACACCTATTGAGGCTTGGGGAGGCATCAAACCATCCATTAAGCATCTAAGAGTGTTTGGTTCACTTTGCTATATTCTATGTACCAGATGTGAAAAGAAGCAAATTGGATGAAAAGGCAAAAAAATGAATTCTAATAGACTATAGCTCACAATCTAAGGACTATAAAATCTATAACATTGACTCAGGAAAAGTTCTCATTAGTAGAGATGTTAAAGTGGATGAAGATGCTTGTTGGAATTGGGAGACTTCTCAAGTTGATAGGTATTCAATTTTGCCTTCTCTTGAGAATAAAAATGAAGACCAAGATAAAGATGTTGATGATGAGTTTGTTGTAAGAGGTACAAGATCTCTCTCTGAAATTTATTAGAGATGTAAGTGTTGTACTTGAACCTACAAGCTATGAAGATGCTAGCAAGGTGGAGGAATGGAACTAAGCCATGAAGAAGGAGATAACTACCATTGAGAGCAATAAGATTTGGCAGCTGGTTGACAAACCTGAAGACAAGAATCTTTTTGGAGTAAAATGAGTTTATAGGTTAAAGCTGAACCCCAATGGATCCATCAACAAATACAAGGCGAAACTTGTTATTAAAGGCTATGTTCAACAATTTGGAATTGACTATACATATACTTTTGCACTAGTAGTAAGAATGGATACAATTCGTGTTATTGTAGATTTGGCTGCATAAATGAAGTGGAAATTTTGCATTTAGACGTCAAATCAACATTCTTAAATGAAAGCCTAGCTGAAGAGATTTATGTAACTCAACCTAAAGGATTTGTTGTGGAAGGAAGTAAAGATAAGGTGTATAAGCTTCATAAGGCCTTGTATGGGTTAAAACAAGCTCTTAGAGCTTGGTACAGTAGAATTGACAACTACTTCTGCAATCAAGGCTTTAGGAGGAGTGAAAATGATACAATTTTTTATGTAAGAAGGTTGTTAGATGATGATTCTTTGATTGTCTTTTTGTATGTTGATAACAAGCAATAATCAACAAGAAGTGCAAAATTTTATGGAGGAAATGAAAAATCAGTTTGAAATGTCTAGCTTAGGAGAAATGAACTACTTTCTGGGCTTGGAAGTGCATCAATCAAAGGATGAGATTTTTTTGAATCAAGAGAAGTATGCTCATGAAGTATTGAAGAAATTTAGAATGGAAAATTACAAATCTGCTCCTACTTCTCTAATGCATAATATAAAACTCTCAAAGGAAGATAGAGCTAAAAAAATAGATGTTTCTCTTTACAGAAGCTTGATTAAAAGCTTGCTTTATCTTACTACATCTAGACCTGATCTTATGTATGTTGCTAGTCTGCTGTCAAGATTTATGCAAAGTCCTAGTAAGACATACTTTGTCGCAGCAAAGAAAGTGCTTAAATACTTGAGAGACACTACTCAGCTTGGAATTTGGTACAAACCCAGTGAAAGTGGAAGCTTATTGAGCTATGTTGACAGTGATTGGGATGGAAACCTTGATGACATGAAGAGTAATACTGGTTATACATTTTCCTTAGGCTCTGGCATATTCTCTTGGAATTCAAAGAAATAGGAAATTATAGTTCAGTCCACTGCAGAAGCTGAATATGTAGCAGCAGCAGCAGCAAACCAAGCTATTTGGTTAAGGAAAATTTTAAAGGATTTGGGAGTGCAAGAAGCTACAGAGATTAATTGTGATAGCAAATCAGTTATTGCTATTGCTAAAAATCCAGTTCAACATGGAAATACCAAGCATATTCAAGTGAAGTTTCATGCTATACGTGAAGTTGTTAAAAATCATGAGATTAAGCTAGTTCACTATTGTTTTGATCTTCAAGTTGTTGATATAGTCACTAAAGCTCTTCCTAGAGCTAGACTTGAAAGACTTAGAGAATTTCTTGGAGTGTCCATTAAAAATCTCAAGGAGGAGTGTTGATGCAACTGAGATTTTTTATGTACACTAGTATTTTGTGATGTGTAATATTATATTATATATTAATTAGTTGTTGAATGATGTTTTGACTAAGTGTATGGTGACCCATACCTATTGCATTGTCTTTGGGATAAGTTAGGAGTAGTTGACAGAGTTTCATGCTTAGTTTATGTGTGAAAGTTTACTATATTATGTATCAGAAACTTATTACAAACTGAGTATGAATCAATTCACATTTTCTGAACTTTGTTGAGTGCTTGTTGTAACATTCTAATACCAATATCCCAATATACATAGTGCACAAGGTGATACTTAGCATTACAACGTCACTACATACGTAATAACCCGATCATATATCCATAATGTTCATCGAAAACATTATAGATAGTCATATGAAATGCGAAAAACATATATCTCATAACATAATGCATACTTATATATATACAACATTAGCCTTAGCAAAAACTTACAATATTATATAACTCTTTACATTACAAAAGAAGTACTAATAAATACAACAGTTGTAATATAATCTATAAAGTTAATCTAATCTTTAGCTTCCTTTTTTTTCTTGTTCTAGAAAGAACTTTCACCTGAAATTACATGGCAACACAGTAGGGGTGAGAAACAATATTTCTCAGTATGAGTAAACCAAAACCAACCCTACATAACATATTAAACATAATCTTAATACATACTAAAAAGATATGTTTAAAGCAACTATAAGATTAAACTTAAACAACTAAAAAAACCAAGTTAACAGATATACATGTTTAGTCTAACTTAGAACCAAGATGTTAAACTTAGGAATACTGGTTTAGTGTATTATCTTGTAGTAAGTAGAGGGAAAGTTCATCCTCATATTACACATATCCTGGCACTATCGAGAAGTTCGGGCTGAATCCTTGTTCAAAAGAATCTTTTGGACTTCCCACTTATCTTTCTTAGCCTTAATGATGGTGCACAACATCAAAGGATACTTACAAAAATCAATACTACTAATCCTTCTCATCATACATGCATCTAAACACTACCTCATCACTCATTACTTTTAAGTGATATACATTACCACAAAAGTGCCCTAAGGTGTTACATACTTACCTAAAGTTAACCATAACTCTTGAATGCTCAAAAGTTTAAACTTTTTCTTTTATGCTAGAAACAATTTCTCTCTTGAAATTATATATATTTGTGTCTTAACATACCTTAGAAAACATACATAAATGATTCCAACTAGTCAAGAACTTGAAAACATAAAAAATGACATTTTTAGAGTTTCAGGACCTCACGTCGAGGCACAAATCTCAACAAGTCGCGACACCTAACTCTCGGGTTCTATACTAATGCACCTCACGCCTCGGTGTGACCTTCTCTACGCCACGGCACATGATGCAAAATAGCCTTACGCTGCGACGTGGCATTCTCACACCACGGCATGCTTAGCATAAACTAGGTTCTATAGAATTCTGCAGAATCATGGTATTGTTCCATTAGTTCTTTTCATGGATTTTGGCCATTCTAAAATAATTTCTAAGTGATTCTAAGTCCCTAATCAGTTCATTAACACATAGAAATCATTAATCACTAACTTAAACCTCTTAATTTGGATTATGAACCAAAATCCTATATACTTGACCTAAGACTTCATTTTGTGAATCAAGGGTCTAAATGAGATGTTCTAAGTTTCTAACTTCAACTTATATTATGAACAAGTCATACACAACCAATGAATCACATTCATGCAAGCCAAACACATCGAACACCTCTAGAATTTAATTTGACCTATTATGCACCAAATGTGCATCTATGGTGAAAATGAAATAAAGAGATGAAAATAGCTCTAATCCCCTACCTTGGTAGATGGATTGAAGTTTCAAACTTGGTTGATCTCAAACCTTGGCTTTGCCCTTGACTTTCCTCTTTTTCTCCTCCTTTTCTTTCTTCTTTCTTTCCTCTTGCTCTTTCAAATTTTTTGTTTCTAGTTTTTGAAACAAAAACAGTCGTGAGTGGGGCTTATAAAGGAGAAACAAAAGACTCATAAGGCCTTTAGGCCATAACTGATAAATCTCGATCTACTAAAAATACTTAGATTTTATTAAATCAAGATTTCTAATTTTCAACAACTTTAAAATAAATATTAAGATTCATTAAAATTGTTGCTTCATCATTATCTGATATTTTCATATCTGCTACTAGTCAATTCGACTATAAATAGACAACCAATATGCCTAAAAATGACAAACTAACTCAGTTTACCTTGAAACTTTAACTACATCTTGTTTCATAGATTTGTGACTTAAAAATAAATTATTCATATTTATTTTTCTCATCTAAGCAATTTATACTATTATCTGAGCCATTTGAAGCTATTTTTCACACTCTGAGTTGCAACAAAGTACCTAAACTAATTCAGTTTATCATAAAATTAAACATGCATGTTAAGCAAATCATATGCTACCTTTTGTACACATACACAAGTCTAACATGTTATTAAGGGTATTACACTTATGCTTACAAGAGACACCCTTAGATACCTCAAAGCTCAGAACTGATAGAGTAGCAAAGAATGAGAGCAACCTCCATCAACAGAACATGTTAGCTCCTCCTTCAAAGGATGTAAAAACTCAGTCATTTGCTATCAGATTGTATTAAGGAATAACTTAGCAGTTCCTTACTCCAACAACAATAGGAGCTCGATGAAGTCAAGGTTTATTGACATCAAGTTTCTAATTGTTAAGGAAAGAGTTCAGGATAGACAGATTTCTATAGAACATACAGGAACAGATTTTATGTTAGCTAATTCATTAACTAAGGGCTTGACACCTAAGGTTTTTTATGAGCATACTGCTCATATGAGTGTTATTCCCGAGGATACCTTAGTTTAGTGGGAGTTTTTTTTTTATGTTCTATGTTTTACTCTGGACATTGTGTTATTTGATTTTTTGCAGAATAAAGTTGATGATTTATGATTCTATTTTTGAACTTGTTTATGCTTTTTATATGCAACGTTAATGTTACATTTAAGAACTTTGGATTGATCTCACTAAGGACTAAAGAAAGACCAGTTGGAAATAGGCATGTCTGAGATCACATTGCATGCAATTTCTACGCTACTCATCCATATTTGATCTATGTCATTAAGTATATTGCTATGGTGATCATTGTAGTTTAGTTACGCTTGATTGTGATAAAAACTGTAGTGATTCCATAGCTAATATATGAGATGGACCATATTGTATTAAGGAGAAGTCTAAAGATAAATAACATACGGATGCGTGCCTAAAGAATTTGTAGTATAATTGTTTCAGGAATAATATGAAGCCCAAGTGAAAGATTGTTAGAAAATTTACGTTTCCTAATCAACGTTAGGCATCATATTTAATTGACAATTACATTATCTATTTAATTTATTAGGCTTGTTATTAAGTGATCTAATTTAGTGAGCTCGTAGACTTCACAACTTGATGTGGGCTTAATGAGTAGATATCATATTGGCCCGTTAGGAGATTATGGGAACCCTAATTAGTTAATATACGTTAGAAACAGTTATGGTCCCCAATATACCAAATCATAACTCAGATTCTCTTCTCCCCATCTAGAAGAAAGACGACAATCTTATTGAGGAGCTAAGGCGATTTGGTTGAGAGAGATCACAAACCACCCCCTTGTTCGTGATTGAATGCCACAAAAATTTCGCAACAGTTGACAATCAATAGCTATGGATCCAAGTATTTATGAAAATCCAAGAATCCTTGATAATCTAACATGATGTACATCCTAGGCCTTATGGTGTTTTGTTCTAGGGTGTATGCATCTAGAATTTGTTTTAAAGATTAAA
Organism: Ormosia semicastrata; assembly: GCA_029884595.1. Classification (NCBI taxonomy): domain Eukaryota; kingdom Viridiplantae; phylum Streptophyta; class Magnoliopsida; order Fabales; family Fabaceae; genus Ormosia; species Ormosia semicastrata. The sequence goes on along the minus strand of JAQQTO010000059.1, from coordinate 31,718,645 downwards.
GAACTAAAGAATCAATTTCTAACATTGTACACATACATAAGTCTAACATGTCATTAAAGGTATTGCACTTGTGCTTACAGGAGACACCCTCAGATATCTTAGAGCTCAAAACTGGTGGAGTAGCAGAGAATGAGAGTAGGCTCCATCAACAGAACATGTTAGCTCATCCTTCAAAGGATGTAAAAAGTCAGCCATTTGACATCAGAATGTGTTGAAGGCAAGCTGATCGATGTAGAGATTAAATGTACGTATCAGTTTTAAAAACTTGAGATTGTGTTAGTGTCTCTCTCTCTCTTTTAATATACTCATACTAAGTAGTATAACAAAATAGAAATCAAGGCTCTATGCAAATTCCATATTAAGAGTGAGTTTCAATTAAGACTTATCAACATTCAAAATCATGTTGAGGGTGATTGCCACTTCAAATCAACTATATACTCTGTCAATTAACCATAAATCTTTATCTTAATGGTCAAATTAATACTCTGTACTCACTTGGAAAATATCAATTGATTTCATGCGATGATGTAGATATGCATGGACTCTCACTAATTACAAATATATATCATGCTTTTCAATTTGATGTACTAATAAGTAGAAAACATGGTTTAAAACTTTAAATCGTATATTTGTGCATTCAAATCTTCCTTGTGGCTGTTCTTATTCATTACTAACAATTATACTATTTTAAGCTATAATGTGCAGTCATCGCCATATATAATCCGTGTTCATTTGTCTATATATCTCTTTCCCTTTCTGTTTGATGTGACTCAAACGTGAAAACAATCAAAACATACAAAGCATGCATGGCAGCGACGTTACTTTTGCTTACACCAAAAACTACAATTACTCTAATCCGCCAAGTCACTAGCTAGTAGTTGCACACACTACATGAATGCGCAATACCATCCTTATTGATGTATCCATGGAGCATGACTATGTCTTCCAAATCTGATGCAACTCCAATTGGAAAGATCTAACATTTCATTAGAACACATGTCTGTCGTTATCAAAAATCAGATTCACAAGACATTCTTGTATATTGAATTTATCTTAGTCTCGGCTTATTTAAAGCAGTAACATGAAATTAAAGAGGGCCATAAATAGAATATTGATTATATAGTGTCAATCTCACACTTAGATTTTCCTTTCATTTAAGTATGTCATGGCTAAATTAATCTTACTAGCAAAATGACATTTAATTTAGGGCTAAGTGTTGAAAAATTTTCCGTCAATGTTCTAATCTCAATATGGATAACTTCATTTAAACTAAATTGAAAAGACAAATAACCACTAAGTGCGACTTACTTGGTAAACTGAATTTTATATGAATGAATTTTATATATAATGTAAAGGTTTCAAACTTATTAGAAGCTCTTCGCGGCTAAAATCAAGTTGACATCTAAATGTAGATTAATTTCAGACTTTTAAATATGGAGACACCTCATGATGTTAAATTTTTTTGAAATATTATTCATTTTGAAAAAAAAAGAGAAATTATTGGAGAAACTTTGCGAACAAAGAGCTAATTAATTGGATTGATCTAATTCAATTTTGATATAACTAAAAATGAACTATACAAAATCGATCAATTCTCTCAATTTGAAAGAAAATCAGTCAGTTTTTTCCTTTTGATTTTTACCAAATTCAAATCGACCAAAATTTACTTGATTCAATAGGTTTTGATCGAAAAATTATTCTCATTTTCAACTGAACTTGTCAAGGACTCAAATTACCAGGTTTTTTAATCCTATCCAACCCGTTGAAGGGATGTAAATTTTACAACTACGAAACTAACCAATATTGTTAGATCAATCATTTATTATTAAGCCATACAATTATTTTAGCTTTGACACCATTTATTAGATTAACGCTTATCACTAAATTTAAAGCTATAACTGTTAGCGTAATTTTTTTTTTTTTGGCTTAAATTCATCTAACAAGTACCACAATTTTAATTGAAATCCAATTCTATCTAAGCATTGCCAAGGCATAATAATGGTAACTCGCAACCAACTAATATATATATGTATAATTCGCGTAATATAATTTATGTAAGTTTGGACCATAGAAAACAAAAAAAGAACTCATCTAGCATGGTTTTATCAACTGATTGGATTAGAAAGAAATTTTAAGGTAAACAATAAGTACTCAAATCAGTAAATGATATATATAAAGATATGTTTTAGAAATAAGTGCATTTTTAATATGATACATATAATTTTACATATGTTAATTGTTGATTTGAGTGGATACTACCTACCAAAGAATTTATATTGGATTTGATTGATTTTATCTCACTTTTCAATACTTTTTTTTTCCAATTAGTTGGGATTTTTCTCCAACCAGTCCATAACAAAATATACAAGCGAAAAAAAAAGGAGGCAAAACTCTTACAAGAAAATTACGCACCACTCAAACCAAACAGCCGTGGTAGCTGAGGGTCAAATATTTGATCAACCCACAGAAGATAATTAGATAACCATCAGAAATTGCATATCTAATAGTTTGAAAAACCCTTAGCTGGTATTTCTTATGTTAATATAACAGCCACCAATTAAGTCCTCAAAATTGCGCATAAAGCAAGTTGTACGGCATGTCGGCATGCCTATCACCTTTCCCAACAGGCTGAATAAAATCTCAAAATCTCATTCACTTTCGAGGAGTTTTAGTTAACCGATTCGGTTTGAACATATTTACAATTTAAACTCAGTGAATCAAATAAAAATCGAAAAAATTGACCAGTTTAAGTAAGATAAAAACCGGCTAAATTTTTTGTCTAACTTGAATTTATATTGTAATCTCTATTTTTCATCTACTAATCTCTATTTGCCGGTTCAAATTTTACAATATGCATAGTGAATGGATAAATAAATAGACAGTTAATTAGGAGAAATATTTTGTATATAATTTTTATATATACACCATATTTATATAATATATTATTATAAAAGATATGTCAAATTAATTTATATGTGATTGTAATATTTTTATAAAATATAAAATAAATTTATAAATAAATTAAAAAAAAATTAAACACATAAAAATTAAACAAATAATGAAACTCATTAATTAGACACCTATCTTTCCATTTGGATCAGGATCCTCTGCAGTTGTGAAAAAATTGCAGAGGAGTCCAGTTGATAATCTCACCCTTAAAAAAGATTATATTATATTTATTTTTAATATTTTATTATATACAATTTTAATTTTAATGAGTGAAATGCTCTCTAATTTTTTTTTAACAGGAGATGATCCAAATCCATCTTCCACCTGATCGGTCTCAATTCCTTTCTTTGAATAAGTCAAAGTCAGGCTTATGGTGGCACTGTACATAGTGTAGGAATTTTTACTACAAATACTTGTCCCTTATCTTTACTTGCCATTTGCTAAGTGAGCCAGAGACAACATCAACGACTTCCTCCCCCGCGAAGGAGACAAAAATTTGGACCCCAAACCACCGCTTTTTAAGCCTTAAAGACTCACCAAATAGGTGCCCCAAAATTCCAAGGACCTTCTCATTCAGAATATTCAACAAACACCTTCCATAATCCGCGGTTTCGGCCAACCTTTGCGTTTACCAGCTCTTATTGTCGGTCTCACTATGTGATGTTAATTTATGCCCTTTTTTTTGGTAATTGTAATTTTCACTCTTTTGCTAATTCATTTCTTTTCAGTTTAACCCTTTTCCTAGTTTGGTTTGAACTTAATTTGATGGTTCAATTAATAACTTCATGTCATGCATACCACGTTGACATTTGACACACAAGAATATCTTATTTTATTACTCTATAAATTGCATCCCAACCCACTAAACTGCTGCCACACGTATCCGCTTTGGTATCTGTCATCTGTGACATTAACCTTTTCTTTTATTTTCCTTCATATTTTGTTGTCATATAATACATTTAATTATACTCCCATTCACATAGTTCGTTATGTGCAGTATTAATAATGCCAATTAAATTGACACTTTAATTTATAATTGATCAAAATTGTATAAATGTTATACTCAAATACTGACACAGTGAAACTCGTGTATTTTGTAATTAGCTCTGAATCAAAATGTTATATAAGTAATATTACTATATTAGAAAACAAATTGCAAAATGAAGCAGTTTAGAGTATGTTTAGATATAGGGGTTGCTTGCCTATTAAGGACCATTGAATATTTTAGACATGGCTTGAATTAGTATGTGGCTATGGGATAAGCAAATAAGTGAATTAACTTATGTGATGTAAATATCTTTTAACTTCTTAGCATATGGTATCATAATTAGCTACTGAGATTAGTGTCAATAAGTTGGATGTACAACAGGGATAAGTGGGTCCCAAAAATGCTTGTTTTCTTATAAGATCATAGCACGCAAAAGATACCCACCAAAATAATCGGTTTTCTGTGGAAAAAAAAAATCCCAACATATTTTTATTTTCTAAATAAACACCCCAATAATGATGTCGTAAGTACTATAAAAAAGTTGGCAATTCATCAACAGCTAACAACTCGATGATTGTGAAGTAGCTTCTCACTTCGTGCTTTCGTTTTCCACAACAAAAATGCCAATAATTAATGCCATTCACTCATGTAAAGCCTCTCTTTTCCTTGTTGCCAAAAACGGAAGCCTTGGCAACCATTGTGTTGCAAAGGGAGATGGGTTTCAACAATTATGGTTTCTCCATGAATAATACCAATCTCTTCAATTGTATCATGCCAATGAATTAAATTATAGAGTCCATCTCATTGCATGCTTATTAAAAAAACAAAATAGGTCACACCCCATTTTCTATAATGTCATGCTTGTCGTGCTTAAATCCAAAACTTCCCTGCGTGTGAAAACAAGATTTAAGATTCCTTCTTGAAACCAGAAAGAAGAAAGAAGGAAAATAAGGGTTGCCTATGTGCATAACACAAATGCCATGTTCTAGTTTTAATTCTAATTATAGGCACAAATAATTTGCCCACACTTCATTAAATGAGGAAAAAGTGAAAACACACCTTCCACATATGTTGATGGTGACTATCCTTGATGAATTCTAGGAGTTTCAAACATGTGCTCAAGTTTTCAATTTTTCACAATCACACGCTTCGTTATGTTTTCTTGGGAAAATCATTCTCATTGACGCAGAAATAAGACATTTTCATACGCCTAAAGTAATAAATTTGGTGTCCTAAGTCCAAGCATAGCCGGCACCAAATACTTGTACCAAATTATCAATTTTTTTTTTCTTTTCAAACGTTGACATTCAAAATTCAATAGTCTCTTAGCGTGCATCTCACTCTTCTTGATCATATTTCCTACTCTTCATCACAAACCCAATAGCCTACATTTTTCATTGTTCCCCATGCAAACCACATTTAAAACCACTTTCTTAGTTCCTTCACAGTGAAAAATTTCCACACAAAAAACTCAACATCCTCCTTAAACCTCTTCCTGCATAGCAAGCAGGCAAAGCCAAAATTCCTCAGAAGCAAACACCCTAATTCCTTCCATGGCCAATTCTCATTCTTCTAAATCATTGCATCTACCATGCAAAACCTTTTTTCTAGTTCTCCTCCTGGTTTACTTGCTCCTTGTTGGATCTTGCACTGCAATAAGGACTGGAGCAACTATGAGGCTGAATGAAAGCACAGAACTTCTCAAGCAAAAGCACCAACCACGTTTTCCATACAAAGGCCTTGTTTTCAACTTCTTCCCCAAAGGGGTGCCAATACCACCATCAGGCCCTTCAAACAGGCATAACGCAGTGGTGGATTCCACACCTCATAATTGAGAATAAGATGTCCTTTCTTGTATGATTTTCCACATTTTTTTTTCTTCCTTTACTTCTATAATTTTTTGGTTTTGTATTGATGGGAGAGATGAAAGGTTTCCAATCAGATATCAAGCCGAACAAGATTAGATCCTTGGAGGATCTGAATTTTTTGGCTATGTGATTCTAAATTTTACTGTGTATAAGAGATTGCTGGCATTAGCACATAGTAATATTATATTTACTCTTTTTTTCAGTATGAGACTTCTGTTATTTATTCAGTTTGTCCAATTGAGTTTTGGTTTGTGATGATGATCAATCAAACCAAATGGTTTCTCTCAGTTTGTTTATTTTCATGTGTGTCTGCAACTAGCATATCAAAAACATCAGCAGCTATCAGATTTTCATTCAAATTGAACTTACCCTCATCTTGTCACTTGTTCCTTTTATCTCTGCCTACGTGTAACTTTGACTTGAGGTGAATGTTCATAAACAAAAAAGCCAGCGTTTGGATCTTTTTTCAGATGAATCAGAACTGTAGCATAAAAAGGCAATAATTGAATGCTCAATTACAAAGTCTTCCAAGTTGCCTTTTGGAAAACTTAGACATGAGAAGTGTAGCTTGGCCCACTCTCTTGTGAAACTTCCACTCAATGAGAACTTTGTTTTCTTCAAAACTCTGTTTCTTGCTTTAAATGGCCTAAGCTTTATTGCCGTCTTCTTAAAGAAATTTGGCACATACCTAGTGGCATCCATAGAATCAGTCCAATGGAGACAAGCTATGGCTATGGTTGAGATCTCGATGTTGGGTCCCTATTAGGTAAAAATCAAATTTCTTCTGGGGCTGCAACTCTCACATTGATTCATTGAAAAGTATGGTTGGAATTGTGTATGAATTTCAATGTCTCTAAATCCCTCAAAGCAAGGGAATTATTAGAATAAATTTCATAATCTCAAAAGAATGCACAAAACCCAGTGAGAAATTAATGCGTGCAAAAGTGTCTTTTAAAAACCAATCAAATTTCAAGTTTGTCTGCTAATGGGTTATTTGTCACCTTGACCAGGTCCTAAGGGAAATTTAGGGCCCTTAGCTGCAATGATTAAAGAAGAATAAGTTGAATTAAATAGTGCATGGAATTCTGCCTCTGAAACTACTCAAAACATTAAGAAGTTCAAAGAAGTAAGATTTTGTTCCATAATTATGGCAGAAGTTTTAGGACTATTACTTACATTAAAAAGCTTCTCCTTGATCTAATCATAATGGGAATAAAATATATGGAGGTTCATAGAATAATGATTATCTGACGAAATTCTTCATTTTCACCCTTTTGCCTAACAAGTCCTTAAGATGAAATTAAAAACTTAAAGGGCACATATCTGTTTTCTGGAAACTGTGCCCTGATTTAATTAGATGTAGCACAATGGTATAACATATCTTCAATTTGAAGATATTTTGCAAAGTTTATGCTGACTTTAAGTGCATATGCAGCAAGCACATTGCAAAAGATGTATCACCCGTCAATGCTTGACAATACAATAAAAGTTGCACGTTTTCAACACTGGATACACTCAAAACCCATTTGTACGGTCATCTTGGGGGCCTCGGTGAATACCATTATGCCAGATAGCTAGAATTCCGGAAATAGGTTCCCTTTATAGCAATTTTTGTGTGAATTTCAAGCCTACACTCATCTTGTAATGAAAAAGTAAAATTCAAAAGTAATTGAGAAGAATGGGACTGTGACAAAGATCTAACTCTTCACCATTTGTACATGTATAGCACAATGAATGAGTAAGAAATTATAGGTGATAGGTACATACATGTGGCGTGGTCAATTGCCAATGAATCGCATAGATATATTGGTGGACCAAGAACATATAAAATGGCTAATGACAGTTATTATACAGTAAAAGAGACGTGATCTCATTTTTTCACTACATCTTGACTTTGCTTGGTGAATCAATGCTTATGGAAATTGATTAATTTATTTATTTGTTTTATTGGATATGAAATGACAGTAAATATATTAAATTATGGACATGTATCAAAGTCGTTGTATACTTCTAATGAACCTATGACAATATTTTGACATTATTAATTACTATTTTAAGTTGAGAGATACACGAAACTTTCACTTTCAAACATAATCCAAGTTGAAATTAACGTTCAATTAAGTTAGTAAAATATATATTTTTTCCCTTTAATGATAATTTTTTGAACAACTTTTCCTGCGTTAAAATAAAACAATTTGATTAAAACAAACCTTGATCAATGAATTTTAAATTAAGAAAAAGAAAAGGAAGCCTAACATTCCTAATAAAGCAAATTTTCTTTTGGCATGAGCTAGCCAATGACTTTGCATGGTGAATCAATGCTTATGGAAATTGATTAATTTATTTATTTGTTTTATTGGATATGAAATGACAGTAAATATATTAAAGAGTAAATATATAAATTGATTCCTAAAAATTATAGGTTTGTGTATCTGATCTTTAAAATTATTCAAGTGCACAATTTAGTCCTTGAATGTGTGAAATCACCAACACGTTTATCCTTCCATTAGTTGGGGTTGATGAGCACTAACGAAGATACTAGTATGTCATACTAAGTGTACTTGTGTCACGTTAATAAATCATTAGTGAAGCCTAAGTGAAATGTAAATAGTGGTAGAGTAATATGAGAACAAAATAGCATCTTTTTGCCATCTGAATCTCTCAAAACATAGTCGTTTGAATCTTCCTCTCTAATGGTTATGTTTGAAATAGGAAAGCACAGGGTATTTGAATCCTAATTTGCCAAAACTCCCTAAAATGAAACACTAGGTAGTCATGATTTTTGCATCAAACTAGCTGTAATAAGGGAGACACTGCTTGGAGGTAAAGTCCATAGCACTTGAACCCTCACCACTATAAATAAAACATCAATTGAACCCCCAACACGAGCCTCCTTCTAGAGCCACCATCCATGACCAACCTCTACTCCACAACCATAACCACTACTCCCTCAACCATTACCCATAACAAGAGAATTGAAAACCTATCGAAACCACCACAACTGCCGGCCAAACCTAATCCAGACACGGCAGCCGAGCCTCCACCACGCTGCCATAACCAAACCCAACCACAACCACCCTTGAAGTCATCGCACCACAACTTGAACAACCATTCTCACAGATCTGTCGTCAAGCCTCGTTATTGCACCACTGCCGTCCACCCAACCATTGTCTCTTATCGTTTCGGCCGTCCACTCAACCACTGCCATACCGAGCTCACTGCTGGCAACCCCTCCTCTCCTAAGCCACCGTCGATGTCTTCATTTTAGGGAGCTTAGAGAAATGAGGGAGATTTGGGAAATTAGGGCTCAAATACCTTGTTTTTCCTCATTTCAAACATAATTATTAAAGAAGAAGCTTTAAATGATTGTGTTTTGAGCATTGTTGAAAAAATTAAACTGGCCTGGCGTTCAAACAAAAAATCAATGAACCAGTCATGCGTCCGATCCATTTAAACATAAAAAATAGCAGTTCGAAAACCCAGTGGAAAATCGGATAAATCGGCAAAAAACCGAAAGAATCAGTGAAAACTAGTAAATTGTCGGTTTGGGCAGTTCTTGATGTCGTCATCTCAGGAGTTGATGTTGGTTGTTCTCTGCCATGAACTCCGTCGCCGGCGGGAGCTAGTGCTGCTGTTGCCACGAGTTGCTAGTAACGACCTTGCATCACCGCCACAATCACGCCACTCATCCACTACTGCTAGGGGTGGAAATAGGTCAGACTGCCCGTCAGGAGCATATGGCCTGGCCTGCCTGAGGCCTGACCTGACCTAGTTTGTTTACTAAACAAGTTAGACCAATGCTTTTTTAAAAACTTGTTTAAATAAAAAGGCTAGGTCTCAGGCCATCTAATAGGCATTTTAAGCTTAGTAGTAGCCTACCGACCTATTTTTATATATAATATAATATATATTATTATAATAATTATAATTATAATTATTAATTTATTATAATATATTAATATATTTTTTAATTACATTTTAATAAAAGTCAATAATTAAAACAAAAGTTAGTAAGTTAGAATAGAAATAACATATTTATTAATATATTTAACGTAATATATTTATTAGAATGAAAATAATAAGTTAACACTCACCTCTTACTTTTATAGATGCTCACTACTTTCTTGCTCTGATCTTTGATCGATGTGGGACTTGAAAGACTAGAGTAAGAAAGTGAGCAACTTGGTATATCTCCAAGTCCCACATCGACCAAAAACTAGAGTAAGAAAGTAGGGAACATCTATAACACTCACCCCTTACTTTTATAGATGCTCACTATTTTCTTACTCTGATCTTTGGTCGATGTGGGACTTGAAAGATTAGAGTAAGAAAGTGAGCAACTTGGTATATCTCCAAGTCCCACATCGACCAAAGACTAGAGTAATAAAGTAATGAGCATTTATAAAATTAGAAGGTGGGTGTTAAATTATAATAAAGGCCTATTGGCTTTGAGTAGGCCCGTTGGCTTATTTCAAGGTTTAGGTCTGTTAATTTATATAAAGGCATATTGACTTATTTAAAGGTAGGTCTGTTAGCTTATGTAAGACATGTTGACCTATTTAAAGGTAAGTCTGTTAATTTATGAGGCCTATTTAAAGGTAGGTCTGTTTGCCTATTTAAAAGCCTCATTGCAAAGTGGGCCTTTAAATAGGCTTTCAGGTTAGGCTAGGCTTTTAAAAAAGTCAGGTCAGGCCTTAAAAATCGGCCTATTACAGGCTCATAGGTCAGACTCAGGCCTTATAATTAAGATACAGGTCAGGCCTGTTTAAGGCAAAGTTTAGCTTGGCCTGGCCTGTTTCCACCTCTAACCACTGCGTATCTTGCCATTGTGAGTTGCGGGTCCACCACTTCGTTACTACCACTGCAATGCACCCTTTGATGCTTTGGCCTCTGGGTTGACATGGCCTGGTTGTGATGGAAGTGAGAAAGGAGAAAAATGAGGGTGGTGAAGGTAGATGAAGAAAGTGAACTGTGAGGCAAAAAATCCTAACATCTTTTAATTATATGGACTTAGTTTAGTTCAAGATGAGTTCTTTCGGAAGACTCAAATAGGCCAGATTATTCATAGACTAAAAAAAAATACCTTTAACTTTTAGTATGGGCCAAAATTATTATTTGTATAGCAAATAAGTCTCATTTTTATATAAATTGTAGAAATTCTTTCATTAAAAATAAAAAAAAAACTATAGAAATTTTATATAAATGAACTGACAGCATAACTTAAATTAATATATTATATAATTAAATAATATATTTAATTATTATTGGTTCAACTGTAGTTTGACTACAGTTGAACTAGTGAACTATGAACCAATCCTTTCATTAGTGAACTGTGAACCAGTCCTTTCACTAGTAAACTGTGAATTAGTCCTTTCACTAGTTAACTGTGAACCAGTCCTTTCACTGGTTTAATGACCAGTCCGATTTTAGAAATATTGGTTTTGAGAGATTCAAATGGTGAAATGACATCATTTTGCTCCCATGTCACTCTATCACTGTTAACATTCTACTTAGGCCTCGTTAATGAGTGTGTGATTAGATTAGAATTAGTAAACTTAAGTTTGGTTAAAAGTGTATTTACAAACTTAAGTTTGATTAAAAGTGAGTTTATAATAACGTAATTTATGTTTGAAAATTTTTATCTCAAAAGTGAGTTTGATAAAATAAATATAAGAGATAAAAATTACCAACAAATAAAATTATAACTCAACAGTAATATTTTCTTACTTTATTCCAAACGTCAGTTGGAGAATAAAATTATGTTAAAATAAATAAAAACGTGAGTTAGCCAAACAAAAATGCACACTATTCGAGGATAGGAAACTCACGTTTGAAGTTGCAAACGGATTCTCAAACATACACTAATTCATTAACGTGACATATCAACATCTTCGTTAATGCTCATCAATCCCATATGACAAAAGGATGAACATGTTAGTAATCTCACACATTTGAGAACTAAATTATACACTCAAATAATTTTAGAGATCAAATACACATAATATTTATTTTTTAAGGATCAATTTATGTATTTCCTCTATATTAAATTGAAGAGATTAGACATGTATCAAAGTCGTTGTATATTTCTAATCAACCTATGACAATATTTTGACATGATTAGTTACTGTTTTAAGTTGAGAGATATACGAAACTTTCACTTTCAAACATAATCCAAGTTGAAATTAACGTTCAATTAAGTTAGTAAAATATATATATTTTTCCCTTTAATAATAAATTTTTTTACAACTTTTCCTGGGTTAGAATAAAACAATTTGATTGAAACAAATCTTGACCAATGAATTTTAAATTAAGAAAAAGAAAAGGAAGCCTAACATTCCTAATAAAGCAAATTTTCTATTGGCAAGAGCTAGCCAATGACCATATTTTCTTTTCTGTACTATGGTGTACAATTTTCATTTTTCACGGAATCCAAATCTCAAGAACTTCAATTTCGGTGGAACACGTGCATTCAGATGATATCAACAAAAAATATAGATTATTTATAATATTTGTTAAGTAAGTTTATATTTTTAATTTTATAAAAAAATGATATGTAACTCTTTTCTTTTCATAAGAAGTCACAACTTTTAACACTTGTTTGTTAGAAATAAAGTCAGACACTTTATTTTATAAAAAATCGTAACTTTTAACACTTATTTGTTACAAATATAGTTAGACATTTTATTTCATAACATGAGATCAATTACATAAATTAAATAATATTATTGAACTCTAATCAAGGATTAAGAAGAGGAAAAGCTACCAATTTTAAAGTTAAAATATGTCACAAACCTTAGTGAATATTCAACATTCTCTTTGAATACAATGGTTCTTAATTTCTCATCTCTACAATACTTTTTTTTTTAAATTCTTGTGGGCACTTTTTTACATAACATTTACCATTATAGAGCTCGCTAGTCTTGATAAGTGTTATAAAATTGAACTTGTGTTCTCTTCTTTACGAGATATGTTTTATAATTCATTTTGATTTTATAATGCTTGATGCATAACATGTGTATATACATTATCTCACATTAAGTATAGATGTAAAAATTAGAGTGTAAGTGTATAAAAAATAAAATTAATTATAATCAAATAATAAAAATTATAAATATAAGATGATATATATTATAAATATATGTGTACATTTGGATAAGCTTTACAACAACAACAATTTTCCCAATAAATCAATTATATTGTCAAATATCATAAACCAAGTTTTCGAGAGATGCTATTCAGATCTAAATCTTTTTTAATCATTTCACCTATAGTGTGTTCCTCTACTTCTACCTATTGGCTATTATCTACCTGATCTACTCTTCTTACAGCTTTAAGGGTCTTCTCTCTTACATGTCCAAACCACCTAATTCTCCCATCTTTTTCAAAGGTGCTTACTTTCTCTCTAATGCATTCATTCCTAATCCTCTATCTGATACATCCAAATCCTAACATCTCATCTCCGCAACACTGATCTTATGCTAAACATTCAAGACTATATTTTTTTAGTATGCGGTAAAATTTACCCTCTTGAGAGGTCTATCACAAATAACTCTACTTCCATTTCATCTTATTTTTTTACATCCAAACTGATAAGCAAAAAAAAGAAATTTTAAGATAGTAAAAAGATTTTTTTTTCTCTCACTTCTACTTTTCTTATTTTTTCAAGCAACTCATCCTAATTTATCATAAAAAATAAAAAATTGATTATTTTTAGATTATATTTATTTCAATAATCTTATCTAAATAATTAAAAATATTTAAAATGTACTTTTCATTAAAATACTTTTTCTTAAAAAAAAATAAACAAACGCACCCATAAGTAGAATTATTCTTTTATATAATCGATTTGAGTTGACGTAAACCTGAACAGCTTCCCCACATTTGTTTGCTGCGACAAGTTCATTGTAATCTTGCGAACTCAATTATTGAACTTTAGTAGTAGCGTCAATCTCATATAATAAGGTATCATGGAGTTGAAAAAATGCTGCAGAAATATATTCAAAATTTAAGTACTGAAAATTTGAATGTATAAGTGCTTGTGTAATACACTAATACTAATTTTGTGAATTTTCATTTTTAATGTTTGAATGTCTATAAAATAGTCTACTGCACTCAAGTAAATTATAATATGTCTGCATAATTTCACAAGTCAAATATTAAACTGCCTCTAAAATTTAAAAGTTTTTCATTTGGCTATGTATTTATTCCAAAATTCTGTGTCCTAAATGGATTTTGATATTATTTCCACAGGAAATCATCTTTGTCTCTACTTGTCTTGGAGCACCCATTTTCCTCGTTTTGCTAAATGGAATTTCTGGCTCAGCAGAACGTATATAATTTTCGGAAGTACTCCTAGAGTAGGTTAATTAAAGCAGCTACTTTTGCTAATTCTACTGCATTCTTGGATGTTATTGGTAAGGGTCATATGACTACCAAAGGAAAATGGTTAAAAGTAGCTTGGGATTACCCTGGTGAGAGTGTTTTTCAAGCTTAACATAATTGGGGTAACCAAAAGAAATCCTGGAACTGTTGGCTAGTGGGCTGTCAAAAGAGGCTTGTGAATGTTTATATGGACTAGGACTCGAGATGGGCTGAGACTTGCTTTAGCTTCTAATTCTAATCATCTTATCATAATATATAGATGCTCCAGCAGTTATACAAGTTATTAAAGCTAATACTATCACTCATGTTATCAATGAAATGGAAAATAGCAAGAAATTATTTCTTTTTTTGATCACTGGAAGATGCCAAGACCTCATAGCAGAAGCCAACTGGTTTAGGAAGATCTTGAAATGGTAAATGGCCTTATTCAAAACATTAGGATATGCTGGTAGCTTTTTCATTATCCAAAACTATATCTTCCTGCAGATTGCATTTCTCAATACTTAAGTCCATCCAATCTTTCAAAGGTGTTTGGAAACCTCAAAGAATAGTATTTGTTGCAGTAAAAGAAACAAGGTCAGGCTTGGACAACACAATGCTTTATGGGATAAGGCTCCTTTAAAATGAGCTTATCTATAAAGTAAGCAACTAAAGATATATCCATTATTAAATTTTAGTGAGTTAAGATCACGTTGTATTTTAGATTAAATCAAAGGTAAATACACTTTTACTTTCCTACTTTAGAGACAAACTCATTTTAGAAGAGTTTTTTCCTGTGTTAGGAAGCTTGTCAAAATCGCAATCATATGAAGAGTCATTCTTGTGAAATTTCCAGTGGCCTTTGTCAGGCCATTCTTCTATTTTGTCAAAGTCAAAACAAAAATTGGTTAATCCCTGGATGCTATTAGAGTATGGCTGCAGCTAGGACAACATCATGCACTCTAAAGCACTTGCCACAACAACTTGTTATGGCAAGCATGCATCTTTTGGTTTATGTATTCTAGTGTTATATCTTGAACCTCTACCAATCTGTAATATGTGCTGAAATAATCCCAAACCATTAGAATGTTTGAATAAATCCAAAATAAAAGAATCAAAGGCATCAGACCAGCTAGCAGGAAAAATTACTAGACCAAATCATTTCCTAAACTTTCATAACTCAACTCAATTATTTTGATTGCAACATCCTGCATACCAGTAATATATTATCTGTTGGAGTAGGATGTTGCAGTTCCTAAATATCCTTCAACTCTGACATACAAGAGTCTTTGAATGACCATGCAATAGTCAGAAGGGCAATTGGCAGCCCCTGATGCTTCAGTAATTCATTGGCTGTAGACCACAATTCATCACTTACAAGTAGCAGAAGAGTAATCAAAACTCAGCTTTAAGCCCAGGTTTCCCTTTTTGTTGAGAATTCTAACTAAACATTCTGAGTATTCATGTGAGGTAACACCTCTTAACTTATAGAAATGAATAATACCTTGCAACTTTTGAGTTGTCCACCAGAAAGGATTCATATTTTTTCTTCAAATCAAGTTTTGCCAAGAAATCAACCAGAATTACCAGAGCATTTGTCTTGTTTTCTTGTTCTTTAACCTTTTATGTATTGACCTGCTCTTCCAATTACATATTGTTCATAATTAATGTATGACTATCTATTTTAGATTTAGATCATAATAGGCATTGTGCTAAACTCTAATATCAAATATTACTCCCCAGTTCCCACTAAATTTACGTATTAGTTCTCACCAAGCCTTAGTAGGTATCAACTAGCTTAATTTAGAGTTTAATTTTGATTCCATTACCAGTGTGAAATATTTTTAATTTAGGAGAAGTGTATTAACTTTTTTTTTTTTAATTTAGTCCAAGGGGCTTTGTTATATATGTAATCTGTCTGATCTAATTTAAAATTCAACAACTGCTTTATACAGATGTGTTCAGTATTATATTGGTGTTTAAATTTATTGCTGTTCTTTTTTAAAGAAAATTTATATATAATAGGAACATCTAAAGTAAATGTCTTATCTATCACAAGCGGAACTTCATCATAGTCCACAAAACTCTGCCATTCAATTAATTAATTACCTTAACGAGTGTGTGATCTAGCTCTGCCTTTCAACCTGTGAAATGTTTGACTGTAAGGAATTCATCTATTATATTATGGTGCATTGAATGTTAGATCACTAACCAGGCAATCGAGTGAATGAAAACGATTGGTAGTGCCAATGAAGTGAAGTAATAAGACCTCAACATTAAAAGCAAACTAAAAGCCAACTAAAAGTCACAAATAATCTGTGGTATTCATCTAAAGCCTAAAGGGAAACAAAAGAAGTGAACTGCCCTTTATTTTGAAAACTATGTGAACTACCCCACTTAATTTTTCTTTCCGTGGATAAAAGTTTAGGAGAAGAAGTTGTTTTATTCCAAAATCAGTTCAACGCCAACTTACATATTACCAATAAAAGACCACTAGTAATCAAATTCAATTTTTTTTTTTAAAGCTGTTGATGTTGAGTAAACTCTCCTTCACAACTACCGGTTTTAATAACTGCATAAATTAAGTAAATTACGCAGATTTTTCTTTTTTTTTTGGCTAAGGTTTATAAAATCTACAAAAATATTATCTTTATTTTCGATATTACACCAAATTTTATAGTTTTATGTCATTTTCCTTGTAATTTGTATAAAAAGATGATTAGAAGTGTCAAACGGACTCAAATATCCTATTCGCTCTCTGGGCCTCTTCTCTGTTCCCCAATTAAAATTTGTCATGCAATTAAAAATTACAAGTCAATTTTCATAGATCATTAGCAAACTTAATGCAATTCCCATTACGGTTTTGGCTTCTGGTTAGGAAAGGTTAGGGGTTTTACAATTTTTGTAATAAATGATGTATGATTTAATTTTTCGGTGACAAAATTTATATGAGGGAGAAGAGATGGAAAGAGGTGATTTTTTCCGAGTAAACATATTAGGTTACGTTTGGTGCATCGTATAAAAAAAATATGATAGTGTAAATTAATACTATCAAGTTTTATTAAATATTTATTATATTTACCTAATAGTATAATGAAATAATGAAATCAGGTCAAACATTTTTATCCTACTATAACTTGATAACAATATCATCTCCCCAATCCCATGATAAGACCTGATAGAATATGTCTTTCTATCTTATCCTTCAATTTCATCCCTCTCACTCCAAGCCTCTCCTTCTCTATCAAGAACCTAGACTACTGCCGGACCACCATAACATTTCCCTTGCCCTTGCCCTCCGCGGTGGCGACCACCAACATCATGCTGGCCGTCAAATGAGCGTGGTGCTGGCTCGCGGTGGAGGCTGCACGCGTGGGTGGTGTGCAGAAGAAGGATTGGCGACACCATTCCTTACCAACCCATTCCGGCAATGGTGGATCCATCAGAGTCGTCGACATGATTATCTAGTAATTCCTCACTAACCCAGTCAGAGTCAACGGAAATCAAGAAAAACGCAAGCTTTGCAGAAAAAAAAAAAAACAAAATTTGTCTAAGTTTCTAAAGCACAACCCAGATGCGTGCCGGATTTCTTCTTTAGTGCGGTTTCCAGGTAGGCTAAGGCCTTTCAGGCGAGAATCCCCCACATGCCGCCACTGTCATCAATGGCGAGGATGCACACCTTGTTGCGCTGGTTCTTCGTAACAATGACTTCGATGGCTGAGGTTCGGGTTCCAAAAACTTGCTCTCGAGAATAGAGAAGATTTCGTAGCTGAGCTTATCAGTTTCACTGCTCAATTCTTCCGTTTCCACACGATTCATAGAATCCATTGCTTTCGAAAATCAACGCAAGAGTTTTTAATTTTTTTTTGTAAGAAACAAGTTTTTCTTATTTGATGAAAATAGTCCCATAAATTTAACAGACCAAGAAGTTTAACGATTTCAAAATATCAGATGAAAATAAGGGAAAAAAATCAACCAGCAGAATGAGAAATTGGGGTTGTTTTTTGTTATGGGAGTTTCAGTTTGCTTTTTGTGTGATTGGTTTCCAAGGTTGGTTATGTTGGGACTTGAGAGTGATGTTTGTACGGGAATTGGTGTCTCAATTTGCAGGGTTGAAGTTTTCGTTTCTAATGGGTCTAGGTTTTTTTTTTTTCACTTAAGTCAAAAACAATTATTATTGATTTTGAGTTCATTTTAAAAGGACAATATTATCATGATAAATAATTTTATATATAATCAATTTTTTATATGATAGTGATTAAATGTATGATATTATAAGAGTTTATCAAGTTCTTTATATTATTAGTCTTTATCTTATTATATTATACTATCAGATCTTATATTATCATGTGTGTCAAATGCAACCTTAGCTTAGTCTATGCGGACTAGGCTATTTTAAATAAATTCAACAAAATATTAAAAATCATGAGAGATGATGTGTAGGCTGGAAAGAAATATCCGGGACACAACTCGGATACATGCAATTTTTGAATCCATCATGTGGACCACTGGACCTTACTAACATGTGGGACCGATTTATTTGGATATCACTATTCGAGTCACACCCGTGCTGCACTCCCCCTGGCTATGTAGAAGTAGAACTAGGGGTGTCTAGCAGGTTAGGTTGACCCACAAACTCGCAGGTTTCGACCCAACTCAACCCATAAAATACGGGTTGAGTTTGGTTTGCAAGTTGGGTTGGGTTGAAAAATGCTTCAACCTACAATGTGTGGGTCGGGTAGTGGGTTGAAACACTTTCAACCCAACCCAACTCACCTACATTTTTTTAAAAAAAAAAGTGGCCCAGACGGAGTGTGCGTTTCCCTTGAAAAATGCCTTTACGGTTCGTAAATATATTCTCTAATATAATTAGGAACAACGTTAAACCATGTAAATATGCTAACAAATAGAGGTCAAAGTGGGAAGAGAAAAAGACATTAAAACTCTATTTATCTACTCCCTCTCTACTGGCCCCATCGCAGCTAGTAGTCCTATATTCTCTACAACTATTCTCTGCAACTAGTTCTTCGTAGTGTAACCGTTCTCCCAAGCTCCCAACGTTTGTGCCTTGAGTCAATGACCATTGCTTCTTCTCCCACCTGATCTCCCAACCATTCTCTGCAATTAGTCACGCCATTACACAGCCACACATCCCTCTTCCCTCTTGCGGCTTTTTTAGTTTTCTGTACCATGCAGCCCCAACAGGTAAGTCTTCTTTCTCTACTTTTTTCATGTGAATCTGGAACATAAGAGAGAGTGCAGCTGGGTATAGTGCAACTGCACCATACGGGTAAGGAAGCTACAGAGGGCAGAGTGGGCAGCAGAACTATGGGTACGAGCAGAGTGGGTAGGCGATGAATGTAGTATCGCTAGAGAAGAAGAAGAGCAAGCTTGGAGTATAAGATTGCACTTGCTAAAATAATTATCATTGATGAGCTTCTATTTAAATTTGTTGAAAATGAAGGTTTTAAAAGTTTTGCTCAAGTTATGCAACTTCAATTCCAAGTTCCTTCTAGACAAATTGTTGGTAGAGATGTTATGCAATTATATGTGTTTGAGACTAATTTGGTATTTGAGTTATGACTAACATTGTTTAATTTATTTCAGACTTAGTAAGACTTGTTAGTTATTAGTTTGTTATGCACTTATTGACTTATGATATTTAGTTTATTTGAAATTGAGACTTATGATATTAATTTGTTAGATTTTGTATTCTAATATTTTTTTCAGGATTTTTTTTTAAAAAACACATCAGACCTACGGGTTCGACCTAACCCAACCCACTCTTGAGCGGATCAGGTTGGGTCGGGTTGAGCGAAAAAAATCTCTTCGACCCAACTCAACCCAACCTACTACTCTGGTGAGCGGGTCGAATACAAAATTATTGCTGAACCCACCCAACCCAACCCAATCCATGGACACTCCTAAGTAGAACCACCCAAATTATAAAAGAACAAAATAGTCATATCCCTCTTGTTATATTAGTTTATAAGTCTGTGTTTAAGTGGTAATGCACTACCAAAAAAAATGAAAGTAAATGCAACAAAAATATTTCTTTTAATAAGAAAATAGAACAAAATTTTATTATTTTATTTGAGAATTGATTTATAAAAGAATGAAATAAAATATAACATGTTTTTAATTATAAATTAATTTCTCTTATTTTACCTCAATTTTAGAGAACAAAAGATTATTATTTAAAAAAAGAAAGAAAATAGTTTTCCATAATTTCTTTTCTATTTCTATCTTTTAATAAATTCTCAAATAAAAAAATTCTATCCCCTTTCCCTCATTTCACCTCATTTCTTGTAATCCAACTACAATGTTAGACCATAAAATGCATATTATAAATCATAATTAAAACAAAAGGCACGATATATATATTTTTATAATTATTTTAGTTTGTGGGCAAATACCTGACTTACATTGGTTCCTGTTGGTTATATATTTAGGCTGGCATTAGAATTGGCATGAAAATAATCAGGTTGCTGATAGATTAGCTCGTTGGCGGCCATGATCAAGAGTTTGGGTCCTTATTTTTTAGTGATCCGCCTTCTTGTATTGCTGACTTTTTTAGAGTTGATTTGTCTTTATGTAGCCTTTCCTAGAGGCTTCTAGTTTGTGTTGCTTTGGGCTTTTGCCCCATTTGTTTAAAAAAAAAATTGCCAAGAAAATTGCTAGTCCAGCATGTATATATTTGCGGGTTTTATAACCCGTTTTAAGGACTTTATATTTGTCGATTTTGCCAAAAAAAATAGTAATAAATATTAAAACTAAATTTTACGATCAAAGTTTTAATCCTTACTTTACTAGCTGAACCAATTCCACCAGATGCATGATCGATAGTTATGTGAGTAACAATTACATGAGAGATACCATTAGAATTTACAGTAATGAGCAGTGGTTTTGGCAAGTCAAAAGGGGGCACTTCATCAGATACAGGTGAAACTTTTATAAAGGAAGTGATTAAAGCGAGCCTTGTAATAGAAAAATTATTAAAAACAGTCTCCAACTTCCACCTTCCTAATAGCTCTAATAATTTAATGAATGACTCATCAAGCCTTTAAAAGTATCAATGGAAGAAAGACAAAATATTCTTGTAATATGCTCTTTCTTGATGTGATTTGTTTAAATTGTATCCATCCCATCTTACTTGAATATCGAGAATTAAAAATTGTTCAAAGGTTAATCTTAATTATATATGCATAATTTAATGGTAAGATTTATTCTTTCCACTAATAAAGACGTTCTTTATACGTAATTTAATAATCAATATTTAATCTTTTAACTTTCATAATAAATTAATCTCTCGTTCCACTTGATCATACCACTTGATGTGGCTCTTGAAATGTAATAAATATATATATATATATATATATAGAATGGAGATCGATTTACGTTAATGTAAGTTTTTTTCTTACACCTATTTTCAACCGAGTTTTACTTTCGTCTAATAGTTGAGATTATTTCATTAAAAGTAACCATTAAATGAAAGATAAAAAAATGGTAAAAAAAAAGAGTAAATTTTAATTATTAAATTTATATATGAATGAATAAAATTTTTAATTATTAAATTTTATATGAATATATAAGATTAGTATATGATATGATTTTTTAAATAATCATATGACTTTTAAGTAATTATTAATCTTGATCATATATGTATAATTATATATTTGAGATTTGCTCATTTTATAATAAAAATTTATCTCACTAGATATGTTATATATATATATATATATATATATGAGAAGGATCAAATTATATTAGTATAAGTCAAAGTTACTATTACATAATTGAATAACTTTTTATTGAATAATTTTTTTATTAAATCTATTGTTGGATTGAAAGTTCTATCATATAAATCGTATATATGAAATTTTACATTAATTTAAAATTATTTAATACTTCATTAATATATATCAAGATTAACGTAATATATATTTTTAAAATATATGAAAATAAGAACCATTTGATTATATTTTTATTGATGTTTAATTTTTAAAATTTTTGACACAAATAATTAAAGTAATAAAAAATATAATTCAATGATTAAATTGATAAAAGTCACATTATATATATATTATTAAATGATGTAAAAATAAGTGTTAAAATATAACTTGTTATATATTATATATATATATATATATATATATATTCATATATATATATATATATATATATATATATATATATATATATATTTCTGTTGAATCATGAATTATTATTCTCTCCAATTCTCAGATTGAAATGATTTTTTTTTTAAAATAGTCTCAAATAATTTATCCGCGCAAAGAGTATATAAAAACAAAAAAAGACTCAACTAATGAGTTTGTAGTTTAATTAGTATTAACCTCGTTTTTATGTTGAGTTTAATATAGTGTTAACCTAAAACGTTCCTAACTCATTAATGAAAATTTTGAAAATAATAATTAAGATGTGATAATATTATTCCATATACAATCCTCTACCAAATCAACTATCCTCTAATGTAAAACAAAATAATAAACTCTTATTTTGATTTTTGTAAAATTGTTGAAACATCAATTTGGTATTTGAAAGATTATTACATCAATTTATTTATGGGTGTTTACGAGTAGGCTTGATTTAGATTTGGTAGAAAAATAAATCCAAATCTATTAAATTTAATTTGATTGATTTTCATTTGATTTTGTAAAAAAAATTTACAACTTGATTTAAAATGGTTTAGTTTGGCTCAAGTCATCGAGTTGTTCATTAAAAAAAATTGTTAATAGGACAAAGAAAAAGAGCATAATAAAATAAATAAATAAACTATTAACCGAACAATAAAATGAATATAACAACAAAATAATCTTTATCAAAATAGAAGTTACAAAAACCAATAAATTGCACATATATAGAGAGAAAAAAAGACAATCTATGTAGATGTATCATTCTACTTGGCTCATCCCAGTTGATTTTTCTATACATGATGGCGTAATTACCTTGAATATACCAAGCTTATTGGCGTAACTAAGCAAAATACATCATCCTAGTTGGCGTATTAGACACACGGCCGTGTCAAAACTACACACGGCTGTGTCTCTTTCCAAAAATCAAATAGAAGCATTTTGGGAGTTAGACAGGACCTTGTCTAACTCCTCAATTGCTCACAAGACCCTATGAGAACCAAAATAATTATTTTTTACATAGAAAATGGTAGGTCTTTGCAATTTGTCACTTTTAATGTGATAAATCTCATTAAATATACAAAAAATAAAGACGCTAATAGGGATGTATGTTTAAAAAAAATGCTATTTTTGATTTTTTTGAATTGGAGTAAAAATTTGGACAGAGTTTTTCCTAAATATTCGACCTCCCCAAAAGCACATAAACCTGTTTAATTCAACCACTTACAAAAATCATTAATAAAAATTAAAACTAAGCAGAAAACATATTTAATCCAACAAGGAAACCAAAATCACAATAGAAAGTTATCAGTTACACAAAACTATTAAATATAACATTACATTATCAGATACAATAATGACATATATAATATACACGTCAATGAGATGGGTCTGCATCAGAATGTGGTGGCCTGTGAGAGGGATCAGAAGAAGGACCTGACTGTGATGGGTATGGTGGGTAACCTAATGGTGGGTAAAGATATGATGGCTAACCATGTGGTGGGTAAGGATATGAGGGGTAACCCGGTGGCGGGTAAGGATACGGTGGGTAAGGGTATGGTGGATATAAGGGGTGATATGTAATTGGTAGCTGAGTGGGGGGTATGTAGTAATGGTAGGAGACTGAGTTGTGTGCTAGCTGGTAGTGCTGGAGTCCTCGGGATGTCGAAACTATGTCCGAGTGCTCGTTAATCCTGTCCTCCATATACGTCGTGTTCCTTGTTGACTGGACCCATCGGACTGCCCTGAAATGTCATCTGCTGCTGGAGCTGGATGCAGATGTTCCATTGTAATGCAGTCATGCTGCCGCAATGAGTGTAGGATCTATGTAGCAACTTCTCAAGCGGCAGTGTCAGTAGTTGAACTGAACAAATACTTTGTAATGTCTGCCTAAGAAATAGACATAAATTATTTCATTAAATTGAATACAAAATATATATAGTCACTAGCAAATTGGTAAAAAGTTTACCACATTCCCAATAGATGCACTAGTGAGAGACATCCAGCATCTGATAATTCTTTTATACCAACGCAAGTACTCAGAATGCGAACCAAGGGGTACGAGCAATGAGATTCCCCTAACAAGCTTCTCCCGTCGACTATCCCATGTGGCTATGTAAACAGCATATGTAGCTGATCAATCCTCATCATGCCTACCTGCCAGTATAATTGAGTGCAAATTGTCAAGCTGGAGCGATCTCCGTGGTATGGTCTAGTCAAGTCCAAACTAGCGCATCACTCGGTCTGGCTGGTGCCACTCAATAATGTGAAAACATATGAGAGGGACAACTGCTAGTGCTATGTCCCTAGCAGCCACACAAAAAGGTGGGAGTAATGCCACCTTCTCATCTGTGTATGGTTGCCATACAATCTGCAAAAAATAAGATGCACACAAAATTAAAACGACATATACATAAGTAAATAATTCAAACGAATGTAAAAATAAGACATACTTCATCATTCTTTAATTGATCAAAGAACTGGCGATAATATCCAAGGACGCCGATCACAGTATCACTCAAAACTTTATGCTTACGCCACCTATTTATAAATGAAAGTATTATAAACGTCAGTTATAAATATTAACAAAGTAATAAAACAAAGTAATGTAAAGAAATGATATGAAAAATTTACTCCTATCCTAAGGGACGTAATTGACCATGATCAGCACCATAGAACACATCAGGTTCAACATGGTTAGCTAGTGTAGGGGCAAGCCAGGAGAATCTGTACCATGCCCAATACTACAATAAGATGCACGCCCCTCCAATCTCGCGTGCCCTGTAGTCCGTAACTTTACAAAGCTCTCTATACAAGTACACCAAAACTGCAGACCCCCAACTATATGTCCCGACAACAGCAAAGTCCTCCAACAACGGAAGAAACATCAAGTGCACAAACTTACCAGAATGATAGGGGCATAAGAAACCCCCAATCAACCGAAGTATGTAATGTCATGCATGCTATTGCACGTACTCATCATCATCATCTTCAGAGACTGCAGTAACACTCGGCTGCTACAGGTATGTCATATCAATGTGTGCATCAGATATGAGCTAGGAAGTCTTATCAATCCCTAACAACCGAATACATAGACCGAGCCAATCAGTCCTATGGGTAAGGCCAGTAACTGCAATGCCGTCAATAGGAAGACCCGATATGATACGATATCCTCCAATGTAATGGTGCACTTTCCGATAGGTATGTGAAATGTATGCGTCTCTGGGCGCCATCTCTCAACCAATGCAATGATCAAGGAGTGATCAATGCTGCAATAGCCCATATAGGCACCCCCAAGAAGCCAGCATGTTGTAGATACAGAAGAATTGGCGCAGAGGGGTCCATATGTTTTGTCTTCTAAGTACGTCTCACACGTAGGTGCCGGTCCTCATGTCCTTGCCATATATGCTGAGAAACATGATACTCCTGCAACTTCAAAATCGAGCTGTCCTCTGGTCCGGGGTTTATAAGGAATGCCATCTGTCAGCTGTATGCCAAACAATAACAATTAGTGTGACAATATGATTACTATAATATAATATGATCATATGATTACTATACTAAAATATAATATGAGAGAAATGAAGTGCATGTTCATAATCAACTAACATATATTAATAAAGGTAAGAATACAATATCATAGTTCAGTGATACAAAATAATACAACTCCAAAATGCACATTGATGGTTAGCTAATACAAGATTCTGACAATGACAATAGGCCTAGATCAACTAGATGGCCCCACTCCATCATCCCTCAAGGAACTCAATTCACCGGCACGACATGTACGAGAATTATGTCCAGGTTGATGACATCTTGTACACATTTGTCTTATCCCTGCTTAGCGCCAATCCATCTCATTCCTGATTCGGGTTGATTTGGGTCGACCTTTAGATCTAAGCAATGCACGATCTGACACCAAAGTTATGTCAGGACCTGCAGGCCACCATGGTTCAGCCTGAACTGGTTCAAAATCAAACTCGTAAGCTCTGTAAATACTTTCCATCCTGTATACCCTATGCACATATCGGAATGGGTCAATTGCCACAGAAGCACACGCAGCAATCACATGGGAGCATGGAAAATGCAATGCTTGAAACACCCTACAGTCACATTGGCGTTCTTCTAAGTTTAAAGTATAAGAAATTTCACCCTGTTGTGTTACAGGGTTAAAAGTCTCTTCAACCATGAACCTTGTGTTCTTTCTATTGTACCGGCGAACTTGGTGTAAGCTGACCTTTGCCATGTTGACTCTCCAATGCTTCAATAAGTCATCACTCCATTCTTGCCCAAATGTAATCAATTTCGCATTTGCCTCATCTTTTCGGTTGATGAAGTATTCTACTAATTTCGTATATGTCAACTAAACTAATGCAGTTATAGGTAGATTTATGCTACATTTCAATATTTCATTGATGCACTTTGACAAATTGGTTGTCATATGATTGAATCTACAGCCACCATCATATGCCAAACTCCATTTTTCTTTTGGAATTGCATTAATCCAATTTGCCATCTCCGTAGTAGCTGTCAACTTCTCTAGCCTAGCATCAAACTTTATTGCAATTGGTTCATACCCTGATACAACAAATGAATTGAGTTGGTATTAGGAACTCACTATTCATATCATAAATTAGATTACAAATTAAAAATTTTAAGTACCTGTGTTAATCAAAAATCTTTTCAACTCCTTATTCTAGAATTTGGAATTAAAATTGGAACTAATGTGCCGTATGTAGAAGACATGATACGCATTCGGCGGCTGCCATCCAAGATTTTCATTTGCCACTGATTGTAAGATGTCTCGATGTCGATCAAAGATCAAACACAAGCCCTCTTATTGTGTGACATGCAACCTTAGGTAGGCTAAGAACTAACTCCAGGTATCATTGGTCTCCCCCTCCACAATGGCAAAGGCAATTGGCAGATGTTTTCTATCTCCATCTTGAGTTATTGCAATTAACAACTTATGACGGTATTTACCATATAAATGAGTGGCATCAATCTGAACAATGGGCTTGCAATATCGGAAGCCAGCAAAATATAGTTTAAATGTCCAGAATAATCGATAAAAGACTCTTTTCAAACGATCAAGTCGGTTATTCACAAAACATTCTTCGTCTTGCAACTCCACCACTGTGCCTTCCATGTCTCTTCTCATGGCCGCTAGCCATCTGGGTAACACCTCGTAAGATTTGTCCCAATCCCCAAAAACATTCACAATGACCAATTGTTTTGCCTTCCAAGCTTTTCGATATACAACTTGGTAACCGAATTGGCTTCGAATCCGTTCAACAATTAAGCATACAGGTGCATCGGGTTTTGTTCTAACTAACTTCAAAATGTAAGACTAGATCATACGAGAGTCCAACTTGCGGTGATCTAATGACACAACTGGGTTTACGCAACTGTGAGGTCCATTATATTTTGTAATCTGCCACGTATTTGACCTCTTACTCTGTATGACCCTAAGTATCCAATTACATCCTTCATCAAAACTAGGGCACTTAGTAGTAAACCTACGTGAATCAGAATCTTCAATCTTGTACTCTTGATGCCTGTGAATCGAATAATGTTTGAGGGCCAATTTCACGACATCTTTTGATAGAAATTGCAAGCCAACATAGAATTCATCATTGATGCTCCAAGTCCCACGACTATCTAATTCTGACAAGTTATCAGGATTACTCAATGCATCCCAATTGATTTGAGAAAACTAAGGGTATAGTGGCACAAACACAGATTCAAGTCCTTGAGGCATAAACATGGTTTGAGGAGCAACTAACAATGGAACTTGTAAATTATCTTCGGCATCAAAGTTTTCTACCTCTATGTCAGTTTCTGAATCATCACCCTCAGCTACCTGTTCTTCATCTTCATTTGTCTCCCATACTGCATCTCTGACAAGTGGGTTATCAAATTCAACCATTGCACCACCAATAACAATCATATTGCATGACTCAACTTGATTAGAAAGACCAACATGAGCTTCGGTTTCACCAAGAGCTTCAACATGCTCTTCCTGCCCACTTGTTTCTACCTCAACATACAACTCCATCGAGGCCATGTTCGGAGTTTGACAGAAGGAATCTATCATATACTTTAAATCATCATCGTCTTCTAATGGAAGACCTACCCATCTCCATGGATTGTAGCATTGTGGACATCGATAGACAACCTTTGACACATGTTGGTTTGCTTGAAGCCTCAACTTTGAATGGATCTTATTTTTTAACCAATCCAAAGTCATATTAGATGTGATCACAATAAGCCTAGGAGGAGGACGTTGATACATGAGACATTCTTCACCATCATACATTGTTCGATTGAAGTAAATGTACACATTCAGAGGTCTTGCCATATTAATTCCACTTCTAAACAATAACAATTCAAGATATATGTATTCAATATACACGTGTCAATTAAAATAAAATTGCACACATAACAATTAATTTATATTATTATTATTTTATGTACAAATAACTTCTTAAGCTCTGTTAATTTGAATTAAACTACACTTACTTATTTAAACCATGTCAAGTACTCAAGAAACAAATTTTATCATATTATTTTACGTACAGAATACTTCATCCAAATCAGATTATATATCTTATTAATCACATTATTAATTAATCAAGAAAATTAATTAAAGACCTCTAAATACGTATACAATAACATAAATGTATAATAAAATAATTGAGCACAAATCATTAACAAAAAATTCAAACATTGAAAGAGATACTTACATATAAAAAATACGATCTGAATTTGATCACCGATAGAGATTCAAACACCACTTCTAGTGAAAATTGAGTTCGTTTAGAGAGTTGAGAGCATTTAGAGAGAAGAAATTTGTAGAAAGATAATGAGAAATGAGAAAATAGAATGAATGTCACGAAGGAGGTGGGGGGTAGCCAATATATACACGTGTTGCGCCAATATGGTTGTCACATTTGGCTAGGTTACGTCACCCTTGTTGGCTTTTTTCAACCCGGATCTGCCAAGTAGGATGGTAGCGTCATCGCAGGGAAGGTTAGTACGCGTGTTGGTGTTATTTTTACGTGATCGTCATCCTCTTTAGCTTAATCATCTGGTGATCGAAAATATTAAAAAATGTCACGTAAGATAAAATGATGGTAATTTGATATATAATTTTAAAATAGTGATATTTTAGTAAATAGTTTAAAAAAGTGATAATTTAATAAATAATTTTAAAAATAATATTTTGATAAATAATTTTACCAACAAATGATAATTTGATAAAAAAACTAAAATAATGTTTCATACACATTTATATAAGGTAATAGAATTAAAGTGTAATTATAAAAAAATTGTAAAACCAACTACAATCATACCATAAAAATTATGCTGATATAAATAATACGGATTGGTACGTGTGTAAGTATGTGGTTGAATTATTATTATTCAATCTCATTATTTATTTAATTAAAATATATTTAATTTTATCTAATTTACTTATAAAATTATTTTATATTCCATAAAATACTATAATTATATACATAATAATTTTATATCTCTTTACATATATTATAAATATGATATCCATATTTTGATTTACATACAAATTTCCCAAGCTTTAATAGGGTAACAAAAAAGAGTGATACCTTGAGGGAAGAATCACATGGGGAATGTGAGTGCCAGAGAACCAGTTACAACATACAAGGTCACAAAGAGTTAAGAGTTTCATTCAATCACATTCACAACGCCCCTTCCTTGCCGCGGTGGTTGCCACATGTTGCTTGTTCTGTTGCACCTTTTCACGGCAAATCCTTGACCCCACACATTCTCCTCTCAACTCTCTCAACTCTTCTTTCCACCCAATGGAACACACTCCCTTCCCTTCCTGCACACTCTCTCTCTTTTTCCACCTCTTCTTCTTCTTCTTCTTCTTTCTCTTCCTATCTTTGTTTCTCTGTGTTGTGTAACTTGTCTTGTGTTTCGTTGTTAAGAGTAGTTCTGTTTTGTGTGCTTTGTTGAGACTCACAACTCACAACAATGACAGACACCACAGACGATATTGCTGAGGAAATCTCCTTCCAGAGTTTCGATGATGACTGCAAGTTGCTCGGAAATCTTCTCAACGACATTCTCCAACGTGAGGTTGGATCCAACTTCGTTGACAAACTCGAAAGGATTCGTGTCCTTGCTCAGGTCTAACAAAAAAAGGAACTTTTTTTTTTGTTTTTGTTTTTCTTCATACCCCACTTTTGTTTTTGCTTATTCTTTCAATATTCACTGCTTCTATGTGATTTTTGATGTTTTTTCTATGATGGGGTTCTGCCTTTTTTTTTTTCTTGTTATTCTTATTTTTATGTCGTTTTGATTTCATCACTGATTTCTGTGGACCCTGTAGAGAGAAGATTGAAACTGGATATTATGCATTTGGTGTTTCATGATGCATGAATGATTCAACTGATGTGTGATGTGAGCTTTTTTTTATCTGTCATGACTCGTGATGATGCATGTGATGTGAGTCCATATGATAAGGATCTTGGATGTGAAAATTGGTTAACATTGACTGAGGTTTCTCTCTTTGCCAGAGTGGTTGTAATATGAGGCAGGCAGGGATTGTGGACATGGCAGAGCTGCTTGAGAAGCAGCTGGCTTCAGAGTTATCAAAGATGTCACTGGAAGATGCTCTAACCCTTGCTCGTGCCTTCAGCCATTATCTTACTTTGATGGGTATAGCTGAAACCCATCATAGGTAATTGGATCACTAACTGTTGCTCTTTTACCCTCCTTTGTTGATAATTAGTCTTTGTCTTACTTTGTCTTTCTTTGTTTATGTAGGGTTCGTAAAGGAGGGAATGTGGCACAAATTGCAAAATCTTGTGATGATATCTTTAACCAGCTGGTGCACGGTGGAGTTTCTCCAGATGATCTTTATAACACAGTCTGCAAGCAGGTTTAATTTGGTCTTTACTTGTCTATCTGCATAGATGAAAGTGAACTTCCATTATCACTGTAATGCTTCCCCGGATTTTCAAAAATTGTGGAATGCACTCAGAAGGCTAAGATTAGAAATTTTGAATCCTTAATTATTTTCTTTCTAAATAATTCTTTTCTTATTAATTTGGAATATAATGTTTGTATTGCTGGTGTTTCAATCAGTAATCCAGTTCCAGTTTCTTTTACTTTTTGAAATTCAATTTATTTTTGTTGTTACAGGAGGTTGAAATTGTTCTTACAGCTCATCCCACTCAAATTAATCGCCGAACCTTACAATACAAACACATTAGAATTGCTGTAAGTTTTTGACCTTAATAAAATTTCCGAAGCCTTGAACTTTGAAATCTTAAATATCATATAAGCATTTTGTCTCTAACTACTCTTACCCCCTCCATGCAGCATCTTTTGGATTATAAAGATCGACCTGATCTTAGCCTTGAAGATCGAGAAATGGTGATTGAAGATCTGGTACTTTTCCTGAACTGTGTTTTCACTCTAGAAAGCCACTGTAGTGTGTGAGGATGAGAGATAATCTCTTTAATTGTGAAATGGGTTGTGTTATTCCTTTTTCTGGAACCCTTTCTTCTATTCTCATAGATCATAATGGATTTGGTAGGTGAGAGAGATGACTTCAATATGGCAGACAGATGAGCTTAGGCGTCAAAAACCCACTCCAGTTGATGAAGCTAGAGCTGGTAAGCTGCTTGAGTATTATATATGTCAGATCATGCATACTTTGGTTCACAGTAAAAGAAAATAATAATAATTTTGTGTAGAAGAACTCTTTATTTTATTTTTGAATTCTCTTAGGTTTGAATATTGTGGAGCAGTCACTCTGGAAAGCTGTTCCTCATTATTTACGTCGAGTCAGCAATGCTTTAAAGAAGGTCTGTCATCTTTAATTTATGGTCTATCAGATGTACATTCTTACTCTTTAAGATTTTCAATACAATTTATCCTCCCTTGCAGCATACAGGAAAGCCACTTCCATTGACTTGCACTCCCATAAAATTTGGATCTTGGATGGGAGGTGATAGAGATGGAAACCCAAATGTGACAGCGAAGGTTAGCTTTATTAACATCCATTCAAGTGCATGCTGCCTGTACTTTACTGCATGATTTTGCTTTTTCAAATAACTGGAAGAGTCTTTTTCAATGGGTGAGAACTTTTCCAGTAATGTAACTGTAATTTCCTTTGTAATGTAATTATATTAATTGACAGTTTGAACATGTCATGCGTGTTTTTGTAAAGGGAAATTTTAATGCTTATTGAACATGGAGAAATATAGAGTTAAAAAAACGAGCTTCCTTTTTTTGTTGGAGTGGTGGCTGGATGATCTTTACTGGTTCAATTATTGAAGTCTGTTGTCTGTAATTCAAACAATATCATCATTAGAATGTTTTGCCCAACCTTGGGTCAGATTTTCTTGTTGGAGAACATTTCTCTTACGGATTTTGCTTTAATCCTGTAAATCTTGACAGATATAATAATCCTTTGTAAGTTGTTATCCTTTTGTTCCTCAGGTCACAAAAGATGTTGCACTTCTATCTAGATGGATGGCAATTGACCTCTATATTCGGGAAGTGGATAGCCTCAGATTTGAGCTATCCATGAACCAGTGCAGTGATAGGTTGTCAAGACTGGCACATGAAATTCTAGAAGGTTTGTCAGTTGAATTTTATATTTGGTGAGATATTTCCAATTGCCAATGACATAGCAGTCATCTTTGTTTTATATTATGTGACCACCGAACACTGTTTGTGAAAAAGTAACAGATTCCTTGTGCACATGCAGATTTGAATGCTTTAAAATCAATTCAGTTGAATCTTTTTTCTCTGATTTGTTTGATATCATATGATCAGCAACCTTAATTGTTCTCTTTTAAGCCTAACTATTTTAGCTCATGTCTTTCTTCTAAAATATTAGCCCAAAAATTTGGACTTAAGAATATCAATTGGACGGGCACATTTACATCCAATCAATTGTTAAATCTCTTGTCTAATTTAAAGATATAAGATTGACTCCAACTATCTTTGTGTGTGGTAAAAACTTGAGAGCTTCTGTCTATGGTTTCCTAGGAATGTTTTCTGATGTTTTGGTTTCATGCAATGAGACAGCAGTTTTTTCTTATTTTTTATTTTTTTTCAATGATAGTTTTCTTAAAGTATCACCATGGTGTGTAGATAATATTAAAAATTTTAACATAGATAGGTATTGTATATGGAGATGCTGTGGGGTGTGGAATGGTCTTCTGTTTAAGTTTCTATTTATGCACATTTTATGTCTTTACTTGACCTGCTGCAGATATTTCTTTATGATCTGTTCTTCTAGAGCATGGCTTGTCACTGTCATATTCTCAAAGATAGGTTTAATACTCTTATAATCCACTTCTAAGAGTTGATGGTCACTTCTTCCTCTACAGAAACTACTAATCGTGAGAATCGCCGTGAGAATTGGAATCAATTGGTGAATAGAAGTCAATCACTTCCAACACAACTTCCAGCTAGTGCTCATTTACCCTCTTTTGCTGGTACACATAATAATGTTCATAATTTCTCTGTCTAGTTCTTTGTGCATAACATAGGTCTTTGGTGTCCATATTTTGTATTATAGAACGTCAAAAAGATATTTTCATTTCTTTTGTTCATCCTACCTCTAATGACCTTTGAGGAATGCCCCTTTCTGATTGCATGAGAAATGAACATTAGGATTCCCTCCAATCCTAAACATAACTTCTTTTTTGTCATGCATGAGGAATGAGGAGCTATTTAAATCATATCCTGTTTGGATATATTCTTTATGTAGAAAATGGTGAATCTCAGCATCCCAGACTTGACATTCCAGGACCTGATTACATGCAACTCAATCACAAGGTAAGATCAATTCAGTCATTCCTGTATTTCTGAAGGTACCATTGCATCCTAGATAATATATATTTTTGCATTGATAGGGTGGTGAGGTTTCTTCAAGTTCAACTACATTCAAAAGAGGCAGTCGATTATCACAAGCAAGTTCAGCAAATTCTAGTGCTTCTTCAGCTGCAATTTCATCCCCTCCTTCTTTCAACTCTAGTCAACTACTTGCTCAGAGGAAAATGTTTGCAGAATCCAAGATAGGAAGGTCCAGTTTTCAGAAGCTTTTGGAGCCACAGCTTCCTCAGCTTCCTGGAAATGCTCCTTATAGAATTGTCCTTGGGAATGTAAAAGATAAGGTATTGCTTCAGATTTATTCCGGTGATAAGTACTTAAAAAATAACTGTATCGATGCTGTTATTCAATGCCTACTGTTTGTGTGAGAGAAATTATACATGTTGCTGGTCTCTTTGAGATTATTGGCTTTATACCCTGGCACATGCTTGATGAGTGCATGTTCTGTAAAGGCTTCAAATGAATCCTAGTAGACACTAGTTTGAAAATGAAATAATTGATTGTACAATTTTCAGTTTGGGCTGAATGTGAGGACATGTTTGAAATTTATAAGTAAATTCGGTTGAAAATATTTTTTAGAAGATAGAGAAACGCAAACTATTCACCAAATAACTGGACAATCTAATACCCTTTACTCTTTTGAATTTAGCTATTCATATATTGGCTTCTTTTTTTCCCCTTTAAGGAAGGATAAAGAGGGAGGGTTGTAAAATCAAATGGGCAGAACCATTACGCAATGATATTATTGCAGAAGATGTTGTGGCAAATACAGCTCTATGGATTGGTTGTATTAGTTATAGATAAGGAGTTAAAAGACTTCTATACTTGACATCACAGATTTGAGATTTGCCAATTGTCTAATTGTAGAACGACAGAGTTCAGACCCATGGATTTTTGTATTAGAAGAATTAATTTATATGCATTATTAGGGGATATACTATGCTGAAAACCCTATTGCTTTGGTCAAAGGATTTCAAATGGTATCGAGATCAAATCTATTGCTTTGCTCCATGGCTTTCAGAAGTCAGATGCTTATAAAGATAGCTCCATATATGTTAGTGTATGTATAATACACAAATATATGTTTGTCTAATTTTGATTGGAAGAGTTGTCCATGTAAGGTTTGTTTCTGATTTGTCACTAAGACTAATTCATTTCTGCATTTTGTTATGGAACTTATCAGGTTTTCTCAGGTTTTGATTAGTAATTTTAAATTTTCAAATGTCAATCTAATAAATGCATGCATCTTCTGTTCCTGTATTCAGCTTGAGAGAAGTCGCAGGCGGTTAGAGCTTCTTATTGAGGATGTTCCATGTGATTATGATCCTTTAGATTACTATGAAACATCTGATCAGCTTTTGGAACCTCTGCTCCTCTGTCATGAATCTCTGGTAATCTTTCTCCTCCCTTGTTTTCCCTGAAAGGTTGTCCATAATTGGTATTTAACTCTCCATTTCTTCAGCAATCATGTGGATCTGGGGTGCTAGCTGATGGTCGACTTGCTGATCTGATTCGTAGAGTTGCTACCTTTGGGATGGTGTTGATGAAGCTTGACTTGCGTCAGGTTTGATTTAAATTGTATGTTTATTTTTGCTTGGTTAATCAGTTGTGGCCTGAACTAGCAGTGTGACAGGAATCCGGGAGACATGCAGAAACACTTGATGCAATTACAAAGTATTTGGATATGGGTACCTACAGTGAATGGGATGAAGAAAAGAAACTGAACTTCTTAACAAGAGAGCTGAAAGGGAAGAGGCCATTAGTTCCTCTTAGTATAGAGGTGAGATGATTAGAGTTTTTAGTATACTAAGCACCTGTTTAACAAGCTGTATATCTTATAGGATGGGAAAGCTTCTGTTTCTATTTTAGAAAAGGAAAGGTTGATATCAGAGTTGGTGTTTAAACAATTGAAGCTAGTTTCTTTTCACTTTTCTATATGATTGATTGAATATTTCTTTGTATAACCTGGATTTACAATGTTGACTAGTTCTATAACCACCATTGTGATCTATTTAGGTGAAAAGTGGAATAGGAGGCTTGTTTTAATTCCCACCTTAAGACTCTGAATTTGGTATCTTGGGCAAATCACAGTTATCAATACACCTCGAGAAACTTCAGTATTAAATTTACTATTGCGCTCTTGTACAAGAAAAAGACTAGATACCCATTTTGGTCCTCCAAAGATACAAGTGTCATCAGTTTGGCCCTCCAATAACAAATACATCAAAATAGTCTTAATTTCAAATTTTGACGAGGACCTATTTGATCTAAAAAATGACATTGGGACCAATTTGATGTCAAAATTTGAAATTGAAGGACCATTTTGATGTTTTTATTATTTATTGGAGGACCAAACTGATGACACTTGTACCTTTGGATGACCACCTCTGAAGCATGGGTACTCCTCCCAGGGAGGAGTATCGGTACCGAGACGTGCAGGGAGTACGGATCTGCGTACCATACGCGTTGGATACGTACCCCAATTTTGAATTTGGGTACGGCTTGGTGCGGCTCGGTGCGGCTTCACCACCCATTGGATGCGGCTCCACCATATATTTGCCAAACACGGTCGTTTTTTCAGAACCATGAGCTTGAATCCAAGTCTCAACGAGCTTCCAAATCTTCATTCTTCTTCTCCCAGAGCGCGCGCCAAGCTCCAGGGATTGCAACTCCGGCGATTCAACTCCGGCGAACTTCATTCTTCTTCTAAAGTTTATGCATTAAAAAGTGACCTTGCACGGCGAAAATGGAGAGAAAGAAGAAAAAGCGAAAAGGGGAGGGCCAAAACGAAATGGGAGAGAGAATAGGAAACGAGATTTGGTTTAAAAGAAAAATAAAAGTACAAATTTAAGAGTTATTTACTTGTGTGTATTTTTTAGTACCGAGACATATACATATAATTTACTTAAGTATATATAAAAATTTAATATTAGTTTTTAAAATGAATTAATTTACTCATTAATTTTTATGCTATGTTGTCATATTTTATTGTGTGAGATTTTAGTTTATTATACATATATATATATATATATATATATAATTTATTTTTTTTTATATATATATATGACAAAAAATTTTCGTATCCCGTACCAGTATCCGTCCTACCGTTTGCAACGTAGATGACCACAATGGATGTTTACTCAAAAAAGGAAGCAGAAAACCTTGATCTGCGGCATGCTCATTCCAATTCCTTTTCAATTTATGCATTAAATAAATGTATACTTTTCTTATACTAGTTATTGCACAAATATATAATTTCAATGTCCTAGTTATACTCAAAAGTCAAAATCTAAGGTTATTTCGGAAAATGCAACCAAGATATACGAGTTACTTTTTTTAGCCTGAATGAATGAATCAATTCCAAAAAGAAATTTCTTTTGCTTTTATTTTTTATTGTTTTGCTATTTTTGCTTATGTCTTTCATTCGCTTCTCATCCATGATATTGTGACTACTGACCAGTGACCACCTGATCAAAGTTAACTATAATTTTTCAATATTTGTTGTTCTAAAGTAATCAAGAGTTGAACTACTTGTTATCATTTAATTATTTTTCTGTTCTACATTCCTGACTATTTCTGATTGGTATCTTGGTTTCGTCTTTTTAGGTTCCTCCTGATGTTAAAGAAGTCTTGGATACCTTCCGAATTGCTGCTGAGCTAGGGAGTGATTCACTCGGAGCCTATGTGATCTCGATGGCCTCAAATGTATGATTAATTGTACTACTGTTACAAATTATGCGTAGCTGATTTGCAATAGAAATAGTTTGTGCAATATCAATTGTAGATTCCTGTCTCACCTGGGCCTTTTGACATTGAAAATATGTTCTTTGACAATCATCAGGTCCTTCTTTTTTCCTTTTATTCTTGGCATTTGGTTTTGCATGAAATCATTGTTTTCCCTATATTCTGTCAAGCTGGTTTTGATAAATTTTGTTATCTAATATCTTATTGGCATTTAAACTCTACAGCTGTAAAGGACATAGTAGTGTTAAAAAATTGAAGTTGGTATTGACACTAACAATATTCCACATTTTGCTTGATTGTCAGGCAAGTGATGTCCTTGCAGTAGAGCTTTTACAGAAGGACGCACGGCTTGCTGTTATTGGGGAGTTGGGAAGAGCATGTCCTGGTGGAATGTAAGTATGGAACCTTAACTGGAATTTATTTATCTTTATACTGGTCTGATCACAACGGTGCCTGAGATGAAACATTTTACTTGTCCATTCCCTTTGTGTGAATATTATTTCTTAAATAGAAACTTGAAATAAATGTGTTAGTCATGTATATTACATGTTAGCTATACACATGTACATGCATGTAAATTGGTTTATACTCTAGCACTAGCCATGTCCAAGAAGCTTAAAGTCAATTTTCCGGTCAAAATGTTTGGAAATTGAGTAGTGGTAATCACACTGTAGGACTTGCCTGATCAAATAAAATAAAATGTGAAGAATACTCTAGTAATGAACTATTTTTTAATGGGTCAAAAGTTAAGGATGCTGGGTTAAAAGAAACTTTGTGATGCTCAATGATGAGTTTATGGTAATTAGCTGGATAATTGGTTTAAAAATCTCCACGGTACTCACATGACTGTTGCAGTGTAGTTTGAGTGTTTGAATTTTACTGACATACATGTTTACAATAGGTTGCGGGTGGTCCCTCTATTTGAAACTGTGAAGGACCTGAGAGGAGCTGGATCAGTTATCCGAAAACTTTTATCAATAGACTGGTACCGTGAACACATTATTAAGAACCATAATGGGCATCAAGAGGTACCTTTTTAATTAGAGATTCATTTCATTTTATGTTATGGCTATTATGTGAAATTCACGTGATAGTTTTATAAATTTGTATATGCAGGTTATGGTTGGATATTCTGATTCTGGTAAAGATGCTGGCCGCTTCACTGCTGCTTGGGAGCTTTACAAAGCTCAGGAGGATGTTGTAGCTGCTTGCAATGAGTATGGTATTAAGGTTACACTGTTCCATGGCCGTGGAGGGAGTATTGGTCGTGGTGGTGGCCCAACGTATCTGGCTATTCAGTCCCAACCACCTGGCTCCGTGATGGTAGGTTATGCATTTTAACTCTAAAAATCTGAATTTCAGACCCATTTTCCTTTTAAAATTATGAGTAAAGATATTTCCTCTATATTATTATTATTATTATTATTGTCTTAAAAAATTTAGCTGTTTGAAACTAATAGTATGAAGCAATGATTGTTGTAAATTTTTTGGCACATGGCTAGTTTCCAGACACACTTGAGGGGTTGGGGTGTTAATTGATTCAAGGACTTAATTCCTCGTGATCATAAGTGATGTTACAACTGGACTATTGGGCTGCTGGTGAAGTAATGGTTAATGTAGAAACTTCTCATGCATGCTTGGTTTCTTTAGTTCAGGTTGTTTGAATTGTTTAGTCATGAAACTGTCTAGGTTGAATTTTGGTGAACATTCAGTAATCTTAACAACTTTAGGCTAGAAGAGCATCTAAAATTTATTATTACTTGAAAGTCAAGTTGTATGCTCAACTATGAATTGGATTTTACATCATGTTACACTAGTCTTGAGGAATAAGTTCTGCCTCTGATAAGCTGCTATCTGAATAGAACATTTGAAAACACAAATGTATTTTTTCTTAAACTGCACCTGTTGCAAGCAATGCTCTAAAATCTACAATGCTCCTTGGGTGTGTTTCATGGTGCATTGCAGGGAACGCTTCGGTCTACTGAGCAGGGAGAGATGGTAGAGGCCAAGTTTGGATTGCCACAGATAGCTGTTAGACAACTTGAAATATACACAACAGCAGTGCTACTTGCAACCCTTCGTCCCCCTATCCCACCCCGAGAAGAAAAATGGCGTAATCTCATGGAAGAGATCTCAAAGATAAGTTGCCAGTGTTACCGCAGTGTAGTCTATGAAAATCCAGAATTCCTTTCCTACTTCCATGAAGCCACACCTGAAGCAGAACTTGGATTCCTTAATATAGGTAGCCGCCCTGCGAGAAGGAAGAGCTCAACAGGAATTGGACACCTTCGTGCGATTCCCTGGATATTTGCATGGACTCAAACCAGATTTGTTCTTCCAGCTTGGCTTGGAGTTGGAGCAGGTTTAAAAGGCACTTGTGAGAAAGGTCATACTGAAGAGCTAAAAGCCATGTACAAAGAGTGGCCTTTCTTTCAAAGTACAATAGACCTTATCGAGATGGTTTTGGGGAAAGCAGACATTCCTATAGCCAAGCACTATGATGAAGTCCTTGTGTCAGAGGAGAGGCAAGAGCTTGGTCGTGAACTAAGGAGTGAGCTCATGACAGCTGAAAAGTTTGTACTAGTGATTAGTGGGCATGAGAAACTTCAGCAGAACAATAGGAGCTTGAGGAGGCTGATTGAGAATAGACTTCCCTTTCTCAATCCCATGAACATGTTGCAGGTGGAGATACTCAAGAGGTTAAGATGTGATGATGACAACCTTAAAATCAGAGATGCTTTGCTTATCACCATTAATGGGATTGCTGCTGGGATGAGGAATACAGGTTAACTTAGCTTCTCAAGGACTATAATGTACACACCCTTTCAGTAATTCACATGTTCACCTGTCTCCCCACCTTGTTTTATTAGGTAGGCTAAGGAAATATTAACATGGCCATAATGGTGAATGTATTGTTTTGTACGCAGAAGATATATTATAATATCAGAATGTGATGTGAAAAATCAAGTTTTTCCTGCATTTTTTTTCTGCTTCTTATTGGATGAATATTGTCTTAAGTTTTTTTCTTAATTTGGGTGGAAAAAAATTAGAATTTGTGTGGACAACCAAATGGAAATTGTGCCAACACCATTCAGTAACTAAGAAACCAGATTTCAAGTGATTATTACTAATTTACTTTCTGCAATAATTGAATTCAAAATTTTCCAGTTTGGCACATCTTCTCATCATTCATAAATCAATTACTTGAGATAATGATTCTTCATC
The DNA here is from genome assembly GCA_029884595.1 of Ormosia semicastrata. NCBI lineage: Eukaryota > Viridiplantae > Streptophyta > Magnoliopsida > Fabales > Fabaceae > Ormosia > Ormosia semicastrata. The sequence goes on along the minus strand of JAQQTO010000059.1, from coordinate 31,677,462 downwards.
CAATAAGTTCTTTTCTAGTATGATTTGGCTATTCTCTAGGGAGCTAATCCATTTATAGCCACCCCTTTTAAGACCTTAAAGCTTATAAAGATTTGCCGCATTAATGTGCTTTCCCAGGGTCAAATCTTCTGAACTAATTGGTTCCTTTCAAACTTTTATTTATTTTATTTTTCTGGTGTCTCTGGGCGTATAAGCGTGCCATTTTATTTACTATCACTGATATGATAATTGACTAGTAGCAGTAAGAAGAGTCATTTCTTTCTTTCTGTTTGCCTCTCTTTACTTTGGTTTAACCGTACAGTATATATAAGTATACAAATGGCTGTATTAGAATTTAGCATAGAAAGTTAGATGGGGCCACTTGAATTTAGATAGAGCTACTCTAGGAATTGTATGGATTTGGATCCAGAGATAAATTTTGGAAATAGAGAAAGCATGGGATATACATTAACTTGTGGGTCCTGTTGTGACAGAGAAAAGAGAAGTATAGAGATTATGAAATTATGTATCTAAATTACATAATGAAAGCTGAATTATATAGGTTTATTATAATAAATACAAAGATTCTAATTTTTATAATTATATGATTTAGTTATGATTTGGTTAGCTTATACAATGAATCTACTACTATTTACATAGTTTTCAACAATTTTCTTCAAGTTGGAACATATAGGTCAGATGCACCAAGTTTGTTACAAATATATCTTATTCGATGACCTTTCAAAAACTTAGTGAAAACATCCGCTAGTTGATCATTTGAATTGACGAAACTAGTGGTGATGTCTCAAAATAAGATCTTTTCTCTAATAAAATGATAGTATATCTCAATATGTTTAGTTCTCTCATGAAATACTAGATTAGAGGCGATATGTAATGCAGTTTGATTATCACAAATAAGTGTCATTTACATAATCTCCCCAAATCGAAGCCCTTTACGTAGTTGTTTTAACTAAATGAGTTTACAAGTAGTTGAGGCCATGACTCAATATTCTACTTTGACACTTGATCTTGTGACCACATTTTGTTTCCTACTCTTCCAGGATATTAGATTACTCCTGATGAATACACAATACCCAAAAGTGGATATTCTATTAAGAGGAGAACATGCCCAATCAGCATCTAAGTATCCAACAATCTGAGTGTGACCCTTATCTTCATAGACAATGCCTCTTCCAGGAGCTCCTTTAATATACTTTAGGGTGTGAATCACTGCATCTCAATATGCAGCACAAGGTGAATTTAGAAAACTAACTTACCACACTAACTGCAAAGAAGATGTCAGGACGGGGAACAGTGATGTAGTTCAATTTTTCAACTAATCTTTTGTATCTTCTTGGATCTGAGAATAGCTCCCCCTGATTTGGTAGAAATTTAGCATTCAGATCCATAAGAGTGTCAACAGGTTTTGCATTCAACAGACCTGTTTCCTCAAGAATGTCTGTGACATACTTCCTTTGTGAAATTATTATACCATCACTAGATTGTGCCACCTCTATTCCCGAGAAGTATTGAAGTTTGCCAAGGTCTTTGGTCTGAAAGTGATGACCAAGATATTGTTTTACTTGAATTATGTCATGGTGATTACTGTCAGTGATAACAATGTCATCAACATATACAATCAAATAAATACTTACCATTAAGTTGAATGGCAATAGAAAACAAAGTGGTCAACCTCACTTCGTGTCATACCGAACTGCTGAACTATAGTACTAAATCGGTCAAACTAAGCCCTAGGAGAATGTTTAAGGCCATATAGAGAATTTTGAAGATGACAAACTAGTCTAGAAGACTCCCCTTGAGCAACAAACTCTGGTGGTTGTTCCATGTAAACCTCTTCTTCTAGATCATCATGGAGAAAAGCATTATTGATGTCTAACTGATAAAGGTGCCAGCGGCGAATAATAGCCATAGACAAAAAAAGTCAAATCAAAACCACCTTTGTCACGAGCGAGAAAGTGTTCCCATAATCTAAGCCAAAAATTTGGGTATACCCTTTTTCCACTAGACGAGCCTTGATGCGATCAATCTTACCATCAGGGTCAACCTTGAACGTATAAATCCACTGTCAGCCTACAACAGACTTCCAGGGAGGAAGAGGAGCAAGTTCCCAGGTACCACTACTCTAAAAGGCACACATCTCATCGATCATAGCTTGTCTCCACCTAGGATAAGATAAAGTGTCACTTGGAAAGTTAGGAATAGACACAGAAGACAAGGAAGAAAGACAAGCATAATACGAAGAAGATAGGCGATGATAACTCAAAGTAATATAGTGAGGAGAAGGGTTATGAGTAGACCGTATACCTTTTCGAAAAGCAATAAGAAGGTCAGGATTAGGAGGCAGTGCAAGAGCTGGTATAGGAATTAGTGTCAGAGGAGAGTCCACATTGACCTCTACAACTTCTGGTGGAGGTAGGGGCAGTAGAGGTGGCTGTGGTCGATGATAGACTTGGAATTGGCAAATAGTAGTGATGGGTTTCTTAACATAGGGGTCAGAGGTGTATTTGACTCAATAATAATAAGAGGAAGAGGAATGGGTAAGACCTTAGAGATAGCTCAATAGTCGAGGAAGGAGACTAGAAGAAGAGAACAGACTCAAAGAAGGTAACATTAGCCAAGACGAGGTAACGTCGGAGATCAGGACAAAAATAATGATAACCCTTTTGGGACCGAGTATAACCAAGAAAACACACTTAATAGATCAGGCAAAAAGTTTATCAAGACCAAGATTGAGATTATGAACAAAATTGGTAGACCCAAATATATGAGGTGGTAGGTAATGCAGAGGTTGATGGGGATATAAACTAGAGTAAGGGACGTGGTGATCAAGCACAGAGGAGGACATGCAGTTAATCAGATAACAGACAATAAGAACTGCATCTCCCCAGAAGCGGAAAGGAACACTACCACGAAGTAAAAGAGTTTGAGTTATTTCTACGAGATGTCTATTTTTACGTTCAGTGACCCCATTTTGTTGAGGGGTATGGGCACAAGAGGTTTGGTGAAAAATGTCATGAAAAGCTATAAAGAATTGAAATGGTTGAGACAAATACTCACGAACTAGCATTATCGCTATGCAAACTACGTATATGAACACTAAATTGAGTTTTAATTTCATGATAAAAGTTCTGAAATATTGAAAACAACTCAGACCGATTTTGCATAAAAAATTACTAAGTGCGGCGAGAGTAATCATTAATGAAAGTGACAACATATCTGGACCCTAGAGTAGAAATAGTGCGACTAGGATCCTAAACATTATAATATACTAATGCAAAAGGAGATGACGTTCAATTGTTGACTTTATCGAGAAATAGATTACGAGTGTGTTTTCCTAGTTGACATGACTCACAAGGGAGACTCGACAACTTAGAAAGGCTAGGCACCAATTTTTGTAGTTTGGGAAGGTTAGGATGACTCAACTGTGCATGGATGGTGAGTGGGAAATCCTTGATAATGCAAACACAAGAAGGGTTGGAGAGTTGGTAGAGGCCATAGGACTCACATTCGGTGCCAAATATCCAACCCGAACTTCAGTCCTATAGAATGACAAAATCTTTAGTAAAGGTAATCATACAATCAAGAGACTGAATCAAATAACTAATGGAAAACAAATTAAAAGGAGACCCATGAACATAAAGGACAAAGTCTACTGAAAGGGAAGGGAGGGGATGGGTAGTGCCGATCCCTTGGGATTGAGACTTGGAACCATTTGCTAAAGTGACAGTAGGCAAATAACCATTGTGAGAAAGGTTGGAGAAAAGAGTCATATTACTAAAAATGTGGTCAGTCGCACCAAAATCAAGAACCTAAGTGCTAATGGATGGGGAACGAGAGAGATAACCAAATGAAGTACCAATATGTGCAACAGAAGCAGTGGAACTAGAAGTCTGACATTGTTCAAACCACTTCAGAAAATCGGCATAGGCAGTTGTTGGAGCAGAGGAGCCAGATGACTTACATTGTGCAAACCACTGTAAAAAATTTGCATACTCAACCCGAGATGGTCTTGACTGGGAGGATGAGTCTACAATGTTCGTCAAAGCAGTAGAGGCCATAGATCAGAACACAAAGTGCCAAAAAAACCAGAAGCACAAGGTACCTGAACAGATTCAAGAGAGAGACAGAGATGTGTAGTTGAGGTCGTGGTGGCCGGAATATGGTTGGAAAAGTACCAGAACAGTTCTTGAAGAGAGATAGAGATGCTTCGGTGACCAGTTGAGGTGGTGGTGGCTAGGATCTGGCTAGAAATGAGATGACGATCATGGCAGTACAAGTTGTGACTGGAGAAAAGACCCTATGTGCTGTCGTAAGTGGTGCGCGTGAAAATGTGCACGAATGCGAGAAAGGACACGTAAGAGCACGTCAATAGTGGGCTGAGGCTGGGTCTTTGGGTGTTGACCTAGCAGGAGGAGCTGATTCCAGCGATGGGGTCACCAATTGGAAAGGTCGTTGGAAAGTCGCCTAAAAGTTGCGAACGGCTGCAAACAGGGGCTGACGGCAGCGGATAGGGGAGGATAAGAGGACTACTACAGGAAAGAGGACAGGACAAAGGGAAACCGGCAAACCAGAGATGAAACACGGTTGGTCGGAAAAAAATTTCACCGGTAAATAGTGGGTCCACAAGACATATACAGTTTTAGGGTTGCCTCTCTTTAAACTCTAAAGAAAAGAGAAGCATAGAGATTATAAAAATATGTGTCTAGACTACACAACAGAGATTGAATTATATAAACTATTATAATATATATAAAGATCTAATTACTATAATTACATGATTTAATTATAACTTAGTTAGCCTATACAATAAATTTATCATTATTTACATAATTTTCAACAAGTCCAACCTTTTTTTTCTTTGCCTCTAAAATTTATTCCTGGAGTGTTCAAATACGAGTTGAGTTGTATATAGTTGGGATTGTATGATGTGCTCAAGAGCTTGTTTGGCTTATCAAATTTTGTTTGAAAGAATTGATGTTGAGCTAAATTAATTTCAAAATTTGAGTTTATTTAGGTATTGTATAGTACAATAGTTTTTAAAATGTATTAGAAAGTATATAAAAAATTATTGAGTCTCACTTATTAACAATGTTGATTACTCAAAAAATTGTTGACTCATACGTCAAAATCATGTAATTTTGTTTTCTTGTGTTTTCATTTTTTCAAAGAGTTGTTGAAGATCTGGAAGGTTTGGAATCCAACTGCACCAAGTTTTTATCCTTGAATTTACATCCCTTTTGACATGCATAAGCATAAATATGCTATATAGAAAGGAAGTGATTTGGAAGTTGGAACAAAACCAAGTTGATTCTGAGTCCTCTAGTCCACTCCTATCCTTTGGCTATGTGTCCTCCATTAGATTCGGTTCAACTTGGAAACTCAACTAGGCCCAACGGGTACTCGTCCAGCTCCAATACCTGTACTTTATATGTTAGTGCAATATTATCATCACAACCTTGATAGTGACGGGATCCTGTCATCTCATAGGGAAATGTTTCTCACAAACATCTGTGTACAAATTCTTTACAAAGTGTGAGGTGGCAAACATCAAGAGGAAGAGGAAAAAAAAATTTGATTGATGTGATAAGTGGACGTCACTTTACCACCTCAGCAGCATCTGTCAAGAATCTATACAAAACTTGTTTGTGTAAATAACATTTCTCCATCTCAAAATGATGACAACCTATAATCGTAGGCGCTCAGTTCTTAGCTCATCAATACTAGAAACAGATTGTGGCCCATTGTTTCCACTATATGGTTTAGATGTGAGTTAAAAGAAAGCTGCTCTTGCACTTTGAAGGCTGAGAAACTACCCTCAACTAACAACAGCCTTAGTCAGCTATGTAACTTTTATGGTGCAAAATTTTACTTTAAATATGGTAATAAGAAGGCATGGAGTAGCCTTTTTGGCTACAACTTACTGCATTCTCTTTTTTTTTTCACTTCAATTCATTCTTATTGAAGAATATATTACTGTGTCCCCCACAGAAATGGAATCTGATCACCAATTTTACATACCTATCTCCAACTTTTTCATTTCAGTGTCCTCCTTTCCTCAAAACCCAGAAGATGCCATATGTTGTTTAAAGGAGATACCATGCCAGCATTCAAGGCAGTGAGGTTCAATCAAGGTGACTGCAAGGCATGCTATAATTGAAACTTGCCCCAAGCAACCACAAAACCTCCCTTTGTCATAGTGGTGTCCAACCTATTTTGAATCTCAAGTACAAGCTCTAGTGCCAATTTAACAGTGACTAATACCCAGCATTGTGCTGGAACTTTTTTTTTTTTTAATTTGTAATTCCTCTCAGTGGGTGAAGTCACTTCTTCTTTTTTCTTCAATTAATTTTTCTTTTCTTGGATTATGATTTCCATTATCCTTTTAAAGAATTTAGGTGAAATGCACTGTTTGAAATTATAGTTTATTTTCAGGTGCCAACCGACCTAACTCAGATACTTTAAAGCTAGGTGCCTCATTGCTCAGATGGAACAGAGCATAATCTATCAGACTTTTATGTTTTTTTTTTCAAAAATGGAATAGAATATGTTGAATATGTTCATTAACAGTTTGGAATAATTTCTTATACAGGAAATCATTTAATTTAAGGCAACAGAGTCCACTCATTATAGCATAATCAAGAAAACCTTACATTGTGAGCCTCTGCTGTCAAAGCCTTAAAACACTGAATGATTTGGCACTTGTTGGGGTCAGTTTCTTTTAAAAAAACAGTAATGAACTAGTGGCACTAATACGGACTTTATCCTTACAAAATCCCCACAGACAGTAAGGTGAACTCATTTGTATCTTTTAGAAAAAGTTTCAGTGGGATCAAAGTATTATCTAATGACTTGCATGAAAGTTTGTAAGGAATTTGTGGAGATAAACTATGTGCAAGTATCAACATTGTTAAATTAAAACAAGTTAGTACAACCAGCTTTAAGACCTATGACAGGATTGCTATGGCCTATGGGTCCACTTTGGCATACCCACACTTTGATGCAATACTACAGTGTCTTAGTCTGGGCACTCCAGTTTCAATTCCTTCGCTCTTAATAATGCAATCCTAAATGGACAAACTTGCCTAGAGTGTATGAGAGTTCACTTTTTGGAAAGCCTAATTGCCTGCCTTTCACTACCACTTTGAAGTGCCAGGGCAGGACCAAAGGAAATTAGTGAATAGAAGAAGAGTCCAAGAATAGGAAAAAAAAAAGTGGAGTTTGAATGAATACTAGTCTCCTCATAGCATAAAAGTCGGTGCAAAAAACTCAACAAATGCAAGCTCATAATGACCAAACCCACTACTAGTGTTTCAATTTATATACCGTACTCAACATATTAGAGAGCAACACTAGGTGTTTCCCAAATTACAATTATTCAAGCCACTGAAACTTTGACAATGAAGTTTTGGGACCTGGATTTCTCCTAGTTTTTGCTATTACAAGAGGGCATGGTCTACGGGGCTTCATACATATTACTTTGTGGAGAAGATTATGGTAATCTACAACTTAAGAAGAATGTTCTCATAGTTATCATATGAATTTTGAAGTACTTCCGTAATGCAAGTTGCTGAAAAATGACAATGATGGTGTGTACCTGGACATGAGTATTTTGTCTCTGTCCACTTTCAAGGTTTGAAAGATTTCCATTAACTTTAATGGAACAAACATTTCTTAGTGACATGGGTTCAGAGTTTGTCCAAAAAATCATAGAAGAGAGATATCAGTTCAGAGACATTATAATGATATTTTAAGTTCAGTCCTTTGTCCTATGTCTCTCTTTTTTTTTTTTTTTTCCCAATACAATAAAGTATTAACATTTATATGAATAAAGTAAGTCACACAACTAGAAGATACCCAAATAAAAAACTATATGTCCCCATTATGTTGATTTGATAAACAGTAAATCTTCTAAAGGCCTGTATAGGACAATTTTTTTCCAATTTCTTTTTTTCCCCCTATGTATACATTGCTCCATTTATATGTATGATCTATATTCAACGTAAGCAGAAAAGGAAAATAATTAATAGTCATCACTTAGTTAACTAACTCATAATAAATTCATGTGTGGTTTTTTTATGTTTAGTTGGTGAAATTCACCTTTCAATTTTTGTGTGAAATGTAATTAACTAACTAATATCTAAGGGTGTGGCATCGGAGTGTTTCATAAATTTTTAACTACTGGGCTTTGACACCTATGGGATATTCTCATTAGAACTTCAAGTTCGAATTGTAATGAAATAGGTTGAACTATAAAAAAATAGAGAAAGTAAGCCTAGAGGCTAGAAGTACCATGCACAAACAACCAATCTCCCAAGTTCCTTTGTGGAAAAAGTCATCAATGTTAAACTACCATGAAAAGGAAATTCATTTAAGTGGAAGGAATTCTAGGAATTGTATATGGCAGGCTAAGAAGCGTTATAGATTCTTTGTTATTATTTTTTTAACAAGATAAATTATCACATTAATAAAAATCAAATGACACTTGCAAATTAAAAAAGAAATATCAAATCTTGCAAATCTAGTAAGAAAATGAAAGGAATATAGTTTTAACAATGTTGCAGTTTAAAAATTAATTTTTATCCCCTCCCAAAGTAAATTGAATATCTCATCTATTTGTAAGACTAAAGAAATATAAAGAGTCGCAAATGAATTCATAGAAATCATCCAAATAAAGAAAATAAAAAAAATCTAAAAAGAGACAAAAAAAGGATAATAAAAACAATTCAAATCAAATTAATCTAAGCAAATTATTAAAAAAAAAGGTATAGAAACATAAATGGTAAGAGTTATTGTCAGATGAGAAAAACGGTAGTCCTACTATTTTAAAGAAGCCACGAAAAAAAACAAAAATAAGAAGAAAAAAAGAAAGAGGTAAACTGAAGATTAAGAGACTGCTAAGTATCTTTTCTCTATGAATATTGTATTTAGATTCATATTTGTTAACATATTTATATCATTGTTGTTTATCATTGTTTAACTACTTAAGATAGACCCATAAACATAAATACCCTAATTAACCTGATCGCACCAGCCAAAGTGGGTACCGGGGGAAAAAGTCAAACAGGACTCTGCCATAACCCATAAGCAATTCAATTGCTTTGGTCCATATATACACTTGGCTAAATCACTTACTTATTGCAAGGCTATTGTTTTTTAATTTTTTATTGCTAATGATCATGCTGCTTTTGTGCTTTATCTCATTCACTTTGGAAATAAAAGCATGATTAACTGAAAGAAGTCAACAATTGAAAAGCTAATAATTAAGGTAGGATGCATTTTTCCATATTTATGAATTATATAATTAAATATATGAATTTGGGTACACGATATGGGATTGATTGGCAAATTTAGATGAGAGCATAGTGGCCCTGGTTACTACTCAGGTCCAATGCAGTTTACCATTATGACTTGGTATCTTGGTGGGTTATGGGCGACCCTTCAATTTTACCATTATAATAATGAATCTCGCAAAAATAGGTCAAACCACAATATGTAGTGTAATTGATTAAATTAGTCTATAGTTGAAAACAAGTGTTCTACTATTTGTGAATTCGTACTACCAATATGTGGGGGTGCGAAGTTGGATGGTCCATATCAAATATCACCAAAGTTATAATTTGAATTAGGCCTATTCTTATGCAACTCTTCAAATTCACCAAACATTAACCAAGCTCAGTGTGGGAACTAACTAAAAGGAAATTGATTTTGACTAGCTTGTGCAATATGTGCAGTATACGTGTTGAGATCTACTTGTAATAATTTTCTCATGCAAATTTTATATCAATAGTCAATATACTTGTAAGAACTTTCAGGAAATCAATTTTAAAGACATTAATGAAAACAACTTCTGAGCCTTCTCTTAATAATTCACAACTAATATATATTTTGTCAGGTTGTGTGTTGCATGCATGTGTATTTATTACACTTATGTGGATTTGTATTCGGTTTAAACAATATTTCTATCTTACTATGTAGAAATGCTTCTATTAAATATTTGTAATTAACGTTAAAGAAAATATTGCTATTGCACAATAAATCTAACCAAATGCAATATTCTGAATGTATTATCTTTAATGAGTTGGACAATGCTAACTAGAAGGGAGAATTAGACATTATTATATACAAGGAAGGAACCTAACAACTGTATCATGTTTGATAGGGATTTAGGATTAGCTACCTCAGAATCAAAACTCAAGTAAGTAACAGATAATACCTTATTATAACTACAGCAGTTATTGAAAGTAAAGTCGTGATATGTTCATGTTTTTAGGTATAATCCCATATTATCTTTAGCAAACGGCTATAAAATGAAAAGTATGTAAAATTTATATATATATCAGATAAAAAAAAGTATGAAAAAAATAAAATTAAATAAAAGAGTTAAAAGGGACGTTTTCCACGGCCCTCGTTTAGTTTGGATATAAGGGAATAGTTTGTTAGAAGGCCTTAAATTTGAATTGCAACATGAAGAGGTGCTTTATTCTTGTGATTAAATTATACTCGTTGAGTTTTTATTCCATTACGTAGCGTTAGTTGATTCTCAATTAAGCATCTATTATATTTATATAATTCCTTTCTCATTTGTTACAATTGTTTTAAACTATGCAAGATATATATTGATATTATACATATAAATAAATGAATATTAATGATCAAAATTAAAATCAATACATATCCATTTTATTCAAAAAAGGAATGAGTATTCAAATTTCCACCTCACTTAAGAGGAACGGGCAATGCCTCTCCAAGTGGAATGGGTTTCCACCCTCAAACGAGATACCAAATAAGGGAATTTAACTATTATTGAAATGACCAATCAAGTGTATCAAGAATAATGTTTTGTGCTCATTTCCTCTTGCTGGATTGCTAGGTACTTAATTAAGAGGAGATGAAACTTACGTACCATATTTGGTTTTACTTTTAAAATATTCGTCAAATGATACAAGTAATACTCTTCTGTTATAATTGATAACTATCTTTGCTTAGACTGTCTTTGACTGGCATATTCTCAACTCTTGTGGATTCCACTGTTTGGAGATTTTCATTTCCCTTAGCATTTTATCCAAGCCTTTTTCACATGAGTTTTTCTAAATTCAGCAAATGAAATGAACTATATATAAAATCTTTGTAGCCTGAACACTTGATTGGTATTCCGAACAATAACTCAAATATACGAAGGCTTGAAAGTTTCAGAATTTATTGCAAATATATATTGCTTTTCTGGTAAGAAAATTTGTTCACAGAAATTCTGATCTTTTGTAGTATCTCTTAAGTCATTCAGAAGCTTTTTACTCTTAGAAGAATGTTAAAAAGTTAGAAATTTTTGACAGAATATTTTTGTTAGAATTATGTAACACATCTGTTGACTCTTGGATAAGTGAGTAGTGTCTACCACTTTATTCTATCAAACAATCATCTTTGTATTTTGTTAAAATTCTAATTATATATATTTTCTTAATGTGTAACATTACTCTTATTCTTAAGAGGTTTTCCTAACCCTAACATTTGAATGTAAGACTAGTCCACGTTATTAGTCAGATACTTAACTAAGAAAAGTGACACTTCTGCTGGCAAATTAAACGGCTAAAAGGCCATGATGAATCTTGATTGGCTTATGGTGCAATTATGAATACAAGAAGAATGGGATGGGATATAAGTTGGGGCAATATACACCAGCTATTTTGGCCTCTAGCGTGCAGTGCCACTTGTGAGAGTGACGTTTTGGGGGAAGCTCACTGGAACAGTTAATATATAGACCAATCTGCACTAAAATATAGCAGACACAACCAAAATGTACTGAACATGACATAATTAGTGGATGCTTCACTTTAGTATAACAGCAACTAATAAGTCACAAAGTTTTAGCATTTATATTTGCACCATTTAATGAGGTTTCCAGTGCAACCAGGATTTTGATGGAAAAGAAGAGGGTGGACAAGTTTGCTGCTGCCTTTTTGTGTGTCCTTCAACTATTGGGGGCTTAGTTTACACTACTCTATCCGGGTCCTTTGTGCCCTTATCACAACACTTTCACATCTCCTTTTGTGCTTGAGCACGGAAAAAGCATTGCGCTTGTGATTTATAGGGAAAAAAACTCAAAAAGTTTTATCATGTAGATGCAGACCTGATTCCCTTTATTGGATATTCTGGTCCATGATTGATGAAACCTTTGAATTATAGGATAACATTCTTGGTTGCTCTTGAAGAATCAATCATTTTACAACTAAGCTTGCCCTGGCAATGGATAGTGTATTTTGTACAAATCTTATCAAATTGATGGAAGAGTTGCAAAGTTACATTGAGCTAGGACCCAATTCTAACTCCTCTCACTTATATTTGGATGGAGGGATTTTGAACCACTAAACTTTCACTTTGGTCCCTTAAAGATCAGGCGCTCATCGGATTAATCCTTGAAAGATGAAAACTTCCATTTTAGTTCTTGAAAAGATGAATCCGTATGTTAGTTTGGTCCTCAAATCCTGTCATATTAGTTCCCAATTAGGGACCAAACTGACGTACAAATTCATCTTTTAGGTACTAAAATGAAAATTTTCATCTTTTAATGACTAATTCAATAGGCGCCTGATCTTTCAAGTACTAAAGTAGAGGTTTAGTCGATTTTGGAGGAAAAATGAAAGAGAATGTATTCTTCATTTTAAGTAAACATTTTTTTTATATTCGAGACTTTTTCAAAATGAATGAATAAAATGAAAGATCATAATATAACATTTTAATCTTTATTTATTTATTTATTTTTATAAACATTTTATAACTTTCTCAATTTAAAAATGGAAAATAAACCTTATATTTCCTTTCCAAACATAAGGGTTTTATTGTGTCGGGTTGTAAAATGTGGTGGTAAGCTCTTTGGATAGAATGATCTTCACTGCAGCAACTTACTTCAAGTGTTGGAGTAGGAGGTTGGGTACCTGCAAGACACTCTAATGCTCAAGTAAGTTAAGGTGCAAGTTGGTAAAGTAAAAAAAAATATCATTACCTTAAATGTTATTGTAGCTATTTAAAAGAATGAGAATATCTTAGGAATTAAGTAATAAGTAAAGGCAAATTGATCACTTTAAGTATTTAAACAAAACTTTTTGGCACTTTCTTTGATTTGTGTGTTGCCCAATGATTGGTCCCCTTGGATGAACGTTTCCTTTGTAAGGTATGTGTAGTCTTTATCTGCCTAGATAGTTGGGCTTGATCTTATGAGACCCAAAATCTCTTGATCATGTTTCTACCTTAATATTCACTTTGCATTACATGGTAGGCTATGTAATATTTGAGAATGAGAAGGCTTTTGTTCCGAGGTGATAGGTACGTCCATCGGTAGATGTTGGACAAGAGTGGAGAGGAGACTAGGATATGAGCTTCCAAGGCTGATGATGGACAACTATAGAGAATAATGGAGCGTAGTTGGACACCCACCTCAAGTCAGTAGAGATAATTAGAGTATATATGTGAATTAAGAAGAAGGGATGTGCTAAAACACGTTCTAGCGTTAGCAGTACTATAATGTTTTATATAAATATATAGATGGATGAATGAAAATAAAACAAGCATGATAAATTAAATTATTCTTCGTAATTGTACATGATAAATAGAAATTCCACAGATTAAATTAACTTACATTATAAATTCCTCTTCGTTTTCTCTTTGTTCTTGAAATAGATTGATCACTATTAACGTTCTAGCGTTAATCACACGTTTAATGCATTATAAATTGATTAGTTAAAAAAAAACAGTACAAAGAAATAATATGAAGGGCCATAAAGGGTGGAAAATTGCATCTATATATACGAGTGAGTGAGTGGTGAATGAACCAAAAAATTAAGCAACAAAAGAGTATTATATACTTTCAGACTAATATGTTTTTTTTTTCGAAAGATAAGAAATTCATTAATTAAAAAAGAAAGGAAACAAAGTTTCAGGAAAAACTAAAAACCAACGGAAAATTTCTTAAAATCACTTCCAACATGTCTTGAAGGCTGATAGCAAAATACTCCTCTCTAATGCAGACCATAAACTAGGGGACCTCAAAACGAAAACTCTTGCCTTCTCCATCTGACTCATGCAGGGCCCTCTTTTTTGGAGACTAATATATATTAGCGTAGTTGAGATTATGATTGATTTTAGATATGATTGATTGATATTGTAATTGATTTAATTAATACATAATTATATTTTTTATTATTTTTCTTTTATGTACAGCAATCTTCTTGTATAAAAAGAGATTAACCCTCATGAATAAATTTATTCAAAAATATACACAAATTTATCAATTTTTGTCTCCCTGCTTCTGTTTTTAACTTTATATCAGAGAGCCTAGGCTCTTGGTCCAATCCAGACACCGCTCCAATCTACCACTGTCCGCCACTCTGTTATCATGTGTAATACTCTTAGTAACATGTTAGACTTGTTTATGTATTCAAAAGGTAACATATGACTTACTTAATATGCTGATGAGGTTTTGTAACAAGCTGAGTACGTTTAGGCACTTAGTTACAATATAGAAGTTGATAAGTAGCTTAAAATGATTCAGATAATAGCATAAGTTGCTAAGTTGAGGGAAATAACACATAGAAAGCTTGTTTCTAAGTCACAAATGAGTCAAGTAAGATGTAGTTAAAGTTTCAAGAGAATCTGAGTTAATTTGATATTTTTAGATATATTGGTTGTGTTTTTAATGTCGAATTGACTACTAGCAGATATGAAAAAATAGAATAATGGTGAAATAATAATTTAGATGAATCTTATGATTTATTCTAAAGTTATTAGAAGCTGAAAAACTTGAATTAGCACAATTCGGGTGTCCTTAGCAGATTTGAGTTTCAACACAAGAACTCAATTTGGTTTTCTTTTCCTATTTATTTCTCATTCTCTCGGCTGAGAAGAGAAACAGAGAAGAGAAAAATGAAAGGAAGAGAGAAAATGGGAGAAAGGAAGAGGAAGAAAGGGAAGAATGAGAGGAAGACCAAGGGAAGATCAAGATCAAAGCATGGAGCTTGAAGATTGATCATCTAATCAAGAGGTAAGGGGTTTCTATTCATGATTTTTCTTTTGATTCATATTGAATGAAGTTTCAGGTTTTTGAGTAGAAATAGGGGTTTAGAGAGCTAAATCTGAGTTCTTAGCTTGATTCTTAATTCCAAGGATTATGTTAAGTTAGTTTTAGCTTAGTAAACCTAAGAGAGTCATTTATGGTTCAAGATCAACCATTAGAATCCATAGATTTAAGAATTGGACAATAGTTGGAGTTTTGTGGTTTTAGACCTAAATCTGTGTCTAAGAGAATCTATAGGTTATAATTGAGTTACAACGAGTTTAGGGACATGGATGAGTGTTAGAAATCACAAAGAAACCAATTTTAGATGATTGGAAATGAGATTTGGACCATGGAACAGTGTCATAGTTCTGTAGAATTATGCAGAACCTGGGTTCTGTCATGAGCGTCGCGGCATGAGAGACGTCGTGCTGCGGCCTGAAGATGAACTGGCTTGAGTGCCGCAAGGAGAGAAGGTTACACCGCAGCGCGAGGTTGGTTTTGTAGCATGCGTCACAGCGTAAAGAATGCAGTGCTGTAGCGTGGAGTGATGCTACAACTAGTATTAGAACCTGTGGTTTGGGCGCCATGGCATTCCCGAGTTAATGCCGCGGCGTGAAGCCCTGAACCTTTAAAAATGTTATTTATAATGTTTTGAAATTATGGATTAGATGGGATCATTAGTATATGTTTCCTAAAATGTGTTAATGCACAAATGAGGATATTTTCAAGAGGAAAATTATCACCTAGAAAGAATGAGAAAGCTTAAGCTTTGAGCATCTTAAAAGTGAAGGATTGCCCTAGGTAAGGACATAGCACCTTAGGCAACCTAGCGTTGCATTAGATATTACTCAAGATGTGATGAGATGGTGAAATGGAGACAAGTATACTAGGATGGATTGTAGTATTCACTTTAGTAAGGATAAGAAATGTATGAGTCTTAGGATATCCAAGAGTAATGGATTATCTTTGGAAGGTACCTAGAACCTTAAGCAACAAAGAATTATAAGTAAGAACCACTTTGAGTTAGATTCACTTGAGAGGAGATAAGATTGTGTATTTAGTTTCAAATAGGGGATGTTATGTACTAAGTCTCTAGTTAACGGGACTTTGTGCATTGTAAAATACGTAATAGGATGAATGATTGTAAGCTTGTTACATTCATTAAGTAAGCAAAATTATAATGAAATACTCATTTATTTCCTTAAGCAATGTTGAATGAGGCATTAGTTAAGATATGTTCTTTCACTAGGATGAGTTGAATCTATAAGAACGTTAGGGTGGTGTTTATGTAAGAGGTATATATAACACTACATTTTTCACACACTAGTTAGTTAATCTAGTTTGTATGTGAAGAGTAAGAACATTAGTGCAACCAAGAGTAATGGTTTGTCATAGGTGAGTATCTAGCACCTTAATAACATAGTATTGCATAGGATTCACTTAAGAGCAATGAGTGATGAGTTGGTGTTTAGATATAAGTATGTATGTCTATAGAAATAGTCTAGTAATATTGATCTTTGTGAGTATCCTTTGACAGCATTCATGAAAGCTAAGAGAGATTAAAGGGTGTCAGATAGACTCAATTGAGGAAGGACATAACCTTGATTTTTCATTGGTGCCAAGGCTATAGGAAATAAGTAAAGGTCTATAAGATTCTTTGGAATCAGGATTTAGACCAAACATCTCAACGTGTCAGGATATGTGTGATGTGAGGAGATACTTCATTCACCACGAGATAATATACTGAACTAGTTCCTAATGATATTCTTGGTTTTCAAAATAAACATTTGCATATATTTCAAAACAATTATTGCATGAGCATGTCTTTAGGATCTTTCTTGAGCATAATTATATTACATATCATACTCATTGCATTTATGGACAGTTGTATGGGCATTGTCTGTTGCTATTGGTATTTACAATTGTATGGACAGTTGTTTATATCTAATGGTATGTAGACTATCGATTTAGACCACACTATATAGTAGTGTGCACTTATGAGATTTAGTGGAGGAAACTCCTATGTCTGTAGTTATAACAATTGTTATATTTTTTATACAATGTTATAGCTAACTGGTATTGGAATTGTTTTTACTGAGAATTGTAATTCTCACCCTAGTTGTTCTTCCATATAAATCTAGGTACAGAGGTACAGACCCTGTTAAGGGAAAGAAGGTAAAGCATGAAGACTAGTATCATTTTTATATGCTTTAGTAGACAAAGCTTATGTATAAGTTTATATTTACTTTGTATGTTTCTAATAATATGTATTACAATATGCCCTTCTATGATAAGTGTTGTATATATATGTATGAGTTTAAGTTTTTCGCAATCTCTCAAGACTTTCTATGAATTAATTACTCAGTTGTGATTATGGATATATGTATTAGTTAGTATGTAGAAGTGATGTCTATAGTACTGGTTATCTTTATATATCTTGGTATATCTAGGATATGTCTAGATATTTGTATTAAGATGTTACACCGTGCGCACACCATCTATTCACCTGGTAGTTCGTAGTCATTGCTGTAAAATCTCTCATCATTACCATTTCTGGTTCGCTGTTTCTTGGACCTCCGTTTTTTACACCGCCGGCATCGTTGGAATCATCGTCTGCCAATCTACCAGCCACCAAAATCTCACCGCTGTCCTCTACTGCACGCGCCATCTGTAACGTCTTAATACTAATATCTCGATATAAATAATATTTAAAGAGATAAACAACATTACAACGCCACTACATACATGATAACCTAATCATGTATCCATAATGTTCATTGGAAACATTATAGAGAGCCATATGAAATGCGAAAAACATAAAACTCAAAGCAAAATGCATATATATACACAACATTAGCCTTAAAAAAGGCTTGAAGTATTACATAATTCTTTACATTACAAAAGAAGTACAATAAGCTATAATAGTTGTAATATAAACCATAAAACTAAAACTAATCTAATCTTTAGCTTCCTTTTTCTTCATTTTCTTTGAAGAACTTTCACCTGGAATTACATGATAATATAGCGGGGTGAGAATTAACAATTCTCAGTATGAGTAAACCAAAACTAGTCATATATAACATAAATAACATAATCTTAACACATATTAAATAAGATATGTCTAAAGTCTTAACGAGGTTTAACTTAAATAACTAGATAAACCAAGTTAATTATACATTCATTCATACTTATATACTTAGTTCATTTAAGACCCAAGCATATTCTACTAGGAACTCTGGCTTCTTATATTTACCCATTATAGAGAGGAAAAACCTTGTCCTCATACTACATGTAACCCTAGCTCTTGGTCAAGAATAACTTGTCTCCTTAAGAACTTTTGATTCCTTTCTTTTTGACCAATCTGACAATAAATATCATGTAAGGTCACATTCATAAAAAAAACACTATCAATTCATCATAGTTCATTAGCATCTAATGCACCACATCATCACTCATTACATCTTACGTGATATAAATACCACTTAAAGTGGCCTAAGGTGCTAGAAGTCTACCTAAAGCAAACCATCACTCTTAGATGCTCAAAGGCTTAAGTTTTCTAATACATGCTAGGTGATAATTTCTCCCTTGAAATATCTTTAATTGTGTCTTAACACACATTAGAAAACATTCATAAATGCTTCCAACTAGTAGAAAACATCAATACATCAAAATCTCATTTTTGAGAAATTTTGGAACTCATGCCTCGGTGCAGCCCTTCTCAAGTTACGGCGCGTAGCTTTCTGGTTTTCACGTCTCGTTGTGGTGCATCTCACACTACGGTGCCCTACTCTCGGATGCACATACTCTACAACGCACGCCTCAATGTAATCTCTCCATGTCGCGGCGTAAATAGCAGAAACTGGGTTCTGCAGAGCTGTGCACTGTTCTATTAGTTCTTTTCATGAGATTTGACCATTCCAAAATAGTTTCTATGTGATCCTAAGTTCCTAATTAGTTCATTAACACATATGAATCATCAATCACTAACTTAAATCACTAAATTTGGATTATGAACCAAAATCACACAAGCTTTGACCTAAACCTCATTTTTGTGCATCAAAGGTCTAAATGAGATGTTCTAAGTTTTTAACTCAAACTTATGCTATGAACAAGTCATAAACAACCATTGAAATACATTCAAGCAAGTAAAACACATGAAATATCTCCAAAACTCAATTTGACCTATTATGCACCAAAAGTGCATCAAGGGAGAAAGTGAAGAATAGAAGTGAAAACAACTCCAATCCCCTACCTTGGCAGTTGAAAATAGAGATTTAAGCTTGGATGATCACACCTTGGATTTTCCTTTGGCTTTCCTCTTTTTCTCCTCCTCTTCCTTCTCCTTTCTTTCCTTTTCTTTCCTTTGCTCTCTCAAGTTTTCTATTTCTGAATTGAGTAGCAAAAGAACCGTGAAAGAAGACTTAAAAAGGGTTCCAAAAGACTCATAAGGCCCTTAAAGTCATAACTGATAAATACTGATATACTAAAAATACTTAGATTTAGCTAAATAAAATTTTTTAACTTCCAACAATTTTAAAATAAATACTAAGATTCATTAAAATTGTTGTTTCATTATTATCTTATTTTTTCATATCTGCTGTTAGTTAATCCGGCATAAAATGCACAACCAGTATGCCTAAAAATACCAAACTAACTCAGTTTACCTTGAAACTTTAACCACATCTTATTTCATACATTTGTGACCTCGAAATTAATTATCGATATTCATTTCTCTCATCTAAGCAATTTATGTTATTATCTGAGTTATTTTAAACTACTTTTCACCTTCGAAATTATAACAAAATGCCTAAATTAACTTAATTTATCACAATATTAAATAGGCAGTTAAACAAGTCATATGCTACCTTTATACACATATACAAGTCTAATATGTCATTAAAGGTATTACACCATCACGCGCCGCCCTCCCCTTCACACACGCCAAATACTAGCAGCGACCCGCGACCTGCTCCACGACTTGGTTCGCAACCCATTAACCAGTCCGCTCTACTGATGTGACAAAGGTGCTGACGTGGCCTGCTGACTTGGTCCATTTGGCTGACGTGTCACCTGACGTGGTAGTACTGATGTGGCACCAGACCCTTTCTTAAAGTTTTATGATGAGATCTTTTCACTTTTGAGGTCCTTTTCTATCAATTCAGCCTGAAAGTGCACTTTTTGTTATTATTCTTATCTATTACTATAGAAAAATTTGATGTTGCTCAACTTAATCTAGTTTTACTCAATGGTTCAAATTACACCCATTGGGTTTAGGCCATGCGTAGCTTTTTGAAAGGCCAAAGACTTCAGCGATTTGTCACAGGTGATATTACTTGCTCTGTCAAAGCTGAAGATGACAAATTAGAAGATTATGATAGCAAAAATCATCATATTATCACCTGGTTTTGAAACTCCTCCACTCCTAGCATTCATCTGCAGTTTGGATGCTTTAGAGGTATAAGATCATCTTAAGAATCGATATACAATTTTTGATTTGTCTTATCAATATCAGCTATTGAAGGAACTCAACAGTCTGAAACAATAACCTGGACAAGTTGTGTATGAGTTTCTAGTTCGAATGGAAGCTATCTGGGATCAACTAATTCTGTGTAAGCAACCCTTGAAACACAAAAGTGATGCTAAGTTGTATGAGGAGTACCGTGATCGCACTACACTCATCTAGTTTCTAATAGCTCTCACTGATAGCTATGAGCCTGTTCGAGCTTCTCTACTACATCAGGATCCCTTGCCCAAACTTAAGGATGCCCTTCCTCGTCTGAAGTAAGAAGAAACTAGATTGAGTTTTCTTCAACCTAAAGCATATTTGACATTTACAGTTACTCCTCAGAAGGGAAAATTTTGTAGTCGCTGCCATAAACCTGGTTATGTTTTTGCTGAATGTCCCACCATAGAGTGCCAAACTTGTACGAAGAAGAGTCATATTGCTCTCCACTGCCCCTCTCTGATATATAGATACTGCAAATTTCTAGGACATTTGATTGAGTAGTGCCCTACTCATCCACAAAAGACCTGATTAGAGTAAGTTTTAACCTTGTACCAATTCCTCTTCCAAGCTTGTGTTTGTAGCTTCAGTTGCAGACGATGCCTCTCCCTATGCTTCTCAAACCTCTCTTTCCTCTGTTGATCTTGAGTTTCTTCTTAAGCAAGTCCATTCTCAATCTAGTAATGCTCCTACTACTTAGCAACTACACTAAGTAATAATCATTAGTATTTTGATTCTGCAAGTTGTAATCATATGACTTCCTCATCCTATGCATTTTCTTCCTTTTCCTCTAGAAATATCATTCGTTCTATTCATATTGTTGATGAGTCTCTTATGGAAGTAAGTCATAAGAGTCTCATCTCCCTACCTACCCTTATACTATCAAACATTTATCTTATTCCCAAATTAAACTTTAATTTCATCTTTATTGGCCAATTATTTGACCTTAGTTATATACTTACTTTTTCCTCTACTGGTTGTTCTGTGTAAGATCCACAGATGGAGCAGATCATTAGGAATAGGAGTAAAGTTGGACGATTGTTTAAGCTCACTACCTTTCATGTTCCTTCATCTCCTATGCCAACTCTCTATGTTGCTTCTACTTCCTCTCTTCTTCAGTTGTGGCTTCAACGTCTTGGTCAAAGTTCTCTTAATAAATTATGTCGTCTCATTTCTCAAGTTGTTTTAAGGTTTGTTAAAAAAGAATCATTGCATTGTACTTCTTGTCAGACAGTTAAATAACCTATTTTATCTTTTAATAAAAGTACTTCTATTTCTATTTCTTCTTTTGATCTTGTGCATTCTGATATTTGGGGTCTAGCTTCTACACCCACTATAGGAGGTTGTAGATATTTTGTGATTTTTATTAATGACTATTCACGTTTCACCTAGATATATTTAATGAAATACCATTTTGAACTACCCCAAATCTACATTACCTTTGCTACCATGATTAAAACTCAGTTTTCAAAGAGAATTAAGGTTTTTCGTCGAGATAATGCCTCTGAATATTGCAACCCAAAACTACTCACTTTTCTTGTTAAACAGGGAATTCTTTATGATTTTTCATGTCCTAGTATGTCTCAGTAAAATGGTCATGCTGAAAGGAAATATCGGCACATTCTTGACTCAATTCGAGCTATGCTCATTTCATCATCTTGTCCCGAATGTATGTGGGGTGAAACTGCTCTTACTGTTGTCTATGTTATTAGTCGCCTTCCTCCCTCTATTATTGGTAATGTATCTCCTTACGAATGTCTTCACCATATATCTTCATATTACAATTCTCTCAAAGTCTTTAGTTATACTTGTTTTGTTCTTCTTCAACCCCATGAGCACACTAATCTTGAATCTTATACCTATATCTATTGCTTCCTTAGTTATGGTACTAAACAAAAAGGCTATCGCTGCTGGGATCTAGTATCTCAACGCATTCGTATTTCTTGTCATGTTATCTTCTAGGAGGATACTTTGTTCTCCTCACCATCTCAGTTCAAGTCCATTCCTTCCACTTCTACTCCCTTGTTCACTACATCGTCTATTGATCGTTTTCTATATGATTCTGATATAGAGTCTTCAAATGTATCTAAGACAGGTTCTCCACCTCCACGTTCCTCTTTTGATTCTCCCACTGAGCTCTCATCATCGTCTAAAGTTTCGACTCATCCCACTAACACTATCCTGACCGTTAATTCTGCATCTGACACTGTCATTCGTCCTTCTCGAGTAAAAAACCTTCCTACTTACCTTCGTGATTATCACTATTTTTCTATCATACTTCACCTTCATGAACCGCAGTCATATTCAGAGGCATCCACTGACTCTAGTTGGCAACAAGTTATGAAAGAAGAATTATAGGCTTTGGAGAATAATGGTACTTGAGAAATGGTTGATCATCCTTTTGATAAAGCTCTTGTCATATATAAATGAGTTTATAAGATTAAAACTTGCTCCAATGGGTCTGTTGATCATTATAAGGCTCGCTTGGTGGCCAAAGGTTTTGCTCAGGAATATGAGATTGATTATAAAGAAACCTTTGCTCTAGTTGCTCATCTCACTTCTGTTTGTACTCTTCTTGCTATTGGCGTCACCTGTAAGTAGACTCTTAATTAGATAGATGTGAAGAATGTCTTTTTCAATAATGACTTAGAAGAATAAGTCTATATGCGATCACTACTTAGTTATTCTTGTCCACCTAACAAAGTCTGTCTTCTTCGCAAAGCCTTGTATGGTCTTAAACAAGCTCCTTGAGCCTAGTTTGCTAAGTTCAGTTCCACCACCAATTAGCTTGGGTTCTCCTCTAATTCTCATGATTCAACTCTCTTTATCCAAAATACTGATAATGGCACTGTGTTACTGCTTCTTCATGTTGATGACATGATTATTATAGGTGATGATACTTTTGGTATTAATGATCTTAAAGCATCATTGAGCCGCAATTTTGAGATGAAGGATCTTGGCCCTTTCGGTTATTTTCTGGGTCTTGAAGTTCTTTCTTCTGTTGATGGTATTTATTTGTTCTAAGCTAAATATGTTTCAGATCTTATTTTTTGAGTTGGTCTCTCAGGCAACCACTTGTATGGATTGTGACTTAGAAGAAGAAGTTTATATGCGACCACCACCTAGTTATTCTTGTCCACCTAACAAGGTCTATCTTCTTCACAAAGCCTTGTATGGTCTTAAACAAGCTCATCGAGTCTAGTTTGCTAAGTTCAGTTCCACCATCAGCCAGCTTAGGTTCTCCTCTAATTCTCATGATTTAGCTCTCTTCATCCGACCACCACCTAGTTATTCTTGTCCACCTAACAAGGTCTATCTTCTTCGCAAAGCCTTCTATGGTCTTAAACAAGCTTATCGAGTCTAGTTTGCTAAGTTCAGTTCCACCATCAATCGGCTTGGGTTCTCCTCTGATTCTCATGATTTAGCTCTCTTCATCCGACTACCACCTAGTTATTCTTGTCCACCTAACAAGGTCGATCTTCTTCGCAAAGCCTTGTATGGTCTTAAACAAGCTCCTCGAGCCTAGTTCGCTAAGTTCAGTTCCACCATCAGTCAGCTTGGGTTCTCCTCTAATTCTCATGATTTAGCTCTCTTCATCCGAAAGACTAATAGTGGCATTGTATTAGTACTTCTTCATGTTGATGACATGATTATTATAGGTGATGATACTTCTGGTATTGGTGATCTTAAAGCATCCTTGAGCCACAATTTTGAGATGAAGGATCTTGACTCTCTTAGTTATTTTCTAGGTCTTGAGGTTCTTTCCTCTATTGATGGTATTTATTTGTCTCAAGCTAAATATACTTTAGATCTTATTTCTCGAGCCGGTTTCTCAGATAGTCGCATATAGTCTACTCCTCTAGAACCTAATATCAGGTTTACACCTTTGGATAATATTATATTCGATTATCCTACTCTCTATTGGCAATTAGTTTTCAGCTTAATTTATCTTACTGTTACTTGTACAAACATTTCATATGCTATTCATTTAGTCAGTCAGTTTATGTATGCTCCGTGCACAACTCACTATGCTGCTATTCTTCTTATTATTTGGTATATAAAAGGAACTCTGTTTTATGGGCTTCATTTTTCAGCTAACTCTTCCTTAGTCCTTCAGGCTTATTCTGATATTGATTGGGGTAGAGATCCCACTAATCGTCGATCCACCACTGGCTATTATATCTATCTTGATGATGCACTTATTTCATAGCGAAGCAAGAAACATACTCTAACTCCACACTCCAGTATTGAAGTAGAGTTTCGAGCACTTGCTCACACCACATCTGAAATACTTTGGTTACATTGGCTTCTTGAAGACTTGGGTATCTCTCAGTCCTCCTCCACTGCTCTTTACTGTGATAATAAGAGTGCTATTCAAATTGCTTACTATAATTTTTTTCATGAGCACATCAAGCATATTGAGATCGACTGCCACTTTATTCATCAACACATTCTTCGTGGTGCTATTCATCTCATTTCCATTAGCACTCTTGATCAGTCAACCGATCTGTTCACTAAAACTCATCATCCTGGTCGGTTCCATTCTCTAGTTTCCAAACTCAAGTTAATTTCTTCTATACCCACTTGAATTTGAGGGGAGATGTTAGTGTGGTTGAGATTATGATTGATTGAAATTGTAATTAATTTAGTACATAATTATATTTTATTATTTTTTTTTTTTATACAACAATCTTCTTGTATAAATAGAGATTAACCTATCTGTATACATTCATTCAAAAATATATACAAATTTATTAATCTTTGTCTCCATATTTTTATTTCTAACTCTATATGTTTAATGGTTTGAATTTTATTATAAAGTATATTAGTGCATGCTTGGTTTACAATTTGTCCCTCCTAAACCTCCTAAACCATGGTTTAGTAAGTACAAACTGAATTTCAACTTACTTTATACTTATTTAATAAAATCACTTTTAAGTTATTTGTAACTGAGTTTTAATCTCAAAACTATAGCTTATGGAGAAGTTAGAAATTTTTACTTTTCTATTCATCCAAACTCAGTTTAACTAATTGAGAACCAAACATGCCCTATAAGGTATATTCTGACACACAAACTCAATTTATATGTTGTATGTTATGTTTTAATTAGATCATTGTGTTTTATTTGACAGTATATAAGGCTTTCTTTTAAGGAGAGTCCAGAAATTAATTAAAACTAATGCAGGTATGTTATAGCCCCATTACCCCATATAATGCATCTGGTCGACATTCCTTGGGATACTGCTTCCCACATGTGTTGCTGAATGGTTTACAATTAATTTCGTGCACGTCTGTCAAAGCTTGTTGCGTTGCAGCAGTTTCCATTAATATGAAAAACTTCGGCACAATGAAAAGTGATTTCTAATTAGATAAACTCTTAGTCATCGCATCACTTTGTCTTTCTTCATTTAGAATAGATGGAGGTGTACTATATCTAGAATTCTATATTTGTAGTTGACAAGGTTGACGGCAAAATGGTGACCTATTATTGTCCTGAACATATCTAATTATTTTCTGTTTGTGCTAAAAATTAAATTTCATGTGGATAGCTTAATTTTACCACTCATGGATGAGTCAAGGTCCATTAGTTAACGTGGCAGCTTGTTGGGTACGTATGTTTTTTGTTTGTATTTTCTGTCCCTTTCTTTTTCAAAACTTGTAATCTTATTTCTCATACGGTATTTGTTGAGGTTGTTAATGAATAATAAAAATATAAAAAACATAAGAATCTGCATGCATATAAGATCCAAATCTAATTAAGAAATATAGAAAAGGGAACATGTCATCATCTCCATTAAAATGTTAGTTACTATTGCACGAAAGAACAACATTTAAAAATTTGTTTAAATATATGAGAAATGTTATTTACACATCAAAATAATTATATCATTGTTTATATCTTACTTATTTTGAAAATAAAAGTAGAGAATGTGTGTGTTGAAATGTGTGTTTTATTTATTTTATTATTAAAAAGGGAATTAATGTAAAATGATGTTAGAAAAAAAGGATTTGACTTTTTTAAAGTAGGATGTACTTTAGTGAATAAATTGCAGGATTGTAAATATTGATAAAAAAATCAAAGGAATAAACTATCACACATATATGATTTGTTATACAAGTGCTTATATTTTATAAAATCTTAAATTTTTAATTTTTTTATCAACAATTAAAATATCACACTTTATTCTCTAAAATACAGAAAAAAAGAAAAAAAAGTACAAATATTATTACTCTAACTATATATAGTTAAGTTGTTAAATATTTACTGTTTTATTATTGCTAATTATTGAATATGACTGACAAATAATAAATGTTTAATAATTCATTCTGCACTTTTTAAAAAAATAGAGAAATTCTTACTTAAATTTTGGACACTCAAGTTAGGTGCACTAAATCAATCAAAATTTAATATTTTTATAGATTTTTATGAAATTAATTATTTGACAGAAAAATCCATGAAAATATTAAGTCTTTATTGGTCTAGTGCACCCATCTGAGTGCCCAGAGTTTAAGTAAAAATTTTTCAAAAAAACATGGGTACCACAATACTTCCCATAATTTGTAATTAACAATAAGTTTGGTCCAACATGTGACTCAAAAGGATTT
The DNA here is from genome assembly GCA_029884595.1 of Ormosia semicastrata. NCBI lineage: Eukaryota > Viridiplantae > Streptophyta > Magnoliopsida > Fabales > Fabaceae > Ormosia > Ormosia semicastrata. Next base: position 31,650,307 of record JAQQTO010000059.1, on the reverse strand, counting down.
ATGGCGGGAGCAAAGGGCCAGGTGGTAGAGTTTACGCAATTATCAGTAATAAAGTGAGGATTTTATCATATTGAAATTAGGGTTTGAGCTTGGAACGGTTACTTTTTGTAATCCTTATATATTCATCATTGTGAATTTTAAGATTTAAGTCAGAATTCTTATCATTCAGTTCACAATTTTTTCCCCTGTTCCTTGTACGTAACTACTTATACTTCCTTTTCCTTTTAAAACACTATCAAGATAGTGCCAATTGAGTAGAGGCTATTGGTACAGTCAAGCTTGCATGCACAAATAATATGCATTTAGAAGTTAAATGGGATTATTTCAGCAGGAAAGAATCAAAGTATTTCACTTGTAAAAACACTTAGGTTTTAGTGTTCTACCATGAATTCGTCATTGGTATGTAATCCATCAGTAAATACTACTCTAAAACTATCATTAGGTCTTGTACCGTGTCGTAACTTTAGAATAGAATAGCTTTTCCTTCTCCTCTTCCTTAACTTTATGCTTAAAAAATAACAATATGCATTTAGAAAGTAGATGAAAGATTTAAAACGAAACGTACGTTGTCAAATTGTCAACCAAGGTTCCAAAGTTGGTGTCATTTTATTCTTTTTCTTGGTGGAAATTGTGGAAAGAGTACGTCATAGACCAATGCTCGAACACTTGGCAAATAGCCACTTGTGCTTAATTAGGATACAAAGGAATAGCACAACAAAGTGTACCCTACAATAAAAAGATGAAAAAGCAAAATGGATATACGTTTTTCAATATTGCATAAAATATTTTAAAGGAGAAAAGTACTGTAATTAGAGAATCCAAAGTTGGGGTTTTTGATACTTTGAATACATTTTGACTCTAAATCTTACGTAATGCTTTTTCATATAGACTGGTCATAGATAAATGCTGTTGTATAAGAAAACAAATTAAAAAAGATAAAACTTAAGCATGCACTATAAAAAAGAATGGTGGTATATATTAAAAAAAACGAATTATTTTCCTCTATATACTACATGATATTCTGGTAGTACTACGTAACGGCGCTTCACACCAAGTTCACTTGTGGAAAAGAAAAAAAAAATCACAAAAGAAGCAATTTATGGGGGAATAATTGAATTATACAAATTGAATTGAATCTCAAAATTAATTTTCATTTATGTATGAAATTAAATGAGACATAAGTTAAATTTATATCCTAGATAACGTGTCTAGTGCATGCATGATTTTTTTTTTTTGGTGAAATAGTGGATGCATGACTTAACTTCAAATTGAAACACCACAGTAAGGTGTTATTTTCCAGTTCCATTCCACCATTAACTTACCTAAGATCTAGGTTAGAAGCTCAAATTGAAAGATAAGAGAGAACATTGTAATTCACCTTAACTAAATCAAGTGACAAAATGCAATTCACCATAAAATAAAATAAAAAATGATGAATACTAAATTTCCACGAATGAAATACTTCCAAGAAAAAAGAAGCTACATTCTATTAAGTTGTCATCTCAATTAGGAGAAAAGATGCATCCAATTACAAATTATTGTTATTTGTTTATCTTATCTGTCTTCTCTCTGTCTCTTACTAGTAGGTAGTGTTTTAATCCTTCATAACATGAAAATTACTATAACTGGACACGTAACGTCAAGGTATGATTTGAATATTTGGTCGAAAGAGTTTTAGAATATTATATCCCATTTCAAATCATCTAAAGGTTGAGTGCAGTAATAAACAAGCTACGCTCTTAAGGTGAAAATTAAAATTCAAACTTCGGAGAAGAAAATTATTAAGAAAGTTGTTGAGACAAAATACTTTATCTAATCACCACTCCCAATTTAAAATTGTGTGAATAATTGGTCAAAACCAAAAAAGGCAAAAAAAAAAAAAAATCTTAAGCTTCTATTGATCAATCACCAACTGTCAGGTGGAAGATAGCGAATAATGAGAATATCTTCATGTGTTTTTGGATATATTGTTCGTCCTTCCAAGTTTTCTTCCCCAGTTAAACAACAATTTGTGATTACAACCTTAATTAATATCTCTTATTTTACGGAACAATTAATTCTTACATATTTTAAGTTAATTTTTAAAAAAAATTAATTTAAAATCCATATTTCAGGTTTTAAACTCTATATAAATTGAATAAATATTCAGAACTGTACATATAAGAACTTTTTTTTTTCTTTTAGCATGGGATGGCTAATATAATTACATTATTACAGCAACAAAAAAAACACACCTAGCACAACCCGTTAATTCAAATTAAGAAAAAGATTTACAAAAGAAGACACCTTTCAGTGATAGTGACTCCATACTGTAACCGTTACCTTTTATGGGAAAGACGATACCAATCCCAGCCACTACCTCTATGGATGAATCGGTACTTGACACCTATAAAGTCATTGGGGGAACCATGCTTTCTTCTACCTTTTTCTCAAGCACACCCTGGAAAAACAGATACCCTCTAAAGAGATCAGGCCAAGGCAAACGAGCAACAGGGTGTTTTTTAAGAGTTTTACTATTTTTTTGGTGATTCTCTTCTCTTACCCTATAAAAAGAATTTTCATGTGGTTTGGTGACCAACGCGAGATCTTCTACAGTAAACCTAGGGTTATATTATATTCTTTGTTTTTCTATAGCATGCGTTTGGTTGGAGGAAGAACAACGAAAAAGAAAAATACAAAGTAGAGAGCTGAACGTAGAAGAGATAAGATTATATCTTGTTTCATCTTTTAATATTAATATTTGGTTAAAAAGTGGGGAAAAAAAAAGGCATCGAGAATTTATATATATATATATATAATGAGAGGAGTTTTTATTGTGAGAGGATAAGAGGATTAAATTTTGACCATACAATTATATATTGATGGTCAAGATTAAAAGTTATTTAAAGGTTATGTGATCACTTAAAAAAATCACATACATTTATGTTCTAATATTGACCATTCATGTAAGATCTAATAGTCAAAATTCACTATTCTCATCTCTCACAATAAACACTCCTCTCACCTGATACACATTATATATATATAGTGAGAGGAGTTTTTATTGTGAAAGGATGAGAGAAGTAAATCTTAACCATATAATCATACATAGATGGTCAAAATTAAAAGTTACTTGAAGGTCATGTGATCACTTAAAAAAGTCACATGCATTTATGTTCTAATCTTAACCATTCATGAAAAATCTAATAGTCAAGATTCACTTCTCTCACCTCACAATAAACGCTCATCTCACCTGAGTAAGATCCTCTATATATATATACTGCTTTTTTGTTTATCTCAAGCCGTGTTTGACAATATTATAAATAATCGATGGCCTGTGTATTTTTAGTTCACCAGCTTTTGTCTAAAGCAATTGCATATATAATAATTTTCACTTTTCACTTTTTAATCCAAAATTTTGGGTAGCTCTGTATAAATTAAGTGAATGTCCACTTGCCTTGGTTACATAATGAGAAAGCTCGCCACTTTCTCATCTAATAATAAGATTTAGTTTAATATTCAGAGTGCTTAGTTGAAAATTTCTCATTTTAAACATGAAATGAAGCGTAAAAAGTACCGATACTTTAAAATTGTTGCTGTATTAATATCTTAGACATATATTATATTTGATACTTCTTGAATATTTTGAAATATTCTAACTTGTATTCTCAAGTGTTTTTTGAATTTTTGTATTAATACAAGTGGAATATTATAATAATTGAATGAATGATAATATTTTATTATATGTACAATCATTAAAGTTAACTTATGAAATATTAATGTGTTAATTTTAATTTAAGATTTATATTTTTATATTAATATTATATTAATTTTATATATTATATCTTAATTATATCGTATCTTATATTTTTTGAAATTTATCATATCTACATATCAATATCATTTCATATTCATATTTCGTATATGAATCCGTGCTTCCTACGTGCAAACTCCTCTAAATAGAATCATTATCATAAAACCAATTTCGATCACACCAACATATAAAGGTACGTAAAAACAAAATATCTCTCAGCTATAGTAAGACATGTTTTTATTGATGATAGTTTAATACCGAACTCCTAGCAACTATACTCTAGCTACTTTAAAATTTAAAATTTAAAATTAATAGTTTTCCATAGTCAAAAACTAATACAAATAGACTGGTAGAAAAAGCATTATGCATTGTAATACTTTGAGGACAAGTATGAAATCTGATATTGGTCTCCCACATGTTTTGAATAGGAAAATAATTATTCTACACTTTTTTTAGAAGTGTAAATATTGTACATATTTTTTTAAGAATGTGTAATTGAAAAAAAAAAAATAATAAAATAAATAAATATAATGAATTGTATTAGATGAGGTGTGAATATATATTATTTGTGGTAAGAATATAAAAATTGTTTTGATTATTACTATTATTAAAAAAAAAATTCCCCAAACTTTAAAAATCTCCACTACATTTTCACAAAAAAGACAATCAAACAAATGCTCTCCTTACACGTGGCTATGATAAATGTAACATCGATACGATAATGCTATATGCACACAATTTTTTGCACAATATTCTTATACTATTTTATTTTTTAAATAATAAAATAAAATAAATATATTTCTTAAAACACATTATCTCTTTTACTATTTTCTCTAATAAAGTAAGTGTAAAAAAATATATTTAAGAATCATTTTCTATGCCGTTATATCCATCAACAATACACTTCCCCTTGAAAAGGAAAAAGAAAACAGCCCAAGACCAAAACCCATGCTTCTTCTGTATCATTCTCATTATCTTAATTATTTGAGCATAGCCAACAATAACATCATTCAACAGCAAACATTAGTGACAGCAACACAAAACAACAGTAGCAGCAGATGGTTGTGTCTCTCCCTAAGACTATATATTGTTATCATTCGATCAAACCTTTGTGTGCCTTCCTCACTTTATAAGTCACCTTATATCTGTTCTCTCATGTGACTCTCTTCTTCTCCTCCTTCTCCCTCATGAAATTTTGGGCTCTATAGCCATCTCTTGATCTGCTTCTTCATACACACATCATAGTTAGTACCACCCATATATATCTTAATAATTCTTCTTCATCGATCTCTTGTTTTATGGTAATTCATGCACAAAACCTCAATCTGAATCATCAATCAAAGTATATAATCCATATCTGAGATGATGCCCCCTGAGCAAGAAACATCTATTGCACCAAACAATCCAGCCATCACAAACCGACCCGAGAACAGCTCGGTCCACGCCAAACCTGAGGGTTCTACCACCAACAAAGTTAAACCAAATTTGGATAACAATGCCATTCCTGCACAGCAGCATCAGCAGCAGCATCAACATCAGCATCAGCCTCAACCAACAACATCACCAGCAAGATTTTCCATTCTTCACCAACCCTTGCGTCCTGTTACCCTCAAAGTACTCATCAATCTTCTCTCTTTCTTATAACATGCGTAAATGAACAACTTAGCTCTTGAAAAATCGTTGTTCACGTGTAGTTTAATCTCTAAATTTAATTATCGTACAAATTAAGTCTCTAAATTTACAAAACTCGTATCAAATTAATTCTTTTCAAGAACTAAAGTGAGATACAAAATAGGTGAAGTTGATACGAGTTCTTTTAAGTTTAAAGACTAACTTGAACATATAATTAAATTCAAAGACTAAAATTACAAGTGGACAATAATTTCAGAAACTAATTAAGTTTCTATTTAGTTTATTATCTGAATTACTACAATCATCATGCTGAGTTGTTTAATTTAAACGTTTTCCTAACATTACACAATATATATTTTTTTTTCTTTGTTGTATGCTATATAGTTTGAAGACGTTTCTTACAGCATAACCTTCCGAAGCCAAAAGAACGGTTGTCTATCACCGCAAGAGCCAAAGCTAACAAGGAAAGTACTCACCGGCGTGAGCGGCATAGCCGGTCCCGGCGAGTTGACGGCAATGCTGGGTTCCTCAGGGAGCGGCAAGACCACCCTGCTCACCGCCCTGGCAGGACGCCTCGCCGGGAAAGTCTCCGGCGCCATAACATACAATGGCAACCCTAACTCCAGCTCCATGAAGCGCAAGATAGGATTTGTTGCTCAAGATGATGTTCTATACCCTCACCTCACTGTCCTTGAAACCCTCACTTATGCTGCTTTGTTGAGGCTACCAAAGAGTCTCACTAGGGAAGAGAAAGTGCAGCATGCAGAGATGATCATCATGGAGCTTGGCCTCACACGGTGTCGTAACAGCCCCGTTGGCGGCGGCATGGCCTTGTTCCGGGGCATTTCTGGCGGGGAGAGAAAACGGGTCAGTATCGGGCAGGAGTTGTTGGTGAACCCGAGTTTGTTGTTGCTGGATGAACCGACGTCCGGGTTGGACTCCACAACGGCTCAGCGCATTGTCTCGGTGCTCCGGGGGCTCTCCCAGAGCGGCCGGACGGTGGTGACCACCATTCATCAGCCTTCAAGTCGGTTGTACAGGATGTTTGATAGGGTGGTGGTGTTATCTGATGGGCACCCGATTTATAGTGGGCATGCGGGTCGGGTCATGGAGTATCTTGAGTCCATTGGATATGTGCCCGCTTTCAACTTCATGAACCCCGCAGATTTTCTCCTTGACCTTGCTAATGGTAAGTGAATTTTGTCCAAATTTGGATCATAATTGAGCTAGGATTAATCTTGAAACAATAATCCTACACACACTTACACTTATATATCACCTCACAATTATATAGTTTCACCATTTGATTATAATTAGATTCCCTTCATTTTTTATAAACTTATATTATGATTTTGTCACATTAAAATATATGAAAGATATGTGAGTAAAAAAAAATTACTGTAATTAACATTTTTTGTCTTTAAAATGTTAGTGGTTGCTATTTTTATGATATACGGAAAGTTTGGGATTTGTGCATGTCTATTTCACAAAACACAATTGACCTAATAGGCCACAAACATGTCCATGCATGATATTCAAGTAGAGTGTTTTACACTTGTGGCCATTAATTATTAGGTGAGGGTTCATTTTCAAAATTTTAATAATGGTGGTGCTAGAGGATTGATATGTTCTCTGAACCCATGAACCTTCTTTTCAAGGTGGCAACAGCTAATGGGTCATTAGAAGCAGTAAATTGATAAGACACTAACAAAACCCCTCTTGGGTCAGTTTCGCAACATGTGAGTTTTCTTTTGTGTAGGCATATCTCAACACGAGAAACTTTTTGTAATAAATGTTAAAGGTGTTTGAAATGGTCCAATTCTCATGACTAGATAAAGGTTTTGTGGAAGATGGGTATGTGTTTGGAATTAATTAGAGCTGTTTAGTGTTTCTTGCCTTTGATTCACCTAAAAATCTAGCCTAACATTAAGATAGACCGGCTTATTTCCAATCATAAGTTCTTATAGATGATAAATTATTTTTTTCTCCAATTATAAGTGCTTGTTATTCTTTCTTTTTCTTTTTTTTTTTTCTTTGAATTCAATGTCATTACTTTTTGCTCTCATCCCTTCGCCTGGGATACTTTTTCTTATTTTGAAAGTAAAAGCTTTTTTGGCAGAGCAATTTTCCTTTTCAGAAATATAGCCATCGAAGTTATCAACAACCTAACAACAATCATGTTATGACAATTTAAAAGTTCATTCAACTTTAATTTTAAAATTAGATGAGAAATTAAACTCAATTCCCTAGAAATTGTACAATATATTTGAAGCATAGAAATTATGATGGTGGTAGCATCTTCAAGCATGGTTGATGATTGTCCTTGAATTTCTGTTATAACTGGTCATAAGCCCAAAAAAATTCTTGGACATGCATTGAATTTCTTGAGAGACATGCTGGTGAGCCTGCTAATTCTTTAGATTCTGTGGGTCTGCAGGCATAGTTGCTGATGTCAAACATGATGATCAGATAGACCACCATGAAGATCAAGCTTCCATCAAACAGTCCCTAATTTCATCCTATAAGAAGAACTTATATCCTGCTCTCATAGAAGAGATTCAGCGAAATAACAGTGACACAGTGGTTTTTACATCTGGAACACCAAGAAGTAAGTGAAATTTTCTTGCTGTCTTGGTGTTTCTTTTCCTTTATATAGCAGTAAAGAACAGAGTTATGTATAACACAATGGCTAGTTGATCATTATTCATGCTTGGTAGGTTCTGATAACCAATGGACCACTAGCTGGTGGGAGCAATTCAAGGTGCTGCTTAAGAGGGGTTTACAGGAGAGAAGGCATGAATCTTTTTCTGGCTTAAGGATTTTCCAAGTCTTGTCTGTATCCATTCTCTCAGGACTTCTGTGGTGGCACTCTGATTCCTCACACATACAAGATCAGGTATTATGAACCTTTGTCCTGTTATTTTTGGGTGAAAATTCAAAGATAAATGGTTACTTATAAAGGATGGAGATTAGTTGAGTAGTTCAATTGTTCAAAATATCAAGTACTAGCCAATTTGCTTGGGTTATATACTCAATGCCTAGTTAATTTGCATTAAACACTCAGTAGAAAGTGGTAAATATCTCCTGCAGTAGTAGTACACTAGTACTTATAACAAATTATCCTTGTAACAGGTGGGACTCCTTTTCTTCTTCTCCATCTTCTGGGGATTCTTCCCTCTCTTTAATGCCATCTTTGCATTTCCTCTGGAGAGGCCAATGCTGACAAAAGAAAGATCTTCAGGCATGTACCATCTCTCCTCCTACTATGTTGCCCGGATGGCTGGGGACTTACCAATGGAGCTTGTGCTTCCTACTATCTTTGTAACTATCGCCTACTGGATGGGTGGTCTCAAGCCTTCACTGGTTACATTTGTGTTAACCCTCTTGATCATGCTTTTTAATGTGCTAATCTCTCAAGGAATAGGCCTAGCACTTGGGGCCATTCTCATGGATGTGAAGCAGGCCGCAACTCTCGCTTCAGTGACCATGCTGGTGTTTCTTTTAGCTGGTGGTTACTACATTCGACAGATGCCTTCTTTTATAGCTTGGTTAAAGTACATTTCTTTCAGTCACTACTGCTATAAGCTGCTGGTAGGAGTCCAGTATTCAGTAAACGAGGTTTATGAGTGTGGACCAGGGTTGCATTGTAGGATAAGAGATTTTCCTGCCATAAAGTGTCTGGGGCTTGATAATATGTGGGGAGATGTGGCAGCATTGACTGTAATGTTGGTTGGATACAGAGTTGTGGCATATCTAGCCTTGAGGATGGGGCAGCTTCACTGACTAAAGACTTCATAGATTAGAGACCATATTATCAATTTTCAAGTTTGTTTGTTTGAATCACCACCTTAGTTAAAGTGGTAATTCGATTCTAATTGTAAGGAGAATATCTTAAATCCTTGTGATTAATTGACATGAAATGAAGCAATAAAAATTTGTAGAAATATAGTCCAAATTTTTTATGGAGAAAAACCATATGTACCAGTTAGACTTCATCTGGTGTTTTAGTTATTAAGAGGACAATGGACTATTGCTAGCGTCAAAAGGTGTTTGTATCTTCATGCTCATGTAATTATTATTGGAACTTGGAACATAGTAACCAGTAAATGCATATTGTCTCAACATTTATATTTTGTCTTATTTATCTATAAGACCAGCACATGTTTGTTCCTTCTTTTTGTTATTTCTGCACTTACATGGATTCATTCAACGATTGTCTTTTGAATTGAAATTGCAAAATCAGTCTAATTAGTTGAAAATTCCTGTACATCATATCCTGTATTTATTGAATTTAATTTGGAGCAATCTACTTGTCACGATTCTGTGGGACTGGTTTGATGAAACCAAATAGTAATACACGTTGAACTAAAGGCAGGGTAATTAATTTTTTATAGGGGGAAAAAGTGAATTCTAGGTAAAACTATTTCTAGCTTCTCAATTGAAATGATATTCAAAAGGTGGTTAAACAGTAATCACTTAGAGACTTAATTAAGAGGGTTTAATTTTTCTTACAATAATAATAACATTCAAAGTCTTTTTTCACTAAGTGAGATCGACTATATGGATTAAATGATGTTACTATATTTTATTATAAATCAAATCTTTCAAAAGGCCATTTAAATCTAAATTTTTTTTAATGATTTTACTTGAGAGTTTTTTTTTTTTTTGTCTTCCTCCACCTCTAATTATTGAGTTATCCCTATTTAATTATTGTTAAACTTGAAATATTTTTATCAAAGAATTTATTTTTGTAATCAATTTTTATTAAAAAAAATGTTACTACATCAAGGAATTATTCATCCTATAAAGTTTGATCTGTTATGTGAATGCTCGGATAAAGTTTTTATTTATATCTTTAACAAGTTAATGATTAAACCAATTTTAGGCCCCCCTAATAACTAGTCATCTGGTCATCTCATCTTCCAAAATGGATACAGACTTAGCTTAGATATTGTTCAGACAAATTCTTTCTCACCAAACATAAATACATACATACATACTCACATACATATTGTAAGATTTCTCTGGTGTTGATCCCAGAGCTGGTTCTAAGAACACCTGTAGACAGGGACAATAAAAGCTACATGCACATCAGGTTATGAAGTATAGTTAATTTATTTGTTCTTAGACAATGACATGCATGAATTTTGTCTGTTGTTAACATGTTGCCTTTACTTTTGTAACGAGGGAAAGAACCCAATATCTTTAACCCGTAAGTTGAAAAGGTCTAGCTGTTATCAACCAAAAAAGAAAAGAAAGGTCCAGTTGTTAGGATAAGAAAAATACCAGTCTTCAAGAGGGCTTCAGATTAGCTGCATATGAAGCATGCATGCCTCAACAGTATCTAACCATATTGTAGAATATGAATCCAATAATATCAACAAAATATGCCTTAGGTAAAGCATTAGATGCTGCAGCATCTCTCCATAAACTGACAGTTCATTTTATTCCATTCCCTCAAGACGGTTACTGGCAATTTGGTTTAATAGCATCCTAAGGCCATGTTATGCTCAAATTCAGCTATAAAAGGATGTATATTGTAGTGTTATAACCTAAGGCCATTAAACTAGGTGAACTCTTTCCTTATTAGAGTACTATAAAATGGCATCACTCAAAGTTGAGAAAACTGTTGAGAAGCCTGCTGGCTCTCAACCATCAGGGCAAGTCAAGAAAGAGCCTGCTGCCAAACCTAGTGGAAGCACTCCCAAAGCTCCAGCCTCCAAGACAGCCCCAAAGAAAACTGAGAAGTCTCAGTCTAAGAAGAAGGTATGAATATAAACAAAAAATTTTGAGTTCATTACATATATTTCAGACTCTAGGAAAGTGGTTATTGAGCGATACACCAAAATTGTACTCATGTCACACCACAGTATACATGCATGAATTTCTTCAAATATTAGATTCTGTTCAATTTGTGTCATTGATCAAATAATTTTTTGATGATTTCAGGCAAGCAGCAATAAATAAGCCTATCAAGATATCCCAGTGATGACTAAAATGTATAGGTGTTGGGATTATGTGAAGAGTCCATAAGGATACTGTCATATGGTGCTCTTCCATGAAGTTTATCAGTAGTACTATAGTCTATACCACTTGCGCCAGTTGCTTTATCTCCATGTAACTCCTTGCCGGCTTGGTCTAATAAATAAAAGATACTTATTTTATAATGAGATTGTTCATATCAGTATTTGATTGCACCTTGTGTATGTACCTATAATTCGCCTTCAGGGAGTACAGTGCCACAATTGCCTACGTAAATGGAAGATTGGAAATAAAATTGCCGGTATTACTTGGTAAACAATCAATTATACACTTGGCTTATAACAAAATTTAGAACGACCTCAATTTATATAAAAACAAAAATCTTTTATTGTTTCCTTACTAATATGTTTATTTTTAGTTTAGTTTCTCATAAATTAATTTTTGCAAATTAGTCTCCAATTCCTCAAAATTTATTTTAATTTAGTCGTACTGTGATAAAAAATTATCTCAAATTTACTTTATAAGAAATTAAATTGATACCAATTTTAATAAGTGAAGAACTAAATTATATATATATAATGATTAAATGTCAACTTCAATTATGAAATGCCTCATGATATCGGGAAAAGTTCTTGCGTCCTCCTTGATGAGATGATCTTTCTAAAGGAAGAAAAATTCTTCTTTCTTTAATATTAGATAAACACTTTTCATGTTACAATGAAAAATCATGTCACAATAGAAAATGGTACAAATAAGTTTTTCCAAACAAATCAAGCAAATTAATTGCATAAAGCCACAAATATCTGCTAATGATGATTGGCTCAATTGATTGAATTAAACAACTTTTAACTATTTTGGACCAAGTTACGAGCTCAAAGACTTGGAGCAACCTAACCCGCTAAGCGAACATCCAAACGTACAGTGTACATGAAGCAGCCTAAATGCTAAGTGTAATGACAGGATCAAATCCTGATCGTAGGCGAATAAGGACAAAGAAATAATAGTTTCTACGACCATGTCCCCACGATCCTACCTCCCACGATCGTGTCGTCATGATCCGAGGTAACAACGTTTTGGTACGCACTGAATGTTCAAACACTACATACCTTAAAATGCACATATAAATACAGTAAGTAAGAGAGATAATGTATGTGCTAATTTTCAAAACCTCACGATACCCTCCTAGTGTACAACATACTGATTTGAACGTTGGAGTTTCTTTTGCAAATACTCTTCTCCTTGCTTGTTGTTGTTGTGACTATGCTACATAGAAGTTCATCATTTTATTAACCCTTAAAACATAGTTTTAAACATTAATAAAAAAAAATTTGGGGTGTATTTTTCGTTAATAAGTTATCTATAAATACTTATATAAATCCTTGTTAAGTTTTGTGACATACCCTAACTTTAAAATTAGACAACCTCCCAACTCTTAAACTTTTTTTTTCTAATAAAGACAACAAAAAGAAGAAGGAAAAAAATCCTAGCTTCAATACAATCAACTCGTAAAGTCATATGCAATGTATAAACATGTTCACTAACCAACTCTTATTTTTAAATAAAAGTTCAATTAGGATCTAAGATCGCGTCAATAGCTTAAAAGACAATAAACATCAAACGGTTCTTGTACAGAATTTCATACAGTTAAACAATAAGCTTAATAAGGTTTTCACTTTGTATCCTTCACAAGATATTAACTAAAAATAATTTCACTTCATTTACATATATATGCTCTTACATACAAATTTGTATATCAAATTAACATGAAATATATCCCATTAAAAGTGGGCTAGTAGTAAGAAATTTGGTTAATTTGCAAACAGTTATAAGTTCAATCTCCGAAATGCTAATGTATCAAAACGTAGAATATATGAAATTGATCTTTTTTAATAATATATATATATATATATATATAATACTAATATTTCAAAGTATTTATTCTCCAAAAAACAATTTTTAAAAAATTATTGCCAAAATCATATTACTAAAGAATAACAACAGTTGAATTGAGACAAAATATAAACAATTCTTTACAGCCGATATCAAAATTCTTGAGAATAGTTCGTGATTTGATCACTCAAGTGACCATTTATTATAAAATATTTTAATTTAAGAACTTGCTAGTATTGTATTTGTTATTGCCTTTACTCTTTTTTCACTAAATTCAAGCAATATATAATATAAATAGTAAATTCAAGTGACCAATTTATTATGCAGGTGGCTAGGGTTCCTAGAGGTGGGGCTAGGTTTGAGATTGGGAGGTGTGGCTGCTAAAGTTTCACTGTAGTAGAAAAGGGGAACGAGTTATGGGTTGGTGGTAATGGATTATCTAATGGAACTGAGTTATGAGTCATAAAATGTATTGGGCTAAGGTCCTTAGGTAAGTAAATTTGGAGCATTTTTGTTATTGGGTCAGGTTTAATGAGTTAAGTTGGGTCATAAAGATAAATTAAGTCTAACTTGCCATTTAGGTCATAAAATATTTTGGGTCAAGATGGGTGGATAAGTGGATTTGGAGCATTTTTGTTATTGGGTCAGGTTTAGTGGGTTAAGTTGGGTCATAAAGATAAATTGAGTCTAACTTGTCATTTGGGCTAGAGTTGAGTAATGGGTCTTAAATCATGAGAACAAAATTAATTCATTTATTTATTTTTGTGTTTTTTTATTCTCTTTTTTTACAATAAAAAAATTTCTTCCTAAAAAAACTTTAAATTTAATTAGTAATTTTTTTGTTTTTGTAATTTTTTTATTCGAAAAATTAGGTGTTCACATAGAATTTAAATATTAAAATATTATACTTGAATGTTTTTATCATAAAGTAGATTCTATTATTAGATCATATATTTTTGTTTAATATTATTCTCAATATGATAACTACCTATAATGATTCCAAAAGAATAAAGTATATATTTCATATCCAAAACACCGAATTAAATTTTCTAACATTGGTAATTAGTTGTTAGCGCCTTGCTACTTTAAGTTATCCTTAATATTCCTACTTGTGGATGGTTCATCAAAGATAATGTCAGTTAAATTTACTGAGCAGAAGTATCTGATTCTAAAGTGTTTTAGGTGATCTCCAAGTCATTTATTCCATTCCCATTTACTCTCCACCATTAATTCACCATCATCAACTGTAACTTGGGATTCGAGTTCTCCTCCCATTGCTATTGTGGCCTAATGAGTTTAGACTCCTATAAAAGGCATTGTGTTTCAGAGCTTGTACTCATAAGAAACAACACAGCAATTTAGATAGATAGTCTCTTTTGCTTAAGATATATTTTGAGCAATATGGCATCCTTGAAGGCTGACAAACCCGTTGGCACCCAACTTTTTGGGCAGACCAAGAAAGAAGCTGTCCCTAAAGCTAGTGATGGTGCACCCAAGGGTCCTTCCAAATCAGCCTCAAAGAAAGCAACACAGAAGTCCCAAGAATCTAAGAAAAAGGTATCTTGTTTTGGAAACCAATAATTCATTCATAACAATGACACATTGATGTTGCATATGCTCTATGGGTGCTGCTACATATGATGATTCTGTTATTATGTGCTTAATTGAATAAACTAATTGAAGCTTTTGATGTTTGGCTGTAGGGAAAGGGAAGCAAAGCAGCTGCAAAGCACTAGGCCACTAGCCATATTTGCTGAAGGCAAGTGTGGTGTTTTGACAAAAAGAAGCCACAGCAAATATTGGATATAATAATACTTGTACCTTATATATTTTCTTGTTGTAGCCAAGGGATCCTGGCCTCCTAAAACTTCTAAATGATCGGCCTGCTCTAGGGTTGATGATATAATTAAAATAATATTTTTCATTTTGAAACATGCAGACTTCTTTGTCTCAATTTTATTGATGTGTCCTTAAAACTTGGGAGTTTTTGTTGATTCCATCCATGAAGTTTCAGTATTATCAATTTCGTCCTTAGTATATCAATTTGTGTTTTGATTAGCAGGATTATCAGGTGTGGCTTGACAATTTGGTGAATTGTTTGTAAAGGAATTTTTGCTTTGCCAATCTAAGTGGCAGCGTTTGGGTTTTATATGAGACGGCAGTGTTGTGGATTGAAAGAGTTGGCTTAAAATAGAAAAACCTGATATCTAGAATGTACTTTGGCTAATTAACGTGAAGTTAACTTCAAATTTACTTGCCAACGTGAGTTGACCCAACAAGTTGAAGAGTTCAAATAAGGCTCTGCACTTTCTAGGTGGACGGGTTCAAATTTTTTCTTGGCCTTCTCGGCAGTATTAGAGTATCTTACCCCTTTGAGTCCATATGACCTATGCCTCCTTTTCGAGATCTTAAACATGTCATTGTAAAACATTTACATCTGTATTAACATGCTACCATATCGTGAATTTGATTGCACTTAATAATTTCATAAGAAAATAAAATAGGATTCCTTTCTACTAACCTCCCGCCATAGCTTTGATTGCACAATTTCAGAAATTACACTGCATAGCAACAGCAACACACGTACACAGCACACACGAACAATTCCAAAATACTTCTAGTCTAAAGTAATTTAACCATAAATGGAATGGGCACTGATTTTCTAAAAAGACTAAATATTACTTAAACTAGGGACTCTGGTGGTTTTTTATAGAGGTTAGTTTTTCTCCATCAGAAAAATTAACTCCCATATCCTGATAATGGATAAACCCACTATCCCTTTATTTTCTTAACAAACCGTAAGTCAAAATTAGTCTTTATCTTTTGACTAACTAGCCAGTAGAAACTAACTTGATAAAACTGATAGGGTAATGGGTAAGAAATGTGGGACCACTTCAGTTTAAGATTAAAAATAAATCTAACATTCTCCCACTTGGTCCAACATTTCCTTATACTTTAAGATATCCACAACATTGACATCTTTATGCTCACATCTAAGAAGTTAATAACATGAATCATGGTGGTAGGTTCTCTATTAAAAATGAGTATTACCTTCCATGTATTACGATGTAATCTCCTCCTAGCAAAAGCCACGATTTAACTGAATGAACATATTCAATACTTATTCTGAGTCCAAATACATGTCTTTCTCAAAACAATATGTATACATCAAAACGAGAAGACAAACAAATAAACTAGAGTTTCAATACAATCAAAGGGGACTCTACATAACTATGTCAAGTCCCATATGCACTACATGATCCTTGAACAACTTTGGTGGCATGCCTTTCGTCAAAGGATCTGCAATCATCAATTCAGTGCTAATGTGTTCAACTGAGATCTCATTTGCTTTAACACGTTCCCTCATGGCTAAATACTTTATGTCGATGTGTTTGCTTCGACTTCCACTTTTGTTATTTTTAGCCAAAAAGACAGCAGCTGAATTATCACAATATATCCTCAATGGCCTAGAGATAGAATCAACCATTCGTAGACCCGTAATGAAACTCTTCAACCAGATATCCTGTGATGTTGCCTCGAAACAAGAAACGAACTCAGCTTCCATAGTAGAAGTAGCAACTAATGACTGTTTTGCACTTCTCCAAGATATCGCTCCGCCAGCCAACATGAAGATATATCCGGATGTTGACTTACGAGAGTCAGTGCAACCAGCAAAATCTGAGTCCGTGTAACCAACAACTTCCAAAATGTCGGATCTTCGATACATAAGCATGTAGTCCTTGGTTCCTTGAAGGTACCTCAACACTTTCTTTGCAGCCTTCCAATGATCCAAACCTGGATTACTTTGATATCTCCCAAGCATTCCAACAACAAATGCAATATCAGGTCTTGTACAAACCTGAGCATACATAAGGCTTCCAACAGCAGAAGCATATGGAATATTCTTCATTTGTTCCCTTTCAAGCTCATTTTTCGGGCATTAGTTCAAATTGAACCTATCACCCTTCACGATAGGTGCCACACTTGGCGAACAATCTTTCATCTGAAATCTCTCCAAAATTTTGTTAATATAGGCTTTCTGAGACAAACAAAGAATTCCTTGTGGTCTGTTTCTATGGATCTCAATGCCATTGACATAAGATGCCTCACCCATATCTTTCATATCAAAATTCTTGGAGAGGAATTGTTTCACCTCATGCAACAACCTCAAGTCATTAGTTGCAAGAATAATGTCATCCACATATAAGACCAAAAAGATTATCTTACTCCCACTAGCCTTGTGGTATATACATTGATCCATAGTATTCTCAACAAAACCAAATGAAGAGATCACATTATGGAATTTCAAATATCATTGACGGGAGGCCTGTTTTAGTCCATATATAGATTTCTTGAGCTTACAAACCAAATGAGCTCCATCACCAGAGGAAAAACCTTCAGGTTGCATCATATAAACCTCTTCCTCTAAGTCACCATTAAGAAATGCCGTTTTCACATCCATTTGATGTAATTCTAGATCAAAATGGGCAACTAATGCCATTATGATGCGGAAAGAATCTTTCTTAGATACAGGAGAAAAGGTTTCTCTGTAATCAACTCCTTCCCTTTGAGTGAATCCCTTGGCAACTAGCCGGGCCTTGTATCGCTCAATGTTGCCTAATGAGTCCTTCTTGGTTTTAAAGACCCATTTGCATATGACTGTCTTTACCCCATCAGGCAACTCAACAAGATCCCAAACTCCATTACTTGCCATAGAATCCAATTCATGCTTCATAGCATTATACCACATCTCAGAATTACTACTGTTAATAGCTTGTGAAAATGTCTCTGGATCATTTTCAGCTCCTAAGTCATATTCAGACTCTTGTAGATACACATGATAGTCACTAGAAATGGCTGGTTTCCTTATCTTAGTTGATCTCCTTAATGTTGCATCTACAACCTCTTGGGGAGGGTGTTGTTCAACAGGCTGTTCAACATCTTGTGTTTGATGTTGTTCAACTAGATCTTCTAGAATAAGTTCATCTTGACGTGGAACTTCAATTACTGGTGGTTCCAAGTTCACTTGATTTTGGTGAGGGTCACCAAAAACTACCAGTTTATAACTTGATGTGGGAGTAGTTTCTTTACAGTGATCTTTCTCAAAATCTAAGTTTTGAGGTAGATCACTCCCACTATTCACGTCATTCTCAAGAAATTTTGCATTTCTTGATTCCACAATTCTAGTGCTATGAGTTGGACAATAAAATCTATAACCCTTGGATTTTTCTGCATAACCGATGAAATATGCACTAATAGTCCTTGGGTCCAACTTCCTCTCATTTGGATTGTAAATCCTAACCTCAGCTGGGCAACCCCAGACTCGTACATGTTTTAAACTAGGCTTCCAACCTTTTCATAACTTAAAAGGAGTTTTAGGAACTGCCTTCGTTGGAACCCGATTTAATATGTACACTGTTGCTTTAAGAGTTTCGCTCCATAGCAAATGAGGAAGTTTGGAGTTGCTAAGCATACTCCTCACCATGTCCATCAAAGTACAATTTCTCCTTTCAGCCACACCATTTTGATCTGGTGAGCCAGGCATGGTGTATTGAGCCACAATACCATGCTCTTCGAGAAACCTTGCAAATGGACCAGGTGCTTGTCCACTCTCAGTATATCTACCATAAAATTCTCCACCTCTATCTGATCTCACAATCTTAATTTATTTTCTACATTGTTTCTCTACTTCTGCCTTGAAAACTTTAAAGGCGTCTAAAGCTTCATTTTTATTATGAAGTAAGTAAAGATACATGAATCGTGAGTAATCATCTATGAAAGAGATGAAGTATTTTTGACCCTGTGAGTCCATGTCAGGACAACAAATGTCTGTATGTATGATTTCTAATATTTCTGAACTCCTCTTAGCATTTTTCTTTGTCGTGCTAGTTTGCTTTCCCTTTATGCAATCCACACAAGTGTCGAAATCAGTAAAGTCAAGAGTCTCAAGTACTCCATCATTCACCAATCTCTTAATTCTTTCTATGGAGATGTGTCCTAATCTCCTATGCCATAACATCGAGGATTTTTTATTCATAACACAATGTTTAATACCAGCGTTTTGTTGCGTAGCCATTAAATTATATGGAATCGTGTTGGATAAATTAATTTTGAACAAAAATTCATTCAACACACCATTTCCAACAATAGTAGACTTAAACGATAAATCAAATCCGGATGCGTTAAAATTTATTGAATAACCCAAAGGGATAAGTCTTGAAACTGAAATTAAATTCCTAGAAAACCCAGGAATATAAAAGACATTATTCAATTCTAAAATAAAACCGGATTTTAAAATAAGTCTACATGTGCCAACAGTTGCCACATGCGAACGCATCCTATTTCCTGAGTAGATGAATCGTTCACTTTCCGTCGGCTTCCTCTGGCTTACGAAGCCCTGCATGGTATTAGAAACATGGATTGTAGAACCAGAGTCAATCCACCATGTGTTATGACAAATATCAACCATATTAGATTCATAACATACATAACAGAAAGCATTACCTTTCTTTCCAAGCCAAACCTTATACTTGTAGCAATCCTTCTTCATGTGCCCCTTCTTTTTACAGAAGAAACACCTAGACTCTTTCTTAATCTTGGCAATTGCAGGTATGCGTTTCCTTCCCTTGTCCTTCTTCTTCTTCCCTTGACTTTGATCTTGAGTCACTGTAAGTGCACCTTCACCAATCTCTTGAGCAAGCCTCCCCTCCTCTTGAACACACATGGTCAGAAGTTCATTAATTGACCATTTGTCCTTATGTGTATTGTAGGAGATTTTGAAAGGACCATACTGTAGTGGGAGCGAGTTCAGGATTAAGTGCACCAAAAAGGAATCAGAAATTTCAACTTCAAGTGAGTTAAGTTGAGCTGCTATGTCCCTCATTTCCATGATGTGTTTTCTCACACCTTTGACTCCAATGAGCTTCATGGAAGACAACTTTGCCATTAAAGTGCTAGCCAATGCCTTATCAGATGTCTCAAACTACTCATCAATGGCTTTCATAAAATCCTTGACATTTTGACAGTTAGGAATTGAACCACGAATGCTAGTGAAAATACGTGTCTTAATGAACATAATTGAAAGACGGTTAGATCTTTCCCATTGTTCGTACAACGTAACTTCTTCCGGAGTACTAGTATCAGTGAGTTCAGCAGACTCATCCCTACGGAGAGCATAGTCAAGGTCCATGCACCCTAAATGAAGAAGAATTATCTCCTTCCAATCCTTATAGTTGTCACTAGTCAAAATAGGAACTTCATTTTTGTCATCAGAGATAACTAAAGAATGAATTGCTGCAAATAAATAAAAACAACATGCTTACATCATATAATAATTCAAGGCAAATATTAAACTCATATATGAATCAATATGTCATCAAAATCTACCTGTGGGCTAAGATTTTAACACAAAATAGATTCATTAAAAATTCCTTATGATGAAACTAATAAATTACTATCATCTCCTAATACATGTGGGCTATTTAAGAGATAAGTTAATTTAATTATTTCATCCTAATTAATTATGAAATTATAATAAATCCCTATGGGCAAATTTACTATACTAATCACAATTAATTACAATATATCATATTAAACCATATGTGATTTTCTTTAAGTAAAATTATAACTAAGGATGCTGTGGCTACTCCTCAATATATAATGAACTTATCACAAATATGATATGCAGCGGAATAAAATTAAAGATCATATAATAATATTCACATATAACACATTTAGAACATATAAATATAAAACGCATCATATAATTTCAGAAGATAATAGTTGGCGCAGTGGTAAAATGCCAGCAGGCTTGGGTTCAATTCTTGCACCCTCCAAAACGTGGAATTTATTGTTTGTCTCCTTTTTATATATATATAGAGAGAGTTTTGGGCTTGCAGCCCATATTAACAATTCACCCAGATTTTGATGTTTCAATACCTGCAACGTTAGTGAAACAAAAAACCAAAGCACACAACGTTTTTTTTTTAATTACAATACATTACTGGTTTAAAGCCCAAAAGAAACCCTAAAATAAAATCATCTTTTCTCCTTTTTCTATTCCAGCCGCCGCACTCCATGGCTGACATTTTACCATCTTTTCCCCTTCTCTTCTGCAAGTCGTTTTGGAAGCAGATCTTCGACGAGAGAATCGGCCTAAATGCAGGTGAGACGCTATGGTCGCCTTTCCTCCCAACTGCCATGGCCAAGAGACCACCACCATTTTTGGCCCTTCACTCTCTGCTACAACGAGGTCAACAGGGAGGCTTTATGAAGGCGTAATTCCGGCATGAGTTCGGCAGATAAAACACGGCCATGGTATTGCACCAGCACCACCCATTAAATCCAGCATTCACCAGATCTACGACAGACTAGCTTGAAGAACAGAGCCCTTGAACTCTTATGGTGGTGCTAAAAAATTCAGCCACGGGATCCTTATCAACAACCTAGAAGAGGATTTTTCCTCAATTGTTGTTGATAGGTAACTCTTTATGGGTTTTGGGTTTTGTATTCTGGAAATAAATCTTGAAAATTTCATATCATGCATTTTGTGGAAAAACACGCTGATAGAAAATAATAATAGTAATAGCCAAGACATGGTCATGAAGAAGAAACATTGCATTCAAATTTTTTTTTTTTATGATCTGAATATAACATTTCTCTATTAGTTTTTTCTGGATGTCTAACATTCTGATTTACTAAAAGAACAGAATAACAACATACTTAGATTTTTCACAAATTACTGGATGGCATGTTTTCACAAATTCAAATACTGAAGCGTGGAAAACTAGAAACATACAATTCATGCAGTTTGTTCATGTGCATAAATCTAAATGGCTAGGCAGAGATTATGTATGGCTCTGATACCAAATGTAAAACATTTACATCTGTATTAACATGCTACCATATCGTGAATTTGATTGCACTTAATAATTTCATAAGAAAATAAAATAGGATTCCTTTATACTAACCTCCCGCCATAGCCTTGATTGCACAATTTTAGAAATTGCACTGCACAGCAACAGCAACACACGTACACAGCACACATGAACAATTCCAGAATGCTTCTAGTCTAAAGTAATTTAACCATAGATGGAATGGGTACTGATTTCCTGAAAAGACTAAATATTACTTAGACTAGGGACTCTAGTGATTTTTTATAGAGGTTGATTTTTCTCTATCAGAAAAATTAATTCCCATATCCTGATAATGGATAACCCCACTATCCCTTTATTTTCTTAACAAACCGTAAGTCAAAATTAGTCCTTATCTTTTGACTAACTAGCCAGTAGAAACTAACTTGATAAAACTGATAGGGTAGTAGGTAGGAAATGTGGGACCACTTCAGTTTAAGATTAAAAATAAATCTAACAGTCATTAGCACCTTAATTGATAGTATTAGAATAACTTATCATTTACTACCATCTTTTCAACAAAAAATCAGTTTCTATCTTCCTTAATTAAGGAGAAACCAAAAAAAGAAGGAAAAAAAATTATTAACTTGGGTTGGGGTATCGAGGCTTGTTGGGTAATCAGAGTTATCGAAATAATATCATGCAACTAAAATAGAGTTGAAAAAATAGGAATTGATACAAAATATTTAATGTAAAAAACCTTCTAATAATGATGAGGGAAAAATTAGGGGCAAGAATAAGAAGATTTTTCACTGTGTAGAAGATATTACAACTTCTCTCTAAATACAATGAAAGAACAATGACAATCTCTCTTAAGATAACATAATACACATCTGTCTATATAAAATAGAAGAAACTCTCAAAAGACAATATATATTTATCTCTCTAGAATGTAGTGCAAATAGCGTTGTAGGAGGTCTTTATTTATAAGCGAGAACCTCCTCCTCAATCCACGTAAAAATGAGTTTCACTGAGAAGAAAATTTTCTTCTGCAATAATGCTCCAACCTATGCTTTTTTAACTTCCAACTTCCTACATGTACTTCTTTGACTTTTCAAAAACCAACAAAAGTGGCTTTACCTACTTTTTTAATTGCCAACTTCCAAAATTTACTTTACTATCTTGGTGAACTTTCAATACCTTTCTCATCTTACAAGTTTCATGCTGTTTACATTTATGATAAGTCATAGAATGATTTACACAAAATAAACTTGTCATTGTTTGGCTTTGTTATGATATCTATTAGGTTCTCTAGTGTAAATCTTTTGCATATCCACATTTTCTTTTTTTACTACTTCTCTAACAAAGTTATATTGAACTCTTATGTGCTTTGTTTTTGAATAAAAAGTTGGATTCCTTGTAATGTGCAAAGTACTCTGATTGTCAAAACACAAATAAATCTTTTGTTGTTTGTACCAGAGTTCTTCCATTAACCTGTGAATCTAAATTGCTTCCTTGCATGCTTGGGTAGCTGCCATGTATTCAACTTCTGTAGTAGACAGAACTACAACAGTCTACAATTTGGATAACTAGCTTACCATTCCTCCTACAAGTGTGAACACATAGCCTATAGTAGATTTTCTTTTATCAATATCACCTACAAATTTTGAATCAACATATCCTATGATAACAAACTTTCATCCTCCAATACATAATGCAACACCCGAGGTTCCTTTAATGTATCTTAGGATTCTCTTCACAACATTCTAATGCTCTTTACCTGTTTTTTTCGTAAATCAACTGACCATACCAACTGCTTGAGCAATATCTGGTTTTGTACAGATGATTGCATATATAAGGCTTCTCACTGCTAATGCATACAATACTTGATGTGAATGCTTATTTCAAGAAAATTTTGATGATAACAAAGCAATGACAAAGACCGAGTCCAAGGAAAGCTTCAAGGCAATAGATTTATAGGACTTATGATTTTACTTATGAGAAGTGCTCTTTGATATCTTAATAGGCTCAACTTGGTTTTGAAAAACTCATTATGAAATCCTTAAGTTTTCTAGTTGTTAGTTTTGGAAAATTTGGGTTGTTTTACACAAAATCATGTTTTGAACTTAGGTTATGAAAATCTTATTTGAATCCTTGAAAAATCAAAGTTTGGTTTGTTAGAAATCATTACAAAGCTTGTTTATACTCAAAATTTGGTTTTAGAATGGTTGTAATCCATTACAAGAGCTTCATAATCCATTACTAACAGTTGGTGATACATTACGAGCATATCAAAAAGCTCGTAATCGATTACCACAAGCTTGTAATCGATTACAGGCTTTTAATATATTACAGGCTTTTCAAAACTCATTTTTATTAAAACAGAAGCATGGATCGATTACTAAGAGCCTAGAACTTGTTTTAAAGCATGGTAATCGATTACCATGATGTTGTAATTGATTACCACTCTTCTGAAACTAGCAACGACTGGTTTTTAGTGCATTAAATGTTTCACCAACTCTCTCTAATGACATCGTTTTAGGTGTATTGCCATTTTCCTTTATTTCTTTGAACTTGATCCTCATTTTGGTAACTGTAAAATACCAAATTGGGAACCTTAAGCACCCTGCTGCTCTCAATCTCAGCCCACTCTCACTAGAATTCTTGCTCTAGTTTTCGTCCCAACCAGCTTGCTACTGCTAGACGCCTGGATGACCTAATCCCATTTTCCAATTCCCCAGCAATTGCGAACCCTAGCGTAGCACCGCTCTCAGGCAGCCCTCTCTTGACTCCATTGTGCACCCACCCATCTCCACCTTGAATCACCACCAACGACCGAAGTGTAGAATGTAGCCCCCCATTTTAGTTGTTCAGTTGTTGCTCGGATTGAGGGTAGCGAGATCATCAGATCAAGACGAAGAGAGGCGAAGAGGAAGCGACAAGTAGAGAGTCAGAGGAGATTCGAAAGTCCTTCTTGATGGGTTTGTTGTTTCTGAGTTTTCAAAGATGGAGATGGTTGTTTTAGGTCTTAGTTGAGATTTGGGGTTTGTTCTACTAGTATTTGGGTTTGTTTGTGAGATTGGTTTCTATTGGTTGGGTTTTCTATTGGAAATCTTTTTGGTTTCAATTGTTATGATATTTGGGTTCTGCAACTTGAACTTGTGTTCAACAATGGTGTTGGATATGATTTTTTGGCTTGTATTTTGCTTTTTGATTGACTGGGTTAATGCTACTCTCAGTATAGCATTTTGGGAGAATACATGTGTTTGGTAATGTGAGTGAATGCAACCCGATGATCCAACCTGATCCAACTCGTTTATAGGTCGGGTTGGTTCGGTTTGAGTTACCTAAAAAATTTTCAAGAAATCGACCAACTCAACCCGAACTTGATTAATTGATTTGAGTTTCATATTTTCTTAAACCCGACTCGACCTGATCCGTGTGCAGCCCTAGAAATGGAAGCGATTCAAAAGACAAAAATATAAATTTGAGGACAAAATTTATTCGAGCTTAATAATATATTTTTAAAAAAATTATGTTTATAAAATTAGTTTTACAGTAAAAAGTATAAGCGTTTGAATCAAAATATGTATGATGGTGCTTGAAACAAACCAAATAAACAAAATTTGGATAACAAAAAAGAACAACATTAGATTATATTCCTAAAATAATGGATTTTAAATCAATGTTACTCAAGCTTAAATTGGGTTTCATGTAGTAAACAGAAGTTGGTTTAGCAAGAAGAATCAAAATATTTCGTTTGTAAAGTTTAGATTTGATTTCAGCAATGCCCTTGTTAAAACCTATGGCATATAATTACCTAAGCTTGAAATAAGGTAACTTACTTCCCCTTAACTTTTTTCATCAAAAATAAAAATTGGGCTCTATGTATGTGGTCTTAATAATTTTCAAATTTTGTTGATCTTTGTTAATCTCCAACTTTTTATTTTCTTCAACTGAGAATATTTTATTATTATAAAAATAAGAGATTTAAATTTTAATCATTAAATAATACATATATGTTAAAATATAAACTCATATAAGTGGTATGCAAATATTAATTCTTATTATAAAAATAAGAGATGTAAATTTTAATTATTAAATAATACATATATATCTAGATTAAAATATAAACTCATCGTTTTTACGTGGGTTAAGTTAAATTTTGCGTTGAGTTTTTAGGTTAATTTGTTTGGTTCGAATTATCTTTTTTTATTATCTCTTATATTTTTAAAGCTAAAATTTTTTATCATTATATTTTGTTATTATATTTTTCTTTCACATACTTCAAAAATTAATAAATATCAAATATATTATTTTTATAATAAAAATATTAATTTATTTAAAAAATAAAAGTAAAACATTTTACATATCATAAAAATAATTAATCATCAGTCAGTGAATTAACTTGATCCACTGATGGGTCAAACCAAAATTTCATTTTTTTAATCAATTTTTTTTTTGTCTAATCCACCTATTTCATCAAGTTACTTGAGCTGTTTATTGGATTGAGCCTATTTTTATACGCCTATCTGCAAATAGCTGCAATTCGGAGCATTATGCTTTATCAGTTGATGATAATTCAACTTTCTTTATTTAATGCCACTCAAACATCAATGCTTGAGCTCTCAACTCTCCAAGCGGTGGATGACTTCCAAACATGACACTCCGAAGTCCCATTGGATAAGAATGATTTCTTCTAGAATGGAACCTACACAAGTGTCCAACCAATAGATATTCCACCATGCAACAAGTCATACCTAAATCAAAACCACACTGATAAATACTACAATAGCCAATCTTGCACGATCCCTCAATGGTGATAATGATATATATAACAGTTTTTGGAATTTCAATAATGTGTTTTTAAATAAATTTCTTAACATCAACTGAATTTCAACTAGATGCATTTAAAATTTATTAATTTTAATTCTTAATTTTTAGCAGCTTAAAGATACAAAAATCAATTAATCCTCTGAATTTGGATTCATCCAAGCTAAGCGTTGAATTTTTTTTCTTTTTTCTAGATATATAATGCACCGTTTTATTAAACTTCCAGATTCCAAGAGAGAGAAGCAGAAAGAGATTTGTGGAAAACACAGTGACAAAACTTGACAAGTGTCCTACCACCTGTACACGAGAGCACACATGCAATACCTTGTTGCTTGACACGTATCTTCAAGGCACCTCTTTGGGGTCTCTATTTATGGCTTCAAAATGACAGCCTCTAGAACCTCACTAAATAGTGAAGAACGAGGATTGTGAAGTGCAAATCGGTGCAAGCAATTCTCTGCTTTATCTCTGACAAAAGACTAAAAATTCCTAGCTATTGAAGTATGGCTACAGTGGGAAGGAACGTAGCAGCTCCTTTGCTGTTTCTTAACTTGCTCATGTATTTTATTGTTCTTGGCTTTGCTAGTTGGTGCCTCAACAGGTTCATCAATGGCCAAACTTATCACCCTAGTAAGTTTATACTTCCTCTCTATCTCTTTCCTTACCATTTTACATTCAGTATTATACCAATTCATAGATTGATTGATTCATGTAACAAAAAGTGACTCATTTTCTGTAACTTAAAATCTAATTGACACTAACACATTTATTGATTGACAAAATTGGAATTAATGTGTCCGAACTAAAATAACAGTGGTTTGATTTGAATTTGTGAAGTGGTAGCAGTTGGTTACTGAAAAAAAAAATGTACCTTATACATTCCCAATTTGAGAGAGTGTTTGTAAATAAGAAGAGTTGTCACACTAGAAATAGAAGATGACCCTTTTGATGTTCCTTTCAGGTTTTGGAGGAAATGGTGCGACCATGTTCTTCTTGATCTTCTCCATTCTAGCAGCCGTTCTTGGCATAGTGTCGAAATTTCTCGGCGGCTATCACATCAGGACGTGGAGGGGTGACAGTTTAGCATCTGCAGGAGCCACATCTATCATTGCTTGGGCTGTTACAGCTCTAGCCTTTGGGTAAACCATGACTAAAGCATCCTCTCTTGCATACACTGATATTTATTAATATTCTGACATCTTTTTTTAGTTTAAATTAATAAAAATAAAAATAATAAATATTCATTTGTCAAAATATTAATAGATGTTTAAATGGATAGTGCATGTTAATTAAACTCAAATTTTATTCTCACAAATTCTTCACCATTAGATAATACTTCAGTTTTATTGTATATTTTTTTAATGGTTTAGATGAGTTATGTTACACTTTTTTTATGGAGGGTGACAAAAGCTCCATATCTCACTTATTGTCTCCGTCTGCAATGGAACAGGTTGGCTTGCAAGCAGATAAACATAGGAGGGCATAGAGGGTGGAGGCTGAGGATAGTGGAGGCCTTCATAATCATCCTCACTTTCACACAGCTTCTGTACCTGTTGCTGATCCATGCAGGGTTATACAGCAGCAGATATGGTCCCGGGTACCGTGACACTGACTATGGTGTGGGAGGGGCTACTGGAGATCCAGTGCACAAGGGTGCAGGTGCTCCTGTTAGTGGGACTCGTGTCTGATAATCCTTTACAACCGCACTTGTTTCTTGTCCTTCAATGATGTTCAAGTTTCCATGTTGGGACTATATTTTTTTTTTCTTTAGTTCGTTTTGAATGGAGTAATGCATTTGGGTTGTTTGTTGCATGTGATTATGTGAACAATCACTTTGTAGCATGGCATTTTGCATGAATGGCTGCAATTGGTTTGTATTTGCTTCCTTCTTTCTTTCTCTTTTTCTTTCTGGCGCCCATTTTTAGACTTTCCTGTTAAGAAAAGCTAAATGCTCAATTTGTGCACAATCGTACCCGGATTCTTAATTTTATTATGCTTTTACTTAACTCAATTAAGTGAGGTTGAAGAGTGATTAAAAGAGTTAAAGAAAAGGTTGGAGATAAAAGATTGGAGTCAAGTTTTATTCTTTTTAAAATATAAATCTAACATTAGGTAATTGAAATTAACTTAACAAAAAAAAGTATTTGTTTACTAGAAAAAAAACAAAAAAAAAGTATTATTTTTACTCGGAAAATAATTAGAGATATGAATATATGGCCGTGTTTAGTCAACTCGAATAATTTATAAAATTTTGATTCATACAAATAACAAATGATATGGTACATATATAAGATTTTTGGCCTTGCAATACCACAAAAGCGTATGTGGCAGTTTTGCGCTAGCGCTCTCTGTTATCTGGAGCACAATGTGCCTTTAATACTATTGAGAGGATCTGTTAAGACGCATTAATAAAATTGTAAATAGGGTGGATCACATAAGGCCAGAGGTATGAAAAAATATGATGTAGAAGAGGCTGAGGGTCTGCTAAGACACAATAATAAAATTGTAAATAGGGTGAAACAAATAAGGCCAGAGGTATGAAAGAATATGAAGTAGAAGAGGCTGTAGCTGGAGTTGGAAGCAGAGGAAGAACGAGTAAAAAGGGTATGAAAAAAATCTGACCACCGAACAAAAGAGAATAGACTACGTGTTGCAATTTGGGGTATTTTGTCACCGGCATGAAGAAAGGGAAATTTGGTTTTATATGTGCTGCACTGAAAGGATTATATGAAACTAAGGAGTAATTAAATAGTATGATGTTTTGGGGTAAAACAGGAAAAGAAAGGAAAGTGTAAGAAAAGAGTAATGTAAGCTGACCAGTGACTAGAAAATCAAAACGGGTTGTCTGCTGCAGTCTGTACTTAAGGGTATGTACTTTTCCTTCAAAGGTTATATAGAAGTTGTGAAGAAACTAATGTTCACAACTAATGTTTGAACACATTTGAGGTAAGGAAAGAATACAATCAAAATTCAAACCATAGTAAATCTCTCCTAGTAATGAAGAAAAACATTAAACTTGCTGAATGGAAGTGAATACGAATACAAAGTAGTACTATGAATGCATTAGACATGAAATGTAACTGCTCTCACTTGAAGTTGTGTAATTCTCACACATCAGAACACAACAATGAATATGCAGCAGTCTTCATATTTAGGTAGAGTTGTCCGCAGATATGGATTAGTCTCAATGCTGTGAGGAGCAACATTAATACCTCAAATGAGATTAGTGTCAGATTCAAAAGTGGGAAGATACCTGACTAAGTAAAAGAAAAAGGAAAGAAGAAAAATAGAGTTGTCTCTTTTTTGTTGTATAATGAGACATGGATATTCTCTTTTATTTGTGTAACATGTACAGAGAGACAGCTTCATCCAATGTGAGTTCAGGGTCATTATTTAACTCATCTAACCTTTGAAAATGCAGGCCTTTACGACTTTGAAGATTATCATAGTGAACATCAGCTAATGCAATGCCCTTTGAGTTAGAAGTGTGGCTAATGACACAAGTCTATTTTTGGGATGTACTTTGCTGAAATTTAACTTTTATTTAAAAAAATAGGACAATAAAGAATGAACTCTGATACTATGTCATAAATCAACTTTTTTAAAAGTTTAAATTATTAGATAAAAACACATAAATGATTTTATTATATTTCTAACAATGTGCTTTTAATAGGTGGACAAATTTTCATTTCTTTTTATCTTTTTTTATTTTTGTGAATACCTAAGTCCGACCTTTTGGGACAAGTCGAGGGGCCCCCTAGTTACCTGGGATGGGACCCTAGTGGGGTTAGGAAGAAGGAGAAGGGGAAATGAGATTAAGAATAAGGAAGGGTTGGAAAGTATTGGGAGGGATCGAACCCTCGCCACTTTCCTTAAGAGTCTTGTTACTAAGCATAGAGTTTTGTAAACCGATTCAACGGATCTATGACAACTAGGTTTGAGTTTGACCATTCATTCATACTAATCCGGCAAGTCCTTAGATTCATCATCATTCGGGCAAAGCAACTTTTTTCTTTTCTTAATATCCCTAACTCTTAATCAACTCAATTACAACTCAAGGACTAATTTCTTTTGAATTTGAAGCTATACGTCAATCCTTACAAGTTAATATATTGATGTAGGATAAAAAAAAGGTTCAAAGTAATATAAAAGAAAAAATTATGTTATAAGTATTAAATATTTTATTTGTTTAAAAACCATATAATTTGTGAAATCTTAAGATACATTGATAAAATAGAAAACAATTTTGTCATTAAAAAAATAATTTTAATACATGATGTGTATTGTCAATAGGCAAAGCTAGAGAATTTTTTTATGGGGCAATGAAAATCCAACATAGTTGATTGACCTGGACTGACCCGTTCGATTGGATCAAAAAATTCGTGACCTAATCTCTCGATCGGTCTGGTTCTTGTGTATTACGAGTTAATGAAGCAAATCGGTCAAATCTGGGCGACCCACATGGACCAGGTTGTAACATCCCGAAAAGCATGCTAGACTAGTTTATGATTACCAATGATAGCATATTACTTGTATGGCATGTTAGTTAGGTTTTGTGATAAACGGAATTGGTTTAGACACTTAGTTGCAAATCAGAGTATGAAAAATAGCATAAAATGACTCAGATAATAGTATAAATTGCTAAGTTAGGCGAAATAAACCTAGAGAGTTTGTTTCTAAGTCAAAAATAGGTACAAGAAATTGTAGTTAAAATTTGAGAGTAATCAGAGTTAATTTGGTATTTTTAGGCACACTAGTTGTGCATTTAATATTGGATTAAATAGCAGCAAATATGAAAAAATATGATAATGGTGAAACAATAATTTAGATGAATTCTAGAATTTATTCTAAAGTTGTTAAAAGTTAAGAAACTTGATTTAGCATAATTCGAGTGTACTTAGCAGATATAAAGTTCCAGTTATAGGCTTAAGGGGCAAAGTTGGACTTTTTCCTTTATTTTTGACTTTTTTACCAAACTGCCACTGGTGGTAAAACTATTTATCAAAATGCCATCTTTTAAAACTATTTATCAAATTGTCATTTTTTTAAACTATTTACTAAAATATCATTCTTTTAAAATTATATACTAGACTGTTACTCTTTTGTCCAACGTGACACTTTTTAATAATTTTTTGTCTATATAGGATGCGTCAAATCAGGTGGTGCATCCATGTGGATTACGCCAACACGTTTGGCGTAATCCACATGAATGCGCCATCCATTGGATGCGTCATCCTACATGACGTTTTTTACGTGGATACGCCATGTAAGATGGCATTTTTTAATTAAAAATGCTAACACATTTGACATTTTTCACGTAGATAAAAAAAGTAAATAAAAAAATATTTATAGGGCACTTAACTCATTTCACATGATTCTCGCACTCCTCCCAAAGACAAATGCATTTCACATGTCTATTAGAGAGTGCACTATAATGTTGAAAGACATCAGTATTAATTAGCTTATTTATAGGCCAAGTATTTGCTTCTGATTCGTAAAGTATTCGATGTGGGACTTTGGTGTTGACAAGGCAAAACAATTAAGTAAGGCAACAAGGTACTTTTATTCGATGTGGGACTTTGGTATTGGTAAGGCAAAATAATTAAGTAATATAACAAGGTACCTTTGTTCTAAATGATGTGTTTTTCGAAGCGTTTCTAGGAGAAGTGTGCACGACTCACACAATGTCAATTAGAGGCCATTGTAGGGATGGATTTTGGCCCATTACTTGACTTAGATTTCAAAGTGTTGAATAGCATTTTGTGTTTCGAATTAGTCAACAATTTTATTCTACATTGACATTGCTTGTGCATAAAAGGTTTCATGTATTCATTCATTTTTTCTAATGTAGGCTCAGTTAAGGGCATACTTGTCTCTGGTATGCTCGTTAAGTCAAGTTCCATAGAAAAAGGATTAGCTTATATAGACAAATTTTGAGGAACAAGTGTAGTCGAGCTTGAGAAGATTATAGCAACTTAGACATCTGGTGGTAGGTTTATCAAGAGAGCTTTTCTCTTTTACACTTTATCTATATTGGAATGTCCTACCTTGAAGAATTGTTGATGTTCTAAGCTTCTACTTGCCATTCATGATATGGAAAAGGTTGGGCTGTATAATTGAAGTAAGTATGTATTTGATTGGCTTGTAAAAGAGATCACCAAATACAGACAAGCATGCATACAAAGAAACAGGAGGATAAGAAGACCATTGCTGGCTGTATGTTCTTCTTGATGGTTTGTTATTAAATTTTAGTACACAGTCCATTCATATTGTGTTAAGACTTTTTTACAGTTCAATATGCTTAAATGATTGTATGTTTTCATTAGATACCTTGTTATATTACTTAAAGCATGAGTCAAATTCGAACTAAGATACTTTGTTATATTACTTAATTATTTTGTCTTACCAATACCAAAGTCCCACATTGAATAAAGGTACCTTGTTACCTTACTTAGTCGTTTGGCCTTATCAACACCAAAGTCCCACATCGAATACTTTACGGATTAGAAGCAAACACTTGGCCTATAAATAAGCTAATTGATACTGATGTCTTCTAATATTATGGTGCACTTTCTAGTAGGCATGTGAAATGTATGTGTCTTTGGGATGACTGCGAGAATCACGTGAAATGGGTTAAGTACCCTATAAGTATTTTTTTTGTCCACGTGAAAAATGCCAAATGTGTTGGCGTTTTTAATTAAAAAAATGTCATCCTACATGGCGCATCCACATAAAAAAAGCCATGTAGGATGGCACATTCATGTGGATTATGTCAAACGTGTTTGCGTAATCCACATGAATGCGCTAAACTAGAATGCGCCACCTAGTTTGGCGCATCCTATGTGGACAAAAAATTATTAAAAAAATGTCACATTGGACAAAATGGTTGTAATTTGGTATATAGTTTCAAAAGAGTGATATTTTGATAAATAATTTAAAAAATGATAATTTGGTAAAAAGTTTAAAAAAAGTTACATTTTGATAAATAGTTTTGCCACCAGTGGCAGTTTGATAAAAAAAGCCCATCTAATATTGTTCCCAATTGATTGAGAAACTCAAAATGTCCAAAATAATGCACTTAACAGAGCAAAGCTCTGTTTTGTCCAGCGAAGAGCGCTTGAGCGCTCTGCGCCTTGGCGCTTGAGCGTGCCAAGCATTACGCGCATCAACCTTTAGGCTATGCACGCTAGAGCCCCTATGCCTTAGGCACTTGAGCATCGGTCGCATAGCAGAAATTCTACAGAATTTTTGCAGAATGTGCTACTGTTCCATTGGGAACAAAGTAGCTTCTAAGCTATCAAAAATGGATTCAAGGTGATTTCTAGTATCACCAACAACCCCTAAATATGTTGTAACACTTATACAACTTATTAATTCATTTAATTTTGGATTAAAACTCAAAATCATATACCTAGTTGTTTAATGTTCAAAATCGCCTTTTAGGGACTAAATGAGCAAAACTGTGGATCTAATCCATTCTCATGCTTCCATTAACCTGAATTTACTAATTTCAATCAATGAAAACAAGATTCAAGCAAAGAAAATAGTTTTTCACTCATAAAACCTATTTTCGCTTCTATGTAACTTAACTCCAAGAATAGAGAAAATGAAGGAAAGAAGAATAAAATTTTAGGTTAGAACCCCTACTTTATATATGGAAGATCAATCTTCAAGCCTCATGCTTTGATCTTGGTCCTCAAGCTTCTTCCTCCAATTTCCCCATACTCCTTCACGACTCCCTTCTCCTTTTTCTCTTCTCTTCTTTTCTGTTTCTGTTTCTTTTTTTTTTTGGAACCGTGGGCTTTTAAGGGAAAATAAGGGTTTTTTTTACCAAACTGCTACTGATGACAAAACTATTTATTAAAATATCACTTTTTTTAAATTATTTACCAAATTATCATTTTTTAAAATTATTTACCAAAATGTCACTCTTTTAAAACTTTATATCAAACTGTCACCTTTTTGTCTAACGTGATATTTTTTAATAATTTCTGGTTCACATAACATGCACCAACCATTAGATACGCCATCCTACATGACATTTTTTATGTGGATACACCATGTAGGATGACGTTTTTTAATTAAAAACTCTACCACATTTGACATTTTTCACGTGGACCAAAAAAATAAATATAAAAATACTTATAGGGCACTTAACTTATTTTACGTGATTCTCGTACTCTTCCCAAAGACACGTGTATTTTACATGCCTACTAGAGAGTGTACCATAACATTAGAAGACATCAGTATCAATTAGCTTATTTATAGGTCAAGTGTTTGCTTCTAATTCATAAAGTATTCGATGTGAGATTTTGGTGTTGGTAAGGCAAAATAACTAAGTAAGCCAACAATGTACCTTTATTCAATGTGGGACTTTGGTATTGATAAAGTAAAACAATTAAGTAATATAACAAGGTACCTTTGTTCGAATTTGACACATGCGTTAAGTAATATAACAAGGTACCTAATGAAAACATACAATCATTTAAGCATATTGGACTGTAAAAAAGTATTAACACAATATGATTGGACAATGTACTAAAATTTAATAACAAACCATCAAGAAGAACATGCAGCCACCAATGATCTTCTTATCCTTGTGTTTCTTTGTATGCATGTGTGAACACCCAATTTTGACCAGACTAAAAATAATAAAACAAAAATAAAGATTTTTTTTTCACTCTGATTGACTCACTTTTTTTTTTCCCTGCTTTACCCCACTTCACTCACGTAGCACTAACACAACTTTTTTATTTTTTATTTTTGCACCCATTCAACCCTCTGCCAACCTGTCATAATCACATAACACTTTTTTTTTATATTACTCAATAATGTTCCCACCAGTACTAACCCCCACCCCACTTTCACAATTCCACTACGTCTCTCCCGCACACTCACGTTACGATCGATTTTTTTTTTTCCTTCACACACATTCACTTTTCTTTTTCCCTTTTTCCTCCTCACTCACGTCCACTCACCCGCTGCACCCACTCACATTTTATTCACTTTCTTTTCACCTTGCATTTTTTTTTCTTTCCCTCACCTAAGACACACTCACGTTCCAACTAACTTCCACTCACTCCACTTTTTCTTTTTTTTTTTTTCTCTCAACTCACGTTCACTCACCTGCTGCACACACATTTTCTTCACCTCTTAAAAACAATATATACAGAATCTTCTCGAGAGACCACTTTGAGGGCAGCACCCTTCTCCTCCGAATCCCTCCATTATCTTCTTCATCTTCACCATTCCACGTAACCGGCCACCACACAACCACCTTTAACCTCCATCAAAACCAACCACCTCCCATCATCATCTCCTTACAACCATCATCTTCTTCACCTTCAACCAAGTAACCTAGTAAAGCTCCACCTTCCACGTGAACTCCACCCCAGTTCGCCACCATTTTCATCCCTTCACCCACGTGGACCCATACCACCATAACCTCCATCACTTTCAACCACCACCCACAACCACCATGCAACCGTGGCCACCCACAACCACCATGCAACCATAGCCAACCTCAAACAACCAACTTCCACGTGAACATCACCATCTTGCACCCCTTCACGTAGCCACCTCCCTTCATCTTCCTCCACACAACCCTACTTAACTCCCATCTCAGCCTCCCATAAACACCACCAACTAATCACCCATCCAAGCCTCTCAACCGTAAACATCACCCCCTTCCCCAAGCTCCCTCCCGTAACCATCCAAACCAGCCACCACCTCAACTCCATGCACCAACGTCAAACTCCACCACTCCACCATCAACCCATTCATATGCAGCCATTATCACATCAACTCCATCAGCCTCCCTTCACCCATATCATCCCATGCATACGTAACCATTCTCATCCTTCACCTCTCAACCTCACCACCGTGCTACGGGAATCCAACCAAAACCTCTTCTTCATCATCTTCAACCTCACCACCACGTAAAGACAGCAGCCACCACCTCCCTTCATTCACGTGAAAACCACCTTCCTTCCCATCATCCACCCTTCCTCCAAACCTCCAACCTTGGAGCATCAACCTCCCTCACCACTGAGTTGACTCACCCCTTCACCTTCACCACCTTTCCATTCCACCAACCTCCAGCTTCAACCAACCACCATCATCATCATCTTCAAGCTCATCACCTCACCGCACACACCACCACGTCTAACCTCCCTCACCCACATCACCATTCACCACCACATCAACCCCAAGACCAAACCGAGTTCAACTCGGTCTCCTCAACATCCACACCACCCATCACCACCCTCTCCTCCAAACCACCATTCACGTGAACCTCTCGCTACCTCCACCACGGCCTTAACTCCATCTCCTTCCACCACCTTCACCCGTACCACATGCGCATACGTAAACACGTAACCTCCCCTCCTAACATCACCTCTTCCCCAACGTAAAACCGAGACCACCACGACCCGCCAGTCACGTGCGGTTCAAATGCCACCACCCAGGGGCCACCATCTTCACCTCGAAACGGAGCTCCACCGGATCTGCAACCGGGTTGTATCATCCCTTGCTCTCTGTGACTCCACACTTGTGTGCCGGTCCCCCTGCGTTTTACGCTCTTTGTTCCTGTTTGTTTTTTTTTATTTTCATTCTCGTTTTTTTAGTTCATTTATTATTTTTATTATTACTTGTTGTTTCTTGGTTTAGGTTGGGTTGATAAGATTAGATTGTTTTTATTTGGTTTGGGCATCGAATTTTAGGACCAGAGTCTAGTATCTTTAAAAAAAGAGATTTACGTTTTGAAACATTTTGGTATTGATTATTGGGTTTAGGTATAATAGGATAAATAATAATTTGGATTTTAGTGGAATTTACTTTTCTAATATGCATAAAAATGAATGAAATAAATAAAAAAAAGATATTTGAGTTCTCATTTGATAGTGTTTATTTAATGATATCTTTTATATTTATGTCTTGTAACTAATGGGAAGTCAAAAAAAAAATAAAATAAAAAAGATGTAAAAATAAAATAAAATAAAAAATAAAGAAATAAAAATAAAAAAATCTAAAAAATATATATATAATTTGTTTAGAGTTATTTGATTTGAGATGTTCATGTTTAATCTTGCTTTTTATTATTATTTATCTAGCTCATGAAAAATTATGCATACTTATTTGTCTTTGTGTTTTCCTTTAAAAAATGATAAAAAAAATAAAAAAAAATCTTTTAATAAATGCAATGACCAATGATGATGATTGAATAGCGAATGCTATCTTCAGTATCTTTTGGATCATAAGGGTTTATTGAGTAGCCTGGTGCTAACTTGAATCCTGTGCAAGAATGGATTCGCTTTAAAATAAAATCCTTTTTTTATTAAAATCAATTAACCCACACTTATTTTATAAAGAACTACGTAACTTTGAGTTCCCCATTGCACCAGGGGATACGTAGGAGCAGAATTTCATTTCTGTCAAGCCAAATTTAAATTTTCACAATTTTGTGGTTTCGCTTTTTAGTTACAATGTTTGTAAAAAGGGATAAAATAAATATTTTCAAAGATTGTTAAGAATTTGCACAATTGACTTAAGGTACCGTCTTATGACGGGTGCGTTAGGGGTGCTGTGGGATTAAGTTTCCACCCTTCCCTAAGCATAACCGACTCCCGAATCCAATCTGGTTCTAAAGACCATTTTCAAAGAAAGGTTTTCCAATTTTTCCAAATTCAAATAAAATTGGTGGCGACTCCATTTTTCCATTGTCATATTTTTAAAATCCATTCGAGTTGCTGCTGTTTCCCCGCCGCGATCACCGGTCGCGACAGATGGCGACTCCACTGGGGATATTTGGAGAGTCAAGCCTGTCGTTGTTAGTTGTGCAAATTGTTAATAATTTTCATTTATTTATTTTACCCTTTTTATCCTTGTTTGTAAATGGATTTTATTTATTTTGTTCTATGTAAATATTTGATAGCGATATCCCTGTGTTTGTTTTGACCTGATATACTTGTATATAATTTGTACTTAATTGTGCATAATTGTTGAAACCTTAGGATAGATGATTCTTTGCTCAGTTATTGTATATATGTTTTTGCAGGTTGAGGATAGTTTCTTTTTAAAATTTTTGTACAGGTTTGTATGCTCCCTCACACACATCACCATCACTTACCTCACACACTTTTTGGGCTCTATACCCGAGTCTGTGCGAAGCCGAGGAATAGGAGGAGTCTCGACTTTTGTTATTGAGGGGCTTTATGCTCACTTGACATTTGTTGAAACGCCACTCAGATTGTTACTAATATCATGAACTAATCATATTGAGAGGGTTTATCCCTACTTGTGATTAATTCATGATTTGGGACCTTATCTTTCGAGATAAGGGCAATCTGGGTACCATGACTTTTAGAAGTTTTGACCGTCCTGAAAAACCTTGCACTGATAGGTTGAACATAGTGATTGTCAAATCTTAGGTTCCACTTGGCTAGGGCACAAAAGGGAGCGTACTTTCTTTTTCTTTTCTCTCATATCATTCATTCTTGCAAAAAAAAAAAAATCAAAAAGAAAAGAATAATAAAAAAAAGAAGTTATTCATTGCTTGCATTTTCACAAACATGCTTAGCATTCAAAAAAAAACTTGCATTTTCATAACATTGCATATAAAAAATCATGCATAACATCCCTAGCATTCAAAAAAAACTTGCATTTTCATGACATTGCATAAAGAAAATCATGCATTCCTAGCATTCAAAAAAAAATCATGCATCTTCATAATATCCCTAGCATTAAGAGGAAAAAAACTTGCATTTTCATGGCATTGCATTTCAAAAAAAATCATCATGCATTTTCACGGCAACCTTGACATAAAATAAAAAAAAAATCACGCATCTTCATAGCATCCCTAGCATTCAAAAAAAAAAAAAAAAAAAGCATCTTGCATTTTCATGACATTGCATTTTTCTTTAAAAAAAAAAAAAAGACGAGAAGGAAAAAGAAAAAAAATGTGTTTTCAAAGTTCATTCATTTTGTGCATCTCATGCATTTCATCCTATTGTTTGTTAAATGCTATTTTGTTTTATCATCCTGCATTTTCATGACATAAAAAAAAAAATGAATGAAAAAGTGTTTTCAAAGTTCATTCATTTTGTGCATCTCATGCATTTCATCCTATTCTTTGTTAAATGCTATTTTGTTTTAATAAATCATCTTGCATTTTCATGACATAACATAAAAAAAAAAAAAAAAAAAAAAAATGAAAAATAGTTTTCAAAGTTCATTCATTTTGTGCATCTCATGCATTTCATCCCGTTCTTTGTTATTTTGTTTTAATAAATCAATTTGGTTTGAACCAGAGAGCCTAGGAAGGAAGAGACCAATCAAATCCATATTCACAAGCCTAGATCTCGGATCGAATGGTCACGATAACCCCGAAGATGAAAGAAGAAATCGAGTATGCAAGTAGATGAGATGAAAGAGATGATTATTGAAATGGCAAAATCTCGAGAGGAGAATGGAGGAAATCTTGTTGGCCATGAGGGAGACTATCAACTTGATTGGGGCCACTTTGGAAGTGCGAGAGTGAGCCGGGTGCATCCGCACCTCCCAACTATCACTTCCATAAGGACAAACCCCAGGATCACCACCGAAATTCTGTTGAGGGAAGAACCTCGAACACTGCTTGCTGCTAGTGCTTCCTATCGGAGAAGGGTGTCGTTTTTCGAGGATACTCGAAATGAGGTCCACGGTAATGTCGGATTCATGGGGAGCAACCACCATATAACCCTAACCTTCACTTTCCATACCAAACACCTACTCCTACATTTCCTTATTACCCTCCCACCAATTTGTTCCAACCACAAATAGTACCCCAACTCCACAATTCCAAACCAACAATGGTCCCATACCATCACCATATGTGCCAACTCGCCCATCTCATATCCGATATCCACCATGTACCTCCACAAAATCACCCAAACCTCCAACGGCCTCAACCAAACTTCCGAAATCGAGGTCGCTTCCATCCTCAAAACCTACCTCCTTTCCCAAGATTACCCATGTCAAACGCAGACTTATTCCAAAGGTTATTCGATGCTCACCTCATGTCGGAAATCCTGTCGTCCTTTAGAGCCACCATTCCCAACATGGTATAATCCGAGTTTAACTTGCAAATACCACAGGGACATCCCAGGGCACTCAATTGAAGATTGTGAATCTTTCAAGATCGCAATAAGGAAGCTAATAGCTTATGGAAAGTTTGACATTCAAGAAACAGCTAGGCCTAGTGTTGTCAACAACCTAATTCTTGATGAGGTAAATGCATGGGAGATGGAAGGATCACCCATAGGAAAGGTCGAAGCTTGCATGCACCAATGGTCAAGTAGTCGAAGGGCGAAGAAAGCGAGTTGTTGTAGTATCACTACACCACCGCAACTATGAAAGAAGAGGAGAAGCGAGAATGAAGAATCAAGTTGTGTCGATGGTTGTTGGGATTTTAAGATGCGAAGCCAAGAATTACTCGCTTCAAGGGTAATACAAGTTGGGCAAGATGTAGATTCCTCCGAAGAGGTCAATGTGGAGTTGGAGGAAATGGTGAGGAGCATAACTCAGGAAAAGAAAATGATGCAAAGACATTCCTCATCGAGGAAATACTCCCGCACTACAAGATAATCATCTCTCGAAGAAGTCACTCATCCTCCAACAATTTGAAACCTCTCGAACAATGGGAGATCCGAGGATTTGATTGAGGTGGTTGCCAAAAAAATCGTGTTGATGAACTTATGTTAACTTTCTTGAAGCATTGATGTAATAAATTCACATGAATATCTGGTTTCCTTTCATTTCCAGTGTCTTTCTTGATATTTATTTCTCTTTCACTTTTTCAAAGTGTCTTCCTCGTATTTGGGGGCCCATTAGACTCCAATTCTTGGTAATTCTTGGTTTGGTAGATGTCAATAAAGTTCACATGTGTAAGTATCATTTGCCTAAAAAAAAAAAAAAAAAAAATTTCATGCATGGCATCTTTAGCATTCTAAAAAAATATATATATAAAAAATAATATAAATCATGCATTTCATTCCATGCATTTGAAAAATATTTTCATTTCATTCATCTCATCTTATGCATGACATTCCTTGTATGATGTTGCCGTGTTTCGGCAACTATTGCGCGACTAAGGAAAGAAAACACCGCCTCAAACAGTTTCAAGAACTTCCAGAGAATGCGAAAATGAGGTGATAAACCTTCTCCATCCGCATTATGAATAAAAAAAAAAAAAAAAAAGACAGCTGTGTACTCGACAATGAGATATGTAGTGCCATTAAACTTTATCGGAAGCACGTGGAGGTCATTTTTTTTTTCAATGACAACAATCACGAAAATCTTGCGGTATGGATTTTATTGGCCTTCTTTATTCAAGGTCGACACACCTTTTGCAAAAGTTGCGGAAATTGGTCAATAAAGTTTTGCTTTAAGATTCTCATCCGCACCTACTCCTTAGAAAATTGAGATCTAGGAGGCGCGTTTCTTTTGTTGTCAAACACGTGTATTTTGTGGGGCCATAGACATTGAGAATCCTAGGAATGGTGTTGTATTAAAAGTTAATGGACCAAGACTCAACCATTTCTCGGAACATCAAGTTGTTGAGTTCTCTGTTCTTAGGTTAAATGGCGGATAACGGTACTCAGTGACTCTCGTGTCGGTTTGTTTTTCGCCTCCCATAATAACCGATTTCTTCTCCTTTCAAAATGGAGGTCATTCTCTCAAATCTAAGAAAATATTTTCCTTCTCTCCTCTAAATGCTCTAATAAAAGTCTATGAAGCTAGGTGTGAAAGACCGAGATTGTTAATGTATAAGGGCATCCCGAGAAGATATACGCCGGATAATCGAAACAAAGGTTCGTTTAGGCGGTGAATCTTCGATTCATTTGTCCCATACATGCCTGGTCTCGGTAAAAGTTCATTTTCAAAAAGGAGAAGAGCAAAAAGAATGAAAGTTTGTTACAAGTGTGCACGTTGGAATTGCAACACGCGATGTCACTCTTTGGGGATGGTTTCTGTAAATAGAGAAGATAAACTATTCTTCGTTAAGAATGGATCGAGTAAGGAGTCATTAGATAATATCTTATTGACTCTTGAGACGCATTCTTGTGGAGTTGTGCAAAAGAACTTCTTAGTTTGTGGAATCTCTTCAAGGACGAACAAGAGCGTTACGGTCTTGGGAATCGACTCAAAAAGACCTGTTTGCCAATTTATAAGAAAATTGGATGGGAAGCTTATCCTCGACTCATAGAAGGCGTTTAAGCCGTTTCGGACGTGAAACGAGAGGAAGATGTGAGCCACAATCACAACAACATGTATATCTTATCTTTCAAAAAAAAAAAAAAAAATGAGAAAAAAATGAAAAAAACAAATGAAAAAAAAAAAATGAAAAGAGAGGCGAAACTTCGGTTGTACTTGGTCTTTAATTAGATTAGGAGCCCCCGGTGGAGTGGCAGACCCGTCATTGACTCGGGTGGACCTTCGCACGCCGGTCGGTAAATAAGGTTCGTGTGCCATGCTCTGCGAGAGAGAGCCGCGCAAGCATTCCTGTGTTTTAACCAAAGGCTCTGCTTGTTGATGGACAGAAAGAAGCGTCCCGTGTTTGCATTCTCGCGTGACAATGCCTCTGAGCTGAATCCTGTGATTTAATGCCATGGGCTCTTCACGACCTCTCACTGGGCCGTGGTCGTTGGTGGTAGGCTGTCAGATTTACGCACTTTAATTAGTGGCGTCGTAGCTCAATCCAAAATATCCCACAAGCGGAGGGAGAAGAATGCCCAGATTGGTGAGCCGTCTTGGTATTACTTGCACTCATGATGCAAGATAAAGATCTGCCATGAAACCCGTACATAAAGGTATGTAATTTTTTATCTTTGTATGATTTTGGACATGACGATCTTTTGGATGGGATCCTTCGGGGTTTCTAGACTTCTTTACCCGATAATTTTCTTAAAAAAAAAAAAAAAAAAAAAAAAAAAAAAAAAAAAAAAAAAAAAAAAAAAAGTAAAAAAAAAAAAAAAAGATTTTATGTTTCTTAAATTCAACCTTTTCTCGACAATGACCGACCTACCCTTCTAGGTGCAATTATTTCCCTTTCCATTCTTTTTCTTATTTAAACACTCCATTTTCTCCTTCATCTTCAACTCGAAACACTCAAAGAGAAGAAGGGTATAGAATGGGGCCTGCTATTCGTAACCTAAGAAATGTCTGTGTTTTTGTGGGTCGAGTTATGGGAAGGGATTAGAGTTTAGTAACGCAGCTAGTACTCTTGGTCGAGCACTTGCTTTGCGAGGAAGATTCATCTTGTATATGGGGAGGTTGTCGTGGGTTAATGGGGGGCTGTTTCACTTGCCGCTCTTTATAGGAGGCAAATGTCGGGTTTTAGGTGTTATTCCTAAACCTTTAGTGAAAGTAACA
The DNA here is from genome assembly GCA_029884595.1 of Ormosia semicastrata. Lineage (NCBI taxonomy): Eukaryota > Viridiplantae > Streptophyta > Magnoliopsida > Fabales > Fabaceae > Ormosia > Ormosia semicastrata. The sequence goes on along the minus strand of JAQQTO010000059.1, from coordinate 31,605,916 downwards.
TCACCGGCAAGACAGTTGGAGAAGAAATTGTGTAACATCCATGCATGGACGCATGAAAATAATGGTGACAATTGATGCATTTCTTGTCTTACCAGGTGGTTTTGGTACTTTGGAAGAAATTTTTCAAATTGTCTCTTGGTTTGAATCGAACATCCACCATAAACCCATTGGTTTGTTGAATGTTAATAATTTCTTTGACCTTTTGTTATTTTTTCTTGACAAAGTCGTGGAAACAAATTTATCACTCCTTCTAAGAAGACAACTTCTTATCTCTCCTCCACTATTGATGAGCTCATTGATAAATTGGAAGCTTTTGAGTATGTACACGATAAGGTATTAGCTCGATAGATTGGTCAATAGGAAGCGTGCGAAGGAAGTAAAAAGAGAAGCAAGACAGATCGACACTTTCTCTTTAATCGGTTTGATTTTATTGTACTTTGTTTCGCTTTTTAATTTTGTGTCCGCTTTCTCCAAATAAGTAATTTTATCCTTTACTCATCTATATTTTAACATTAAGGACAATGTTACGATCTGGTTGGGGAGAAGGATGGTTGTGTAAAAAAAAAAAAAAAAAAAAAAAAAAAAAAAAAAAAAAAAAAAAAAAACAAAAAAAAAAAACAAAAAAACAAAATATTCAAAAAGAGTGTTTGTCAATATGTTTGTTGTGTTTGTCGAAATTTTCTAAACCAGTTAAGGATGGCAGAGTAAGGAGTAGTTTTTATCTTGAGACGATCTTAATTGGTGGCGAGTAAGGAGTAGGGTAGTAATTAGTATTAAATTGTGGAAGTATTAAAGTTCTATTATCCGATTTCTTTTTAGGGTCGATGTGGCACGACAAGGTGCTTCTTTTTTCGCTTGGCGTTGATTCACTTCTTATCGTGGTTAGATGCAAAGACCGACCGTGTGTTTCGTTTCTGTTTGACGTTGATTCACTTCTTATCGAGTTGTTTTGCTCTTTTCTATATCTCTTCACATTGAGGACAATGTTATGATCTGGTTGGGGGGAAGGATCGTTGTGTGCCTAAAAAAAAAAAAAAAAACAAAAAAAAAAAAAAAAAAAAAAAAAAAAAAAAAAAAAAAAAAACAAAAAAGGTGTGTGTATGTATTAATATGTTTACATGCTTGTCAAGTAATTTTCTAAACCAGCTTAAGGATGGCGAGTAGGGAGTAGATTTTACTCTTGAGACGCATTTTAGTTGGGGTAGATAACTAGTTTGTGTGGAAGTGGCAATTGAAATTCAGGAAAATTTGCATGATTGAGTAAATTGTCTTCTTTCTTAAATCATATGTTTGGTTATAGATGTTGAATTGGTGGACTGAGAATGATAGAACTATATCTTGTGAGATCTTGAGCCTAAGAGATGGATTCAACATTTATGCCATCCTCTTCTTTCTTGTGTGATTTTCACTCATGATAATGATCACTCTAGAACTTGCTTTGATTCTTTTTGAGGCTACGTTTCACTTGCATGCATGAACATGATTGAGGCCCTCTTTCTTAGCCGCTTAACCAAATAGCCAACCTTGTTTTCAATATGATATCAAGCACTCTTTTGACTTCTTGAAAATTTTCTCGATTCTTGCCAACCTTGCATATTTCCACTTGCTTAACCCCTTTGAGCTTATTTGACCATTCTTTGTTTCGAACTCATTATGTGCATTAAAAGCAAAACCATGTTCTAACCCAACCTTAGGGAATAAGAGAGCATTGACTTTGTTATTTGATGAGTTCTTGAACAAGTGTGGGGTACATGTGCAGATTGTTTATAAAAATAAAAAAAAAAAAAAAGAAAATATGTTTCTATAAAAAAAAAAAAAAAATATGTTTCGTAAAAAAAAAAAAAAAAAAAAAAGAAGAAGAAGAGAGAGAGAGAGATTATTATTGCTACAATCAAAAGAATGCACCATGTGATATATTCATACCTAGAATGAGGGTGGATGATTGGAAATAACAGGAATAGAAGGAGAATGTTCAAGCCTAAAGGAATTCAATCTACCAATTGATCTTTAACAAAACATTAGTTAGATATTGGTCATTGTCCTGTGTGAGAACAAACTAAGAAAATCTTAAGAAAGTTAGACTGAATGTTCTCAAACATCTTCTCCACTCTAACTGTATCATGATGCTCTTCTATTCTCTTTGGTATTTAACATATCCATATTACTTCTACCTTTACCTTGACCTCACTACAACCTTGAATAAAGTCCTCATGATTTGTGTGTGCATGTGTTTTGAGTAATGGAGAAGTAGAAGATAAGCAAGCATATGGTAGTGCAATTTTCATGGGTCGAATTGAGTGAAATACCTACCTTTTAAACACTTGAGAGACTGAGAATAAATTCTGTGAGGATCTATCATTCTTTACTCATGTTTTTCAATTGAAGTATCCTTGCTTGTTGATTTGAGATGTGAAGATGTGTTATCTCATGAATGTTTTAATTACTTGAATTATAAATTGCTCTTCATTCTTGAATGTCATTGAGTCTTTTAGAGTTTTTACCTTTTGAGTTTGTTTTGTTTGTTCCCTAGTTTTGGTTTTTTCTGTTTTGCCCGAGGACGTGCAAAAGAGTAAGTGTGGGGGGTGTTTGATAATTAATGATGTCCAGTTGTCGAATCTTAACTCAAGCGAAAAAAAATCTTTTGATTTTCTTGCTATTTTATTTCCTGTGTCTTTAACCGTTGTAAATAATATCATTTCTGTAGTCAAACTTCTAAGAACAATCTGGAGGTTGTTCGTTTCTTTTCTGTTGTACTTTTTGGATTCATGAGTGTCTGTGACATAATGCTTCAGGTAAAGTGACCATGAGTACAACACCATGATTTGACCATCTAATGGTAATTTCTTATTGACCAATTCAGATTGAAGAGATCTTGAAATCCCAATTGGTGGAAGAGGAAGTACCCGAGCAAAAAAAAAAAAAAAAAAACCCGTTAGTCTGAAAACCTGAAAGGTCGGTCTAAACAAAAGTTAGGGCAAAGGAATGGGCAAAATCTCGAGGAAGTTGGCCTGAAACACCTTGAAGGGTGCACCCAAACCGGGGCAATTTTGAATTGCGTGTGATCACTACACAGGGGCGCTTTGTGTGCATTTAGTTAGCCATCTTGGGGCAAAATTTTTGAAGGATTAAGGAGAAGGCGTGTTGTTGAAGGAAGTAGCAACGCAGACAAGGATGAGTTATCAAGCGGTTGCGAGGGAATCAACTAAATGAGAAACAAGGTTAAACACTTTGGGCAAAATTTTCTCTCAAGGAATCAGTCAAGCAATGGTTCATCCCATTTCTTGAAAGGAGAGTTGAAAGTGAAAAACAAAGAAAAAAAGAAGGAAAGGAGAAGAAGAAGGAAAGAACCGAAGGGTCTAAGGAAGAAAAGCATGTGAATAAAGTTTGAGTGGTCAAAGCTTTCCAAAGTCGTCCTTGGTTCAAATGTTTTTAAATAAAACAAAAAAGAAAAAAAAGAAAAGAAGAAAAATCCTGTTTTCTGGGACTCAGTTGCCCATTGTCTTTTAAAATTCCGGGACGCAGTTGCCCATTGTCTTTTAAATTTCGGGCCGCAGTTGCCCATTGTCATTTTAAATTTCGGGCCGCAGTTGCCCATTGTCATTTAAATTTCGGGCCGCAGTTGCCCATTGTCATTTTAAATTTCAGGGCCGCAGTTGCCCATTGTCATTTAAATTTCGGGCCGCAGTTGCCTATTGTCTTTTAAATTTAGGGCCGCAGTTGCCCATTGTCATTTTAAATTTCGGGCCGCAGTTGCCCATTGTCATTTTAAATTTCGGGCCGCAGTTGCCCATTGCCTTTTAAATTTAGGGCCGCAGTTGCCCATTGTCATTTTAAATTTCGGGCCGCAGTTGCCCATTGTCATTTTGAATTTCGGGCCGCAGTTGCCCATTGTCATTTAAATTTCGGGCATAGCTTGCCCATTGTCTTTAAAATTTCGGGCATGATTGCCCATTGTCATTTTAAATTTTGGGTCATGATTGCCCATTGTCATTTAAATTTCGGACATAGCTTGCCCATTGCCATTTAAATTTCGAACGCATGATTGCCCATTGTCATTTTAAATTTCGGGACTCGCGATTGCCCATTGTCATTTAAATTTCGGGCATGATTGCCCATTGTTTTTTAAATTTCGGGCATGATTGCCCATTGTCCTTTAAGTTTCCGGACTCGATTGCCCTTTGTCTTTTTACCTTTTGAGCGCATTGGCTCATTGTCATTTACTTTTTGAGCGCATCGCTCTCATCATGTCTTTTAATTTCTCTTTTACTTTTGAGCGCATCGGCTCTGTCATTTACTTTTTGAGCGCATCGGCTCTGTCTGTTAAATTCTGTCTTTTACTTTTTGAGCGCATCGGCTCTTGTCATTTAATTCCTGTCTTTTAATTTCGAGCGCATCGGCTCCTGTCTTTTAATTCCTGTCTTTTACCTTTTGAGCGCATCGGCTCCTGTCTTTAAATTCCTGAGCGCATCGGCTCCACGCATTCCATGCATTTTAATCTCTGTTGAGCGCATCGGCTCCCTGCATTTTAATTTCTGTTGAGCGCATCGGCTCCATGTATTTTACTCTTTGTTGAGCGCATCGGCTCCATGCATTTTTAAATTCTGTCGAGCGCATCGGCTCCATGCATTTTACTTTCTGTCGAGCTTTTTATTGAGCGCATCGGCTCCACGCATTCCATGCATTCCATGCATTTCTGTCATTTACTTTTGAGCGCACCGGCTCATTGCATTTTAACTTCCATCGTTGTTCCTGCTTTATTTTGCATTTATCCTTTCATGCATTGCCGGACAAAATTGGAGTTCATTTCTTTACTCGCTTCTTACGACGATAAAATGAAAAACTACAATTTTTCCTTTTATCTAATAAGAAACAAGTAAAGAGGGGCAACTGTGAACACCCAATTTTGACCAGACTAAAAATAATAAAACAAAAATAAAGATTTTTTTCACTCTGATTGACTCACTTTTTTTTTTTTTCCCCCTGCTTTACCCCACTTCACTCACGTAGCACTAACACAACTTTTTTATTTTTTATTTTTGCACCCATTCAACCCTCTCGCCAACTGTCATAATCACATAACACTTTTTTTTATATTACTCAATAATGTTCCCACCAAGTACTAACCCCTTCCCCACTTTCACAATTCCACTACGTCTCCCGCACACTCACGTTCGATCGATTTTTTTTTTCCTTCACACACATTCACTTTTCTTTTTCCCTTTTTCCTCCTCACTCACGTCCACTCACCCGCTGCACCCACTCACATTTTATTCACTTTCTTTTCACCTTGCATTTTTTTTTCTTTCCTCACCTAAGACACACTCACGTTCCAACTAACTTCCACTCACTCCACTTTTTCTTTTTTTTTTCTCAACTCACGTTCACTCACCCGCTGCACACACATTTTCTTCACCTCTTAAAAACAATATATACGAGAATCTTCTCGAGACCACTTTGAGGGCAGCACCCTTCTCCTCCGAATCCCTCCATTATCTTCTTCATCTTCACCATTCCACGTAACCGCCACCACACAACCACCTTTAACCTCCATCAAAACCAACCACCTCCCATCATCATCTCCTTACAACCATCATCTTCTTCACCTTCAACCAAGTAACCTAGTAAAGCTCCACCTTCCACGTGAACTCCACCCCGGTTCACCACCATTTTCATCCCTTCACCCACATGGACCCATACCACCATAACCTCCATCACTTTCAACCACCACCCACAACCACCATGCAACCGTGGCCACCCACAACCACCATGCAACCATAGCCAACCTCAAACAACCAACTTCCACGTGAACATCACCATCTTGCACCCCTTCACGTAGCCACCTCCCTTCATCTTCCTCCACACAACCCTACTTAACTCCCATCTCACCTCCCCATAAACACCACCAACTAATCACCCATCCAAGCCTCTCAACCGTAAACATCACCCTCGCTTCCCAAGCTCCCTCCCCGTAACCATCCAAACCACCACCACCTCAACTCCATGCACCAACGTCAAACTCCACCACTCCACCATCAACCCATTCATATGCAGCCATTATCACATCAACTCCATCAGCCTCCCTTCACCCATATCATCCCATGCATACGTAACCATTCTCATCCTTCACCTCTCAACCTCACCACCGTGCTACGGGAATCCAACCAAAACCTCTTCTTCATCATCTTCAACCTCACCACCACGTAAAGACAAAGACAAACACCACCACCTCCCTTCATTCACGTGAAAACCACCTTCCTTCCCATCATCCACCCTTCCTCCAAACCTCCAACCTTGGAGCATCAACCTCCTCACCACCGAGTTGACTCACCCCTTCACCTTCACCACCTTTCCATTCCACCAACCTCCACTTCTTCAACCAACCACCATCATCATCATCTTCAAGCTCATCACCTCACCGCACACACCACCACGTCCTAACCTCCCTCACCCACATCACCATTCACCACCACATCAACCCCAAAGACCAAACCGAGTTCAACTCGGTCTCCTCAACATCCACACCACCCATCACCACCCTCTCCTCCAAACCACCATTCACGTGAACCTCTCGCTACCTCCACCACAGCCTTAACTCCATCTCCTTCCACCACCTTCACCCGTACCACATGCATACGTAAACACGTAACCTCCCCCCTCCTAACATCACCTCTTCCCCAACGTAAAAACCGAGACCACCACGACCCAGCAGTCACGTGCAGTTCAGCCACCACCCAGGGCCACCATCTTCACCTCGAAACGGAGCTCCACCGGATCTGCAACCGGGTTGTATCATCCCTTGCTCTGCAGCTCCACACTGTGTGCCAGGTCCCCTGCGTTTTCTGCTCTTTGTTCCTGTTTGTTTTTTTTATTTCCATTCTGTTTTTTTAGTTCATTTATTATTTTTATTATTATTGTTGTTTTACTGGTTTAGGTTGGGTTGATAAGATTAGATTGTTTTTATTTGGTTTGGGCATCAGAATTTTAGGACCAGAGTCTAGTATCTTTAAAAAAAAAAGAGATTTACGTTTTGAAACATTTTGGTATTGATTATTGGGTTTAGGTATAATAGGATAAATAATAATTTGGATTTTAGTGGAATTTACTTTTCTAATATGCATAAAAATGAATGAAACAAATAAAAAAAAAGATATTTGAGTTCTCATTTGATAGTGTTTATTTAATGATATCTTTTATATTTATGTCTTGTAACTAATGGGAAGTCAAAAAAAAAAAAAATAAAAAAGATGTAAAAATAAAATAAAATAAAAAATAAAGAAATAAAAATAAAAAAAATCTAAAAAATATATATATAATTTGTTTAGAGTTATTTGATTTGAGATGTTCATGTTTAATCTTGCTTTTTATTATTATTTATCTAGCTCATGAAAAATTATGCATACTTATTTGTCTTTGTGTTTTCCTTTAAAAAATGATAAAAAAAAAAAAAATAATAAAAAAAATCTTTTAATAAATGCAATGACCAATGATGATGATTGAATAGCGAATGCTATCTTCAGTATCTTTTGGATCATAAGGGTTTATTGAGTAGCCTGGTGCTAACTTGAATCCTGTGCAAGAATGGATTCGCTTTAAAATAAAATCCTTTTTTATTAAAATCAATTAACCCACACTTATTTTATAAAGAACTACGTAACTTTGAGTTCCCATTGCACCAGGGGATACGTAGGAGCAGAATTTCATTTCTCACAAGCCAAATTTAAATTTTCACAATTTTGTGGTTTCGCTTTTTAGTTACAATGTTTGTAAAAAGGGATAAAATAAATATTTTCAAAGATTGTTAAGAATTTGCACAATTGACTTAAGGTACCGTCTTATGACGGGGTGCGTTAGGGGTGCTGTGGGATTAAGTTTCCACCCTTCCCTAAGCATAACCGACTCCCGAATCCAATCTAGTTCTAAAGACCATTTTCAAAGAAAGGTTTTCCAATTTTTCCAAATTCAAATAAAATTGGTGGCGACTCCATTTTTCCATTGTCATATTTTTAAAATCTATTCGAGTTGCTGCTGTTTCCCCGCCGCGATCACCGGTCGCGACAGCATGCTTGTTTGTATTTGGTGATCTCTTTTACAAGCCAATCAAATACATACTTTCTCCAATTGTATAGCCCAGCCTTTTCCATATCATGAATGGCAAGTATAAGCTTTGAACATCGATAGTTCTTCAAGGTAGGACATACCAATATAGATAAAGTGTAAAGGAGAACAGCTCTCTTGATAAACCTATCCAGATGTCTAAGTTGCTATAATCTTCTCGAGCTCGACTACACTTGTTCCTCAAATTTTGTCTATATAAGCTAATCCTTTTTTTCTATGGAACTTGACTTAACGAGCATGCTAGAGACAAGTATGCCCTTAACTGAGCCTACATTAGAAAAATTGAATGAATACATGAAACCTTTTATACATAAGCAATGTCAATGTAGAATAAAACTGTTGACCAACTCAAAACACAAAATGCTATTCAACACTTTGCAATCCAAGTCAAGTAATAGGCCCAAATCCATCTCTGCAATGGCCTCTAATTGACATTGTATGAGTCGTGCACGCTTTTCCAAGAAACACTTCGAAAAACACATCATTTAGAACAAAGGTACCTTGTTATATTACTTAATTGTTTTGTCTTACCAATACCAAAGTCTCACATCGAATAAAGTACCTTGTTGCCTTACTTAGTTATTTTTCCTTGCCAACACCAAAGTCCCACATCGAATACTACTACAAGAAAATTAAGATTTAGTAACGGATTTAGCAACAGATTTCGTATCCCTAGCTAATATCACCATTTAGCGATAGAATTTGCGATGGAAATTTTGTTGGTCGTAGAAGTGAAGTTTTTTATTTTTTAGCGATGGATTTAGCGACTACTTTTTTCGTAGCTAAATTTGCGAGGGCTCCCCCATGCTAATCCATTGCAAAAAACTTTGGCGCCTACCCATTTCGCGCTATATCATTCCCACTTTTTTTCTTCTTTTTTTTTATAAATTTTTTAAAAATTTAAAATAACTTATAAATTATAAAATATTTAAAAAAAATTCATTCTGAAACACTCCAAAATTTCATCCCAAATCGAATTTCATATCCCAACACCATCTCTTTCTCCCAAACTCAGAAAAAGTTTCATATCCCAAAACCCCATTGTGCTCTCTCTCTCTCAAACTCAAAAAAAGCTCACCACGCCATTGCTCCTGTTCACCGTCGTCGTCACTGCTCCTGTTCACCTCACGACTCAGGTTTGTCTTTCTTTTTCTCACAATATCTCTATTAATAATCCCCTGCGTCATGACTGTCTCCCTGCGTCGTCAAAGCCACCCCTCAAAACTGAATCAAGCTCTTTTATTAATAATCCCCTCCTGCGCCTCTCTTTCTCGGCGTTCTTCACTCTGTTCTCTCTAATCACTTTGGTCTGGACATGTCATTTTCACTTCTGATTGAAACTCACCGTTTTCGTTTGAACGTCTTGCTGGCATGTACAGGAGGAGGAGAAGAGGTGTAGGAAAGTGGAAACTGACCGGAAAGCTACTAAAAAAGTTTCAAAATCAAAGGTTGGTCTCTGATTGGTTGTGTATTCTCTTATTTATCTGATTATATTTACCCCCTTTTTCTTGGGCAACATAAATTGTAAGGAAAAAAATTGCTTCGAGGAGTTTTTTTTAATTATTTAATTATCTTACTTGGGGATGAAACTTATGAACTATGTGCTAAATGTTCTACATTGTATATTATTGTTTTTCCTATGATTTGAATTTGGTGGTTGCCTTAGCTTGCTACCAGTCGAAACCATTTTTTTAGCTGCTGGGCCTACTGGAGTTTCTCACAGACTTTTTGCTTTGTATGATAGTCGACTTTTGGTTTGGTAATGGCAAAACTTTCTTACAAATCTTAAGCTGCATTTTATTTTATTATTGGGCTAAAATAGTATAGCATTGCACATGGGTGGACAAAGAGTCCAGTTCACATTTCAGCCCCCCACCTTTTTTTGTAATATTAAGATTGGGAGTTTTTTTACATCACACCTATTGTGTTTTCTAATGCCATGTACTGCCTGAATAGTTTTGCCATTCAAGGCAAATACTAAATGTTTCTACCTCAAATCTGCTCAAATTTATTTTTGAATTCACAGTTATTAGTTAATTATTAAAAGTTGAATTTAATTTTTCTTTATTGATAAAGTGCTAAGCACACTACAGTTGGAGTTAAGAAGCTGTTGCTTTTGTTAGTAGTGTGTTTTAATGTCTGTCAAGAGCTTTAAATCTTACTTCATTGTATATTGACATTTAAATTTGAACTGCTTTACTGAAATTTATTTTATTAATTGTTTTACAATAAACTAGTAACAAACTTGATGTATTAATCTGTGTAGAAAGGTGCACCACCTGAAGATTCAAAGACCACTGCTAAGCGACTTGATTTGAAGGCAATATCCAAGGCAAGTGAAAATTCAATGAGTTTATTTTAATTTGGTAGGATCTTGATTATAAGTCTCCCATGATATTTTTCTGTGTGATAATCTAGTATAGGATTTTGTTTTCTTGATATTTGTTAATAGTTATGGTTCCTATTGATTCCTTTTCTCTTTTCTCAAATCACTTTCTTTCTAACTTGGTCTCTTAAAAATTTAGTCATTATTTGTCATCAGATTATATTATATTATATCTTAATTATGTCATGTCTAATAACTATTAAAATTTATCATATCTAAGCATCAGTGCTTTGTGTATATCTTATCTCGTGCACACACACACACACACACACACACACACACACACACACACACACACACACACACACACACACACACACATATATATATATATATATATATATATATATATATATATATATATATTCATGCCTTATAGGATGTACAGCTAACAAATTTAACAAAATTCAGTCATTATACGCCCTTTTCTCTTTGGTGAGGTACTGAATGGTACATAAGGTATAGTACATTATTGACAAATTTAGATGAACTTAGTATTGACTTTTTATTCTCTTCCTTGCAGACATTTTATTTTTGTGCTCCAACTCACAAGGCTACTACTTTAATAATAACAATAGTGAAAATTCATATGAAAAAAGAAATAATCAGCTTATAACTTTTCTTTTGGACAACAATCAACCTATAATTAAATAAAAGAGTAAAAAGAATAGCAAGTGACTTGGAAAATCCTTCCCATTAAATTCACTAAGAATAGAATCATATTTATCTACGTTCCAATGTTATTTGAAAACTAAATTTTACTTCTGATTTTAATCAATACATACTTACATAGTGTTCCAAAAGATCTTTAAAACTATCCTGTATATAACTCATGCTATTGTTTGGGATATTTTTCGTTCATTGAAAAAGTTTGTATCCTTACATAATTATTGTTGACACTATTTATTGCAATTATCAATAAAAGTTTGTTGAAAATTTTAGTTATCCCTTTTCCATTTGTATTTCAGGCTGACCCTCGATTTGTCTGGAACACACATCTATTGGAGGAGCTTATTGAGTTGAAGGTTAAATAATTTGGCAGTACTTCCTATTTGCTGAAGTAAAAATGCTTTCAATTTCACTAAATTAAAGAAGTGTTTTTAAAGTCTTAATGAACTTCATATTGTCACTTTTAGTATGATCGTGAGGTTTGTCCCATTAACACCTATCTTAATGAAGTTTTTTTTGTTTTGTTTTCATTCATAATATAGAAAGCATGAGGGCTGATCAATATTGGATGTATAATAGACTAGCGCCAAATCAAAAAGGGTTGACAGATGAATTTATAAGAGGCATAGACGAGTTTTTGTCATTTGCATTAAGTCAATAAAATTTTGTATCTAATAGAAAGATAAGGTGTCCTTGTTCAAGGTGTGATAATGGACAATTTGTTGATACTGAGACTGTGAAGCATCACCTTTACAAGGTGATCCATTGCTAATTTAGCAATAGATTTTGCGAGGAAAAAATTCGTGGCTAATTTAGCAACAGATTACGAGGGAATAATCCGTTGCTAATTTAGCTACGGATAAAATTTCGTCGCTAAAATTTAGCATGGAGCAATCTAGCAATGGCTTGAGCGACAGATTGAATTCGTCGCTAAATTAAGTTTAGCAACGGATTTTCCCCAATTAGCAACAGATTCATCCGTAGCTAAATCTTGATTTTCTTGTAGTGTACTTTACGGATCAAAAGCAAATACTTAGCTTATAAATAAACTAATTGATACTGATGTCTTCCAACGTTATGGTGCACTCTCTAGTAGGTGTAACATCCCAATATTTACTATTTAGATATATCGTCATATAAAAGAATATTTAATATTGACCATGTCACTTCTAACATCCAACCACTAACCCATATCATTATAATGAGTAAATATGGAGAGCCACGATAATAAAAGCTATACACACACACACACACACACACACACACACACACATCACTGCCTCCAAGGCACATTATAATACATAAACTTTTACAACAACAAAAACTAGCATATTATACAAACTTTTTCATCAAAAAGTATATAACTACACTAATTTTCGTTCATCTTCTCCTACCCTTTTGAGGAACTAGCATCTGAATTTATATGGCAACACAATCGAGGTAAGAAAATATATCTCAGTAGAAATATTCCAATACCAGTATATAAACATATACCAATAGATAATATACTCAATTATCAAATAAACACTTCAGTCACAGAAACAAACAACATCTCTATCTCAGAGACACGCAATTGCTCATACAACTGCAATGCATGAATATGTCATGATAGCAACCGCCCATACAATCACCATGATATGCCAATTTATGTCTAATGTTTATGCCTATGCAATAGCCTAAATATGAAATGCATAATGTATGATACCATTTACAAGAATCTAGTTCCATGATAATGTCATGAAATGCATGAGTCTTGAACAAAACAAAGAAACCCAGTTCCATAAGTTTTAAACAAGCACTGGAACCCAGTTCCAGCAGTCTTCAATCCAGGTAGTGAGGGAATTGTACCATCCTCATCAACGCGGTCTTCAACAATGTTCATTATGATAGGAAGGATTGGTTACCTACTCATTTAAAATCATATTTGATCACAACAATGATCTCTGTGATAGGAAAGATTGGTTACCTACTCATTTAAAATCATATTAGACCATCTACAATGAGGACTCACCCTCATCAACATAGTTAACGAACAACAATAATGTCAATTACTACAATAACTAGCATGTCAATTGATTTATATTCCTAACTACTAACATGAAATACAATGATGTTAAATACCACAATAATTAACATACCAATTGATTTACTTTCAACACACACTCACTTCATTAAATACTCTCATTACAGTCTCCAAACTCCAAAAAGAAGCATAAATGAAGAAACTACACCATTGGAAGACTGGTAACACATCACAACATCTATTTGCTTTCTGGCATTCACGCCAAGGCATTGCCCTGTGCCACGCTGCGGCGCCCTAGCCTTGGGTTCAAGTACTGGCAGGAAAATGCTGCCAACGTCGTGGCATCCTTGTGCCACACCACGGTGCGCATCCCTATTCTTCAACTCGTCGCGGCACTCAAGGTACCACGTCGTAACGCCCATCTCTTGGGTACCAAAATCTGGGCGTGCATCACACCAACGTCGCGATGTGCTACGTTTTACGCCGCTCCCACTACAAAACTCAGCATCTGTAGAATTCTGCAAATACGGGTACTGTTCCATTGGAACTAAACCCTATTCCAATAACTCAAAACTCGATTTCAAGTGATTTTCAACCTCTAACAAGGTCCAACTACACATAGCAACACTTAAATCACTTCAATTTTACTCAAAATCAAATATCATGGAAAAACCATTTCCTAAAACCTAAAACCCTAACTTTGATCTCAAAGGGAATTAAAGACTTTCAAAGGCTGGAAATTTCATTCTCACACACCCAACAATTTAGAAACAAGTCATTCTCAAATCATCCAACAAGATTCAAGCTAAAAACACCAAGATCACACTATGAACCCAATATTCACATCAAGTACTCTCAAGACCTAATGTAAAATATTGAAAGAAAGTGTGAAAAACCAAGGTTCCCCTACCTCAATTCCCAGAAATGAAGTCAGTTAACCGTTCCTCTGCAAAGCTAAGCTCCTTCTTTTGTTTAGTTATTGATCCTTCTCCCTTAGCACTTTGATCTCCCTTCTTCTTTGCTTTTCCTATGGCAGTCGTGAGAAGAGAATGAGAAATGAGAACTACTTCTCATTTTGGCCTTAAATAGGCCAGCAACAGAAACAAAGGGTCGTGCCTTCTTATTTTAGTGACCAAAATTCACCCGAACAGTTAAGAACACTTAGTTATTACCAAATTAAGGTTTCTAACTTCCAACAGACTTAAAATAAATCTTAAGATTCATAAGAAATCTCGTTACACTATTTTCATATTTTTTCATATCTGTTAAATGTTAAACTAACTCCGATAAATCTCAAACTTTAACCACAACTACATCCACATATTTGTGACTTAGAAACAAGTTTTTCACACTTATTTCCACAAACTAACTAGTTTAATTCAAAATAGGGGCTAAAAATAGCTATATTTCACACATAGAGTTATAGTAAAGTGACTAAACATGTTCAGATGGTCACAAAACTTCACAGACATAACAAACTAGTGTTAGGCTACCTCCGTAACCGTATACAAGTCTATTATGCTATCACGGGACAGTAGGCATATAAAATGCATGTGTCTTTGGGAGGTGTGCGAGAACCACGTGAAATGGGTTAAGTGCCTTATAAGTATTATTTATTTATATTTTTGTCCACGTGAAAAATGTCAAATATGTTGACATTTTTAATTAAAAAACGTCATCCTACATGGCGTATCCACGTAAAAAATGTCATGTAGGATGGCGCATCCAATGTGGATGCACCAAACAAGATGGCGCATCTAATGTGGATGCGCCAAACAAGATGGCGCATCCACATGGATTACGCCAAAATACATGTTGGCGTAATCCACATGGATGCGCCACTCGGTTTGGCGCATCTTATGTGGATCAAAAATTATTAAAAAATGTCACATTAGACAAAAGGGTGGCAGTTTGGTATATAATTTCAAAAGAGTAGTATTTTGATAAATAATTTTAAAAAAATGACAATTTAGTAAATAATTTTAAAAAAGTGACATTTTGATAAATAGTTTTGTCACCAGTGGCAGTTTGGTAAAAAAGCCTATTAGATGCTTTCTTAAGTGTGTCAAGACACTCTTAGAGACATTTCATAAAGAGAATAACCACCTAACATGTAAAAGACCTTAGTACATCCAATAGTAATGGATTGTCATAGGTAGGTATCTAGACCATTAGGCAACACAGAGTTGCAACTAGTATCACTTAAGAGGTGATGAGAATAAGGTAAACTAGATATAAGTAAGTTGAGATCAGTTGACAATAGTCACTTGTCATAATATGTTGATATTATGGAAGTTCTACTATTTTAAGCATTCCCTAAGTTAGGAATTGCCTATCATAGGTATCTAGGTTAAGTACACTAGGGTGGCGTAGTTTACCACTTGAGGTGTGATTAAGAGGTAAGTTAGATACAAGAATCATTATTATGGATACTTAACTAGAAACATGGAATATGTCCCTTTATGAGTTAGAAGTGAGTTGAGAGTACATGTTTGCTAGAGTTCAGTTCTTCACTTAGTTAAAGAGAACTATGTGATGAGTTAATGTGGTGGTTTTGTATAAGTTATACATAACGCTGCATAGTTTCTCATTACTTGCTAGTTCCAAAGTAGGGTAATCTTTAATCTTTAATGATGTACAAATCATATGGCCAAAGGAGATAAGGGAAAGTCCAAAAGTCTCTTTGAGTGAAGATTTAGCCCTAGCTACCCGATAGTGCCAGGATTACTGATGTGAGTTAGAACCAGTCCACTCATTATCAAGTAGGTACGAAGAGTCAGTCTTCTTATCTACAAGTTTAAAGAGAATGTGGAATAAACAAGTGACACACACACAATCATATACATTTCTTATTACTTGGCGATTATATGGGCAGTTGTTAAGTGAAGATGATATTTGATAATTGTATGGGCAGTGGTTGAATATCATTGATGGTATGTTTATGAATGAGCTAGTTGTCATATGTTACAACTATGTAGATAGTTGTTCTTATCATATGAGTAAGGGACTTATAATTATAGATTATGCGTTGTGTTTAGTGAACCTTTACATAACAATATTATGTGAATGTTCTTGTGATATTGAATGAAGATTTAATATCTAGTAGCAACCATAATCTATTGAATAATGTCGAGATAGAATAGATTTTACATTATACAGTTATATGTGTGATTGTATAATGTTATTATTGATATAGTTTTTGTTGATATGTGCGCAGATTACATTGTTTAATGCCATGAAATGTTTGAATATTACTAAGAATCGCATGTTCTTACCCCTTTCTGTGTTTCCATGGTAATAACAGGTCAAGGTCTTTCAAAGGATAAGATGATAACAAAAGAACTAGTGTAGTTTAGTTTTATTTGTTTCTTTCATAGACAAAGTTAATGTATTTATTTATATTAGCTTTGAGAATGTTAAAGGTTGTATGTTTAATTCTTTGCCTTCGTGGCAATTGAAGTATATGTGTATAACTTTTTAGTTTTTGCTCTCCATTATAATTGTTTCAATTATATGAGATTAGTAAGATAAGGAGATTAAAAGTAACACTTTATTGCTTTATGTCTATATATATAAGTTATATCGAGAATACTGTATTAGAGTGTTACACGGGTTGACTCGAGTTTTAAGATATATAAAATTTTAAAATAACTACTTGTAGGATTTAAACTTGGTACATGAAATCTTTTGATTAAGTGTATTATGTCATTAGACCATATGATTTTATTGAGTTGTGTTATTAGTTTTTTAATTTATATTATCATCCAATCAATCTAATTTTCAAACATGATACT
This sequence comes from Ormosia semicastrata, assembly GCA_029884595.1. NCBI lineage: Eukaryota > Viridiplantae > Streptophyta > Magnoliopsida > Fabales > Fabaceae > Ormosia > Ormosia semicastrata. The sequence goes on along the minus strand of JAQQTO010000059.1, from coordinate 31,588,929 downwards.
AAACTATTATTATTATTATTGTTAGTTTGGTTACATTACAAAAAGTATTTTTCATATATTTTATTTTAATATGTTATTATTTTTGGTATAGTATTTTTATATAAGGTATTTCTTTGTATAGTATTTTTTATTCGGGGCTTTTTTTTAATCCCTTGACCCATGGTCAGACTATTGACTCGATGATCCAGTCTTCTGATTGGTTAATCTCCAATCCAAATTATACCACTATGAAATCAATACTTAATCTAGTGGGCCAAGCTTAACTATTTTTTTTTAAATTACATGTAAATTTGGGGGGGAAAGTAATTGGGAACCATGGCCTTTCTAAATCTAACATTATCCTCCACCCTTTGGCAATCTATAAATTTTGTGAATTATTTGTGTGTAACAATATTCAGTATTATAAATTAATTACAATTTTTGTTTTGGTGTGTATGTGGATGAAAGTTTTAAGGAGGAGAGGTTAATGCATGTCATAAGCTTCAATGATATTTACAATGATACTTATATATTACCTATCAAGAAAAATTGTTAAAAGCAAAATCAAACTTAAGCCTTTCAAGTGAATTACTTCAATCTTTACTAAGCAGAATCAACCTCAGCTAGCATAAATTAATTTTAGATGATTTCTCTAGTATCATCTTTTTTGAGATGGTACCAATACCATCTTGAGTAGGTTTCATTTATTCATTGACATAAGGACTCCTTTTGCCATCTCATTGTTATTTTTTATTTTTAACAAAAGTTTAAGAAAACTTTAATATTTGACAAAATGTCCTAACAATTAGAAAACATAGACAATTTCCATGCCATTCATCCCAACTAAACACCCATTCATCTTCAATCTCCACATCCATTGGTTTCTTAGTTCATCATTGTTTTTAGATCTTTGTATAACTTTCTAGTACAATAATATCTATTCTATTTTAGAATTTGAGCCTCATTGAGTCAAGCCCATTTATAGTTGAGATAATGACCTTTCACTAGAGATAAAAGGATTGTCCCTTACCTAGAGACATAAGAAAGGTCAACTCCAGTTAGGAACTTGCTAAAAATTTCCTTCCCCGTGTTGAAATGAATTTTCTACTCCTCTCCATCAAATAGTACCTACGTATCTCTTCCTTATATAAATAAAGTATTATAATTTCATGATAAGGATCTTCTCCTTAATATTTCACCCACTATAGACTTAATTTACTTGAGTGTTAGAGTATCTTTATATATACTCAATCCCTCTATTTCATCACTCAAAAGAGTTGTTAGTATAGAATTCAACACTCCTAAATGCTCATCGCTCACTCAAAATTCAGGACAGAACATCTCCATGAGGTGCTTTTAGCTCTTTGATAATATCAGGACTCAGGAATTCCTAGTTTGTCATCAATTATAGTAATGGTCTTATTATATTAATTTTTTTGCTCTTCAGCAATCTGAATAACAAGTTTTTCAATTTCACTCTCTCTACAATTTTGCACTAACGTTGTGGCTATTTGATAGAATTTTACCATTCCAATAAAAAAAGACAATCATCAGATACAATTTGTCTCAAGAAAAAATGCATTTGGTTTGGTGTTCGATTGAGGATGAAGGGGGTGGAAATTGTTTGCATTTTGGTGTTTTTTCTATTTATCTAAAGAGAAATTTTTCAGTTAGTTAATTTTGAATAACTTGTTTAGACATTTATGAAATATTAAACTTTTCATGGAACTTTTGTTAAAAATAAAGAAGAATAATGGTCTATGAAGCACAGATACGGACATGGACATGAGGCACGATATGGATACGAACATAGAGATATCACCAAATTTAAAAATTGTGGGACATGAACATGACATATATATATATAATTACAAAATTTAAGTAAAAAAATTTATAATTCATTAATATCATTTCTATAAATTTGAAGATTTATAATATCTTAATATATGTCATATGTACCAATATTTACTACCTAATAAGTCCCTTCTAAAAAATATAGAGCATAATTTTTATTGATATATTCTAAAAAATCTCTTAAACCAACTTCTCCTAATAGAACTAACCATGAATAAGTACATGTGCATAAAAAAAATTAACTAGAGGAAATATTAGTATGAAACAAATTTTAGTGACGATGAAGTAGGACGATTTGGTACGAGCAAAGGTAAAAGGAGCAAATGAAAATAATATTGTATGAAAAGATAAAATTTCAAAGTCTAATAATAATGTTTGAAAAGATAAAAATTAAAATATTAATGTATGAAAATAGTGACTTGAGATATTAGTTATGTGATTGAGTTTGGGTGGGTTAAGGGCTTACTAATTTAACGTTAATCATGAAAATAATTTTAAAAAAATATTAATAAATCGTATTCAAGTCGTATCCTAGACGTATCTGAGACATATCTAAGTATGTCCAAATATATCTGAGACATATTTAAATTAAAAAAATAATATTTTTAATTAAATATATTTTGATATATAAAACACGTGCATCATATAAATGTCTTCATATATCTAATACAAACATGTATCTTATATATAAATATATCACAACAATAACGTATTCATACATCATAAATAATGGTGCAACAGTTGGAGTCCATATGTCAATAAATTAATTGAACTAATTCATGATAGTGACGATACCATCTCAAATTTAATTTAATTGTACAAAAGAAAGCACCTTAATGTTAATCTACACTCTCGATGGATCTTATGCCCATGTATGTATTATATGCAAATGTATCGTATGGTACAAAAATTGTGCAACTATAATTTGTTTTCTTAATCAAACTCTTTATTCTGTTGTAATTTTCATCTCAATTTTCCATGGTCCGTGCTTACTATCATGATTTCCACTTTCTCTGCATCCAAAAAGTAAACTCCCAAAACAAAACGGATCATAAATGATCCCTCTCTTTTACTGTACAGAAGAGTATTCATCTAATTACACTGTACAGCCACGTGCAGTGAAACCGGACTTCACCACACTCCGCACGTGGCACCCTTCCATACCCGATGCTGTAAATCATTCACCGACTCCTTTTCCCATAGAAAATTATTATTTTACATTTTTTAAAATTATTTATGAAAATTATTACTCTTATATTCTTAAAAAAATATAAATACTATTGATATCTCTTTTAAAGAATATATTAAATATATTTTTATATAAAATTAATATATTAAATAAAATATAAAAAATATATATACACTATTTAATATAAAAATATAAGATTAATTATTTATAAAAAATATATAATAAATAATATATAATAAATATATAAAAATATATAAAAAATATATATATACACTATTTAATACCCTCAATTCTCTTCTCACACCTACACAATCCCAACACAACAAAAACAAACATCCCAAAAACCATTCCACAAAACAAATCTCACTCCTCTTCACACTTCTTACTTCTCACTTCTCACTTCTCAGTAACACTGCAACAATAATAAACACCATCAACATTAACACACACACTCACCATTTATATCTCTTCCAAAATCTCATGCCAAATCAAAACCATGTCTGACCCTCCCACCACTCCGTTGCCACCTCCACCAATCGTACATGACCCACACCGTCAACCCCACCATCATCTGCCCGTCATCCACGGAGGCGCCACCGCACCTTCCTCATCTTCCTCCTTGATTATTAGAGAATACCGCAAGGGTAACTGGACGATCCAAGAGACACTGATCCTCATCACAGCCAAGAAGCTAGACGACGAGCGCAGGCTGAAAACCACTTCAATCTCATCAACACAACATGACCCCACAAAACCTGCTTCTTCAAAAGCTGCATGTACAAACAGCACAAGGAGCAGTGGGGAGCTAAGGTGGAAGTGGGTGGAGAACTATTGCTGGAGCCATGGATGCTTGAGAAGCCAGAACCAATGCAATGACAAGTGGGACAACTTGCTTCGTGATTACAAGAAGGTTCGTGACTATGAGTCCAAATCATCAGAATTTTCTAACAACAACAACACCAAAGACTTCCCTTCTTATTGGACCCTCAACAAGCAACAACGCAAAGAGCAGAACCTCCCTTCCAACATGGTCTTTGAAGTGTACCAAGCCAGCGAAGTGCTACAAAGGAAACAAACCCAAAGAATAAGCACAACCACCCCACAACCTCAACCTCAACCTCAACCTGTGGTCACAATATTCACTTCAACACCAACACCACTACAAACACAACTACCTCCACCACCCCCCACCACCACCACCTCCACCTCCTCTTCCTCCTCCACTTCCTCTACAACAACCACCTCCGCCATCGCAAGCTCCGGCTAGCTCCACCACTCCGGCGGTTCCAGGTAATGCAGTAATCAATATGCTACCCAGCTCACTGACAACACAACACAACACTTTCTATTTTTTCTTTTATCTTTTTATTTTTATTTTTGACAATTTTTGGATGTTGTGTTGGGAGTGGGTTGTCGGTCAAACTTGCAGGGTCTACTAACCCTGCCACATTTAATGGGACCCAGGTTTTTTCATTTTTTTAATGGACAATCCTGATTGAAGACTATCGGATAAATTCTTAAGTGAATGATTATTTAAGTATTTAAATTATTATTTAATATATATAAAAATATTATTAATAATTAATATAATTTTATGATAAATTTTATTATTTTACCTATATTAAATAATAATTTAAATACTTATAATAAATTGTGTCTACTTAAAAATAAATTATTCTATTGATTGAAGAGAACCTGACTGGAGAGCATTTGATTTATTCATACGTGTTTTTATTTATTTAATTTATTATTATGTATTAATTAATTTAATTAAATAAAATTAAAAGTTATATATAATAATAAATTATAAGAATAATATACACGTAATAATAAATTAGATAAAATTAGAAGGACTTCTTTCAATCAGCTTGAATCTAATTTCTATCCAATGGTACAATCAGTGCCATGCTATTTAAAATACAGCCGAAAGCTGCGAGCGTTTTCTGACCGTTTGATGAATCTGTGGATTGCATCCAACGGTGCATGAGGAGTGGTGTGGTGCTATTGGTGGTATCTTAGACCACGTTGCTCAACCGCACAAAGATTCTGTTTCCTATTATTAGTCGAAGCATCCTCTCTTGCGTGTACACTGAATTGATATTTATTAATATTCTTACAATTTTTTATTTTAAATTAAAAAAAAATAGTAATAAATATTAATTTGTCAAAAATATTAATAGATGGTAATATAAAATAATTTTTTGACATTGATAATGTATGCAAATTAAACTCAAATTTTATTCTCACAAATTCTTCACCATTAGATAATACTTCAGTTTTATTGTATATTTTTTTAATGGTTTAGATGAGTTATGTTACACTTTTGTTACGGAGGGTGACAAAAGCTCCATCTCTCCGTCTGCAATCAGGACGGACCCACGTTATTGGGTTTGGGAGCACATGCCCCTATTAAAAAAATATATTTATTAATATATATGTAATATATTATTTTTATCTTTCATAAAATTTGAAAAGATTTTATTAAATATAAAATTAATTAAATAAATTTTAATTTTATTACATAGTTATATTTAAGTTCATAACTATGAACTAATCTTAGATAATTTATATGTAAATTTTTCTTAATTAAACTAATACTTATCATTAAAAAAATAATCACATTAATATTACATATAAAAAAGTATAATAAATATTAAAATTTTTAAATAAAAATTATTCATTAGATAAAATAGAAAATTTTGTCTCCATTAACAAAAATTAAAAATTTTGCCCCCAATTTTCTGGATCCGTCACTGGCAATGGAACTGGTTGGCTTGCAAGCAGATATACATAGGAGGGCATAGAGGGTGGAGGATGAGGGTAGTGGAGGCCTTCATAATCATCCCCACTTTCACACAGCTTCTGTACCTGTTGCTGATCCATGCAGGGTTATACAGCAATGATTTTTTTACCAAACTATTATTAATGATAAAATTATTTATTAAAATATTATTTTTTAAATTATTTATTAAATTGTCACTGTTTTAAATTATTTATTAAAATATTATTTTTTAAAAATTATATATTAAATTATTATTTTTTTATTTAACGTGATATTTTTTAATAATTTTTAGTCAACATAAGATGCGTTATTTTATTTGACGCATCTAATATGAATGCGTCATCTTGCATGACGTTTTTTATATTGATATGTCATGTAAGATGACCTTTTTTTGTTAAAAACATCAACACATTTAATATTTTTCACATGGATAAAAAATATATATATATATTTAGAAGACACTTAATCCATTTCACGTAGATCTCGCACTCTTCTTAAAGACACATGCATTTCACATGCCTATTAGAGAGTGCACCATAACGTTAAAAGATATTAGTATCAATTAGCTTATTTATAAGTCAAGTGTTTGCTTATGATCTGTAAGTAGTCGATGTAAGACTTTGGTGTTGATAAGACAAAATAACTAAGTAAGGCAACAATGTATCTTTGTTTGATGTGGGACTTTAGTGTTGACAAGGTAAAATAACTAAGTAAGATAATAAAGTACCTTTTTTTCGGTGTGAGACTTTGATCTAATTAAATATCTTAAATATGATAAAAGAAATGACTAAAGCGTGAACGATGTATGAAATGAAGTGTGTAAGTTGTCCACTGTAAAAATTCAATCCACTATGTGAACCAACCTATATTAGAATTGGTACTCGATTATTCAATCCAAACTATTTTTTTTCTTGCTAGTTTAGATTGGGTTGATAGGTCATAGGATCAAAAGACACCTATGATAGTTTATCCAATACATAAGAAGTGTTGGTGTTTTTAACTAGAAAACATCATCTAACATGACATATTCACGTAAAAAATGTTACGTAGGTTGACGCATCTACGTAGAATGCGTCAAATAAGATGGTGCATCCATGTGAATTACATCATCATGTTTGATACATCTTATGTGGTCAAAAAATATTAAAAAAATCACGTTAGATAAAAAAATAATAATTTAATATTTAGTTTAAAAAAATAATATTTTAATAAATAATTTTAAAAAATAACAATTTAATAAATAATTTTAAAAAAATATATTTTAATAAATAATCTTGTCATCAATGATAATTTAGTTTTAAAAGCCTACGGAAGCAGATATGGTCCCTGGTAGCGTGACACTGACTATGGTGTGGGAGGGGCTACTGGGGATCCAGTGCACAAGGGTGCAGGTGCTCCTGTTAGTGGGACTCGTGTATGATAATCCTTAACAACCGCACTTGTTTCTTGTCCTTCAATGATGTTCAAGTTTCTATGTTGGGACTATGTTTTTTTTTTTTTTTCCTTTAGTTCGTTTTGGATGGAGTAATGCATTTGGGTCGTTTGTTGCATGTGATTATGTGAACAATCACTTTGTAGCAATGCATTTTGTATGAATGGCTGCAATTGGTTTGTTTTTGCTTCCTTCTTTCTTTCTCTTTTTTCTTCCTGGCCGCCGTTTTGAGACTCTCCTGTTTAGAAAAGCTAAATGCTCAATTTGTGCACAATCGTACCCGGATTCTTAATTTTATTATGCTTTTATTTCATTTTTTAAATATAAATCTAGCATTAGGTAACTGAAATTAACTTAACAGAAAAAGTATTTTTTTTTACTACAAAAAAAAGTAATTAGAGATATCAATATATGGCGGTATTGAGTCAACTCGAATAATTTATAACTTCGATCCAACTCGGTTAATTTACATAAGTAATTGGCTATATGCATATTATAAAATTTTGATTCGTACATATAACAAATAATGATATGGTACATATATAAGATTTTTGGCCTTGCAATACCACAAAAGCGTATGTAGCAGTTTTCCGCTAGCGCTCTCTGTTATCTGGAGCACAATGTGCCTTTAATACTATTGAGAGGATCTGTTAAGACGCATTAATAAAATTGTACATAGGGTGGATCACATAAGGCCACAGGTATGAAAAAATATGATGTAGAAGAGGCTGAGGGTCTGTTAAGACACATTAATAAAATTGTAAATAGGGTGACACAAATAAGGCCAGAGGTATGAAAGAATATGAAGTAGAAGAGGTTATAGCTGGAGTTGGAAGCAGAGGAAGAACGAGTAAAAAGGGTATGAAAAAAATCTGACCACTAAACAAAAGAGAATAGACTACGTGTTGCAATTTGGGGTATTTTGTTACCGGCATGAAGAAAGGGAAATTTGATTTTATTTATGAAACACTGATATGGATAGGAATAAGAGACATGACATATATATGAAATTGTAAAATTTAAGAAAAAAATAATTTATTAATATTTTTTATAAGTTTAAAGATTTATAATATTTAATATATGTCATATGTATTTATTATCTAATAAATATCTCTTAAAAAATATAAAATATAATTTTTATTAATATATTCTAAAAATCTCTTAAATTAATTTCTCCTAATAGAACTAATTATATACAAGTATATGTGTACTAAAAAAAATTAATTAGAAGGAATATTAGTGTGAGCCAAATTTTGATAACGACGGAGTGAATGGTTTAATACGGGTAGAAGTAGAAAGAACAGCTAAAAATAGTAGTATGTGAAAAGATAAAACTTAAAAGTTGAATAGTGACATGTGAAAAGATAAAACTTAAAATATTAATATGTAAAATAGTGACTTTCGACGTTAGTTATGTAATTGGGTTTAAGTAGTTATGGACTTAATAATTGAACGTTAGTCATAGAAACTATTTTTTTTTAAAAAATATTAATGAGTCGTGCTCAAATCATATCATAGACATGTTTAAATATGTCTAAAATGTATCTAAACATATCTAAGATGTATCTAAATTAAAAAAAAAATTTAATCAGACACAGAAAACACTTATGTCATACAAGTATTTTTATGTATCTGATATAAATATATATATAACACATAAACACATCTCAAAAATGACGTGACCATTTATAGGATTGTATATGTGCTGCCCTAAAGGATTATATGAAACTAAAAAATAATTAAATAGTACGATGTAAATAGTATGATGCTTTAGGGTAAAATAAGAAAAGACAGGAAAGTGTAAGAAAAGAGTAATGTAAGCTGACCAGTGACTAAAACCAAAACGACTTGTCTGTCGCACAATTTGCACTCAAGGGTATATGCTTTTCCTTCAAGGGTTATATAGAAGTTGTGAAGAAACTAATGTTCGCACTTCGCAACTAATGTTTGAACACATTTGAGGTAAGGAAAGAATACAATCAAAATTCAAACCATATTAAATCTCTCCTAGTAATGAACAAAAACATTAAACTTGCTGAATGGTGGTGAATACGAATACAAAGTAGTACTATGAATGCATTAGACATGAAATGAAACTGCTCTCACCTGAAGTTGTGTAATTCTCACACATCAGAACACAAGAATGAATATGCAGCGGTCTTCATATTTAGGTAGAGTTGTCCGCAGATATGGATTAGTCTCATTGCTGTGAGAAGCAACATTAATACCTCAAATGAGATTAGTGTGAAATTCAAAAGTGGGAAGATACCTGACTAAGTAAAAGAAAAAGGAAAGAAGAAAAATAGAGTTGTCTGTTTTTTGTTGTATAATGAGACATGGATATTCTCTTTTATTTGTGTGACATGTATAGAGCAGAGACAGCTTCATCCAATGTGAGTTCAGGGTCATTATTTAACTCATCTAACCTTTGAAATTAAAATACAGGCCTTTGAGACTATTAAGATTATCATAGTGAACATTAACTAATGCAATAGCCTTTGACTTAAAAAGTGTGGATGATGGCACAAATCTATTTTTGGGATGTATTTTGCTGAAATTTAACTTTTATTTAGAAAAATAAGATAATAAAAAATGAATTATGATATTATGTCATAAATCATATTTTTTAAAAGTTTAATTATTAGATAAAAGTACATAAATAATTTTATTATATTTCTAACAAGGTATTTTTATTACGTGAGCAAATTTTCATTTCTTTTGATCCTTTTTTACTTTTGTGAATACTTAAGTCCCACCTTATGGGACCAAGCGGAGGGTCCCCTAATTGTATAGGTTGGACCTTAGTGGGATTAGGAAGAAAGAGAAGAAAAATGAATTGAGAATAAGGAAGGGTTGGAAAGTGTTGGGAGGGATCGAACTCTAGTTATTTTTTTAAGGATTCGTTTGGGTAAAAATTGTAATTAAAATATAAAATTTTAATTTTAATTTTAATTCTTTTAAATTAGAATTAAGAATCTTAAATTTTATATTTGGAGTTATCAAAAAATTAAGATAAGAAATTATAATTCTAAGTTTAATTATAATTTTATTATTTAAATGTATGATCTAAAATATTAAAAAATTATTTACAAAATTAAAATTAGTAAAAATATTCATACAAATAATATTTTGTAATATAATAATCATTTTTTTCATAAAAAAAGTTCATGAATTTTTTTAAAAAAATAAATAACTATTATAATAATTTTTATATAAATATAAAAATAATTTTTATATAAATATAGAATCTCAATAAATATGATTGTTCATAAATAAATGTAAAGAGAGGAAAGTTTAATTTTTAAGTTATGAAATTAGTAATTCTTAAGGTATAAGTTAAAATTGAGAAAAACTTAACTTAATTATTTTTCAATTCTATGGAATTGATTTATGAGATTACAATTCTAATTTTAAATGATATTCTAAATATAAAAATTAAAATTAAGTTTAATTCTAATTTCATACTCAATTCTAAAAATTAAAAAGACATTAAGAATCATGTTACTTAGCATAGAGCTTTCTAACTAGGTTCAACATAGACGAGACAAAACATAGGTGGGGTCTATGACAACTAGGTTTGAGTTTGACCATGCATTCATACTAGTCCGGCAAGTCCTTAGATTCATCATCATTCGGGCAAAGCAATTTTTTTCTTTTCTTAATGTCTCTAACTCTTAATCAACTGAATTACATGGACTAATTTCTTTTGAATTTGAAGCTATAAGTCAATCCTTACAAGTTAATATATTGATGTACGATAAAAAAAAAGTTCAAAGTAATCTAAAATAAATAATTATGTTATAAGTATTAAATATTTTATTTATTTAAAAGCCATATGATTTGTGAAATCTTAAGATACCTTGATAAAATAAGAAACAATTTTGTTATTTAAAAAAATATTTTTAATACATGATGTGCATCGTCAACAGGCGAAGCTAGATAATTTTTTTATGGGACAATGAAAATCAATCATAGTTGTTTAACCTAGACTGAACTATCCAGTCGGATAAAAAAATTCATGACTCAGTCTCTGAGTCGATCCGGTTCTTATGTATTACGAGTCAACGAAACAAACATGTCAAATCTGGGTGACCCACCTAAATTGGGTTGACTCAAGTTTTAAGATATATAAAATTTTAAAATAACTACTTATAGGATTTAAACTTATTACATGAAAAATCTTTGTGATTAAGTGTATTATGTCATTAGATCATATGTTTTTATTGAGTTATGTTCTTAGCTTTTTAATTTATGTTATTATCCAATCAACTAATTTTCAAACATGATGCTAAACTATCATTATTGTTATTACATTATAAAAAATATTTTTCATATAGTTTATTTTAATATATTATTATTTTTGGTATAGTTTTTTTATATAAGGTATTTCTTTATATAGTATTTTTTTATTCAAGTTTTTTTGTTTGATCTTTTGACCCACGATCAGACTGTTGCCTCGATGACCCAATCTTCTGACTAGTTAATCTCTAGCTCAAATTATACAACTATGAAATTAATACTTAATCTAGTGGGCCAAGCTTAACTAATTTTTTTTTTTAAATTACATGTAAATTTGGGGGAAAAAGAAATTGGGAACCATGGCCTTTCTAATCTTACATTACCCTCCACCCTTTGTCTGTCTATAAATTTTGTGGATTATTTGTGTGTAATAATATTCGTTATTATAAATTAATTACATTTTTTTTTGTGTGTGTGGATGAAAGTTTTAAGGAAGAGAGGTTACTGCATACCATAAGCTTCAATGATATTTACAACGATACTTATAAATTCCTTATTAAGAAAAATTGTTAGAAGCAAAAATCAAACTTAAGCCTTTCAAGTGAATTACTTCAATCTTTACTAAGCAGAATGAACCTCAGCTAGCATAAATTAATTTTAGGTGATTTCTCTAGTAACATCAAATTTGATATGGTATCAATACCTTCTCGAGTAGGTTTCATTTATTCATTGATGAAGGATTCGTTTTGCCATCTCATTGTTATTTTTTATTTTTAACAAAAGTTTAAGAAAATTTTAATATTTGACAAAATGTCCTAACAATTAGAAAACACAGACAATTTCCACGCCATTCATCCCCAACTAAACACTCATCCATCTCTAATTTCCACACCCATTCATTTCCTTGTTCATCATTGTTTTCTAATTTTTGTATAACTTTCTAGTACAATAATATCTCTATCCTATATTGATATTTGGGTCTCAATGGGTCAAGTTTATTCACAGTTGAGATAATAACTTTTCACTAAGGACAAGAGGACTGTCCCCTACCCAGAGTCATGGGAAAGGTTAACTCCAAGTTAGGAAGGTGCTAGAAGTTTTCTTCTTCATACCAAAATAAACTTCCTACTTCTCTCAATCAAATAGTATCTATGTATCTCCTCTTCATATAAGTAGGGTACTGTAATTTTATGGTAAGGATCTTTTCCTTGATATTTCACTCATTATAGACCTTACTTACTGAGTGTTAGAATATCTTTACATATATTTAATTACTTTATTTCATCTTTCAAGGGAATTGCTAGTATGGAATTCAACACTCTAAATGTTTATCACTCATCACTCAAAATTCAGGAGAGAACAATCTCCATGGGGCTCTTTTAACTCTTTGATAATATCAGGAGTTCCTGGTTTGTCATCAATTATGGTTATGGTCTTATTATATTAATATTTCCGCTCTTCAGCAATCTGAATTACAAGTTTTCCGATTTCACTATCTTCACAATTTTGCGTTAGCGTTGCGGCTATTTGATAGAATTTTACCATTCCAATTAAAAAGACAATCACCAGATACAATTTGTCTCAAGAAAAAATGCATTGGGTGTTCGATTGGGGATGAAGGTGGGTGGAAATTGTTTGCATTTTGATTTTTTTTTTTTTCTATTTACCTAAAGAGAAATTCTTCAGTGAGTTAATTTTGAATAACTTGTTGAGACATTTATGAAATATTAAACTTTTCATGAAACTTTTGTTAAAAATAAAAAGAATAATGACGCAACAACTGGAGTCGATATGTCAATAAATTAATTGAACTAATTCAAGATGGTGACGGCACCATCTCAAATTTAATTTAATTCTACAAAAGAAAGCACCATAATGTTAATCTACACTTTCGGTGGATCGTATACCCGTGTATGTACTATATGCAAATGTATCGTAAAAGGTACAAAATTTGTGCAACTATAATTTGTTTTCTTAATCAAATTCCTTTATTCTGTTGTAATTATCATCTCAATTTTCCATGGTCCGTGCTTACTATCATGATTTCCATTTCCTCTGCATCCAAAAACTAAACTCCCAAAACAAAAAGGATCATAAATGGTCACTCTCTTTTACTGTACAGAAGAGTATTCATCTAATTACACAGTACAGCCACGTGCACTGAAGCTGGGCTTCACCACACTTCGCACGTGGCACCCTTCCATACCCGATGCTGTAAATCATTCACCTTCTCCTTTCACCGTAGAATTCTCAATTCTCAATTCTCTTCTCACACCTACACAATCCCAACACAACAAAAACAAACATCCCAAAAACCATTCCACAAAACAAATCTCACTCACTCTTCTCAGTTCTTATTTCTCACTTCTCAGTTACACTGCAATAATAACAAACACCATCAACATTAACACACACACACACACAATACAACACAAACTCAATCTTTCACTCATTCATTCACTCACCATATCTGTTCCAAAATCTCATGCCAAATCAGAACCATGTCTGGCCCTCCCACCACTCCGTTGCCACCTCCACCAATCATACATGACCCACACCGTCAAACCCACCACCACCTACCCCTCATCCACGGAGGAGCCACCGCACCTTCCTCATCTTCCCCCTTGATTAGAGAATACCGCAAGGGTAACTGGACGATCCAAGAGACACTGATCCTCATCACAGCCAAGAAGCAAGACGACGAGCGCAGGCTGAAAACTACTTCAACCTCATCAACACAACATGACCCCACAAAACCTGCTTCTTCAACAGCTGCATGTACAAGCAGCACAAGGAGCAGTGGGGAGCTAAGGTGGAAATGGGTGGAGAACTATTGCTGGAACCATGGATGCTTGAGAAGCCAGAACCAATGCAATGACAAGTGGGACAACTTGCTTCGTGATTACAAGAAGGTTCGTGACTATGAGTCCAAATCATCAGAATTTTCTAACAACAACAACAACAAAGACTTCCCTTCTTATTGGACCCTCAACAAGCAACAACGCAAAGAGCAGAACCTCCCTTCCAACATGGTCCTTGATGTGTACCAAGCCATCAGCGAAGTGCTACAAAGGAAACAAACCCAAAGAATAAGCACAACCACCCCACAACCTCAACCTCAACCTCAACCTCAACCTCAACCTGTGGTCCCAATAGTCACTTCAACACCAACACCACTGCAAACACAACTACCTCCACCTCCATCACCCCCACCCCCCCCCCCACCACCACCACCACCACCACCACCTCCTCTTCCTCCTCCACTTCCTCTACAACAACCACCTCCGCCACCGCAAGCTCCGGCTAGCTCCACCACTCCGGCGGTTCCAGGTAATGCAGTAATCAATATGCTACCCAGCTCACTCACAACACAACACAACACTTTCTATTTTTTCTTTTTATTTTTTTTATTTTTATTTTTGACAATTTTTGGATGTTGTGTTGTGTGTGGGTTATCGGTCAAACTTGCAGGGTCTGTAAACCCTGCCATATTTAATGGGACCCATTTTTTCATCTTTTTTTCATATGGTACAATCAGTTCCATGCTATTTAAAATACAGCCGAAAGCTGTGAGCGTTTTCTGACCGTTAGATGAATCTGTGGATTGCATTATACGGTGCATGAGGAGTGGTGTGGTGTTATTGGTGGTATCTTAGACCACGTTGCCCAACTGCACAAAGATTCTGTTTCCCTATTAAAAAACTCACAAAGTGTGTTCTGTTTTTCAATTTTTTTTTCCAATAATAATATAATATTGGAGGAAAAATAAATAAATAAAGGCTCTACAGTACAATCATGCAGACCAGTGTGTGAAAGGGTACCACCTCATGATTGTCATGGATTTTGTGGGCTGTCCAAGAAAATAGATTCGAAATTGCTTAATTCCTCTGGGTGTAATCATTAACATAATCCTTAATCCTTAATAATAACAAAAGCCCATATCTTACTCCAAATTAAAAAATGTTTGTTACTTTGTTAGTTTTCCACGTAGCCAATGCAATTGACCAATACCATCTCATACTCAAAACTCATGCAAATTAAATACTCATTAATTCATCTTCATATTCCATATCCAGCTGCAGAAACATTTTTTTTTTGGGGGGGGTCATTTTTTAATTTCATGCTTAAGCTAAGATTCTTAGTCTTTGTTAATTGTTACATGTTATATGTTTGTTTCTTTCATCATTTCACGCAATAATGTAGTAGCTCTAATGAACCTTGTAATTAATGTTGTTATGAATTTTGTGATTGTATTGTGGATCTGGTTTGATTGTAGAGAGGTCAGAATCATCTGCAGGCACAGAGCACAGTGAGGATGATGATGGATCGGAATCTAAACGTAGGAAAGTTAGGAACCTTGGTTCGAGCATAATGCGTAGTGCATCAGTGCTAGCACGAGCTCTTAGGAGTTGTGAGGAGAAGAAGGAGAAACGGCACCGTGAACTGATCGAGCTGGAACAAAGGCGGCTTCAGATGGAAGAAGCTCGGAACGAGGTTCACCGGCAAGGCATCGCCACCCTTGTCGCCGCCGTCACTAACCTTTCCGGTGCCATTCAGTCACTCATTAATTCTGAACGCCATGGCCAAAGATAATATGCATATATATGATCATATATGCTTCTTGATCTTAGTTTATTATGTGATTCAGAAATTTATTATATCAGCCATTCTTTGCCCCCACCTTTTAAATTAAAATTCAATTGGAGTCTAATATTTTTGAGTCAGTTTCAACCAATTGATTTCACATGATATATGTCAGCTGATGAGTGATGCATGGTATATGTTCCATTCTTTGACGGAGAAACCAAGCCTAACATTAATTGATTATTGGGACACAGTTGATCTGGTGGTGATTGTTATGTATATAATTTAATTAATGTCTTACATTTGTTTGTTTCTCTAATTATAGACATGAAGTTTCTATTTATATACAGTTTTACCCTTTTGTTTTCCTTGTTTTAAGTGGGATATGATGATTCTCTACTGTAGTTGTAAAACTTCAAAGATTTCATTGGTGAAACCAAATGGTCTGCGATGGTGGGGATTCTTCAGACATAATTGGGCAAAGGGTGTGCAGGTAACTAAGCAGTTAATGGGAAATTTTTTTTTTTGTACAATTTAATGGGAAATTTTTGTACCTAAAGAAAAGTGTATATGATGGATGGGTATTTTGGGAATGGTACATGCTTTTTGGGGTACCACGGAGTGAAGGCGGGGAAAGGGGTTGCTGACAAGTGTGGCAGAGGTCAGAGAGTGCTCAACCATTCTCACTCACAAGGGACAGTCAAAGAGTCTGAGTCAATTTCTTTTGACCACATAGGACACTAACCCCACCACTTCGCCTTGTGTACCCTTCTCTTCCACCCTCTCACTCCTTCTCCCATATACGCCAAAACCATGATAGAATCTCCTCAATGATACCCTGCTCTTCCCAAAATGCCCCTCCTCGTCCCATCTCTCTCTCTCTCTTGCTGGCTAGTACAGGCTACAGACTGCCTTTCCAGGCATCTTTAACTCACCAATCCTGCTACTTTATCACCGACACTGACACAATCCATTCCCAATTTCTCCCACTGAGTTACCACATATTGTTTGGCAGTTGTCCTAATCACAAAACGCACCGTTTTAGGTCAAATAATAACTTTATATGTTTATGTAGTTTTGCTGTTCAAGACTAATATTAGCACACCTTATTATACATCATTGACTAGTGTAAAAACGGGGAGGGGGGAGGGAAGTTCAAATTACGTCATAAATTTTGATTTTTTAACTTTTAAAATATGTAATAAGATCTTTAAACTCTAAAAAATGTGTAAAGTAGTTTAAAATTGTGACAAATATTTATATTTAAATGGTCAATGTTAATTTTTAATAAAAAAATATTTATATTACACTATTCAATTCTATATCATGTACATTTTGATCTTCAATTTTTTAAAAATGTATGACAATATTTTTAAATTCTTGAAAATGTGTAAAGTAGTCTCAAATTATGATAAGACACGTGACACTCTTCATCTAAAAATTAACGTTTGTCACAATTTTAGATTATTTTATGTACTTTTAAGAGTTTAGAGATCTTGTTATATATTTTGAAAGTTGAAGGACCAAGATACACATGAATCAAAGTTAAATAGTGTAATTTAGATTTTTCTCTAAAAATAATGTAAAAAAATTGTATCATTTTCCTTTGCCATTTTTATATTATCTTTTCATTGTGATGCCATCTAAAGATAAAAAGTGAAAACAAGGAGAATGCTATGATGCACCATCACAAGTTATGCACCAAGATTTTTACTTATGATAATTGGTTACTCGTTTTTTTTTAGTTTTATATATTTTTTTACACACTCATCTTCTCCACCACCCACCCTCCTCTTCTCTTTCACCACCACCATCACCACCCCACCTCAATCCTATCACCGGAGAACCAGTCATCCTTGCTGAACCCGCCACCACCTACATCACCAACCTAGTAGAATTTGCAACCATTGCTCCCCACCTTCAACTGAATCCTCATAGCCATGCCTGCCATCGCCAGATCGGCATCCATGTAAACTTGCAGTCCTCAGGCCTTCCACCATTATGACTCTAATCAGAATTGAGCCCCAATCTCCATAGTCATTGTCACCCCCACAATTGGAAAACCAACCCACGAACCACGCCCAATCGCTTCGCCCTTGAACTACCATCCACCCCAAAATTAGAACCTCAATCCCATCTTGCTCTCCGTCGCCTATAGCTGAATAGAGCCTAGGTTTGGCCACCGTGAACCAACCACCAAACCTTTCCACCATCCAACATCTTTATCGTCACACCCACCATCGTCACATCTCCTAACTGAACTCCCTCTACGATGTGTCGTCCAACACCAAAACCACCCACTGCAGTATATCCGGAATCCCTTGTCCACTTAAATTGAGATGCTGCTGCTAGTTCAAGAGATCCAAAGACAGCTCTAGAGAGAGAGATCCAAAGATAACCACTGACATAGGCATAGCATGAGTTCTGGAGAAAACTTCAGCAACTTGATGGAGATCGTCGATCTTTGCTCCAGCATCTCCGTCGCAGAAGGGCCTCGTTCATCCAGTTAGCCACCAAACACAATCGTCGTGCTTTGCCATGCCACCACCCATGGTGATGCCTTCTTCATCGACGTCGGAAACCCGAAAACCACGACCAACCCCTTACCCTCTCTGCATTACCTACTTACCTGTTTGGAAACTTTTAAGCCTTTCTAATCTCGATAGTCCCTTTCTTATATTAATAAATCTGATGCATTTAAAATGTGGTGTAGTGCTACACCAAAAAAATGATGGTGCAGCATAGACGAATCCATGAAAACAGTGAAGAACATGGACTAGTTGTTCTATTGTTTGGACAGTGGAATAAAGATGTCAAAATCAGCCAAGGCGGCCTAGATTGGGCCAAATATGTTTCAGGCTAATATTTTGTTAAATAAACCTAATCCATTGTGGAAAACAGGTTAGGCAGGCTAGTGAAAGATAGCCCACCGAGTTTTAATCTTTAAAAAATTTGAATCAATGAAAAATAAGAAATTTGGACAACTTTAGTTTTGGGTTAATGACAAATAAATTATGGAGATAGGCTAATTATCAGTTAAGTTTTAATTTTTCAAACCAAAAATGATGGTAGACGAAAACAAAAAAATAAAAAAAATGATGATATACTCTTAGATAATAGATTATTAAAATAAAAAATAAATTAAATTTCATGCCAATAGACCGTTCCCGCCTGAAGCGGTCAAATTTGGCTAAATTAAGTTGAGGCTTACATTTTACTAGCCTAACCTACACATTTTGACAGCTGAATATCTTCTTTCTTATATTGAGAAAACCCCCTATTTGATCACCGCAACACCATTTTCATTGGCAAGTGATGGGGAAAGAAGGAAGAGTGAGAGTAAGGGAAGACGTCACGTGCTATTCACATTCGTGGGTTATTTGGGTTAATTATATTGTAAAAATATTTATGTTAAAACAATCTATTCTAAAAGTAATTGAGCGTTAGAAATTTAAATTCGTTTGTGTTTTATAAAATATAATAATTAATTGATTTTGAAGTATAATTAATATAAGTATCTGTTTAACAGTTATTGGATCTCACTAAAATTAATTTTGTTGTAATGTTTGTAAGGATCAGTTCAGAATACTATTGAGTCTTATCTTAAAATAATTTTTGCTAATTACAAAAAGTGCCTTGTTATTATTAACTACAAGGCTCTTCCAAAAAGTGTCTACTCTAAGGTTTAGACTTTAATCTTCCTCTTGAAAAGGCAACTCGCCATGACTCTAAGTTGCGGTTCATAAGTGCAATTGTAGCTACGATATTACAGTTTTGGTGATCTATGCAACTCTATTATAACTGCATTTGTGGTCGCATCATCTTTATTTTTTTGCAATTATTTGTAATTTATATAAACACAACACAATACAACTACAACCCAAGTTAAAGCCAAACAACTCACTTATCATAGCGTCCAATTTTTGTTAGTTTTTATTAGAATTGATTTATATTATACAGTATCAAGCAATTCTAAAAATCTTAACCAAATAATTACAATTACTATAAGAATTGATTTAGTGTAGCATGTGATGATTTGGGAAAAAGAAGTTTTCAAACTTTGCCATTAGAACCTAATTATATATATATATATATATATATATATATTTCAAAATAAAAAGGCAAACATTTATTATAAAATAAAGTGAAACTATATATACACAAATATTTATCTACAAGAATGCAATTCAAGTGGTACGAAAGTTTTAATCTCAGTGAAACGTGACTTGAGAAATTTGAATCTTACCAAATTAGTCTCACACTCAAAGAGAATGAAACGAATTTTCTTTTTTAAAATTTTTGTAAATGAAGTGAAACAAGTTTAAAAGGGAGTTTAAATTTAACTTCTTTTTTTTGCTTAAATTTTGAGCTTAAATTGAAGTTGAATAGGTTATCCTGTTTAACACATGGGTTAACGTAGGGCTAACTCGTAAACTAAGCATAAAAAATTTTAAAAAGGCAAAAGTAAAAAAGTATATTATATATTTTTAGGCTTATTTTGTAGTTTTTAGTGATTTTAAAATGTTTTTTTATTGCATTTAATCTAATACATGAATAAATTATTAAAATCTCCTACCTGGACATCTTGAGACTCCACCCCAATGGTGAGGCTTCCCTTAAATCTGTTGGGCCTAGTACCTAAAAGAAAAATTGATGAGATTTAATAAAATGTTATTTTTTTGGTTTTCTTAATAAAATGATTTTTGAAAAAACAAATGGGCTGCAGGCCGGCCCATTTGCTTTCTCGATTGAAATCACAATCTAGTCTACACGTTGGCCCGTTAATAGTTAGTCCACATGCAAGCTTGAACCTGGTTCGGTCACACATGTATTTGCCATTTGGGGCGTGACATTAATTATAAGCATATCAATTTTAACCGATATAAGATAAGGAGAAATTTTTAGATAGGTAACGACAATCAATTTAATATTAAACATGTATAAAGTTGTGTAAAACATGTTAATAAGTATATATATATCTAAATAATATACTTAAACATGTTTAATGTTGGACTGATATATTTTTACTAGATCCAAACCTGATGATATGTTTATGACTCAAATTTAGGCTCAAAATGTTTTATCTTGTATTTAAGCACATGTTGAGGGGGTATTCTGGATATGTTTACTTCTTTGCTTATTTTTTATTCTGAAGTTGATTTGAGTATTGAAGTATCTTTGTATATATTTAACCCTATTTTCGATCGATAGACCAATATAGTGAACATGTAGCTCTTTGGTATCATCAAACAATCTAAAGACTATCCCATTAGGTACAAACATGAACAAATATTAAATAGAGTGTTAAAGATAATAAGCACATACTTAAGAATCAATTATGATTTTCTCACATTATTTTCTTCTCATATCACTTTTTACACTATTCTCTATATCATTGATTATATTATTTTTTTTTATTACTTTCTCTCACTTAATCACAATTATTAAAAGATAGTGTGAATAGTAATATTTTTTAAAAAAATAATGTGATATCATCATTTTTCCTTAAGAATTTCTCCAAGACAAAACATGATTACCCCCAACAAATGACAAATTTAAACCCCCAATGTCTTCTAGGTAAACCAAACTCAGCTCAAGCCTCCAATTGTGATGTGAGTGCAATTTTTGAGTCATGTGCCTGCAGAGCCACCAATTCTTTTATTTTACTGGAAAAGACTAACCAAAGAAATTAAAAAATTATATTTTTCTCATGACTATTATCTTATTGGTGAGCAAGGTATCTAATATTGAAATTTGTCTGCAAGTGAAGAACCATAGGAGCTATCATCTTCTCCCAAAAAGATTAGAGCTACATAACTTTCTCAATGATCTGATGACTACCAATTCCTATATAGTAATAGTACTACGGGGAAGTTTTGCCATTAGTATAAGCGATTAGGTCAGAATAGTGTTACTATGGATTTGAACTTCACGATCAATTTTACATGTGAAAACATATTATATATATAAATTATAACAGAGTTTAATTATTATATACTTTTAGTGTATAATAATCTTTTTGACAAACCAGTATTAGTGTAAAAGAGTTTTACAATGACATCTAATGATATTTTGACAAATTAATATTTATTATCACCTCTCTTTTTAATAATTAAAATTAAAGTAAATATGTTAAAATATTAGTGGATATCAATGTAAATTTTTTTTACATTGATAATGCCTACTACTTTGATTCTTATAAAATCTATTTTATGTAGGATTTAATTTTAATACATTATCAATGTAAAAAATTTTACATTGTCATTTAATCATATATTATCACGTTATTAAAAATATTTAATTTTCATAATAATTATTTCAAAAGTTATACATATAATAATATGTGATTGATTGATGGTGTGAAAAATTTTACATTAATAATACATTAAAATTAAACTCTTTTATAAGTATATTATTATGTAAAATGTTTACTGTAAACCTGAGTGACAACTTATTTGGTTGTTACTTAACACTTTAACTCTCGTTATTTTTATAAGAATTAAGTATTTTTGGTGTAAGTACAAAAAAAAAGTGCTCATCCTATATAAACACTTAACCACATAAACTTGTATATGCTCTCTTTAAAAATATCATAAGATTTGAGAACTCTTTACAAGGGATATTTACAAAATTTCATTTAATGTATGACTGATTGTAAGTGGTGGATTTTAATAATTAATTTGTAATGGTAATTTTATCCTCTTATTTTAGCTATGATAAAATGAAAATAAAATAAATGAATGTTTAATTTTTTTCTATTTTTATTTTTAGTTAATATATTTCTGTTAATAATTGAAAAAATGGTACTTTTTTTTCATTTACTTTCATGTTTTTAAATTATGTGAAAGAAATAATGAAAACAATATTTTTTCTGTTTTCAACATTCGTTTTATAGAAGTTTAAAAATAAGAAATAAAATAAAATAATGTGTTATTTTTATAATTATTAATAAAAATATATCAACTAAAAATAAAAATAAAAAGCATAGCAAACACTAATTGAACTTTTAGGAAAAGTACAATGAAGAATCCCTTTTCTATTAAGAGATACCACAATTCATATGAAAAAAATTATTGATTTATATGATGCTATGATAATTTCTTTTAACTTGAAAATGAAATGAAAAACTGTCTTCAAACTGTAATTTTTAAAAACAACATCATTCGAAAATAGAAAGTGAGTATAAGAGAGAGATTTTACAATCACTTTAAAATGACAATTCTTATTCTATTTTTAATTACAACAAAATCACCATGTCTTAACTTTTTCTTTAAAAAAAAATCTCTTTTTCATAGCAATATATATTACATATGATATTTATTCATTTCACATTGGTGAGAAAAGTATTTAAATTTAAATATTTCAGCCAATTTTTTTTTTAAATTTAAACATAAAAAAAGCTATCTAATTTAATAAATAGAAAAATAAACAAAACGACACGGCAACGTTGGAAAACTCCGGTCCAAATCTATGTTCCAAAGTTTCTCCTTTGATCGTTGAAACGAAGCACACGCAAACACAACACATAACACAAGCAGATGTTCCGTTTGTAAATCCAACATCGTCTTCCTTTCCTTCTCTTCGATCCACTCAGTGCCTGACCTGACCCTCTAGTTCAGGCACCTCTCCCTCTTCACTGCAACACTGATACTCGCTCTCCAGGTTCTACCCTTTCTTCTTCTTTATTATTATTATTATTATTATTATTATTATTATTTATAAGTCAAACTAGGAAAGGAGAAGGACTATGCCATATTTGGGTTCATATAATTAATGGGTATTGTTTATTTTCTTTTCTTTTTTCCACTCTTTTGAATTAAGTTTTTGTTTTTGCCCAAATCTTAGTGGATGCAGCCGTCTCTGGATTAGTTTAGCTTATTGGATCTTTACTTGTATTTAATTTTGAATTTTCTCTTGATGCTGATTGAGTTTGAGATGAAAATTCTTGCTATGGAAAGAGGATAGTTGAAATTTTCAAACTTTAAGCCATGGGGTTTAGTTGGTGTTTGAATCTTTCGTGTAAGTTAACTATAAGAATTGGATGATTTTAGTATTGAATAGAGTGAGTGGTTTCTTTGTTGTTGTCATCATATTCATCATAATTTTCTTTTGATTGATTAGTTTATTTATTTAGTTATTTATTTTGTTTCTAACCCTTGATTTCGTTTTCTTAACTGGAAATTGATGATACCCTTGATTGAAACTGAAGATTAGGCTAAATGGCGAGGATCAAACCTCAGGCTCTGCTACAGCAAAGCAAAAGGAAAAAGGGGCCTTCTCGCATGAGTGCCACCACTATTATATTTTACGCATTGATTCTTGTCTTGATTGCGTTCTTCCTGTACGCTACGTATAGACATTGGTCCAACAGGTTAGTAAAGGATTTTATATTCTAGCCGTGAAGGCAGATTCATAGTGTAAGAAATGATAGCTGTATATTTTTGTTTCCTGAAAACAATAAAACTAAAGATGCGAAATTGAGCTCTAGCTTAGAATCATCTAGACTTGTTCAGCATGTATGTGACTGATGATATTTTGGATTCTATTGCTACCACTATGTTAGGTACCCAGGTACCCCAGGATTTACTAGAGTTAAGGAAAATAAAATGGGCAGTAAGGGGAATTTGCCTAAGAGGGTTATGGAAAATGAACAGGCAGTTAGTGGTAGTGGAGAGATAGTAAAGAGGGGGGCAAGGAGCATTTACAGCTAGTGGGTGTGGAGAGAATAAAGAGGGGCAGTAATTGACATTTAACTAAGGGGGTTATGGCAAATGAATAGGCAGTTAGTGGAGAGAATAAATAGGAAAGTGGAGGAGGGGAGAAGGCATCTAGTCATTGAGTAAGGAATTGGGGGCCTTTGGGCAAGGGAGGAAGCAGATCCTCGAAGGTCTGCTGGTGTCTTTGTTTCGTTTTTTGTTTTTCAGTGTAATCAAGAGCGGTTTTCCCTATTGTAAGGAGTTAGATTCCATTGTTTCTTTCTCAGTAAAACTGGTACCTATCACTCTACCAGATAGAGGAATGTCTGAAAATTGCAGTTTGTTGCTAGAGGCTTTATTTTACTGCTATCTTTATTGAACTCTCCACATATTTTGTGGTGATTGAACCTCTAGCATCATTCTGATGTCACTTTAGTTTATGCTGTCTCCAGCAGAAGAGTTTTTTTGTTTGTTGAAATGTACAAAAGCTTTCCTAGTTTTCCGTTGAAATTTTTAAAGTGATTTTCATTCTTAACAAGATGAGTTTAAATGGAACAAGCATTGGTAATATGAGTTCTGATAAGGTCATTATAGTAAATGATGATTATTGATTTTTAACAGGATGTGTTCCATTTTCTCATATAGAATAGGAACTTCAGAAGAGCATTGTCTGTTACCTAACAATTCATTTCTTACCTGTATTTAGGTCAAGATTTCGATCAGAGAAACACTTGTCAATCTCTGAGGTACATCCTTAAATGCATTATAAAGGGTTTTCAGAACTCTTCAGTCCTTTTATATTTGCTTGTTATCTGATACCCCTGCCAAATGTTTTCTTCCTTTTATTCGGAGGTGTATATTATGTGTGTTTGAGTTTGCCCATTGATAAAGGGCTGCTGCTAGGTCAATAGTTTTAACATTTGTGAATAGAATTATTGTTTCTTATTCAAACTACTTTTTGGGTAGGGTGAAAATACTTTTGTGGACTCAAAGAAGTCTGAGCTACCTGGATATGCTGTAAGTTTCATTTACCAAACTACAGTAAATTCCTTGTTTTTGAACATTTTCTAGTCGAGTTAAATTTCAATGAAGTTTAGAATGCTCGTTAGTTGAAATTATTATATGAAATATTATCCTTTAACCTGGCTTCCTTTTTTCATCGTTATTATAGGTTTTAAATACCTCTAAAGGCTCTATAATGATAGAACTGCACAAGGAAAGTGCTCCTGAAGTTGTTGATGAATTCATTGACTTATGGTGAGTATTTTGGTTTTCCCTTTATCCAGTCTATATTTATTACAAAATTATGATTTGGAGGCTGCTGATGCTGAATGGTTTAGGGTTTATTTTTTGCAAACTTTTTTTCTTCCTATCATTCTTTTTGAGTGGAGTTGTGGTTGCAGTAGATGTTAAGTTTGAATATTGATCTTTCGTGATGGGCAGAAGGAGGAAAATTTGATGTTTGTTGGGTGATTAGAGTATTCCAAGTTATGTTTATACCACTTTTTTCCTTGTGTCTATATTCTTTAATAACATAAAATTGAATGAATTGGTATAAAGCCTTATGTTTGTATGTTTCAGTAATATATCCTAATTGTATTTAGTGCATAGCTCACCAAGGAACCTTGAGCCCTTATCTTTTTACCTTGGTTTTGGACATTCTTACTTAGCAATAGGAGTGTTTGTGGTTCGGTTTGGATCGATTTTGAGTCAAAAAGCCAACTGATTCAAACAATGTTATGTATATTGGTTTGGATTGGATTGGATTGATTACATTATGAAAACTGAACCAATCCAAACCGATTTAAGTTGGTTTGGATTGGATCAGTTTAATCAATTTTTGACCAATAATTTTTCTAAGTCTAAAATTTTGTGAGTTAAAAGCAATTTAACCTATTAAAAAGAAAAAAAGAAAAAAAAAGAATAGAAATAATCCATTTCACTTGCCTAAAATAATTATTGATCAGGTAAAGTAAGAGAAATGTGTGAGAAATTAGAGTAACTATAAGTAAAAATATAAATTCAATAACAAATAAATATATTATATAATATTAATCGGTTTGGATTGGATTGAATTGATTTTGAAAATTAAAACTCAAAATCGATCCAATCCAATTGGTTTTCAAAAAATCAAACCAAAAAATCTAAACTTATTCGGTTTTGATTGGATTTAAGTTTTCAATTCGGTTTTTAGTTTAGTTTTTGGTTTAGATTGGATTTGAACAACCCTAATCAGCATATCCAAGAGCCAATGTCTCAATGCATGTTTTTTGCAGATGATATAGTTCTAGTAGAAGAGTCGAGTGGTAAACTAGAGCTATAGAGAGAAGCTTTGGAATCACATGGCTTCCGTTTAAGCAGAAGTAAAATAGAGTATATGGAATGCAAGTTTAGTAACCGTGAGATAACACTAACTTGGAGGTTGTTGAAGAATTATAGGATTAGGGTTTGGGGAGAAGGAAAAGAGGGAAAGATGACTAACAGGTGTAAACTGAGAATATTATTAATATGATAATGTGATACAAAACACTAACCTAATACCCTATTTATACTAATAATTAGGTCAATTACTAGTACTACTAGTACAAGCCCAAGCTCATTAACAATTAGACTAAACCTAATTAAATAAGGAACCAAATCATGAAAGATATTCTAAATATTTTCTAACACTCTCCTTCGAGCTAAAGCTCACAAACATCAAACAAATAACAAAACCCATCTATTTCCATAGCTATCACAGAGAAACTCGGCACAATTGCAGATGTTGAACCATTCAAACATGGCATAGAAGAGAAGATGTTGAACCACCGAGAAGCAATGCTATATCACCCAATGTCCTAGAAGAACAAAAAAGAAACTATGAAACTCCTGCTCCCAAACTTGTAACACCATCGCTAGTGAGAATCTAAGGCAGCTCTTCCTCGCTGATAGCCCTTTCCTCTTGGGAGCTCCATCTAATGGGCAGCCCTTTCCTTTAACTTCTCTAGAGCGGCTCCACCTTGTCGGGCAGCCCTTTCCTCCAAGCTCAAGGTGCACCAAGAAAATCACAAGAACACAAAAACACAAGAAGAACAGAAAAACTAGGTAGAACAGCAACATAGTAATTTCAACCTGCCTTATCAAATCCACATAACCATAACCCAGCCACTAAGCCTCCATCATAGCACAACTATCTTACCAATATAGGAGGACCTGCAACCTCTGAACTCATACCATAAGCAGCCAAAATAGAGACCCAAATCCACCCTAACAAAACACAAACAGCATCCACCATGTCACAACATGTGAGCCAAGGCAACACCTGCAAAACCCCTTTGCCTCTGAGAATCTTAATCTCCCCTTGAAACAGAGCTCATCCAAAAACTTGCCGGTCACAAAATCAGAATTGCCATCACCCATATGAATCCGAAGCACAAACAGAACCAACAGTGTCCCCACCTACTAGAGGAGACGTACACCAAAACAGATCTGAAACTTGCTTGCCGGAGCCCTAACTGGAGCTTCGGTCACCGACCACACCAGCCCCCGGCCCTAGTCGCACCTCAGAGGGCTAGTGTTGGCCTTGCACGCGACAGGAAGTGCAAGGAACAAGAGGGAATCATGTGGCTGGATGGAATCGTCAGAGAACTGGGGAAGGGGAGAACGACCACTGTCAACCAAGACCAAACCTTGCCGGTCATCTTTCCAGCACTGTCCGGCCACGTTCAGTTGCGAACCACCGGCGATTGGCCCTGGGTCGCCTGGAAAACCAAACAGCACCAACAAAAATTGTGACAACAGATGCATATCATACCAGACCAAACGCGCGAACCAGCTACCTACACACCTCGACCCAGTCGTCGTTGATCGTCCTCCCACCGCCGTTCGGGCTAAACCTCACCGGCGACCACACCTAGGTCGCCTGAATGTGCTCAGGTGGCAGTCCAAGCATGGCTGCCCAAAAACGTGACCACTCTTTTCTTTTTTTTTCAAAACACAAATTACGTATGATTAGAAAAATAAGGTTAAGGACAATAAAAAAAAGGCTTATACACAAAGTTTCAGGGAACTCCTTTATGCGGAAATGTAGACACAGGTCATGGTGGATGGTATTGCTTCGATACCATGTTGAAGAATTATAGGATTAGGATTTGGGGAGAAGGAAAAGAGGGAAAGACGGCTAATAAGCGTAAACAGAATATTATTAATATGATAAAATGTGATATAAAACACTAACCTGATACTTTATTTATACTAATAATTAAGTAATTACTAGCATTGCTAGTACAAGCTGATACCCGTTTACAATTAGACTAAACCTAATTAAATTAGGAACCAAATCATAAAAGATATTCTAAGATAATATAAAGATATTCTAAAAATTCTCCAACAGAGGAGAAAATTGGAGATCATACCATACCACAAGTTACATAATTTAGGTATCTTGGATCTATCATACAAAGTGATGGAGAAATAGAGAAAGATGTAAATCATATGATTCAAACTAGGTGGATGAAATGGAGGAGTGCTTTAGGTGTTATTTGTGATCGAAAGGTACCTATCAAGTTAGAAGGAAAATTTTACTGCACAACCATAAAACTAGCGATACTTTATGGTATTGAATGTTGGGCAGTAAAGTGCCAACAAGAGAATAAGATAAGTGTGGCAGAGATGAGAATGTTACGTTGGATGAATTGGCATACAAGAAAAGATAAGATCAGAAATGAATGTATTACAGTGAAAGTAGGAGTGACATCTATTGAAGAAAAAATGGTAGAATTGTGTCTAAAATGATTTGGACATGTGAGAAGAAAACCAATAGAAGCTCTAGTTAGAAGAATTTTCTGATGGAGGGCACCTTAATAATTAGAGGTAGAGGAAGATCAAGATAAACTCCAGGTGAAACTATTAGAAAGGATTTAGATCTAAATGGCCTCTTGGAAGATTTGGTTTTTGACAAAATACGGTGGCATCGTTTGATTCATATAGCTGATCTCATCTAGTGGGAGAAGACTTTGATTGTTGTTGGATTTAGTGCATATCTAGACAATTTTAACTAAAATATATTTTGGTCCTTAAAATTTGACTCACTTTTTAATTTAATCTTTACAATTTTCAATCTCAACTCATTATGGAACTGTCATTTAAGATTGAAAGTCTTCTCCATAATAAATGTTACATCATCAATCATCATTTTCTATCTTTAGTGGATTGCAGCATGTTGTGCCTGGTTTCAACATTAGTTTCTCTGCATATAGCATTGCTTATCAATGAAAAGTCCAATTGGATATATGTAAAGCATGACCCAAACCTATAGCTAGATGCCTTAGTTTTTCTCATATTTAAAAGTCCATGGTGCAAGGTTAATTTTACAAAACATAGGTGCACTGTGCACAAACATTTCACAAACTAAAATGACTTCTATAAAACATGTCAAAACTTTGAAAATTATTGTAATAACTTTTGGAAAAACATTAAAGTAGCATTTGTTTTGTTTTTTTGTTTTTATTTTCAGTTGATCTGTTTCACTAATAATTACAAAAATGTCATCTTATGTTCACTTTGTTTCCTATTTTCAAACTTTTGTAAAAGAAATGGTGAAAACAAGAAAATGTTATTTTCATCATTTCCTTCACAAAAGTTTGAAAACACGAAACAAAGTGAAAATAAGGTGCCATTTTTGTAAATATTATTGAAAATACATCAACTGAAAATGAAAACAGAAAACAAATCAAACTACCCCCTAATTTTTTCTGTGTAATATATGGTATGGGTTAGAATATTAGGATTATTAGTATTATGAATCTTATTCTTAGATTGGGAGTGTTATTGGGCTGGACTTTTATAAATGGTACTACATTTGTACTTGACCTAGATTATTAGTATAAATAAGAGTATTAGGTTAGGGTTATATATCAGAACTTCACAATTATTCAGAATCATGTTAGTGAAATATATTCTCTTTTTTATCCTCTCCATTGAATCCCTAAAATTTCAACAATAGGAACTGTTTAACATGTTTTATAAAACTTGCTAAAATGTCTTATAAATTAGTACTTGTTTTAAGGGAAGTTACTTTAGTTTGTTAAATGTTTGTGCACTTACAGTTTTGTGTAAGTAGACTTGCTTATCATCATAGAAAACTGAGTTGAGTACTACAACTTCGAGTGTTGCTATATCGCTCCATATAGCAATACCTTCATAGCATCCTGAAATGAACGTGTCCACTTGTGGCTGGAGCCTGGAGAGAACACAGCTGTTTGTGGGGCCAGCACTTGCTTGAAATGAAAGAAAACTTCAGTGCAATACAGCTCTATGGGTGGACTGATATTTCTCTAACTTTTGTTGGTATCAATTTGCATTAATAGTACATTTATTATATAAGTGGTTTGCTTCGTGAAATTTCTTTGAATCTACCCTGCTTATGCTTCCTTTCTAAACTACAATTGTTTTTGCAGTCAAAAGGGGCACTTCAAGGGGATGCTTTTTCACCGTGTAATTAAGCACTTTGTGATTCAGGCTGGGGATAATCAAGGAACAGGAGCTACTGAAGATTGGAACTTGAGAGGAAAGCAACATACAAGGTTTTCTTCTTCTTTTGGTTTTTTCAATTAAGTTTCTGATATATCCATAGACCATCCTTGTGATGATCTACCAGTGAGTTGCATAATTTTTCTAATTAATAGATATTGTGATCATTAACTAGTATGAAACATGAAGCATTCATGCTTGGAACTTCCAAGGGCAAACACTTAAACAAAGGATTTGATCTTTTCATTACAACTGCACCGATACCAGATCTAAATGAGAAGCTTGTTGTGTTTGGGCAAGTCATCAAGGGACAGGATGTTGTTCAGGTGACTGAATTTGCTTTATTTTCATTGTTATGTCTGCAATATTGTGTGTGGAAATTTGTTTTCCCTTTCCTTTTGTTGCTTATTTTGTGCTTGTCCTTTTCCTATTAGTTAAGAAGGCTTTCTGGACATCTTTCCATGTGTTGGCTGTTAATGATCGTCATTTTTTATTAATTTCAAACAATAAATCAAGGTTAAAAATGTGTTGTTCAATGCCATTATTTGTTGATTTATCACTTTGCTTATATTTGTAATTAATTTTTAAAACTAAGTAATAAAGACAATAATGGTTATAGAAGGTAGATACGATATTAATCTTGACATATGTATAAATGGAGTTAATATTCTAAGATTTGCTGTAGTGTTTGGAATGAAAATACGTCAAGCTGAGAAATTACTTATATATAATTTTTCTTATTTCTGAGAAATTATGGTTTTTAATGTTTGCAAACTGTGTTGCAAAATCAACAATGGGTTTCATGATTACGGTTGATATTGAATGTTACATAATCCTGTGCCAGGAAATTGAAGAAGTGGATACAGATGAACATTACAAACCTAAAATTTCTATTGGGATACTTGATGTGACTCTTAGACAGAAGATCTGAAGGTTCTCTGCCAGATCAAGAGCATAATGACCTCTCATACTTCATTGCTGATAACCTGTTTTGGTACTCCTGTCAAATCTTTTCTAAAGGGATGATTAACCTCGACGATTTCACCTGGGGTTCATCAATCAAATGTTTAAGCCTTGATGTTGTTTTTGCTATTGCATGTTTTAGTTGTTAATACAGGGATTATGCATTCTCCTTTTCTTACCTCTTTCTGTCATTTTATTTGTTTGTTTTTCTTTTTTTGAAAAGGGTGGGGGTGCAGGCGGGGTTTTCCAATTTCTTGTAAGGTTTGGTAATATTATCTTTTCTTTTTTATTTTGGCATTACTCTTCATTTGTAACTTCAATGAGATCACAAAGTCATTTTGTTTTGCCTCCCTATGCAATTCATGTATCTTTTTTCTATTGATGGCCAATTCGGTGGTGAGCCAGAATGTTAAGCTTTGTAGTCTTTTCTATAATGATGCTTAAGTCACATTTCTATTTGGTTATAGAAGCCATAACCACAAGCTACATTAACTTGGAAGCAGTTGAGGACTGACTACTATGTTTCTAAGCATTGATGGAGGAATATTCCTTAGTAAACAAGTGATCAGTTTTATTGATAACAGCAATTCCTCCTCATTGTTGTTGAGGTTCTAAGAAATTGGCCAGTGAGGTTAAAGCATTCAATATTCTGGTAGGATCAACTCTTGCTAAATGAAGGGTGGCAAACTTTGGTTTGTGTGGAGTTAGCGTGAAGATACCTTTATCAGCCTTTTGGCTAAGATGAGGCGTGCAGTTGGTATCTGCTGACAAACCTTGCATGGTTGTGAATGGTGTGTTATTGTTGTGCCAATAGATTGGCTATCCTGTTAGGAAGTTTCTTGTCACAATGGTCAGGCATAGCTGCTTTTAGTAGTTTGCCAAACTTCAAGACAGGCAGAAATATCGTTTTAAGCAAGAAGGGGAGAACACTGAAAAATAATGATTGGAGAAAATACTTATAGGTAACATGATTCTGAGGGTACATATATGTGCTATATTTTTTCTTGTAGGTCATTATGCAAAATGGGTGGTGCCAGTTTGTGTTGGAGTCTAGGCTTTTGTTTATGCATCCTCATTCTTTTTGGGACGTTGGGAAGGCTATTGTCCAAATATTTGACTAAAGCAAGGGACACATCTGGGGGTCTCTGACTTGTCTGCGTCGATGCTCCTTTGGTTATTATGCTTCAGCCCAGATCTGTGCTGCCTTCACCACCCAGCAACAACTGTCGCAGCCAATCGTCCTCATCCACCTCTGATAGTTGTGGACTAGATCTGAGCCCCACTGCCTCACTACAACCTTGTTCAACATCGATCATCATTTGTGCAGCTTAGAATAGAAGTAGGTCGTCAAGGTCTAGTTGGCAAGGATTTTTTGGATCAACCCCAAGGGGAAGGCCCCATGACTACTGTCATGTCAACCATCTGGTATAATATAACATCAATGGACTTCGCTGCAAAGGGATCGAACCAAAATTCTACTCTTTCTATTTCACATAGAAAGGAAGAAGAATAACTAGGAGAGTCAAACTCAAGTTAATATAAACAATGAAGCCTAAGAGAGTGTTTCAGTATATGCAGAAGAATTTGGATAATGGAAAAGATGGGGTAGGAAAGGCACAATTATATGGTCATCACTTAGGTGTTTTTGGTTGTGCCCAAGGTCCAATTTTACTATCCTTCCAGGCTTGTTAGAAGGTTTAAGTAAGTGTCCATTTCTATTATTCTTGAGACTTCGATTTCTTTCTTCATTTTTAACTATCTTTAGAAAAAAATAATAATTCTACTGTAAAACCATACTTTAGTATATGAAATATATGGTCGTTATTAATTAGTCTTCTACATATTTATTTTATCAATTTGATTTCTCAAAACTTAAATCCTCAATATTTTAATCCTTCTCAGATAAAAAAAATATTTTAATCATTCTATTAATTCTTGTTCACACTTTGTTCACCTTCAATTCCTTTTGACGGGTTATTCAGCTAATACTAAAATATTGAGAATTTAAACTTTAATAAAGAATCAAATTGATAAATTTTTTTATAAGAGACTAAATTGATAGTAGGTATATTTTTTTAAGGATTAAACTAAAGTTTTACTCTTAATTATAAGAGAGGTTGAGTTCTCATTGCTGAAATTTACTCTTCAATTGATTTTACTAGTTTAGTTGTTGATTAAAAAATTTATGTCTAAACCACGAAATGTGGCTAAGTTGGCAAATGAGCTTTGAGTGAGTGAATTTTACCTATAGTACAGGCGAATGAGTTTTAATAAAAATACTTTGTGGTTAATTAAGATAAATGCCTATGTTCAAACCAGAATTAATCTGACATCTAAAGAATATGGAGACACCTAATAATCTTAAAAAAAAAAAAATCAATGTTTGAATCTTAATCTGCATCTTGTGGTAAATACCTCTAAAAAACTTTACCTCTTTCTCTATAAAAATATATGCCTAACTTACCAAAAATGCCTGACCAAAAAAACGAAGAAAGCACAAATGTCATCCATTTATTGTTTTACACGAATGAATGATTCTTTGGTGCCATTAGTATCTTTTAGAATAATGATAATAAAAAATCTGTGTCACAATAACTAATAAGAGTGGAAACAAAGAATAAAGAGACTGAATATTATTTGCATATATTTTTGAATATATTGTATATAGAAAATTAGTCTCTATTTATATAAGAGAGTTGTTATATACAAAAGAAAAATAATAAAACATAATTAAACCTAATTAACACAATTAAAACTAATTATATACATAATCAAATTAATCCCTAAAATCAATTTCTAAAATCATGCTAACATCTCCCATCAAACTCAAGTGGGTGCAGAGGAAAATAAGTTGAATTTTGAAACCAGATTATGAAAACGATCAGAATAGTGAGCTTTGGTAAACAGGTTGATCAAGAGTTCTAATAAAAATGAGACGGAAAATACCACGAAGAATGTGTTAACGAATGAAATGACAATCAATCTTAATGTGTTTGGTGCGCTTATGAAAGACATCATTATGAGCAATCTGAACAGCACTTCAATTATCACAATAGAGAGCAGTGGAGGAGGACTGAGAGAAACCCAAGTTATCAAGGAGCCAACGTAACCAGAATATCTCAGAAGTGGTGTCGGCAAGAGTTCGATATTATGCTTTAGTATTAGAATGAGCAGTCAAAGTCTGTTTCTTATTTTGCCATGAAATAAAAACATCACCAAGAAAGATGTAGTAATAGTAGTGGATAGGTGATTAGTGGAATCTCCACCCTAATTGACATTAGAATAAGCTTGGAGGATCAATAATGAGTCGATTGAAAAATGAAGCCTGTGAAACACAGTCCCCTTTACATAGCGAGTAATACGGAGAACAATAACATAGTGAGTGGTATGCAGAGCTGACATGAACTGACTAGCTAAATGAACAATATATGAAATATATATGCTAATAACAGTAAGATAAATCAAGCTGCCAATCAACTGTCGATAAAGAGTATGGTTATTGAGTACAGTACCATCCAGAGGTGTAAATCACACATTAGGCTCTAGAGGAGTGAATTTAGTGCAACTATCGGTGAGACTCTCTTATGAGATAAGATTCGAGACATATTTAGCTTGAGACAGGAAAAGCCCATAAGCAAAGGAAATGACTTCAAGACCCGAAAAGCAACTGAGAGGTCCAAGATCTTTTATCTCAAAATGTTGACCCAAGTATTGTTTAAGCTTAGTAATACCAGTAGTATCATCACCATTAATAATCAGATCACCAACATAGAGAAGCAACATAACAATATTTCTATTAGTTTTGTGAGTAAACAGAACAGAATCATGAGCATCGGAGGAAAAATCAAACTGATTGATAGTGTTGTGAAACTTAGCAAATAGAGAACAGAGAGACTGAATATTATCTGTGTATATTTCTGAATATGTTATGTACAGAAAAGTTAGCCTTTATTTATACAAGACAATTGCTATACACAAAAAGAAAATAATAAAACATAATTAAACTTATGGTGTGAGGCGGATAATGATTAAAATTCAGATAAAAATCAGTTGTTAGGCCCACCAAAAAATAAAAACCTTACAACTAGTTGTAGTTAGTAAGTGTCGATCTACAGAGAACTAATTCAATCAACACTATCAAACAATCCCCAATTTAAACTTTGATTAACAATAAATAGTAAAAAAAGAGGGTTTTGGAGTTTTGATGAACAATGAATAGTTTCAAAAACAATAACAATAAACAAACTAGAATTAACAATATAAGAGAAATTGATTAAGAGATTGAATCCACCACTAGATTTCTATAATGATGTAAACCCACATATCCTTTTATTCCAACATGTTCAGTTATGTTTTTATGCAATTGTGAGAGTGAAATCTCTGTTCTCCTTAAGTGTTGGCCAATTTAGCAACCGCTCAAATCAACTCTTAATCATTGATTAGTCATAAAGCAATCGCTCTTACAACTATCCAACAATTGCATTAAGATTTAGAAAACTAATTACACTAAGATCTAATCACACACCGGGATTAAATTACTTAGAACATATATTTCTCTAAATCTATTACCGCAACCACGCATAATAAACCCAGATCTACCACTTTTATAACTGACAGATAACATAAAGATAATTATATCCACACAAACATCATATATTCCGCTAGATCTACTACCGTAATCACGCATAATAAACCCAGATCTACCACTTTGAAAGTGGGAACAAGTACAAAAACCTTCATACCAACAATAGATTTAGAAATATATGAATAGAAACATAACTGTGTTGAAATAATTAAATATGCAAGATTCACAACATCAAAACTAGTGGTTTCATCACCCCCTTAATCAAGGGAGGTTTAGTTACACATAGCTAGAACAAAATCATAAGAAAAACTGAGAAAGAACAACATAAGAAACAAAGTGTAGAAGAAAAACTAAATAACAAGCGAGTTTCTGAGGATTGAGGATGATGGATCTCCGATTGCTTGAACCTGAGACTCCAATCTTTGATCCAAGCCTCCCCTCTCCTTTTCCTAGGGTTTCCAGCTGCTTCCTAAGGTCAAAACTCCCTTCCAAAGGAGCCAAGAGTGTCAATATATAGGCCTCCAACACAAACTTCTCGTAGAAGTTTCAATAATTCAAAGTCTGACCAAATTACACAGCCGTGTTAATTTACACAGCCTAGGCCGTGCATGATTCTGTTTGAGTGATCAAAATTCTATTTCAAAAGTCAGAGAAGTACACGGCCTAGGCCGTGTACTTTTACACGGCCTAGGCCCTGCAATTTTACACAGGCCCTGTAATTTGGCTCCTTCATTTTCGGCACTGAATCTTCGCAGAAACTCTTCTTTCACTGCTTCAAGGGACGATATTGATCTTCATGAATCCTCAACTCCTTCTTCAAGTGAATACCAAGCCTTGTTTAAGGCTAATGAACTCCGTCATCCAAAGGTTTCCTGAAAAGTTTAATTCAATTATCAACTTCTAAAAATACATTTACGCAAAGTTTCACACTAATGCTCCAACTAAAGTTTGATATTAGAAACTTAGCTAAATGATAACAATTAAACACCAATGGAGTCCAATGAATCAATTACAAGGCATTTAAGATATAGGAATAATCAATAGATCAATTACTCCCACACTTAGCATTTTGCACTCCTGGGCAAAAATGTGCAGTTAAACACAGTTTTCCCAATAAGCTAAGCAAATGCAGAATAATGAGTAAAGACCTTTATGCATTCAATTCTCAAAGAATTTGAGCAATCAAGAATTCCCTTTCTTAGCAATCCACAATGGCAAGCAGAATTAATCAAATATCAGGGTTCAATCATTATGACAAATCCTCATTGATATGCTCTCTCACTCAAGTGTTTCAGGCTTGTATTTTCACTCAACACACTCATGAAAACATGTTCTACCATAGGCTTGTCAAGCCTTTACTTTTTCACCACTCAGACTACATGCATAAAGAGATCAAAAGGGCTTTATTCAGGTTGTAATGGGGTTAGGGTCAAGGTAGGATACATCAAAGATAAACAGAGCTAAACCATAGGAATTAGAAAAGCAAAAAAGGAAAGATTTTTCAATTGTTACACAAAGAATTTTCCAACAATCTTCAAATTCAATTTACTTTTTTATACCTTTTCCTGTTTCTGACTTTTTTTTTATAAACACCTTACATCCTATTCACAATGATATTTTGCCAACATGAAACTTTTTATATACAAAGTTAGGCAAACATATCATTAATTCAAATACCCCTATACTTATTTAAGAACTAATTTCCAATACAATCATTAGGCTCTTCTACTCCCTAAGGTAGGGTAGCAAAATGATTTTTCATTTTTTGGCTTAAATTGAGCTTAGATCGAAGGAAAGAAAGTCAATTAGGCTCAAAGGAGTTAAACAAAGGATAAAATGCAAGGATGACTATTTGGCTAGTAGCTATTTAAAAGAAAATGCTTTTTTCATTTCAATTGCATGCAGTGGTCATTAGCAGCTTAAGAGAGAACCAAGATAAGTTCTGAAAAACACATAATCATGAGTGGAATTACACAATCAAAGAATCAAAATGGCCTAAAATTAGCCATTCACAATAAGGCCCAAAAACTCACTAGGTTTGTTCATCATTTTCGAATTAACCCCTTCAATTTTTCAGAATCCTACTCGACAAAATCGATAACCAGAAAGTTCATTCAATCGAGCTCAAAAGTTTTATTAATCACGAAAAATTTTGGGTTAAAGCTCACTAATCACATCACTTGAAAGCTCATCAGAAATTTAAAGGCCCACAGGAGAAATATCCATAGGAAAACACACAATTAAGATCAATTGTACTCACCCCAAGAAAGACAATATAGTTCAAATAGTCACACATTCAATCCCCAAGAAAACACTACAATTCAAAACACAATATAACACACCCCCACACTTAAAGCAAACATTGTCCTCAATGCTACACACATCTAGAAAAAAAAAAAACACAAAGCTATAACATAAACACGCGAAATTGAAATGAAAAACAACAATCAGAAATCATGAATCATTAACCAACAGTACTGTTTAAACTAAATCCAAAATGTATAAAATATAGTAAAATGTACAACACAATCGAAATTATGGGGATCAATGGGGAAATGAGGGAAGATCTACTGCATGCGCTGGAGAATGTCATCCATCTTGCTGTGAAGGGAGGCCATACTCTAGGTGTTAAACTCCTCCTAAACGCGAAATCTATCATCAATGCTCTGGATGCATGAAGCATGATCTATCTGTAGGGCATCGACATGTGCTATGACATCATCTAGAGTAGTGGGTACTGCCCTAGAAGAAGACGAACCAGCCTCACCATCAAAACAAGAAGCAGACTCCGGAGGTGCAGGCTCATCATCATCATCGCGGTGCTCTGACTGTCGGTATCTCTTCGGAATGGCCTGATTACTGGCTCCCACCAAAAATAATGCTCCATTCCGATTCTCACATAGGCCCATGTGAATCAGAGTGGAGCCATCAATAGCAGAGGAACCCGAAACAGGACTCTCATCAAGAATATCAGAGTCTAAACCAAAGAATGCAGCAATAATGGTGACAAATCCCCCCACTAAAATACGGCCAACTAAAGTGGTCCCTAAGTGTTTAAACAAATTGCACAACTAGTATGACCCATTGACAGGCTCCCCATTAATCATACAACGCAAGAAGAATAATTCATGTTGATTAATCGTTCCCTGGCTCTCACCCCTAGCACAAATAGTATTAGCCAAACACTTTTGAATGTACCTATGGGCGGGAGACCTAAGTTTGGAAGCCTTTGAAACTCTAGGATCATATCGGCCAGAACCAGCAACAGTCAGTTCAGTCCAGATCCTATCAGGATTAAATCTAGTAGGCAGCTGATTGTGGCCTATGGGAAAGCTAAAAATGACACTAAATTGGTGAATGTCTAATTGGTGGCGAATGTCAAATAGTTCAAAAGTAATCTCACCAGGCTATTTATTTTGATCACTAAGTGGATACAGCTTACGGTCAAAAGTAGAGATGAATTCTCTAGTTAAGGTGGCGTAAGTTGGTGCACGTAAATTAGCAAACGTGCCCCAACCTATGCCATTTAACAAAGCAAACACCTCATCATAAAGTCCTATTTGCCGAAGCGTATCTTCATCTAAAAATTTAGTACAGACAATATCCTTGGTCAAGACAGGGTGAATATTTACCTCAGGAGGAGATGGTTCACGTGCAGGAGGTGGTGGCTGTGGTGCACGTGGAGCAGAAGGGCGGCGGTATGATTAACCACTAGTAGTGTGCTTCACTTTCTTCTTGGGAGGCATTTTGAAAATTTGTAGAAGATGGGTACTGTGAAGTGGTGGTGTTCACGATGGAGAAGACAAGGAGAGTGTGGGGATTTTAAAGAAATAGTGAAGAAAAGGAGTTGGTTTGGTTAAAATAGAGTGAGGAAAGAAGAAAAGGAGGAATGGGTAGTGATTTGAAGGTAGAAGATGGAAGAAAAATGGTGGTTGGGGTGGTGGCTATGGTGGTTATGGTTTGGACGGTGGGTGGTGGTTTGGTGGTGTGATTTTTGGAACAAATGGAAGAAAAATGGAAGAAAGAGGCGGGATTTGATGGATTTGAGGTTGAAATGGTGGATTTGGGTGTTGGAAGAAGAAGATTTGGAGGAGGAGAAGGTGGAGGAAGATGGGGGTTGCGTAGAAGAAGAGAGAGAGATGGGGGAAAATGGAAAAAGAGCCCTAAAATGGGCATTGTCACGTTTACACGGCCGTGTGGAGTCACGGCCTAGGCCGTGTACTATTCTGCCAGGGAATGGTTCTTGCCACACGATCACACAGCCGTGTGAGAGTACACGGCCTAGGCCGTGTACTTCTCTATTTTTTTTTATAAAACATACCTTACGATTACACGGCCATGTCATAGGACACGACCTATGTCGTGTATACCTCTGACTTGAGGAAACTTTTGCTACTCAAACATACACGGCCTGTGTAATTGTACACAGCCTCCCCTGCTTCTTTTCTACCAAAAACTCATCAAAATGCATCCCTAAATGATTTGATTCGCATTGAAATGATAGGGAAGCTCTTATGAAACATTATGAATGGTGTTGTACTTTGAAAAACACTTAAGAAATCAATCCTAAAGCATGGTTTAGGGTCTTTCAAAGTCAGATTCCCAAGACTAAAACTCATAATCGTGCTTGAGGGGATTCCAAAAACCTACGAAGTTCATAAGACACAAATTCATAAGAATGCATCTGATAATCACACATT
Source organism: Ormosia semicastrata (assembly GCA_029884595.1). Lineage (NCBI taxonomy): Eukaryota > Viridiplantae > Streptophyta > Magnoliopsida > Fabales > Fabaceae > Ormosia > Ormosia semicastrata. The sequence continues at coordinate 31,547,416 of JAQQTO010000059.1, read as the reverse complement.
TGATACATTAATAAACTCTTATTTTCAGTCATTTACACTCTCCATAAACTTAATTGATTAATTTTGGTTATGTTTTGTAAGTTTGGACTTAAATTAGACTTAATTGAATTTTTAAGCATGATTTACGTCTTACACTATTTCTGTATTTGGACCATATCTTAGGCTGTAGGTGGTCGTTGATAACAATATATTTTATACATTTTATAATCCTTTCATTAGGCTTCTTAAGGTTCAATTAGGCTTAATTATGTTGTTTTTGTCACATTTTATGATATTGAGTTTAATTGGATCATTGAAGGAATTATTGCATGAATTAGCCTTAATTTATCTCTTTGATAGTGTTTAGTAAGCTGACTATAACTTGAGTTGTAAATATCTGGCTGATGTGATTCTAGTCTTGTAGGAAATTTAAAACAATTCCCTACAACTTTCATGAAGACCTCAAAGGCCTAATCACACGATTGGATAACTCAAATTGGAGTTGAAGTAAGAACTAGGGTGCTGATCCTGACAGCTTGACCTCTGTATACTGTTCATAACATAGCTTGATCGATAGGATGTCAAATGGGCTGAAATTTTTGTGGTTGATATTAAGACCCAAATATACAACTTTTATGTTGAATACTTTTTCAGAATTTAAGGTCTAATGGGTCATATTGGGCTTGGAAGTCAGAACAGAGGAGCTGTCACTAAGCTAGAGCAGTATATAGTAACCAGACCATATCTTGAGTTGTAGAAATGATTTTTGACCCAAACTAACGGCATTTGAAAGCTAAGGTCCAGGCCTAAAACTTTCATGAAGACCACATTTCTCAAAATGATGAATGTAATGACTTCAGAGCTAAATGATTTTGGAGATAAAGAATCTCCATAATTTTTCACTCATCAAAAGTCATTTAGCATTTTCCACTCATCCACTCACCCATAACTCAGCCCCCTTGTTATTTTGTATCTTTAATCCTCTATAAAAGGCACCATTGGCAGATCATTTAGGGGTCTTGGTCCTAGAGGCCAAGATCAAGCTATTATGTTGTTGTAGTTTTCCTTTGTTCTGAATTGAAGTTATGTTCTTCTTCTTCTTCTTCTTCTTCTTCTCTCTTTCTTTCTTTTTGTCTACGAATAACTAAGTTTCATTTTACTTGAGTGAAATGGTGAAGCTTTTAGTAATAAAGTAAGGTTAAATTTATTCTTTTCTTGTGCTTAAATGATTTATTTTTCAAGCAGTCATTATACGTATTATATTTTGTTTCCAATCAATTTAGAAACCCTCCTTGTAAAGTGGAGTTCTTGATTTGTTGTAGACAAGAGATTGACACAATGAATGCTTGAACCCATTTACAAGTGTTGGTGTTAGAAACTCTCCTTGTAAAGTGGAGATCTTGATTTGTTATAGACAATATTTTGACACAGTGAATGCTTAATCCCATTTATGAGTGGTGGTATTAATAGATGATTAAAGGAGGCATAATATAATTACGTATATAATTTTTAATGAACTTTGAACGATGTATCTTCCGATTGGAACCTTTGTTATGTGTGGATTCTAATTGAATTATAAAAAAAATTAATCTTGTTCTTATTTTATTTGCAAAGAGTGGATCTCCTAATCTAAGTAAATCTTTTTTATTTGTTGTGACAAAATATTTACTTTACTTTAATTAATTTTTCTTCATCAAGTCTCTGTGATTCGACCTCGGACTCACCGAGAATTTATTACTTGAGATAACCTGCACTTGGGTTCGCAATGCAACAATTAATCCTGCATCAAGTTTTTGGACTTGGTCAAGAAAAGTGCGCATCAAGTTTTTGGCGTCGTTGCCGGAGACTTGATTTTAAGAATAAATTTGTTGAGGTCATTTCTATATTTTGTATATATTTTTTGTATATATATTTTTTCTCTTTTCTACTCTTTTTTTTGTACATACTAACGTACTAACTCTTTTGTACTCTCCTTTCTCCTCTGTAATCTTCAATCATTAATGAAATAATATTGACTCTTCTCTTCTTCCTCCTTCGCCGGCTCTGGTGGGGCTCTGCCTCTCTCCAATTTTCATGTTTTAAATTTACTTTTTGTACTTTATTTTTTGTATTTTATTTTTTACAATTTTATTTTTTGTATTTATCTTCTCATTTATTTCTTTTTTGTTGTTTATTTTCTGTCATTTATTTTTTTATTTATTTTATTTTATTTTTGTTTACTAACTTAAACTTAATTACTAACTATCTAACTATCTAACATTTTAAGTTATCTGCTTACTAACTTATTTAGTGGTTGGTTTATATCATATCATTGTTAATATTTATTTGGTAGCTGGTTTATACCACATCGTTGTTAATATTTAATGGCAGGTTTACCGCCTACTTGTTAATATTATTATTATTTTTATCATGACCGATTTATACCGCCTACTTGTTAATTTTTTTTTACCATGAGAGGTTTACCGCCTACTTGTTAATATTTTTTTTTATGGAAGGTTAAGTTCTGTATATATTTTTATTTTATTCTTCCTATTTCTTCTTCTCTTTTGTCATGTGTAGTTAAATTTGTGTGTTTCTAGGGTGAAGACGTAACTTAATTTAATCGACATGTATTAAGATTGAAATTTTAATCAAATTCTTTTTTATTCAATTTGAGTACTTATTATGATTCTTAATGCTTTTATGAATTGGCCACTCATAAATTGATCTAGTGAGGTGTATGTAGAATAAGAAGGTTTGCATATGACTTAGACCATAAATAATAAGTGTCATGATTTATAATCATCTAGGAATGAAGATTATAAGTTGTGTGGAGAATTATGGTATTTTCCATGAGAATCCATAGAGTAAAGGTCATGCATTTAAGAGTTAAGGTTTAGACCAAGGAATTGAGTTTTAATTAATTACTGGATTCTCCCCATCAATTGAATGATTAGAAATTAATTAAAATGAATGTCTCAAAGCTACTCTATTGTCTATGATAGATTATTGAATCAAGTGAAGTCAAATCCCTAGTGTTTTAATTTCTTGTGTTTACATCCTTAATGTGTTTTACAGTATTGGGAATCTGACTCAAAAAGATCCTGTTTGTCAATTTATAAGAAAATTAGACGGGAAGCTTATCATCGACTCATAGAAGGCGTTTAAGCCGTTACTGGATGTAAAACCAGAGGAAGATGTGAGCCACAATCACAACTACATCATTAGCTCAAATAGATTGGTCAGAAGCAAGCAACCAAGGAGGTAACAAAGAACAAGAGTGTGATCTGACACTTCATCTATAACTTTCATTTACCTTTGGTTTTATTCATCGTACTTTGTCTCTGTTTAATTTTGTGCGAGCTTTCTCTTTTCAGTAATTGCAACAACAGGTAATATTTTCTATCATTTACCTATCTATATTTTAACATTGAGGACAATGTTGTGATCTGGTTGGGGGGAAGAATAGTTGTGTAGAAAAAAATAAAAAAACCAAAAAAAAAGAAAATAAAAAGATAATTAGGAAGTGTGTTTATTAATATGTTTGTCATGTTTATATGTTTGTCAGTAATTTACTAACAGCTAAACCAATTAAGAATGACAGAGTAAAGAGCAAATTTTGCTCTGGAGGTAATTTTACTCTTGAGACGCATTTCAATTGGGGTAGATAACTATTGTTGTGTGGAAGTAGCAATTTAAATTCAGAAAAAATTGTATGATTGAGTAAATTGCCTTCTTTCTTAAACATCACATGCTTGGTTATGAATGTTGAATTAGTGGACTGAGAATGATAGATATATGTCTTGTGAGATTTTGAGCCTATCGATGAATAGATTAAACATCTGTACCATTCTCTTCTTTCTTGTGTGATTTTTTTTCACTCATGGAATTGTTACTCTAGAACTTGCTTTGATTCTTTTTTTAGGCTACATTTTCACATGCATACATAAACATGAATGAGACATTTTTCTTGAAATAGCTAGTTTGACCAACTAGCCAACCTTGCATATTTTTTCTTGTATACCTCCTTTGAGCTTATTTGACCATTCCTTATTTCTAGCTCATAACGTACCTTAAAAAAATCATATTCTTACCTAACCTTAAGGAATAAAAGAGCATTGACTGTGTTATTGGTTGAGTTTTTTAATAAGTGTGGGGGTGCGTATGCAAAATGTTCCTAACAAAAAGAAAAAGAAAGAAAGAAAGAAAAAGAGCTGACCACTGCTTCAATCAAAGAATGCACCTTGTGACATATTCATACCCAGAATGAGAATGGATACATGAAAATAACAGGAAGAGAAGGAGAATGTTCAGGCCTAATAATGAATTCAACCTACTAATTTGGTATTGATCTTCAACAAAACATTAGTCAAATATTGGTCATTGTCCTTTATGAGAAGGAAGCAAACAGAGAATGAACTAAGAAACCCTTGGAAAATTTAAACTGAATGTTCTCAAATATCTTCTCCACTCTAACTGTATCATAATGCTCTTCTATTCTGTTTGGTATTTAACTTGTTATATCCATATTACCCCTCTCCTTTACCATAACCCTATTACAACATTGAATAAAGTCATCTTGATTTTTGCGTGCATGTGTTTTTGAGTAGCGAAGAAGTAGAAGATAAGCAAGCTTATGGTAGTGCAATTGTTCATGGGTTGAATAGAGTAAAATACTTACCTTTTAAACACTTGAGAGATTAAGAGTGAATTCTGTGAGGATCTATCATTCCTGATTCATTCTTCTCAACTAAAGTTTCATTACTTGTTGATTTGAGATGCGAAGAAATATTACCTTATGAATGTTTTGATCCCTTGAATCTTTGGTTGCTCTTCATTATTATTATTAGAAAATGAATCTTTTAGAGTTTTTAATTTTTCAGTCTGTGTCATTTTTTTTTGTTCCCTGATTTTTGTCTTATGTGTTTTGTCCAGGAGTGTAAAAAGTTGAGTGTGGGAGAATTTGATAATCACATATTTGATACATTAATGAGTCCTCATTTTTAGTCATTTACACTCTCCATGTACTTAATTGATTGATTTTGGCTATGTTTTGTAAGTTTGGACTCAAATTGGACTTAATTGAATTTTTCAGCATGATTTACGTCTTACACTGTTTCTGTATTTGGACCATATCTTGGGCTGTAGGTGGTCGTTGATAACGATATATTTTATACATTTTATAATCCTCTCATTGGGCTTCTTAAGGTTTAATTAGGCTTAATTATGTTGGTTTTGTCACATTCTATGATATTGAGCTTAATTGGATCATTGAAGAAATTATTGCATGAATTAGCCTTAATTTATCTCTTTGACAGTGTTCAGTAAACTGGTTATAACTTAAGTTACAAATATCTGGTTAATGTGATTCTAGTCTTACAGGAAATTTAAGACAATTCCTTAAAACTTTCATGAAGACCTCAAAGGCCTAATCACACGATTGGATAACTCAAATTAGAGTTGAAACAAGAACTAGGGTGCTGATCCTGATAGCTTGACCTGTGTATACTTTTCATAATATATCTCGAGTTATAGGATGTTAAATAGGCTGAAATTTTTATGGTTGATAGTTAAGACCCAAATATACAACTTTAATGTTGAACACGTTTCCAGAATCTGAGGTCTAATGGGTCATATTAGGCTTGGAAGTCAGAATAGAAGAGCTGTCACTGGGTCAGAGTAGTATACAGTAATCAGACCATATCTTGACTTGTAGAAATGATTTTTGACCCAAACTAACGGCATTTGAAAGCTAAGATCTAGGCCTAAAACTTTCATGAAGACTATATTTCTGAAAAATAATGAATTCAATGACTTTAGAGCTAAATGATTTCAGAGACAAAGAATCTACATAATTTTTCACTTTTCAAAAGTCATTTGGCATTTTTCACTCATCCACTCACCCATGACTCAGCCCCCTTGTCATTTTGTATCCATAATCCTCTATAAAAGGCACCATTGGCAGATCATTTGGGGGTCTTGGTCCTAGAGGCCAAGATCATACTATTATGTTGTTGTAATTTTTCTTTGTTCTAAATTGAAGTTATGTTCTTCTTCTTCTTCTTCTTCTTCTTCTTCTTCTCTCTTTCTTTCTTCTTGTCTATGAGTAACTAAGTTTCATTTTGCTTGGGTGAAAAGGTGAAGCTCTTGGTAATAAAGTAAGGTTAGATTTATTCATTTCTTGTACTTAAATGATTTATTTTTTAAGCAGTCATTATACGTATTGTATTTTGTTTCCAATTAATTTAGAAACCCTCCTTGTAAAGTGGAGTTCTTGATTTATTGTAGACAAGAGATTGACATAATGAATGCTTGAACCCATTTACAAGTGTTGGTGTTAGAAACTCTCCTTGTAAAGTGAAGATCTTGATTTGTTGTAGACAATATTTTGACACAGTGAATGCTTGATCCCATTTATGAGTGGTGATATTAATAGATGATTAAATGAGGCATAATATAATTATCTATATAATTTTTAATGAACTTTGAACAATATATCTTCATATTTGAACCTCCGTTATGTGTGGATTCTAATTGAGTTATAAAAAGAATTAATCTTGTTCTTATTTTATTTACCAAGAGTGGATATCCTAACCCAAGTAAATCTTTTTTATTTGTTGTGACAAAATATTTACTTTACCTTAATAAATTTTTCTTCATCAAGTCTCTGTGGTTCAACCTCGGACTCACCGAGAATTTATTACTTGAAATAACCTGCATTTATGTTCACAATGCAATAATTAATCCTGCATCAAGTTTTTGGACTTGGTCAAGAAAAGTGTGCATCAGCGTCTCAAGAGATTGACTCTTTACTCAGCCTATTCATCATGAAATAAAATTTAACTTCTCAGTTCAATCAAATCATCCCTAAAGAACTTGACTCATCATTCAGAAAAGTACAACAACATCACAAAAGAGGCGATTCCTACAGTTTCGCTTGATTTCTACTGTAATCAGTCCACACAATCATCCAACAATTCAATGAAAGAATTCAAGCACATATTTTTTTTAATCCAAACACTTGGCTTTCCAAAGATTCGCATGCTCACAATCAAGAAACAAATCAAAACCTATTCTAAGAAACCAATAAAACACAAGATAAAAGAGATAAAGAAATCAAATCTGGTTTTCTTGATGATGGGTTGCCTCCCATTGAGCGCTTAGTTTATTGTCCTCAGCCCGACATGATGATACTCTTATTAATCTTCATACTGTGGAAGGAGAAGGGTCATAACTTCCACCTCTGCATTATCAGGAAGTTCATGGTACGATTTGAGACGGTGGCCATTGACCTTAAATGCTTTGCCAGATGTTTCACTCATGATCTTTACTGCACTAAAAAGAAAGACATTAGTTACCACAAATGGTCCAATCTACTTTAGAATGTAATTTACCTGGAAACAATTTTAGCCTTAATTGGTATAGTAACACTTTCTGTCCTTTGTGAAATTCCTTCTTAGAGAACAAATGGTCATGGAATGCCTTAGTTTTAGTCTTATAAATCAAGGCATTCTCGAAGGCCTCATTTCTCAATTCTTCTAGTTCCTGTAATTGGAATTTCCTCTGCGTCCCAGCACCTTCCAAGTCCAGATTGACTTGCTTAATGGCCCAATAAGAGCGATGTTGTAGCTCTACGGGTAAATGACAGGGCTTTCTATACACTAACCGAAATGGTGACATGCCAATAAGAGTCTTATAGGCAGTCCTATAAGCAGTCCTATAAGCCCATAATGTATTATCAAGTCTAGTATTCCAATCCTTACGCGAGGGATTTATCGTCTTTTCCAAGATTGATTTAATTTCTCAATTGGACACTTTAATTTGCCCATTTTTCTGTGGATAATAAGGTGTGGAAATTCTGTGCATCACTCCGTATTTTCTCAAGAGAGCATCAAACGTTCTGTTACAGAAATGGGTCCCTTGATCACTGATGATAGCCCTTGGGGTCCCAAACCTGGAGAAAATATGTGATTTAACAAAATCTGTAATAGTTTTAGAATCATAAGATCGGGTGGCTTTTGCTTCCACCCATTTAGGCACATAATCAACAGATAAGAGAATGTATGAAAAACCAAAAGAAGGAGGAAATAGTCCTATGAAATCAATGTCTCACATATCAAAAACTTCCACAAAAATGATCGGAGTTTGAGGCATTTGATTTCGAAGACCAATGTTACCTGTTCTTTGATAGCGGTCATAGGACTTACAGAAATTGTAGGCATCTTTAAAGATTATGGGCCAATAGAAACTACTGTCAAGCACCTTGTTGGCCATCCTTTTAATGCTGAAATGTCCTCCACAAACATAGGTGTGACAAAAGGAGAGAATGGAGTGCGTCTCAGAATCAGGAATGCACCTCCTAATGATCTGATCTGCACAATGCTTCCAGAGGTACAGGTCATCCCAGATGTAATACTTACAGTCACTCCTTAATTTATCTCTTTCAGCATTGTTCAAACCCTTCGAAAAGTCCTTAGTAACCAGGTAGTTAACAATGTCAGCATACCAAGGGATTATGGCCTTGACAGCCATCAAATACTCATACGAAAAAGTCTCCATGATAGGTATTTCTTCCTCTTCAGTTGCCAACCTACTCAAATGATCGGCCACCAAGTTTTCACTCCTTTTCTTGTCTTTAATCTCCAAGTCAAATTTCTGGAACAATAAAATCCATCGGAGCAATCTAGGCTTTGCTTCTTTCTTTGTCAGGAGATACTTCAAAGCTGTATGATCTGAGAACATAATCACTTTAGAACCAATTAAATATGATCTAAAATTTTCCAAAGCAAAAACAACAGCTATAAATTCTTTTTCAGTTGTTGAATAGTTAAGTTGAGCATCATTTACATTTAGAGTCCTTGATGCGTAGTAAATGGCACAAGGAACTCTATCAACTCGCTGTCCTAGGACAGCTCCTATCACGAAGTCGCTGACATCACACATCAATTCAAATGGTAATTCCTAGTTAGGTGGCCTAATGATAGGCTCAACAGTCAACAATTTCTTGAGCTTAGTAAAAGCTTCCATACAATTCTCATCAAAGTTGAATTGCACATCTTTTTAAAGTAGCTTGCAAAGGGGCAATGAGATTTTAGAGAAGTCTTTGATGAATTGTCGGTAAAAACCTACATAACCAATAAAAGAATGAATTTTTCGCACACTAATGGGTGGGGGCAAAGAATGCATGAGTTCTACTTTAACCTTATCTACCTCAATTCCCCTAGCAGAAATTACATGGCCTAACACTATACTCTTTTCTATCATGAAATGACATTTTTTCCAATTCAGTACAAGGTTAGTGTCAATGCATCTTTTTAGCACTAATGTTAAATGTTCTAAACAGTTTTCAAAACCATTTCTAAAGACACTGAAATCATCCATAAAAACTTCAATGATGTTTTCAATGTAATCAGAGAATATACTCATCATGCATCTTTAGAAAGTTCCCGGTGCATTACAGAGTCCAAAGGGCATTCTCCTGTAAGCAAAGGTACCAAATGAACAAGTGAAGGTGGTTTTATCCTAGTCTTCTGGAGCAATAACAATCTGATTGTAACCTGAAAAGCCATCCATAAAACAATAATGAGAATGACTAGCTAATCTTTCTAACATTTGATCAATGAAAGGTAAAGGAAAGTGATTTTTTCTAGTCGCGGCATTCAGCTTTCTATAATCAATGCAGACACGCCACCCTATTTGTAACCTAGTGGGAATGAGCTCATTTTTAACATTTCTTACCACAGTAATTCTAGATTTCTTTGATACTACTTGGATTGGGCTTACCCACTTGCTGTCAAAAATGGGGTAGATCACCCCTACACTTAGGAGTTTCAGTATCTCCTTTTTCACAACTTCCATCATAAGAGGATTCAACCTCCTTTGGGGGTTTCTCACAGCTTTAGCACCCTCCTCCATTAGGATCCTGTGGATATAAATGGAGGGACTAATACCCTTGATGTCAGCTATTGACTAACCAATGACTATCTTATGTTCCTGCAAAACAGTCACCAATTTCTCTTCTTACTTTTGGGTGAGTGACTTTGCAATTATTACTGGAAGAGTGTCCTTCTCCCCCAAGAAGATGTATTTAAGATGATCAGGTAGTGCTTTCAGTTCCAATTCAGGTGCCTACACAACGGAAGGTTGAGGTATATCAATAGTAACAGGTAAATCAACAAAAGTTACCTCATGCTCTTCTGGAGTGGAAGAGAACTCTTGTAAGGCAGCAACAATTTCATCAATGTCCTCACTCCATGGCTCTTCTTCATCATTGCTCTTTTCCTCCTGTACATCTACACTATGAGTTAGAACTATATCAAGAGCATCAAAATGGTTAAAATCAAAAGCTACAGAAATTAAAGAATCAAAATGATCAAAAGAATCAATTAAACAAGCAGTGTACACATCACTTGGGTATCTCATAGCTTCAAAAATATTGAATCTAATTAATTTCCCATCAAATTTCATTGTTAGAGTTCCTGAGTGTACATCAATTTTTGTCCACGCAGTTTTCAAAAATGGTCTCCCTAACAAGATAGGAGCAGATTTGGGAGAATCATCCTCTTCTATGCCCAAAACATAGAAGTCTGTCGAAAATATTAATTCATTCACCTGCACTAAAACATCTTCAACCACACCTTTTGGATATGCATTAGATCTATCAGCTAATTGAATAATAACACCAGAAGGTTCCAAATGACCCAAGTATAAAGATGCATAAATAGAGTATGGCATGACATTTATAGAAGCACCTAAATCAAGCATTGCCCTTTCAAACCTTGTGTTACCTATAGTGTATGGTGTGGTGAATGTGCCAGAATCCTTACATTTGGTTAGGAGTTTCTTTTTTATTATAGCTGAAACATTTTCTCCCACTTGGACCCTTTCATTTCCTTTCAATTTCCTCTTGTTAGTGTACAATTCTTTCAGAAATTTTGCGTACCTAGGCACTTGCTTAATGGCATCTAATAAAGGGATATTAACTTCCACATTCCTAAAAGTCTCTAGGATCTCTTTTTCTGCTTCTTCTTTCTTAATCTTTGCCAACCTACTGGGAAAATAAGCTTTAGTGACATATTTAGGAGGGGTTTCAGAATTACTTACCTTAGGAGCTTTGCCCCTTTTCATTTACTTCCTTGGGTGTTTCATCTTTCTCTTGAGTGATTGGTGGAGGAGATGTAGGCTCATCCAACATCTTTTCGCTTCTCAATATGACAGCACTAGCATTTTTTCTCGGATTCACTTCTGGTTGTAAGGGTAGTATCCCTGAAGCTTGGCTTTGAAACTTATTGAATTCTGTGGACAACTGCCCTATCTAGTTCTACAAGTTATTGATTGCAGTCCTTGTTTCTTGTTTAAAACTTTGTATAGTGGCATTTATTTCTTGTTGGAACTACAAATTATTAGTAGCCATTTGTTTCACTAGCTCCTCTAGTGAAAGCTCAGGTTACTTAAGAGCTTGAACTTGCCGCTGTCTCTGAGGGAAATGTGCTTGCCTTTGCTGAAATCCTGGGGGTCCATAAGCTGGAGGTTGGTTTTGAGATTGCTTTGCATAGTTAAAATTAGGATGCTCCGTCCAACCTGAATTATATGTGTTTGAGTAGGGGTTATAATTTTTTGAAAGTCCAGAATATCCCTCTATTGCTCTTACCTCCTCATTTGTATCCTCTTGGAGAGTAGGACACATATCAGTGAGATGTCCAGATGAACAACAGATCCCACAAGCATGAGCTGGTGCTTTGCCTGTATCCATTAACCGCTGAACTATAGCAGTTAATTAAGTCATTTGCTGCTGTAGACTGGTTGTCTCTACCTCTTTCACTACTCTCACTCCAGTGTCATTTCTAGTGTAGAACTGTTGAGTGTTTGCAGCCATTCTTGAGATCAAGTTTCTAACTTCTTGCGGAGTTTTATCAACCAATGCTCCTCCACTAGCAGCATCAATTATGTTGCGATCCATCACTTGTAAGCCTTCATAAAAATACTGAATTAAAAGTTGCTCACTGATTTAATGATGAGGATAGCTGAAACATAACTTCTTAAACTCTCCCAGTAGTCATGGAGTGATTCCCTATGCTTTTGTTGGATACCGCAAATTTCTTTTCTGATTGTTGTGGCTTTTAAGGCAGGGAAGTATCTGTCCAGGAAAGCTTAAGCCATGTCCTGCCATGATTGGATGGATCCGGGTGGCAAATAGTAAAGCCACTCCTTAGCAGAATCTTTCAATGAGAATGGAAAAGCTCTCAACTTGACTTGCTCTACATGAATTCCTGCAGGCTTCATGCTAGAACATACCACATGAATTTCCTTCAAGTACTTGTTGGGGTCCTCTCCGGGTAATCCATTGAAAGATGGCAAGAGATGGATTAAGCTGGATTTCAATTCAAATGCCTCTTCATTTTCAAGAATGTCTATGCATAGAGGCTGTTGATCCAGGTCTGGAGCACCCAATGCCCTTAAAGTATTTTCTGCCATTGTCACCTCTTCAGATATTTCAAATGACTCAAATGTCTCTGAACTTGATAAATCAATGTGACGGGTAGCTTTAATGTCAGCAGGTGTGAGTTGAAAATTAGCTGGATGAAAGGGAAATTGAGGATGTGAGTTGAGTTGATCAATATAGTTCCTCAAATTCTGCAATCCCTCGTCTAACCTTTCAATGGACATCAACACTTACAAAACACTCAGAAAGCAAAAATCAAAAGAAAACTAAAAATAAAGACAAAAACAGAGTAAAAATAGGAAATAAATTAATAGTAAAATTGAAAAATTAGCTCCCCGGCAACGATGCCAAAATTCTTGGTGTGAGGCTTATTGTGATTGAAATTCAGATAAAAATTAGTTGTCAGGCCTACCAAAAAATAAAAACCTGACAACTAGTTGTAGTTAGTAAGAGTCGATCTACAGAGAACCAATTTAATCAACACTGTCAAACAATTCCTAATTTAAACTTTGATTAATAATAAACAGTAAAAATGGGGGTTTTTGGAGTTTTGATGAACAATGAACAGTTTCAAAAATAATAACAATAAACAAACTAGAATTAACAATATAAGAGAAATTGGTTAAGAGATTGAATCCACCCCTAGATTTATATGATGATGTAAACCCATATATTCTTTTATTCCAACATGCTCAGTTATGTTTTTATTCAATTGTGAGAGTGAAATCTCTGTTCTCCTTAAGTGTTGGCCAATTTAGCAACCGCTCAAATCAACTCCTAATCACTGATTAGTCATAAAGCAACCGCTCTTACAACTATCCAACAATTGCATTAAGATTTAGAAAACTAATCACACTAAGATTTAATCACACACTGGGATTAAAGTACTTAGAACATATATTTCTCTACATCTATTACCGCAACCGCACATAATAAACCAAGATCTACCACTTTTATAACTGGCAGATAGCACAAAGATAATTATACCCACATGAACATCATACATTCCGCTAAATCTACTACCGTAACTGCGCATAATAAACCCAGATCTATCACTTTGAAAGTGGAAACAAATACAAAAACCTTCATACCAACAATAGATTCAAAAATATATGAATAAAAACATAACTGTGTTGAAATAATCAAATATGCAAGATTCACAACATCAAAACTAGTGGTTTCATCACCCCCTTAACTAAGGGAGGTTTAGTTACACATAGCTAGAACAAAATCACAAGAAAAATTGAGAAAGAACAACATAAGAAATAAAGTGCAGAAGAAAAACTAAATAACAAACGAGTTTTTGAGGATTGAGGATGATGAATCTCCGATTGCTCGAACCCGAGACTCCAATCTTTGATCCAAGCCTCCCCTCTCATTTTCCTAGGGTTTCCAACTGCTTCCCAAGGTCAGAACTCCCTTCCAAAGGAGCCAAGAGTGTCAATATATAGGCCTCCAATACAAACTTCTCGTAAAAGTTTCAATAATTCAAAGTCTGACCAACTTACACGGCCATGTTGATTTACACGGCCTAGGCCGTGCATGATTCTGTTTGAGTGATCAAAATTCTGTTTCAAAAGTCAGAGAAGTACACGGCCTAGGCCGTGTACTTTTGCATGGTCGTGTACTTTTGCACGGCCTAGGCCCTGCAATTCTACGCATGTCCTGTAATTTGACTCCTTCATTTTCGACACCGAATCTTTGCAGAAACTCTTCTTTCACTGCTTCAAGGGGCAATATTGATCTTCATGAATCCTCAACTCCTTCTTCAAGTGAATACCAAGCCTTGTTTAAGGCTAATGAACTCTGTTATCCAAAGGTTTCCTGAAAAGTTTAATTCAATTATCCACTTTTAAAAACACATTTAAGCAAAATTTCACACTAATGTTCCAACTAGAGTTTGGTATCAGAAACTTAACTAAATGATAACAATTAAGCACAAATAAAGTCCAATGAATCAATTACAAGGTATTTAAGATATAGAAATAATTAACCGATCAACCTAATTAACACAATTAAACTTAATTATATATAGAATAAAATTAATCCCTAAAGTCAATTCCTAAACTCAGGCTAACAATGAAAATTTCCAAAGTGACGCTTAGGTGTCATTCTATGTGTATAAAAATTATTAAAATAGCAAACGTGTCATCAAAATGATACAAAAAAGATAGCATTTTGACTATGCATGCGTCATAGTCAACTTGATAAAAATAAAAGACAAAATATATAAACTCGTGGCTCTCTGGTTTTAATACCAACTTTATCCAATATCGTTCGGTTGAGAACTCTCGTTGCGATGATGGACAATTGTTGAGGGAAGGTGATTTGAAACACACCAAGTGGTGTGTAATGGAGGCCTATGCTTAATGATGAAATGATAGCACTATATGAAAAATACAAATGTTATATGTTTGACGTTATTGGAAGATATTCGTCGTAATTTCACAAATAAAAAAAGTTAAAAAATGAAATTGGTCCCATCTCGTGATGAAAGTCTCAATCTGTTCATAAATTCGTCCAAAACTTTTATTAATTTCGTTGTTTGCGATGGATTTTGTAGCGACTTTCGGTGAAATAAGAAAAAAGTATATATTATTTTGTATTTTGTTTTTGATAAACTATAGAGATAATGAGATTAAAAAAACTCTAAACTTCAGAATATCAATTATATTATATATCGATGTGTTGTGGATGTGAGAATCATTCTATGTTATCTGTTGCTGTTAGGGAGTTGAGTCTGACATTTAATTGGAATATGTTAATTAATTTTGAAGATATTTTGATCCAATGACTAAGGTAATGATGGGACAAGCCCAAAAGACAATCTTACACACAACAAAAACCAAAGTATTTTTTCACTGGATGAGATCAGTTATATAGATCAAATAATGTCATTGTCTCTTATAAAAAAATTAATTATTCAAAAAGGTCATTTAAATCTTAATCCTTTCTAATTTTCACTTAAAGTTTTTTTTTGTCTCTTTCTACTTCTAATAATTAAACTATTCTCCATCTAATCGATCAACTCTTCTAACTAGAGTTTCTATTAGTTTTTTCCACACATGTCTAAACCATCTTAGACGTGATTCTATCATTTTTCCCAATAAGTATGACTTCTACTTTCTCTCATTTACATTTATTCCCGATCTTTTCTTTTCTTGTATGACCATTCATCTAACATAACATTCTCATCTCTACCCTTATTTTATGCTCTTGTTGGCATTTTATTGCCCAACAAATAGTACCATAGAACATTGTTGGTCTTATGAATATACAGTAAAATTTATCTTTTAACTTGAGAGACACATTACAATCACAAATAACACTTAAAGTCTTCCTCCATTTCATCTGCCCAGCTTGGATCCTATGATTTACTTCTCTCGCTTTCTCCATCCGATTGTATGATAGATCTAAAATACCTAAACAATATAACTTGTGGTATGATGTGATATTTAATTTTCATCTCTAAGCCAATGTTATCATGTGTCTTGCTGAATTTGCATTTCATATATTTCATTTTACTTCTACTTAAACGGAAGTCATGTGATTCCAAAGCTTTCCCTCATAACTCTAGTTTACCATTTATTCTATCTCTCGACTTTTCCACTAGGATTATATTATTTGCAAAAAACATACATTGATGCACTCTTAGATATGTTAGGTAGAAACGTTCAAAACCAAAGTAAAAAGATAAAGGCTCAAGGTTAAACCTTGATGTAAACCTATGGTTATAAGGAAACCTTTTGTGGTTCCATCATGTGTTCGTACATTGATTTTAACCCTATCATACATATCCTTAATTGATGCCCCAAATATAAGCAAACACGAATTCCCTTCTTCTCTCTAGCGCCTTCTGCTAGACTTCTCTTAACATTCTATCAAAGGACCTTTTTTAGGTCAATGAAAATCATGTGTAGATCTCTCTGTTTCTCTTATACCTCTCCATCCAACCTCACAAAAAGTATATTGCTTCAATAGTTAACTTCTCAGGTATAAAACCAAATTGGTTCTATGAGATGTGAGTCTTGTCTTAATCTCAGCTCATTTATCATTTTTTTTCATAGTTTTATGATATAGGTCATGAACTTAATCCCTATATAATTAGCATAGATTTGTATATCTCGCTTAATTTCACACACACATATATATTTAATTTTTTTTGAATGGATGATGCATTATAAGAATGCTGATCTAAATATGTGAGAATGTAATGTACGGTGCTGTTTTATATGGATCAAAGAAAACAGCTAGAGAAATTACAAAGGTATTCTAATGAAGAGAATGTTTTATCTACTTATTCCTAGTTTCTAGAGATTGTTTGTCTCCTTGAGCTTAGTTCAACACAAGAGATGACATTATAAGAATAGGTATGTATTATGCCATTTTTTTTATAGAAAAGTTTAGGGGTGAAGTAAGACTCTCTCTATTTTAAAATATAGGTGAACCACAAAAACTTCAGTGAAAGTTTAATAGTAGGATTACAAATTAATGCTATAAGAAAAAGTCGACCAACCAAGCCGCATTGACTATAATGCTATTCTTTAGATGGAGAAGCGTAAAAGCATTTTCATCAGACATATCCTGAATTTGCATGTTCATATCTATATATGACCTTGAAATGCTTAGGCTATTATTCCCTCCTTCAAGTTGATCTGATTCACTATATTTTCTAGATGCATATAAATTGTGCATGACTTCTCCTTATATGTTCTTGATATGCATATTTCCTAGTCTTCCTAGTCCAAAAATTTTATAGATGTGTGTTCTTGGAATTAATCTTTGATTGATGAGTGTGTGTGTATATATACACACACACGAGATTTCAACAAGGAAAAATTTCTGAACAAGGAATGCATGAATGTGCACTATCAATGACTAAATAACATGTTGTCAAAGTGGATGAAAATAAAGTGGCACATATATTCATATATATTGCATGCACTTACCACACGTAATAAGCCAATGAAGTAAGGTATTTTGTCCCATGTAGTATAAAATCATGTGGCGACATCAATCCTTGCCACAGTAAGCAAAAGAGAGATTTTCTTTTTTGTTTTTTAAATATATATAGAATATATGAATGGTTAGAGGTGACTCCATTTCAAGATGGGCATGTTACAAGTTTAATTCAACGAGGATTTCAATTGGTACTTACAAATAATCTTACAAGAATTAAACTCAAAACTTTTACATCTTAATTTGTCGATGAGAGTCTTCTAAATATGTATAAAAATTTTACATTAGTTGATTATTTTAAAAAAAAAAAGTTATATTGGCCAAGACCTTAAAAGGCATTCACTCTAAGAAATGGTAGGGAGAAAAGAATTGTTGTTTAAATTGTCATCACCAGTTATTGGCTCAGCAGAAAAAGAAAAAAATACCACGTTTCTGCAATTTTTTCCCCTTGTAACCCACTCAGCATAAAAAGCCTAACAACTTTAACTTCTCGCATGAATAATATGTGCATATAGCTTTAAGCAAAGCACAAATGCAATTTTCTTCTCCAGGAAACATCAACATCCAGAACGTTAGTACATTATAGGGGCAGCCCAATGGGGTTTTAATTTCTCATTTAAATAAGAGTAGCCAACAGTTATTTTATTTTTTTATAGGCTATCCTCCACCAACACCAAGTCCTAGTGGAATTTGGACTTGGAACAAAAGTGTGAGGAATCCCATACATTAAAGTAGAAAACACATCACAATAGAAAAAGCAAATGAAAAGCCCTATGACAATGCGAGATAACTCCTCCACAAAGAGAAAATAGGTCAACATGCTTTTATTTTAAGTTGTGATTATATAATGTAGACAAGCAAGCACCACTAGACCACAAATTATTCTAGTTTAACAATTCTTTTGGGTTTGGATTTTTCAACCCCCAAAAAGTCTTGTATATTTTTTTATGATTACTTAAAAGGGTCGCGTGCAATGGCCACAATCCAAACTTGTCCCATCCAAAATGTGTTTTTAAATGAAAAGTAGAGGACTCGTGCTCTCTACTCACAGGTGTAAAGGAGGTCTTGTAATTGAAATTTATTTTCTTAAAAGCAAGATTATAAAGTATGCCAAGGTAGGACAAGGGGTGCCACTATTACTTGGTTTATTGGAGGCCTTATCTTATTTAGTTTTAGCCACTCAAATCAAATGGTTTGTTCACCTAATTTGTTCTTTATATAGGAAGGTCATTGTTTATGAAATCTGTCTTACCTAAGAATGATCTAGGTGACTAAGATTCTGAGTACTTGGCTTAATAATAGTGGATGGGCTATTGAGAAATTACACCCCCGTGTTCATGGAATTATATACCCATGAACCAAGGCAGCGGAAAAATTAGGAAAACAGATTTTCAAACTAGTGACACTATTAGCTTCCTCTCAATGTACATTCAATATTGTAATAAGCAAATTAGTTATCAACCTTTTTTTTTTTTCAAAAGGTGACTGTCTCAGAAGGTTAAATAAACACATTATGTCTAGCACGGAGAAAGCATAAAGATGGTTCGTTCTCTAACATATTTCATGCTGGTTTAGATTAGAATCAATCTTTTAGAAAATATTTTAAAATAATTGATAGCAAAAGAATTGAGTGCAAAAAGTGTTGTAAATATAATAGAAAATAATATGATAGATGGATAGTTAAAATTAAAATAGTATAAATAAATAACTTGTTGAGTTTTAAGTTTTGATGATGCATTTAAGTCCTTTTGAGCATGTGAGTCTTTTATATGATTTGATTTACTTCTCTATTTATTTGTTAATATATATTTGATTATGAGTAAAAACTTTCCATTTAAAGAACAAATATTTCTTTTCAATATGTATAATGATTTGATTGGTCTTTATTAGGATTAAATGGTGTTACATACTCATCTCCAACATTCAAGCACGTTTTTAGGAGAGCTCTTTGGTTCCAACGGCTAAAAGATTGCAAAATGCTAGTTATACTCAAACCAAAGAAAAATAGCAACTAAAACAGCACGTACTGGGTAAACTAATAACTATTGGGAGCTAAAACAGCAACTACTTAAAAACGTACGAGCTGTATATCCCATGAGTTTTAAAGTCTCTTAGCTGATTTTTTGTAACCTCCAACGGCTAGCAAATGTTAAGGGAAGCCCTCCACTATATATAGAAGGCTTTGGAAAGGATCAAATATATACTTGCTCAAAGAAAAAGAGGTCCAACTGTGTTTCTGTGTATTTCTCTGTTTCTTTACTTTTTGATTGTTCTAAAAATTGCTTATCCACTCTTGAGAGAGTCTCGAAATCCATTGTAACTCATTGATAAGAGCAAATCATTTCTTGTTGATAAGATCCTTATTTTAGAGAGAAGGAAGAGAGTGTGGGTAGCTTTCCTTCAATCTAAGTACTCTATTTTGAGTTAAGGTAGAGGGAGATTTGGTGGTATCCTTGAGTGTTAGAAAACATTGTAACTCTATTTTGGAGCTAAGGTAGAGGAAGGTTTGTCGTAGTCCTTGTAAAAGAAAATTTGACAAGTGAAGAAATACTCGGGTAATTGCTTAAGGACTGGACGTAAGTCACACATTGTGGCTGAACCAGTATAAATTTGTTTGTGCACCCTTCTCAATTTTTTCCTCTTTATCTTCAGTTTTTAATTGTATTTCTATTACAATTGTTTTTTAATCTTTTCATTTTTCTGTTATTGAATCTCATAGAACCAATTCACCCCCCTCTTGGTTCTATCAATTGGTACCAGAGCTTAACTCTCTAGAAGGCTTAACCGCTTGGGAAGTCGATCCTTGCAGGTTCAATGGCAGGAAAATTAATGAACTCAAATGTCATTAAAGGACAATCCATCTCAAGGCAGCCATACTTTGATGGGTCAAATTACACTTATTGGAAGGAGCGCATGGAAATATTCATTCAGTCTGTTGACTACAAGCTATAGCTTGTGATCAAGAATGGACCATCCATTCCAAAGAAAGAGTTAGATGGCAAAGAGGTGGAGAAGACCAAAGAGGAATTTGATGATGATGACATGAAGAAGATGGAACAAAATGCAAAAGCCAAAAATATCTTCTACTGTGTTTTGAATCTAGACGATTTTAGAATAATCTCAAGGTGCAAAATGGCTTAACAAATGTGGGATAAGTTACAGGTGACACACGAAAGAACAAGCCAAGTAAAAGAAGCAAAGATTGACATGCTTGTTCATGAGTACGAATTATTCAACATGAAGGACAAAGAAAAGATTGATGAGATGTTCAAAAGGTTCTCAAACATAGTCAACACCCTTAATGCTCTTGGAAAGGTCTACATAGATAGAGAATTAGTAAGGAAGATACTAAGAAGCCTCACCAAAGAATGACAATCAAAGGTAACTACAATTTAAGAAGGACGAGGCCTTAACACTATCTCCTATGATGAATTAAGAGATAACCTCATAACTTATGAGTCAACTTTTCTAAATAAAATGCATGATGAAAATAGGAAAAAGAAGGGGGTTGCTTTGAAAGCCATTTCAAGCTCCGATCAAAAGGAAGAATATAAAGATGAAGGACAAATGAAAGAAGATGAAGAAATTGCTTTCATCACAAGAAGGCTATACTCTCTTCACAAGAAAAAGTTTGAAGCAAAAAGAAAACAATAATTCAAAAAGGATCCATTAAATGAAAAATTCAACAAAGATCAAGTAACGTGCTATGGGTGTAAGAAAACTGGTCATTACAAATTCAAGTGTCCCCACATCAAGAAGAAATTTCTAAAGAAGTCTAACAGGAAGAAAGGTATGGTGGCAAACTTCACTTGGAGTGATAGTGATGATTCATCATCGGAAAACGAACCTAAAGATGTAGGAGAAGCTGCCAACATGTGTTTTATGGCTAGAAGTCATGATGAGGTAAATGATCAAGACTCTACTTACTCTTGTCATGATGAAATAAATAATGAAGTCTCTACTTGTTCATATGATGAACTAAATGAAATGCTTGAGCAAGCTTTTGAGGATTCTCAAAAATTGTCTTCTAAATATTTTTCCTTAAAATCAAAATATGATAATACTTTAGTAGAAATAGATAATTTGAGAAAAGAAGTGGAGCTTTTGAAAATAGAAAATATTTCAAATAAACAAAAATTAATTGATAAAAATGCTTTATTGAATAAAATGGTCGATGAGGTTACCAAAGATCTTGCCAACTTTGTAAGAGGAAAGGAAAATTTGGATATTCTCTTGAGAAAACAAAAATGCTGTTTTGATAAAGGCGGAATATGATTTAACCAATGCAAAAGTGAAAAATATTAGAAGAATTTTTTTGTGAAAGAAAGTGCCTCTACATCTCCTTATGTAACTTGCAATTTTTGTGGAAAAAAGGGTCCATCTCTCTTACATGTGCTATTAAGAAAATTGGTTCTAACAAGATGTGGATCCCTAAGGTTACTAGGGATGTTTCTTCAAGCTCTAACTCCCAAGGACCCAAGAAAATTTGGGTATCTAAGGCAAGGTGAATTTTTTTTGTAGTTGTGCTTGAAAACAAACTCTAAAGACCTATGGTTTCTTGATAGCGAGTGCTCTAGGCACATGACTGGAGACTGTAGCAAGTTGTCCTCCCTCAAACATAAAGAAGGAGGAGACATCACTTTTGGAGACAACAGCAAAGGAAAAATAGTTGGTATTTGTAAAATTCCTATTAACTCTACCTCTTGCATTGATGATGTTCTCTTAGTTGAAGGTCTCATACATAATCTTCTTAGTATTAGCCAATTGTGTGACGAAGGACATAAAATAGTTTTTAATTCATCTCATTGCATTATTCATGGCATCAATAATGACAAAGTTTTATGTTGGCCATAGATATGAAAATCTCTATATTGTGTGCTTGGAGGACATTAAATCCAATAATATAAAGTACTGCTTTGTTTCAAAAGATGATCAAGATTGGTTATGACATAGGAGATTAAGACATGCAAGCATGCATCTTATCTCTAAACTTTCAAAAAAGGATTTAGTAGTTGGCTTACACAAAAATGAGTTTTGAAAAAGATCACTTTTGTGAAGCTTGTCAACAAGGAAAACAAACTAGATCATCTTTCAAACCTATAAAGGAAGCTCTAACTTCAATGCCTTTGCAACTTCTTCATATGGATTTATTTGGTCCCACCAAGACCGCAAGTCTAGATGATAAAAAATATGTCTTTGTTATTGTTGATGACTTTTCTAGGTTTACTTGGGTGCTCTTCTTATCTCATAAGGATGAAACTTTTAAGGTTTTTAAAGGTTTTTTCAAAATCATTCAAAATGAAAAAGGAATTGTCATTTCTACATGGAAAAGAATTTGAAAATAAATCTTTTGAAAATTTTTGTAATGAAAATGAAATTAAACATAACTTTTCTTGCCCAAGAATACCACAACAAAATGGCGTTGTTGAAAGAAAAAATAGAACTTTACAAAAAATGGCAAGAACCATGATTTGTGAAAATGATTTTCCAAATTATTTTTGGGCCAAAGCCGTGAACACTTCTTGCTATATTTTGAATAGATGCTTAATAAAACCTTTCTTAAACAAGACTCCCTATGAGCTTTGGAAGGGTAGGAAACCTAATATTAGGCATTTTCATGTGTTTGGTTGTAAATGTTACATTCTCAACACAAAGGATCACCTTGGTAAGTTCGACAATAAGTCCGACAAAAGTATTTTTCTTGGCTATTCTACTTCAAGTAAGACATATAGAGTTTATTATAAAAGAAGCATGATAGTTGAAGAATTTATGAATGTTGTATTTGATGAATCTAACAACTCCTCTTTGAGTAAGCTTGTTGAAAGGAAAGATGATGAAGATGGTGATGGGCTATTCAACAAGGAAAATGAAGAACTCAGAAGGAAGTAGAAGGAAGAAAAGTATCATTAAAGCAAATTCCACAGGTTGAAATTCAAGAACAGCTACCAAAGACGCTAACCCAAAATTACCAAGGGAATTGAGACACTTATCAAACTATCCTATAGATTTCATCATTGGAGATCCCTCAAGTGGAATGAGAACAAGATCTTCCTTTAAAAACATGAACAACCTAGCTCTCTTGTCACAAATTGAGCCAAAGAACATAGAAGAAGCCTTGAAAGATGAGGGTTGGATTATGGCCATGCAAGATGAGTTCAACCAATTTGAAAGGAGTAAGGTTTGGACCCTTGTTCCTCCACCAAAGAACCACACCATCATTGGCACCAAATGGGTGTTTCGTAATAAGCTAGATGAAGAAGGTAATGTGGTAAGAAACAAGGCTAAGTTGGTTGCTCAAGGGTACAACCAACAAGAATGTATAGATTTTGATGAGACTTATACACCCGTAGCTAGATTAGAATCTATTAGAATGCTTCTTGTATATGCATGTTTTAAAAATTTCTAGCTTTACCTTAATTCTGTTCCAAAACAAGGATGCCAAGATGCAGTTCAAAAAGGTTTTTGAAAAGTGGGATTTGTTCTTGCGAAGAACTGTGAACCTAGAGTACTTTGACACTGAAAAAATTCAAGCTTTTGAAAGATTGAAAGATATGAGGTGAACTTCATTTCTAAAATTAAACAAACAAGTATATCATAGGCTTGTTAAAATTTTCTGTAGCAACATGTCCATTGTTGCATCTGGCCATGAATTAAAGTCTTTTATTCTTGGAACTAAAATCTCTTTATCTGCCTAAAGAATTAATGAGGTTTTGGGTTGTGACGCTTCCGGTACAGAATCACTCTTCTTCTCTAACTCAACCCCTAAGTATGCTGGTTTTGTATATAACGTTGAACTTAGAAACTTTATTGGCTACAGTCCTACTTTGGAGCTCGATGCTCGGGATCTCAAAACTGTTGAGTTTAGAATCTTCTTCCACTTTTTTACTCAGGTTGTTTTGCCTAGGCATGGTAGTCAAAATTCTCTCACTTTGTTCTCTACATTCTTTATTTGGTGTGCCATGAATGGTAAAAGGCTAAATTTGGGTTACATAATCTTTAATGGCATGAAAAGATTGCTTAGGAAATCTAAGGGCCATCTCCCTTATGGTATGGTTGTGACCAAGATCCTCCATTATTTTCATATTGAGTTCCTTCAAATGAAGCCCTTCAAGAAACCCACTCTCGGAGCAACTATAATGCTGAATGGATGAAATACATGAAATTTAAGAAGTTGGCTAATGGTCGTTGGGTCTGATCTAGGTCTCCAGAAGAAGAAAAAGAACTTAATGCTGAATTTGTAGAGCCTCTTCAACAGCTTCCTCTTGTAGATACCACCGCTACTCCAGATAATAGATCTACACCGAGGGACTTTAGAGACTCACGTGATAATTCTGCGTTTAATGATGACCAACACTGTAGTCCTGATACCGAGTTTGTTGCGCCTCATGCTGCCTTGTCTCACAAACTTGCAATCTTAGAACATCAACTTGCTTCTGCTCAAAAGGATATCAGGATTCTCTTGGCAAATTAGCTGTTGATGCAAGCAAACCAAGCACAGATGCAAGCAAACCAAGTCCATATACAGGGGCTTTTAGAAAATTTGCTTCACAAACTTGCATGATGTCTTCTTTTTGTTGTTGTATTTTTTTTGTTTTGTTTTCCTTTGTAACCTTCCAAATCTGGACATGGTGTTAGTTACCTTGGCATATTATCCTAACTATAGCATTCTTTTTTGGTTACTGGACTCTTCTTTCTTCTTTATTACATATTTCTTGTATGCTCTTTCTATATATCTATATATATTGGACTGGTTGTGTTGTACTCTTCATCTTTTTGAAACTGAAGGGGGAGAAAGAAAAGGACAAATATTTTGTCAAAGTCACGCATGAGTTTAGGGGGAGCGAGCTGATTTTCAAGGCGTCATGAATTAAGAGGGAGTTTTCTTTATCACTTATGCTTTTAAATTTTCTTAGTTGCTGCCAACTCTGATAAAATAGATACTTGTTATCATGCTCAAATTCATTTCTTGTTTCATCATTAAAAAGGGGGAGAATGTTGAGTTTTAAGTTTTGATGATGCATTTAAGTCCTTTTGAGCATGTGAGTCTTTTATATAATTTGATTTACTCCTCTATTTATTTGTTGATATATGTTTGATTATGAGTAAAAACTTCCCATTTAAAGAGCAAATATCTTTTTTCAAATATGTATAATGATTTGATTGGTCTTTATTAGGATTAAATGGTGTTACATATTCATCTCCAACAGCTAAGCACGTTTTTAAGAGAGCTCTTTGGCTCCAACGACTAAAAGATTATAAAATGCTAGTCATACTCAAACCAGAGAAGAATAGCAACTAAAACAGCACGTACTGGGCAAACTAACAACTATTGGGAGTTAAAATAGCAACTAATTAAAAACGTATGAGCTACATATCCCATGGGTTTTAAAGTCTCTTAGCTAATTTTTTGCAACCTCCAACGGCTGGCAAATGTTAAGGGAAGCCCTCCACTATATATAGAAGGCTTTGGAAAGGATCAAATATATACTTGCTAAAAGAAAAAGAGGTCCAACTGTGTTTCTGTGTATTTCTCTATTTCTTTACTTTCTGATTGTTTTGAAAATTGCTTATTCACTCTTGAGAGAGTCTCGAAATTCATTGTAGCTCATTGATAAGAGCAAACCATTTCTTGTTGATAAGATCCTTGTTTTAGAGAGAAGGAAGAGAGTGTGGGTAGCTTTCCTTCAATCTAAGTACTCTATTTTGAGTTAAGGTAGAGGAAAGTTTGGTGGTATCACTGAGTGTTAAAAACCATTGTAACTCTACTTAGGAGCTAAGGTAGAGGAAGGTTTATCGGAGTCCTTGTAAGAGAAAATTCGACAAGTGAAGAAATACTCAGCCAATTACTTGAGGACTAGACGTAGGTCACGCATTGTGGCTGAACCAATATAAATTTGTTTGTGCACTCTTCTCAATCTTTTCCTCTTTATTTTCAAGTTTTTAATTGTGTTTCTATTGCAATTATTTTTTAATTTTTTAATTTTTTGTTATTGAACCTCTTAGAACCAATTCACCCCCTCTTGGTTTTGTCATAACTTATTAGAGATATTGCATGAGACGTGCAAATGCATTGGGCTTAAGAGTATTTTGTCACCACAAGTAGATTACTTAGTGCGGATGATCTCATATAGCAAATACTCCCCATGATACAACAATTACTTCTTGCTAGCTCTGCACGAAATAACAAGGACACAATAACAACTCGTAGGATTGCTCATGAGAACAAAATCAAGAATAAAATAAATATTAAGTAAACTATTGAAGACTTTGTTCTAAGATATTAGTTTTATTAGAAAAAAACTGAAAGAACCACATGAGATGCATAATAAATCAAAGCATATATACATAGATTGTGTGTGTGTCTATATGAAATACCAGGTTGTGATATTTATAGAGGAGGTAAAATATGATTGTTTGTTACTAGCTTGCAAAACGATTGGATAAAGATATCCTTAAAGTGCTGAAAGATAGCAACTCTCACACTGGAACGTGCAAGAAAAATTGAAGGAACAACCATTTTGTCCAACGTGAAAAACCAGTTATAGAATTTTAAGGAAACGAACACATCCAACGTAATGTAACAGCACAAAAGGAATGAAGTAAAGTTTGGGAAATGGTAAAATAGTTTTGATAGGGATAAGGATGAAATGAAAATTGTTATTAACTTTGAAATATAATTATATTATAATATAACTAATAATAAAAAATACAACAATCCCTCACATATTTCAAAGTCAAGAAAAGAAGTTCTCATAAGCTTAAGAATTCAATGCATAAGCACTAGTGTCTTTTAGACTATGAATTAGCACATAGAGTAAATAAAATATGACTCACAGGAATGCCAGTGAGATTAGTACCTCAATAAACATCATTCCACTTGTGAATCAGTAATCTTATCACTTACACTGACTTTTCATCCAAAGTTGTTCAACGCAATTTTGCGCGAATAGGCTATGCGCATGTCTAGTAGTTCATGAGTGCTTTAGAGATTATGTCACAATCTCATAGGAGCGGCCCCACTCCACACACATATAAGTGATTTCATCAAGTGTATACTACATTTAATACACCACTCATAAGAGATATGAAATTCATTAATTAAAAGTTTTCAGCTTATCCTCTCATTCAATGTAGTCTAGCACTTCTCACATCAACCACTAAAAACTCGGAATTTTTGTGGTGTGTTATTTGAATAACAATTCAATAGTACTCATTGGAAAGATCTTTGAGTCTATTATGGGTCTTACGTTCAAGTGAAACACATATTTCTACCCTATTTTATAGAGATTTGTGAAAACATTATTAAAGCTCTCTAAGGATATCTCAAATTTTGGTCCTTTAAAAATTATATACCATTTGGTAATCTTCCTTTGGACTTAGTCTTTGACATTGGAAATAGGCATTCAATTGGACAAAAATCAATAGTACTAGCAAAAAACATAATTTAATATCTTCATATGAAAATTAATAAGTGTTTTGTTATTATCCATATGAACCTTATTCATGGGATCTCTAATCACAAAGGTTGTGTTATCATCACTATTAATTTTCAAAGTGGCTCAATTTCAATTCCTTTTGATGTTTCATTTATTAATTTCCTACCCAAAGACTTTATCAAAGGATTGGCCAAATTTCCTTTGGACTTCACATAATCAATGAATTTAATTCCATCTTTTAATATCTGCTTCACAAAATTGTTACATATACGTATATATCGCTATTTTTCATTAAACACATTGTTATTTGTTCTTGCTATTATCGCTTAGCAATCACAAACTCTGAAGACACAGATTCTTCAAGTTTCTTCCATAAAGGAATATTTACTAAGAGATTTCTTAGCCATTTATTCAGCTTCCGATCCTGTCAAGTCAAGAGCAATAAACTTGGCCTCCATAGACGATTGGGCTATACAAGTCTACTTGGATGACTTTCAAGCGACAGCACCTCTATCGAGGCCAAAAATAAATCCACTTGTGGATTTAGTCTCATTTGAATCAAAGATTTATTTAGCATCATGATCATCATGTCTCAAACTCAACACCATGGCTCTCGGCACATAGTCTCATCAATCTTAATTAATCTCATAGTATAATAGGGACATGAAATTCATTCATGCAAGCATCATCAAATACTTGGTCACGTACATCTAGATCATGGTTAAAAAAAATCATTCATAGGCATATCAAAATCATGAACATCTTGCATGGTTATCACACTCTATACATAAATAATTACGCATTTCACATAACCAAGTTAATAGTAACTCAAAGACAACAAAGGTATATGAGATACAATATAAGACATTATATGAAGCACTAAATGCACTATTTTAATTTTCAAACTTTACATAAACCATTATAAGGATTATGTGTGTATTACTTAATCAATCTACAGCATGTGCAACAAATAGAGAGAATAGCTTCCCCCACAAATACGAAGGAGGTCGAGCACTTATTAGCATAGCATTCATAATTTCTTTATGTAAGAAAATTAATGAGTCAATCAACATCATTTAAGTGACCAAAATTATATTAACACACATTCACATTTAAATAAAGCATACATATGACTTTAAATTTTCATGTAGAGGCACATTTACACTCAAATTAACATCTATTTAATGCTCATACTTATGCTATGTCTAACTACAACAAGAAAGGACTTATTCTCAAGAGTTCAAACAAAGTTTTGTACCATCAAAGCATATTAAATGGTGGTAGTTTAGTCACAATAAGTAGTAAGGAATCAATACAATTAATCCAAACTCACATAACAAATGAAAGCATCAGAAGATCGACCTTGCATACCAGGATACATTCTTATCATACATGTTCCCATTTAGCAACAAGTTCACACCAACTTTGTCAAGTTTCACAATTGAATTACAAACTAAAATTCTAATTTCTAGATTAAGGATTTAATTACCTCTTTTATTCATTTAATGTCATTATATCACAATTAGCTCATCTATAATCTACAAGAATTAGATTTCTTCTCCAACATTAGCTATATCAGCACATGAACTTGTAAAATAATTAACCAAAAGACTAAATTCCTATATTGGAACCTGCTAATCACAAAGTTTTTCCTAGATCACCAAAGTAGCGTTTTGTCCCCGAAAAACCTTCACATTTGATACATTTACTTATAAATTTGATAGTACCTTGAAGCACCCATTGAGCTTCGAGTTATGTGACCACTCCAACTCCAACATCTTATTTGATGTGTGGTAAGTAGCCCTCAAAGAGTCATCACTGTAGACTCTCTTTGAAAGTGCAAAGTCCCATGAAATCTTAGCGACGCCATAGCAGAGCTCTAACATAGTTTCCCATTTCCTCATAAAACTCTCACATTTAAAATAAGTTATATCATATCAGTAACTATCATGAAAATACTCTTAAGATTGTTGTAAATATAATAGAAAATAAGATAGATGGATAGCTAAAATTAAAATAACATAAATAAATAACTTATCAGAGATATTGGCTGAGACGTACAAATGCACCAGGTTGAAGAGTATTTCGTCACCACAAAGTAGATCACTCAGTGTAGATGGTCTCATATAACAAATACTTCACAGGATACAATAACCACTTCTTGCTAGCTCTGCACAAAATAACAAGGACGCAAGAATAACTTGTAGGATTGCTCACGGAAAAAAAATCAAGAATAGAACAAATATTATGTAAAATATTGAAGAGCCTTTTGTGTGTGTGTGTCTATCTGAAATACCAAGCTATGATATTTATAGAGGAGGTAAAATATAGTCGTTTGTTACTGGCTTGTAAAACGATTGGATAAATATATCCTCAAAGTGTTGAAAGATAGCAACTCATACACTAGAATGTGCAAGCAAAACTGAAGGAACAACCATTTTGTCCAACGTGCAAAATCGGCTATAGAATTTTAAGGAAACAAACACAACCAACGTAATGTAACAGTGCAAAAAGAATGGAGTTAAGTTTGGGAAATGGTAAAATAGTTTTGATAGGGATAAAGATGAAATGAAAACAGTTATTGACTTTGAAATATAATTATAATATAATATAACTAATAATAAAAAATACAACAAAAAGGTGGCTTAGTAGCATGAAGAAAGTAAAGACACATTCGACTCATGTAAAGTTTTCAACAATTAGAAGATATGGTAATTTTAAGAATGTAAAATCACTTTTGACACCATGCCAAAGAACTAACTATCATAAAAACTTGGATTGTTATGTGCTTTAATATTTTCATATCTTTAAGAGTTACATTATACTTGTGACCTTTTTATGTATTTTGGTAATAAAATAGTTATGTATTTTATCGTAATGTACGTATCTCTTATTTCATGTTGAAGATTTTTCAATTATCATCTCCTTATAATAGCTTAGAGGGAGGGAAAATGACGTCTGATTTAGTTTCATCAGGAACTTTGTCAGAATCCCTTTGCCTTCATTGAGTCTCAACCCAATCGTTTCTTTGAGCAACAGATGCAATTATATTCTGGGTTAATTATTATTCGTCGTAAGCCATTTGTGGGTTCACTGCAGAATGACCTACATTTTTAAATTACGACTATATGTAATGTGCTGTGACTGGGTTTATTTTACATCAATTTGGACAGAGGATTTTGGTTCATAACAGGGGAAATGTGTATGAGCTTGGTATACCTAAATTATGGGAGAGCGCAGTCAACTTACTCAAAAAATAAAAAATAAAAAGAAAGAAGAAATTATATATGATCATGTAATAGGCGGCAAGTATTTTTGTTAACAAAATTAAAACTTAGGAACAAAGAAAAAAGTTATTGAGTTCCAAGGGAATGGTTTAGTGTGAAGGAAAACTAGTGATTCATGAGAATTGTTTATTGTAAGATGTGAGATGGGTAAATTTTAATTATTAAATTTTATATGAATGACTAAAATTAGAATATAAATATATATAATTTTTTAAGTGATCGCATGATCTTTAAATAATTTTTAATTTTAATCATTCGTGTATAATTGTATGATTAAAATTTACTCATTTTATTTTTTCACAATAAAAATTTCTCCCACTATATATATATAAACTTAAACTATATTTTCTTCTAAAAACAAGCAGAATTATATGTATAGGGAGTACAAAAAGAAAATTAGAAGAATTATTAATTTGTGTTTGAACTAATTTGTTTTATTTTTCAAAAAGTTATAATTATAAAAATTTCAAACAACTTTTAATTGAAAAGCTCTTTTTTTTGTCCCCCTCAAAATAAATTAATCTAAAGATACACTGAAACCAAGACTAACAAGGATAACAGCGGGAGGTGTATTTCTGTTCT
This sequence comes from Ormosia semicastrata, assembly GCA_029884595.1. NCBI lineage: Eukaryota > Viridiplantae > Streptophyta > Magnoliopsida > Fabales > Fabaceae > Ormosia > Ormosia semicastrata. The sequence goes on along the minus strand of JAQQTO010000059.1, from coordinate 31,515,752 downwards.
TTCTTAATATATACGTGCTTTAATACCACTTGAGTCTCTAGCCCCGTTATATCAGAAAAGAAGAAAATAAAAAAAGGAAGTAATGTCAATGTGTACTGTTCTCTTTACCTTTAGACTCTTATATAATAATTATAAAATATTTAAAAACTTGATATGTGGAATAAAATGGAAGTCGGAAAGAAAGCAGCGCAGTAGTCCCTCATCATCAATTCAATATATTATATAAAATGAAGATACTTAAATTAAAATTTTATTATTTGTTATTTGATGTAATAATTTAAAAGAAATATTAACACATAAAAATTATTACATATACATTAATATAATAAACCAATCAATCAGTATAATCAATTAATAAATATAATTAATTAATCTATAATTTATAATAATTATAATTAATATAAAAAAATACATAGTTTAAAATTCTATCATACTTCATTTAAGTTAATTAGTAAATGTATTAAACTTTTGACATGTGACAAATACATTACCTAATTTTTTTACCATGTCCCATTTGATGTAACAACTTAAAATAAATATTAACACGTAAAAAATTACCAATACATATACAAAAAAGAAAAAAGAAAATAAAAAAATTACAAAGAGAAAGAAAGAATAGAAATTACAAAAAAATGAATTAAAAAAGTCAAAGAACCTAAGAAGCTAAATATAAAATGAATGATTTAAATAATGTGTTATTTTTATTTAGTCTACTTAAATTGTATAAACTAAATGTATATGTTAGAAAGTATTAATGAATTAGAATGCATTGAGTATTATTTGATAATATTGTTATAGACTATTGTAAATTTTGACATATATATAGTTTTTAATTGTCACTGTAATATCTATAAATTAAATTTTTTTTGACAGAAATTGACATTAGTGGTTTGTTTGATATGAATTTGATAACAAAAGTGAAAAATTAAGAATTTAATTTACAATATAATTTTTTATAAAAATATCATTAATAAGCTTTTATCTAGATATTTAATATTATTTAATAATAATTATAAAATAAGATAAATTTTTTGCATAAAGATTTAGTCTTGTATACTTTAAAATAGAGGTGAAAAGTTAATAGAAGAATTTTAATATAATTTCAATTGTATTTCATCTATGAAATCTTTTTATCTGACGATACACTAAAATAACTATAAATAATAATAAAATTTTTATATTATGGATTATTTTGGTATAATCTTAAGAAAGGAGTTCTAATTATACTACTTATAAATATTGATTAAATAGTAGAATTATATAATGAGATAAATTAATTGTAGATAATCGGAGACTAATGTAATATGAGTAAAAAAAGTAACATTGAACCATGTTAATGACAAGATTTATATTCTTAAATTGGATTTAATATTGTCAAATCTTAAAAACTATAATAAAACTTTCATATAAAATATGAATCAATATCTTAATAAAGAGAATTTATAACAATAAAAACTCAAATAAGTAAAAAGAAAATAAGGATTGATATACCTTAACAGTATAGACTATAATCCAAATGAGTAATCTAAAAATATAATAAATGATATAAAAAATATAAAAAAATTATAGAATTCAAAATTAAAATTAGTTAAAATTATATAAACAAATTATTTATTTTAAATTTTTCTCTAATTATCCCGTGCGTTACACAGATACAAAGTATCAATTTTAACAATTTTAACGCACTACCTTCATTGAGGTCAACTTCCAACATTCCTTGCCCCTAATATTCGTAAAATTTCTGTATTATGATTGTAGTAATCTTAGCAGTTTAAATTTGATCTAAATTTGTACCATACAAAAAAAAAACGATATGAAATTTATTATATACGATCTTAAACTTAATTTAATAACATATATGATTATATATTGGGGTAATTTATACAATTACCTCTCTTAAGGTTAGCACTTACACCAATCGATATTTTCTTGATTAAAAAATTATGTTTACCTACCTTAATTAGTTATTTACAGGGAAAAATGGTGTAAGAATTCAACATAAAGTAGGGGTATATATAATTTTTTACAAAGAATGGTGTCGGTTATAAAAACAATACATAAAATAAAAAGAAATATGGGTGTAAATTTTCAAATAAAGAGTATTGATGTAATAATCGCTAGCTAATATAAGAAAAGGTGAGTGTAATTACCACATAATTATATAATGTCATATGTTATGGTTTTAGTGGACTGATCTAGTACTTTCATAGTGGATAATTTCTCCTAATATAATTTCTTGTTATATCTCGTATACGTAATTGTAAAATACTATTCTTGAATAATAGCAAGAATTATATACACAGACTTTGCTTTCAAAATAACTTTCAACAGATTATGGTTTCAAACAATCCCATATATACAAATTTCACATTCACGTGTCATCTGAATGTTTATCAGTAATCATCGGTTCAAACAACAATTCTCAACTTGATATTATCAAAATGGTATATATGATGCTAATTTTCAATCCAATAGATGAATTTGTGCCAAACACATCTTCCACAAGGAATTTTGCAACACTTTCGTCCCTTTCATGCAATTAGTAGCTTTCTTCCCTTTGGCTCGAGCAAATTAAATTTCTTAAGTTACACGTTAAAGATAGCAATACTAAAGAATTCAACTATCCCTCTTATGGTTATCAATTGTTTTCTAATTGATCAGAACTAACAAAAGGATATCAATGTTAAAATAAAGCCACCTAACCTATCAACTTAGTTTTTGTGGTCCCCTATCCAACCTTTCTATCTTTCAAAAGATACTACTATTAAAGTATACGTATTATTTCGTTATTATGGCTCACTTTCGATGTTAGTAAATTAATTTCGTTGTAAAGTGAACGGATTATGTGGCTCTGGAACATCTGTTTGTAGTGGCGGCTAGTGCAGGAACCAAAAGGTTACTTTCTGGTCGAGTTAATGGTCTTCACAGATAAGGAAAACATTTGAATTTATATATTTTTTAAAGGGAGCAAATAAAATTGTAACTTCTACCAGCCTACCACAGTGCTCTGATCTTACGTACTTATATCATATGGATGTGGGGTGGTAGGTTAACAGGAATAAAATGCTTCATGGATTAAGATGCTTTATATTGTTAAACTCATATGTCATGCACATGCGCACGCTTTTTACCTATCTGACTTAGTTATTAATATGCTTATGATAGTGGAGCAAGAAATTTTATTTTGCAGTCAAGGACCAATAAATTTCAAATAAACAAGGTCTTTTAAATCATTTTTACGATTAAATATATATAAAATTTTATCTATTTAAGAATTTTAAAACTCCAATATTTCCAAAGGGTTGGGAACATGGCCTCGCCAAAACTCTTCCTTTTTTTTTTTTAAAAGAAAACTTTAAGGTCCATAGTAGCTAACTCATATTCTAGGATTAGGGTAGATTTTTAAGTTCAACGAGTGTTTATAAAAGTATTTATATATAACTCATCAATAACATATCTTAGCAGGAATTGAATCCTGACCACTTAATTGACGTGGTTCACTCTTATCAGTTGTACTAATCATTGTTGAAACTCTTTGTTTTGAAACTACAATATGTACTTCGTACAAGAAAGTTATATGGTTTAAGGTGTTGAAAGGATGAAAACTGAATCCTATAAAAATAAAGGTTTTTTTAGTAGGTACTTTAATGACATTTATTAAGGAATTAAAAATTAGAAGTATTAGAAAAAAGTACAATTTTTAAGTTTTTAATATATTAAATACTGTAATTTTTATTTGATATTTTTTACTTTTAATTTCTTAACAAGTATCATTTTGGCATTTGTTAGAAAAACTTTAAAAATAATAGAGATTATGTACTTAAATTAAAACTGAATCTAGGTATTCAATTTGGTTACATGTTTTTAGAAAGTGTTGCACTCACACGGGCGTGCTTTGCGCTCGACCATGTCTCATCAATACTTGTGACACAGGATTGTAGATGTTAGCTTTGTTCCTATTGTTTTGCGATATTTTTAGGCTAACTTCCCCAACAAGCTAGCTGTTGAAGGGAGAGGGAGTGCAAGAGGTGGTACTCAACCAAACTACTATTATTAACTTATAAGCATAGTGAAGGTCGTAGTTACTAGTTTATAGGCAGAACCATATAAACTCCTTGTAGAAGAGTTTATTTTGGATCACATTTGCTATTGGAATAGTCTTTTGCTTCCCTATTATGTCAGATATGGAAATGAAAAGAATGGATTTGAGACAGATGGGCTTTGCTTTAAAGATGAATATTTGGTAAGAATGGGTACGAGAAAGCTTCAGATATCTTCCGTTTGCTATGCTTTTATAGGCCTGAACCATGAGACTTGAGTTAGGTTGAATTATCGAGCTTGGTTCTTGGCCTTGGTGTCTATTCAAACATGCAGTTATATAGGTCCAAAAGATGTGAAAAACTTTGCTGATGGCTTAGAGCTTATTTGTGTGATTTCAAATAGGTGTTTTGAACGAATTACTATTTTTTGGGGGAGGGGCATCTTTAGAAACAAATTTTTTAAAAATTTAATATACTAGGTTTCTTTAAAAAAAAAATTAATTGAGGGGCCATTGCCTCCTTCATTATACACTAAGCGTCACTCCTCATTCGTATGCAGAAATTTAGACATGATATTTCTTTATGCCTATTAATACATATATGTATTTATATAAATTCATATATAAAGATGTATGAAGTTGGACATGGTCTCTCTCTCTCTTTTTTTTATTTAATTGGACATGGTCTTTTCTGCATATAATTTAAATAAAGAATTCATATTTTTAATTTAAGCCACACAATCATGATAAAAAAATTAATATTTAAAAACTTTAAGTCAATAATATTTCTCTAAAATTAAATGTTTTAATATATTAATATACCTATTGACTTCATTACTTAACTATATCATACTAAAATTTATAAATTTAGTTTACAAAATATTAACTATAAAAATATAAAAAATACAAATCTCACGTGGGGGGGGGGGGGTTAAATGATTAATTACAAATACAAAAAGCCTCGAGAAACCTCTATATTTTAGCCAAGGATTCAACTTTTGAAGACCCTCTGAAAAGGAATACACGCGAGGTTAAAAGCATATAATTCATATAACTCAAAAATGTGATGGGAATGCCATTAAGGAGTAACTTTGTTATGGAGATGAATTCAACCGAAGTTGCATCTACAAAATATGATGTTTTTATATGTTAATTTTCCTATTTATTCTAACTCGATTAAGTTTATTTTCCTTATATAAAGTTTCATTCATGAACCATTTTAGTCTGTAAAGCATTGGAAAAATGATGTTTTTGCTAAATATCTCTACTAATGATAAAGATAACTCTCAAGTAGTTTCTAAAATTTAATTCCTATCGTTAAACTTCTGAAAGTTATATCCACTTAAATTTGAAGATAACTAACAAACTAATTTCTTTTTAAAAGAATAAAATCTTATTTTCTCTCTCTTATTTTTCTCTTTTGACTAGAAGTGTGAAGATGGTAACATAATAAGGAAAGGAAGAGGATAAAGTAAGACAAATTAAGGGAGCTCATGTGTAGTAGAAAAGCAGGCTGTTAAGAGCAGGTAACTCAAAGGTCTAAGTACACTAACAGCTTCATGATCTTCTTCTAACCTTAACCACCCTCTGTTAACAATTTCGAGGAAGTACAAAATTTCTTTTAATCTTGAAGAAGCTTCACAACCTCACAATATGTTCTTTGTCACAAGACACTATAGAGTTGCAGCCTTTCAGAGATAAAGCTTCATTATGAATGTTTCCATTTCCTTGCAACAAGACTCTAGAAGAGTTGCCAAATATTGTGGTCCAAGACTGTTTCTTGCTGCAATAAGGGTGCTGTAGTGTGACAGAAGACCAATGAGTTAAGAATAGTGAACTCAAAGAGTTAAAGTGTATTAATTAACAGCTCGATCATTCTCTTCTTATTTAGTGTTGACCCTTGCCAAGGGGGCTATCTATAGCCATCAATAGCGTTACGAATAGGAGTAGTTAAATAATTAGTACTTTGTCATTGTATAAATAGTAAAAAATATCATTGTAATGGAGAGTTTATGTGAATGTAAAGTGAGGAAATTTTATTTAATTCGAATTGAGAATTATGGAGTCTTATTTTTTGACTCGAAAGAGGGAGATCCTAACAAATAGCCTTGAAGGTATACTTCATGAGAAGTTTCTTCTAACCATGGAAAAAAGTAGTGCTAAAGTTGTAACATGCATAAGATAAGTTCTCTATATTCATTCCACTGGCTCCAGTTTCTTTCTAGACATTCTCTTAATTTATCCTATCCTACCAAGTTACATTTCCTTGCAATTTTTTTTAAGCTCATTAATTTTGTTTTCGTTAAAGGCTTAGTGTTTGGAGTAGAAACCCTTCTACACAATAAGACCTGCATGGTTACTGTGCAGGTGGTTCCTACATGCTCAATCTAGTCAAACGGATGTAGAAAATGAACTCAATGAGTCCAAGAATAGAGTACATGGTAGTATGATCTTAAGTTATGTAAAATCCTATAAACTCATCCTTTTACGACTTCTCAGACTTCAAAAATCTAACTTTTAAGTAATTTTTCTACTTTTCCTCTATATAAGCTGACTTAGCTATTTACCTGAAAAACACGAAAAATCATCATGCAAGAACTTATCTCTACCTAAATTCTACCACACACCAATCAATAACACTACGCCCAAGTAGTTTTTGTCTTTTTTTGTTTTTACACACAACGTTAATTTATATTTCATTTTTACTATATTGAAAAGAAAACCATTTATCCACATGGAAATGAAATGGTAAGACTTTTCACGAGAGACAAGAAATGAAGTGCAAGAAGTACAGTGGCCAATAATAAAAGGAAAATGATGTTTTTACATTATTTTTTATCTTATATCATTTTTTATCACATTCTATAATAATTGTGATTAACTAAGAGAAAATGATGAGAGAAAAAATAATATAATTAATAATATAAAAAATAATATAAAAATAATATAAAAGAAAAGTGATGTAAAAAAATCATGATTGATTATAAAACTAACAACCCTAAATACCATACTCACCCAACCACATTAGCAACCTTAAGCCAAACTCATGCTGGCCCATCACCTTATATAAATAATAATTGCCCACGAACGTTAGTGGAAAAACGCAGGTTGCATATTTTATTGTCGCACCTATAATTGATATAACCTACAAACTTATACGTCACTGAAAATGGAGCAATCCCCTCCATAAATTCCCACCCCACAACAACAAAGAAACAAAGAGAGAGAGATATATCCAATCCAACCCTAGCTAGGTCCATTACACCAATAAAAGGGAGAGAGAAGGAAAAATAGAGAGATATAGAAAGATGGCTGAAGATTGTGCCGGGAACTCAGTTGCAACCTCTTCTCCTACCTCATTAAACTGGTGGTATCTCCATGCAAATCCTCTTTCTTCCTGGAACAATACTAGTAACGCATGGAACAACCAAACAAACCCTAATTCTTCCTCTTCTTGTGAGGAGGATATATCTGTTTCTACATCTTTCACTAATGCCTCCAACCATTCAAGCCTCACCGTTGAGTCCTCTGGCAGGCTCGTTGAGCCACCTGCACCTTCCTCCAACGAGTTGATGGGAGAACATGCTTCAGATAATCAACTTTGGAGTCATGTTCTATCGTAAGTTTGTATGTTTAGTAATGATTTTATATACGCAAAAAAAAAAAGAATAAATAGTAATATATAAGAATATTTTGACTTTTATAAATCAATATATTTGATGTTGTTTATTGCTATGTCATTGACAAAGGTAAGTAGAGATAACAGAATAATCTCTTAGGTTAGAAAAGGGATGAAATTTAAGGGTGCTTTAAGGTATATATATATATAGGAGCTAGTGATAGGGTTAAGGTACTATATATATATATATATATATATATTAGCGCAAATAATCTTCTAGGCTTTTGTTCCCACTACCTAACAGCTGTTATGAGTTGTACTACTCCCGTCAACAAATTCATCAATGTGTTCATACTATAAAACTAAGATCTCTTCTCTTTCATATTTCCCTTGTATTCATTCACACCAACAAAACCCCTCTTGGACACTGTAAGGTATATATAACTTTAATATGTGTTTTATTACCTATGAATCTGAATCAAATCTTATGTAGAATAAACTCTGATTGGCTTTTGGTTTGTACTTAGAATATTAAGGTTGATTTGATATATTTTTCATTTCGTTTAATTACAAAGTAACTTTTTTAAGATTTAATTTATAGGGGTGTTGGATCAAATGGCGAGTTGCACAACAGCCAAGAAATTGGAGAGAATTTTCTGGATGCACTGTCATCTAAAAGCATGACAAGCGCCATGTTTGAACCAGCCTGTGACTACTTGAAGAAACTTGATACCAGTTGGGAATATAGTGGCTCAACTTCATTGAATAGTTTTGAGAAGCATTTAAATGGGTTTAGTGATGCCATTATTGAGAATAATGAAAGGTTGACCAAGTTATCTAATCTTGTAAGCACTTGGTCTATTGCCCCACCAAACCCAGAAGTTAGTAGCCACTTTGATCCACAAACAAACAACAATATGTCTTTGAGTTCTTCCATGGATCACTACCCACAATCTGACCCTTGTCATTTCAAGCAGCCTTTTGTAGACTCCACAACATGCTCTCTTGGTGGACCAAGTAGAAATTCTGGAGTGTTCCCTTGCTATGATAATCAAGACATGAAGGTCAAGCAAGAATATCATGCAAGTGAAGTGCCAGGAGCTGTATTTGCAAAATCATTCAATACAAATGGATATCAAAATGGATTTAATAGCCTTTCACCAGTGGGAGACAGTGGCAAATTTTACCATGGGCTGCCCAATCTTTCTTCATGCGCAAGAAATTTCTCAGATCTAATATCGTTTAACAGTAGGGTAGGAAGGCCAGTTATTGGAATTCATGCACAGAAACCTAGCATGAAATACTTAAATTTAGCTGAACCGAAGAAGCTAGGTCTTCAGACATCATCACCGGTGAGGTTATTAACCAAACCAATTATGGTTTTTCATTGCCTCTTTGATCTTCAAAAATTTCATAGAAAAAGCCATGCTTTAGCTTAATTTTGTTTATAAAATGTATGCAACGTGTAGATAAGAACTAATAATGGAAGAGGAGAGGGGACAGCACGTGAAGTAAAGAAGAAAAGATCTGAAGAATCTTCAGAAGCAATCTTGAAGAAGCCTAAGCAAGATACATCCACAGCTTCTTCTACAAAGGTACATATATATATATCAAATACCAACATGAACTTACGAGTGTAAAGACAGTATAAAGTGGGAAACCTCCTTTTGAGTACTGTTAAGAAACTTCCATTTATTGTTTAAAAGGTGCAGGCACCCAAAGTCAAGCTAGGGGACAAGATCACAGCCCTTCAGCAAATCGTGTCTCCATTTGGAAAGGTTACTACAGATTGCACTAAGCACCCCCCACTCTTTATTTTCCTCTCCTTTATGTATATAATAAATAATTAACAGTGCTCTACTTTTCTCACTACCTACTTCAAAATGATCAAACTTTTTTGTTGAATTTCAGACAGATACAGCATCGGTGCTGTTTGAAGCAATCGGGTACATAAAGTTTCTTCAAGAACAAGTCCAGGTGGGTATCATTATGGAAAAGTTTAGTTTCACTACTGCATTATGCAACTATATAATACACAATTATTGTCGTTGTTGCTTTAATTTCTTTCTTCTTCTTTTCATTTTTAATGCTAATTGAAACTAGACCTCAAGGATAAATTCCTTCTTAAAATGATTAAGAAAAAAAAGGTTACACCAAGCGATAGCACGTTAGCACATTTTTATCCATCTCATGAGCATCATGCACTATGACATTTAAAATAAAAGAACTCCTAGATTAGATTATCAAACAAAAGTGTCAGCTAGTTCAACTGGTAAAGTCGTTTGCAGGTGAGTGTATAGACTTAGGATCAAATCTCACCTTGATCATTTCCCCTCCTCAGTGTGTGAGACTGGGTGTCCCCATGGTTAATCTTGAGTAACATAAAATTTTATTCAATGTGGAAAGATGCAGTTGTAAACACCAAGAAATTTTAACTATAACTAATCAATATGTTTACCCTTCTTGTAATAGGCAAAGTAATCATATTAATTGTTGAATTTCTGTTGTTTAATTCCTTTAGCATAAGTGTAGCTGCTATTCCTTTAGCTTAGTTTCTTACAGCTACATTCAAACATATTTTGCAGCTACTGAGCAACCCTTACTTGAAGACTAACTTGCACAAGGTAAGAAAGTTCTCTAATTCTTTTTAAATTCTCTCAAATTTTCACTCTTGGCAATAATTAACTTATTGGCAATGGTTTTCTTGGGACTGAATCCAGGATCCATGGGGAAGCTTGGATAGAAAAGATAAGGAGGACGCAAAGCTAGACCTTAGGAGCAGAGGTCTTTGTTTAGTTCCCACTTCATGTACCCCTCTTGTTTACAGAGAGAACAGTGGACCAGATTACTGGACACCAGCATACAGAGGATGTTTGTATAGGTGAAAAATTTTCATGGCAAATATAATACGTGAAAGAATGTACTATGTTGCTCTAATCTTGGAAAATTATAAAGGTGTAGTGAATAAAATATATATCATCGTGGTAAAGTTATCAACAATGTCTGGGTGCAATTAATGCATGGGTTATAAGAGCTCTAAAGATGTAAGGGTCATTAGTTTCGTTCTTATATAATAAATACATTAAAATAGTACTTTAATATCATTGTTTTATAATGAAAAATATAACTTTAACTGCACTGCAATCTAAAATATTAAAGCATAATCAACACCATACTGTTTTCCAGGCAATAAGAGGCTGCTTCAAATCTTCAGGATCTTCAGCCTCAGATTAAATATCTTTCATTTGCATATAACTATCATTTTAACTTTTGGAGTATTTTTATATATGATGAATCAAATTATGAGATTGGAAATCCGCTGACACAATTTATATCTATTGAGTTGTACTTATTTAATCTATCCATTTCCTATTAAAGTTCTATAAGATGCTGAATGATAATTGTAATTCAATATAAAAACGTCTGCATCACTGTGTGTAGGTTAACCTACTAAGGTTTCTTCAAGAATACATATATTTGATGAGTTTAATTTTTATGCACTCTGAATGTAAAGTTTTTTTTTATAACATTAATCAATCATATATTATTACATATATGACTTTTTAGATAGTATTTAAAGAGTCAAATATTTTTAATAATATTGTGATACATAATTAAATAATAGTGTAAAAAATTTTCATTAATAGTACATTTAAATTAAATTTATATTTGATTTAAGAAAACATTATCTAACTTAGAGTGCGTTTGTTGTGCTTAATTTGCAAGAAAAATACTTTTTATTAAAAAAACCACTTCTCAAATATGCATACTTGGTTGGATAAGATTTTGAAAAATAAATCAGAATCCAAAAAAAAAAACTAGTTTTATGATAGATGCAATAGAAGAGAGAAAGTAAAAAAGAATTTTCATAATTATTTCTAAACACAAAATAACTTCTACTTTTCATAAAAGTTTCTAAAAAATAAATATTTTTTGGTATATTAAAATCACATTTTTTCATAGTTAGAAATGCTTGTTTCTCAATTATCTTGATCAATTCTCTTCAAGCCGCATTTGTGCAATAGAAGATGATAGCCATAAAAGCGCCATAGTCAAAAGACATAACATTTTTGGTTTCAAACTATATTGATACTTTCCTCATTTATTCTACTGAAAAAATGAAAAACAATCTTTTTAAATATGCAAATCCACTTCCATATACCTTAACCTTATAAACAATTAATCTTCACATTCCCACACCCGAGTAGATCAATATTGCAAGACGTAAAGTATATCAAAATGAGAAACCACTAACCAAAAATTATGTTCATTAACTTTTGATAATTTCATTATATTTCTCTAACTTAATGATCTTGGCCTTATTACTTTGGCAAACATGTTGGAGGTTGTAACAGAAAAGGAGTCCTGCAGCCCAATCTCCTATTGGTTTTCTCACCCTTACTAAGAATTCGTGATTTTTGTTTTTAGTTTACTTGTAGTTGATAAAGAAGGAGCTATAGATTCGATCCCCCCAAATTGTCCTTCCACCCAAACAGCAATAAGGTAACAAAGAATCACACTATATATAATTCAGCCGTTGAAAATACCTCTTTGAACAAATGACAAAATAGAACGTACTTCATAATTATTTCATTTGTAAGTATTACTCTCTTAAAGGGAAAAAAAGAAAGCAGATCAAGAATGTTGTGAACTGATGGCCCAAAAAAAAAGTGAAATAACCACCTAATTCTCCAAGGCAAATAGGGAGAATAGTTATACCTTGAGTAAGGCTAGAGGGTCAATATATTATCATTCTTACATCACTTCTCTTTTTTTTATAATAAAATAAAAAAAACACATGTTTCAACCCCTATTTTCTTTCTCTTTTATTGCTCAAACAAATAAGATGTAAGGATGATATAATTACTTTAATGTGCAAATAACATTTCCCCATTGAAAACAGACCAATATTCACTTGATTACACTTGACGTGTAATTGAACCCCCCCCCCCCCCCCCAAAACACAAAACTCCATCTCCATAGAATAGACATAAGCAGTTGGAAACAAATTTCTGAAACCTAAATTCTTCAAAAATTTTACTCATTGTGGAATTAATCTGGTTGCTCTGTTTGAGCCTTTTCCTAAATTCTATTGAATTGAGTCTGCATATGTAAACTGAATATATGTTATAGCTGAATCTCGTCCTCGTATGGCTCAGCAGCGCAAATATGAAATTATAAAAGAAAAACAGAAACAAATAAAGCTTAAAACTAAATTGAAAGCACACCATATAGATAGATTCTGTGTCCAAAAACTACAATATTGCATCTCGAATTGAGTGATACAGTGTTGTCATGGAGACAAAAGAAAGCACTTAACGGAGCTTGCAACATCCAGTAACCATAATCAACAATTCTTAAGTATAAACTAATAAATCTGAACGCATGCCTGCACCAATGGCCTTGGACTTATGGAGAGATAGCTCTGGGAATAGAGAGAGCAAACATTGATAAAAATTTAAGTGTAACAGATCACCACATTGAAAATTCAAGTGTGAATGTTGAAATCTCACATTATTAAAAAATAAATAAGTTGAAGGTTATATAAATAAAAAAATCTCATAGACTTAATACTTTAAAATTTTGAATCAAAATATGACATCAGATCTACTATTGTAGTTTTTCACTTAACCAATTAATAGAGATTTCCTCGACTTTCACAGCCCAAGATTATGTACCTACTGTTAGCATTTTCCAAATAAAAAAAATCCCAATTTGCAAAAAACTCCCACAACATTAAGAGCATAACAAACATTGATTAAACAATTTTCAGTTTGACAATTCACTACAGCATTAAGCTAAGTAGGTAACAATGTTGTTGCTATTCATAATGAATCAATCACAGTAAAAAATAGTTATCATAACTTGGCAAGACATGTGTTAAAGATTACAACGGTAAACTAAACTGACTTATGCCATAACTTGAAAATTTTGATAGAAACAGAAGATGGCGTACCTAACCATCTATTTCATGATTCATCCTCATATCCTCATATTTGACCTTCTAGCCAATAGGAAACTATTCGATCTATCTGGTTGAGTTTCAGTTCTTACACTTTGTAATTGCTCAAATTTTGAGTTTTGCATTTGATTAGATGTACTGAAAAGTGACATTTTGAATTTTGCCATTAAACTATAAGAATGCTTTACCTTCAATGACTTGAATGAAGTCTCAGCTTAGTCTACTTTTGAGAGTTTATAAAGTGTGCATCACATCAGAAACTGTACGAATGGCTGACACTTCTTACCTTCTCATGTTACTAATTTTTACTTTTGAATATGTAGTAGATGCTGCATAAACAGGTCTTTACACATAAAAGGTTCTCACTCCTTTCTGCACTATTAATTTTTCTTTTGGATCGGTAGACTATAACATTAAAACATTTTTCACAAATCCACATACAATTCAATAGCTGTGTATTATTTTTTTCTTCAGTAATTACCCAAACTCCACTTAAATTTAACGAAATTAATCAAAAGGACCTTCCTTCTTGTTTTGACAACTACGTATATATGCTTCCACAAGCTTAAACTCTCTTTCTCTCCGTGTTTCAAAAATTAAATAAATATATCTTTTTTAAAATTTGACATTATAATCTCTTTATTTCGTCTTACAAAGAAAGTCAACGTAATTTTATAAATTTAACACTAATTTGTGAAATTACTTTAAAAAAATACTCTACATTTGTAGGGCATTTTTTTGTTTTTGTTTTTGAAATGGGAGATAATTAAGAATGCAGATGGATCATTTAAGTTTGTTAAATAGCCTATGATTAACTCTTTTGTCCATAGAGTAGTTGCGTTATAATCACAATTAGCAACAACAAATAAGTTGTTATTAAAATGGTATCATCTTTTTTTCTGTATAATCAGTTGAATCATCAATTAACCGTGGAAAATAAAACATGGTGGAGCAGCTTGAATGCTTTTCATTATGTCCACTCACACGTTGAATGATTTAGGATCCTTGAAACTAGTAAAGATAGCATCGATTCTAGAAGCGAACGTGACGGATGAGCATAAACTGCAAAAGCCAATGTTGGTGGTGCACTCAGAGATGCCCAGTCGTGCTTCATATAATGAAAACCTAGACACACATGCACCTCGTGCACATATCAAAGACGTTGACCGCGGGTAATTTACATAGCTTCCCTAAAATTATCGCAAATTTGTGAGTAATTTACACGCAAATACGGCAATTTTTTTAAATTATGAGATACTACAAAAGAGTCAAAGACATGAAAATACAGGATATACTTGAAATTATAGGATACTACATGATTAGGTACATATAAAATTAACATGACATTGATATAAAAATAAATAATAAATTCAAAATTAAAACAGGGACATAAATGTTTCAAAAGTCAAAATCTGCAAGTGTCACAATGAAAGAGCAAAAATGATGTTCTTACATCATTTTTGTTCCAACACCACTTTTTACACTCTTTTTAAGTGACTGTAATTAAATGGGAGAAAGTAATAAGAAAAAAAGTGATATAATTAATGATATAAATATAGTATAAAAAGTGATGTAAAAAAAATATCATAATAAAATCATAACTACTGAAAGAGAGTCAGGTGAGGAACAGCTTTACCCTGGCTAGGAAAATGAAAAGATTCCTATTAGAATAATCGAGCTGGGGAAGGATTGAAGAAAAATAAACACATTTATTTTGTTTTTCATTATACACTTTTTATGACAATTTTTCACAAGTTATCACAAAAAAATTAGCTTTCTGGACGACCTAAAGTCTCACTAAGACATTTCTAGTGACAACCTGTGTAAAGTCGCCATTGAATTGAATTTTTTATTTTCCTCACTTTCATAAAGACCATGGATCATAAGATGCGCGTATGCATGACATATATATTGATAATTCATTTATATAATTAGTTATTTGATTATTATTATTATTTTTACCTGTAAATATGAAAAATTAATTAATTACATTTTATATAAATTCTAATTATTTTTAAAAAAAAGAAAATGCTGATTATAAGGAAATAATTTCTATGAAATTACTTAAGATTGACTTGGCATGCTGTGATTTGTTAAATTGTTTGCTTATCTTTATTTGTTACATTGCGGTGGCTAAAAAACTGTTTCCAGAAGTGGGTTATGCAATTGCGACGTTATTTAAATATTATAATTTGTAACATTCGTGACAAATAGCAGTTCTGTTTTTTAAAACGTTGAGTTTAAATTATAACTTATCCTAACTACTAGAGAGAGATTAAACATAAAAATTAAGTGTAAATTGTAACAAAAATAAATTAAGTTTAAATTCTCTAAGAAGTTATAACACATATAAGTATATCTCTTCCTCACTCATAATAAGTATGTGAAAATTATTACTTACTTCTCTCACCTTTTTTTTTTATGTATAGTCTACGGTGTGGGCTAAACGAAGAGACTCTTAATGAGGCCCTTAGGTGGATCCTTATTGAGGCCTGGGAAAAGAAATAAAGGATTAGGAAAAAAGAAAGTGGGATGGAGCACAATTGCGATGATGGAACCTCTCTACTGATCTCCTTGCATATTTTAGCTCTTCAATTGAGCTAGTAACTAAGTACTCACTTTGTTATATACACAAACTCGTCTCCAAGTTCTCTCTAGGATTTTGGTCATCCTAGCTTGAGGCACTATTATAAAGCCTAGAGATTAATTTTGGAACTAGTAATTACTGCACAAGTGCAAGAACGATCTGTGTTTGACTGTTTAGGTAGTACGTGAACATGCATTTCTCCTCAGAGACAGAGAGTGACCATTGCCAAAAAATGACTTTCAAATTAAACGGAACCGCAAACCAATCGAAGGACATGTGGTTAACTTGCGCATCACTCATGCATTGTCCACTGAGACCCAAGAGATCAGTGGGTATTGCGATCAATTTCTTTATGATTCTTTATGCTGTTGAGACTTACATAAGTGTGTTTTCAGGTGAGGGCACCTCGGATATATTAGCAGCTATTGTTTGTTCTTTAAAAATGAAATGTCAAAGTGTCAACTTTTAAGTACTAATTACGATATATACATATAATTGTACATTCATGGAGCAAAATTACAAGATTAAGTACAAAGCTATATGTATTGTCAGTTTGTTACTATCATCTGCCTGTGATGGCTTGATTTCAACCAATTTTAGGAGCAAGTAGCAGAGCAACTCCCCCCTGTAATGACCTCAAGCTTGTCTCAATCAAACATAATGTTAATGCATGTATATTGGAGAGCTGTAGTTGTGTCAGGAAATCCTAAATGGTTTCCTTGTGAGTTATGTGAATGAATTTGTTTGAATGAAAGTTTGGTTGGAAAGTGGGTTATTTTTATTTGCTTCTTTGTTCTCTTTGGGATTCACTCTCATGTTATCTTAATTAGAAGTAATGCATGTTATTTTTGTGAGGGTCCAATTCCCCTTGTCTGATATTTGTCCTGAATTAATGGTCTGTTTATGTTTGTTGGTTATATTCCCAGAGCTAACAGCAGAAGGCTAGTATCATTAGCTATTCTCGAAACACCAGAAGTCATGCTCGAATTCTCTTTTTGATTGAGGCTTCCTTCACAAGTTGCAAGATGAAACATTTTCTTTCATCTATTTATAGTAATTTACACAGTTTGTAAGAACAATATTCATTGACTGGAAATAAGAACGAATCAGAGACTATATATTATTCAGTCCAAGAGAATGCCCTTCAACTAAAATGTCATTTTCTAAGGAGCAACATCGTAAACCGCTGTCATTTTCTTGTGTAAGTTTTTGCCAATTTTGATATTCTTATTTAGTTGGATAGGTGGAGGGGCTTAATGACAATGGTTCACGTGGGGCATATGTGGCTCTTTTAAGTTCCTTTCGATTCCCATTGAACGATATATAATTTCCATATACTGAACAAAAATAACAGCATGACTGCATGAGGATCCCTCTTCTTTTGTGAGAGGAGATTCCTTATTTGTTTACACAGTTGTCTAGAGCGCTTTCATGCTACCCAATGAGATGGTAAGTGGAGTTTATAGCTTTCAAAATGAATAAATATTTATGATTTGAACCTTTATGAATTAAGTTAATTACTATAAACAGGTTTCCCGTGATTTACGTGACAATAAACAAACTTACATAAAGGAACCGCACCCATATTATGGCCTTAGAGAACTTTCTAGGTAAATACAGTCCATAACATCATTTTTTAAACACCAAAATCATTATTTAATATGTAGAAAAATAATTTTAAAAATAAGTATATTTTTAACATAGTTATCATTACTTTACACATATCAAATAATGATTTAAATGTAATATTTTTTAGATCAAATAATCCTTATTGACCTAACCCATATCATAGTGCATTGGTAGAGTGGTGGAAATTTGACACATACACTTTTCATCTTCCATGTTATGAATTTACAATAATCTTGGATTATGTTTTCCTACATCTTGAGCTTCCTTTGACTTTAATTAAGTGGTGTCTTGGGATCGTGACATAATAACAAAAAGCAATTAAAATGAAAATTTAAGAGGAGTTGCTATTAACTTTATTTAATTAGAGAAAAATTAAAAAATGCTTCAAATTTTAAAAAACTAGTTTATAAAAACATAGACAAGGTTCAAGAGTCAATTATATATAAGAAAAGGTGAAGACTCAACCTAACTACATCCTTTATATATCCATCATAATGTAATTATCTTAAAATTAATTGTGCGAATCAATATTCAATTTACTCCATACAATAAACAATGGCAAGGATAAATAAACAAATTTACACAATTCACAAGAAAAAGAAAAAGAAAAGTAAAGCATGAATCAAAATATTTACAAATTAAAGGATGATAAAAAAATTAAAGACTAAGTTATAAAAATTACATCTTGGCTTGAACAAAATAAGAATTTCGTGCCTACTATCTTTAAGTGCAATCGAAAACTAAAAGTTATGTAGTTTTTTAAAAATAATTGTGGATTTGTTAATTTTAATTAAAAAGAAGCAATAAATTTGTTTGGCAATGAATTAATTTCAACCAAACAACATGTCAATTAGCATAACAATCAAGATAACCAATTAGACAAATAAAAAGTGATAAAGGAAAAAAAAAATCAAACTCTATTCAAACTAACCCACATTTTCATTTTTATCCCTTTCCAGCATTTTAGTTTTTTATTTTATCCTTTTTTAATATTTTGGTATTTATATTTTGTGATATTCTGATATTTTTATATTTTTCAGTATTTTTGCTTACTTCCTAATCCTATTTTTATTTCAGTAATTTGTCATCATTTTTTGTCATTTGTATCATTTCAAATTTTTGTTTTTACTACTTAAAAAAAAAAAACTTACTTATGAACCTAAACAACTTGGGCCCAAAGGACCCAACCCACCAAAAACAAACTTAAGCCCAAAAAGAAAAACCAAACGTTGACCCACTAGTAGAAGAACAAAGCTGATCTTTCACTACACTTCTTAAGCCCAAAGGGCCATATGCCAGCCTTAAATTGAAATGTACGATGCTATGAAATATGCACACACATAAATACGGGATGACACGGATACAGATATAAAACACATAAAATTTAAAAAATTATAAGAATGATATGATATATATATATATATATAAATATCAAAATAAATTAAAGAACTTAGTTTATGTATATATATAATTATAAAATTTAAGAAAAAAATTTATAATTCATTAATATCATTTCTATAAGTTTGAAGATTTATAATATCTTAATATATGTCATATGTGTCAATATTTGCTACCAAGTAACCCCCTCCCAAAAAATAAGGAGTATATTTTTTATTGATATTTTATACAAAAATTTCAAAACTAACTTCTCCTAATAGAATTAATCATATACAAATACATGTACATCCAAAAAAATTAACTAGAGGGAATAGTAGTGTGAGGCAAGTTTCGGTATGACGAAGTGGACCACTTGGTACGACCAGAGGTAGAAGGAGCAAATGAAAATAATGATGTGTGAAAAGATAAAACTTAAAATACTGGTATGAGAAAAAAGTGGCTTGAGAAGTCAGTCATGTGATTGGGTTTGAGTGAGTTACAGACTTAGATGTTAGTCATGGAAACTAATTTTGTTTTTAAAAAATATTAATGGATCGTATCTAAGTCGTGTCCTAGACGTGTCCAAGCATATTTGAGACGTGTCCAAGCTGAAAAAAATAATCTGACACGTAGGACACATGTGTTATACATACATCACCATATATCTGACACAGACATGTGTCCGACACGCGGACACGCCTAAAAAATGACATGTCCGTACTTCATATAAGCCAAAGGTATTTTCCCAAAGCTTAACATCCTCGACCCCTGTTTACAACTTCCCTAATCCAATAGAAGTTCTTACATAAACCTAATCCAACTTAAGTGCATAGGTTTAAGCAACAATTTCTTATACTCCAAATCCACATCATACAAACAAATAACATCCACCCTGTTGGACAAGGACAAACTGAAGGGGGGCATGCAAAAGCCACGCACACCCTCCCCCCAAAAAATGTTAGATACTTATGTGAAACAAGGGTCAAAGTTTGAAGAATAACGCCTATTTGAAGACAATTGTTAATATCAAGAAGTTATTTTGCTAAAAGGCTCAAAAGAAGATAAGTGAGACCTACCAATCTCATCTTCATGTGGGCTTTAACAGCTAGGCTGCTGCTAATACTAAGTAATTAAAGTCCTACAACTACAAGAAAACATTTTTAAATTATTAAAAAAAAGATCATTCACTTTTCAATTTGTCTCACCATCTTCCAAGCTCCCACACAGCACAGCACAGACGCATAATGATTAAGACATAACTCTTCATTCATTCTCTCTGTTTCTCGTAATCAATTTTATTGTCCATTTATGACCTCAAAGGGAATGGGTGAGCCGTGAGCAGAGAAGTCGTAGCCGTACAGCAGGGATTCACTGGCTCAGCAAGTTCAATTTGAGGGAGTTGAATCCCTAGCATAAGAAACATCTCGCATTCCTAACTTTATTGTAACTCTCCATATCTTATTTCTTAAGATTTTCATCTATCTAGTATTTTTTTTTAAACTATGCCTCCAGTCTCCTTATGTTTTAATTCTTTCTTTTTGGTTTGGTGTTTTACTAATTGACCTTTATTTTTTCTTTTAATTTTTTTTATTGGTTCAAGTTAATATCATGTCTTGTTATTAATTTTTTTAATCTTTGTCTAATGTGCCTACTATCAATTTGTACTTTTAAATTATCTTTTTATTGATAGATACTATGATATAATTTAATAATGTAATTCATAAGTTTTGGCCTATCCACTAAACATTTTCTAGATCCATCCCTACTGTTGGAGTATTGACGTAGTCAATATCTTGTTGGAGATGAAATGCTATTAATTTAGTTTAAATTCAAATTTGATTTAATTATTTCTCGTAATATTTATCTTTAATTATTTTTTGTAATATTTATCCTTACCCTTCATTTGTGTATATATATATATATATATATATATATATATATATATATATATATATATCCAACTCCTGTAACCTTTGAATTAATGAAAACAACATTCACGTTATTCTAGTTTTTTTATGGTATCAGAAGACTCTTTGACTAACTAGTACCTTCGATCCTCATGTATCGATGGCTTTTGAAAATTTTGATGCTACCACTCAGCCCACCTTTCAACCTACCCCTCCACCTATTACACCCATTCTTGACCCCAATGATCTCGTTCACTTCAACACCATTCAACTTCCTATCAAGCTTACGAGCAAAAACTATCTTGCTTAGTGCAAACAAATTAATTATCTTCTTGTTTCATGATCTTGTTGGCTATGTCATCGGAACCACTCCTTGTCCTCCTGCCACCATTGGCAATGGTGCGACAACCACTCCCAATCCTGCACACTCTTATTGGGTGCGTCAGGATCAGCTCCTGTATCTTGCAATTATTGCTAGTTTCTTGTGAAGTTGAAGCACGTACTGTTATGTTCTCTACTAACACTTTTGCAAAACTAGAGCTGAAGATTTGGTGTGATCATGTGCCAATCCTCTGTTTTACTCACGTATGAAGCACCTTACTATTGATTACCACTTTGTTCGAGATTTAGTTGCGGCAAAGGACCTTCGTGTGTCTCACATTCCTTCAAGTCACCAACTAGTCAACCTTTTGACAAAACCTCCCTCCAGGCCTCAACATTCTTTTGTCATGTATAATATTAGTGTCGTCTCACCCTCTACCATCTTGTGGGGACGTGTTGGAATATTGACGTATAGTCAATATGTTGTTGGAGATGATATACTATCGATTTAGTTTAAATTCGAATTTGATTTAATTATCTCTTGTAATATTTATCTTTAATTATTTTTTTGTAATATTTATCCTTATTCTTCTATTGTAGTTATTTAACCAACTCCTGTAACCTTTGAATTAATGAAAACAACATTCACATTATTCTAGCTTCTTTACACTCCAGCCTCTTTCTAAAGTTCAGCCCCACCAAAGCAAAATAAAACCAAACATAAAAATCCCACAAGATTTCTCCTCTGAATAACTCGAAGAAACAATAATTTGCACTAAAAACAAATTCCCACATGTGTAGACTAAACTAATCTAACAAGTGACATATTGTTATTTTTAATGCAAAATAATTATGTGACACAAGGATCTATATAACTATTCAAGTATTAATTGATTTAATTTATACAATTGTGTAGACAAGATTTATACAAGTATTTTTCCATTCTAGGGCGTTGGCAGGGGAGGACAAACGAAGGGTTGGGGCAGTGGTTGGTAGTTGACGATGGGAATTGAAGGCTGGGGATGGGAGCTCTGGAAGGACGACAAGGTAAGGGATTTATTTGGCACTGTGTTATCTTTTGTGTGGGGTTTGAGGTGTGTGGTGAGTTGGTTGCTTTTGATCATGTTTGGTGCTAGTCTCTTTCTTGAGGATGTTTTTTACATTTCCTTTTTGAGGAGTGTTTCTATGTCTTGGGTGCTTTTTGCCCTTCCTTCCCACCAAAAAAAAGATGTCATAAAATAATTCTGTTACTTGGCAAATTTTTACAAATCATGGCTACACATATTCAAATATTCTTATCTCCATAGTGTTGAAGTATATCTTCTCTCTCTATTTAGCCACTTCTATTATTTTGTCTATCCACTTTTCTTCTTCTTCTTCTTCTTTTCCTTTTTCATGTCCATCCATCTTTTATATGAGCTTCAAGCTCTTTTATATATAGTTTACTACCTTGTGCAACTTGTATGGTACTTGAAATCTGAAAACTTGATCTGGGTTTGCTTTGTTATTTCATCATCAGCATCCCTTTAGGTCATATATTGGTTCCCTAAAAAGTCTTTCAGTTCAATTTTCCAAATTATTGAAAAGTTCCCTTTTTTAATTTCATTATTTTTCAGTGTGAATCTCTGGAATTTTTTCTGTTCTCATTTTTCAAAGTACAAATTAAAGACTGATGGGATTTTCCTTTTGTGTTCCTAGGTCTCAGTGATTTAAAGTGTCTGGTTTTTTGGTGTGGATGGGTCCTAAGTTCATGACTGTCCTTCTTTTTTGTTTTCAACCAATTTGTTCAATTGTTGAATAATTTGAGTCCTGTCAGGCCGAATTTTTTTGATTCTATAATGCTGGAAAATTGATCTTTGTTATAATTTATAATGATTTTTTAACTAAGGATCTTCAATTTTGTTTTTTTGAACATTGAAGGTTTTCTTACAAAGTGAATCTCTAAAGTTAGTAATTTCCTAAAAGGGTACTGTTGTGTTAATTTGCTTATTTGTTTTATATTTGAAGATTGTAGGACACATGTCATCAAATTAATATGTCTGAATTATTGAAGTATAGATGTCATAAAATATGGGTGCATTTGTTTGTACTTTTTTTTAAGAAAACTACTTATTTTAATGAAAAAAGCACTTATCAAATACTTTTAACTATTTAAATAAGATTATCAAAATAAGTAGAATATAAAAATAATCAATTTTTTTTACTTTTTATGAGAAATTAGAATGAATTGCTAATGAAAAAAGCGAAAAAGTATAAGAGAGAAAAAAAGTACTTTTTATGCTATTTGAAAATTACTTTGTTTTTAAGCTTATCTAAACGCACTCTAATTTTTGTCACTTATTAGATTTTTACAAATTATGGCTCTTTTTGTATATATTATTTTTATATTAATTATATTAATTAATAGTTTTTCTTTTATCTTTTTTAATATTTTTCAATATTTTTGCCTACTGCCTAATCCTATTTTTATTTCAGTAATTTGTCATCATTTTTTGTCATTTGTATCATTTCAAAACTTTATTTTTACTACATTTTTTTTTTGTAAAAAAGACTTACTTATCAACCTAAACAACTTGGGCCCAAAGGACCTAACCCACTAAAAACAAACTTAAGCCCAAAAAGAAAAACCAAATGTTGACCGACTAGTAGAAGAACAAAGTTGATCTTTCACTACACTTCTTAAGCCCAAAGGTCATATGTCAGACTAAGTACACTAAATTCAAAAAATTATAAGATATATATATATATATATATATATATATATATATATATATATATATATATATATATATATATATATATTAAAGTAAATTAAAGAATTTGATTTATGTATATATATATAATTGTAAAATTTAAGAAAAAAAATTTATAATTCATTAATATAATTTTTATAAGCTTGAAAATCTACAATATCTTAATATATATCATATGTGACAATATTTACTGCAAAGTAACCCTCTCCCAAAAAATATAGAGTATAATTTTTATTGACATGTTATAAAAAAATTTTATAGATCAACTTCTCCTAATAGAACTAATCATGTACAAGTACATGTGTATCCAAAAAAATTAACTAGAAGGAATAGTGGTGTGAGGCAAGCTTCGATGACGACGAAGTAGACCGTTTGGTACGAACAGAGGTAGAAGAAGTAAATGAAAATAATGGTGTGTGAAAAGATAAAACTTAAAAGTTTAATAGTGACGTGTGAAAAGATAAAACTTAAAATATTGATATGAGAAAAAAGTGGCTTGAGACACCAGTTATGTGATTGGGCTTAAGTGAGTTACGGGCTTACTAATTAGACGTTAGTCATAGAAACTAATTTTGTTTTTAAAAAATATTAATGGGTCGTGTCCAAGTCGTGCCCTAGACGTGTCCAAGCGTGTCTGAGACGTGTTCAACCTGAAAAAAGTAATTTTTTTAATTGGACACATAGGACACATGTGTCATACATGCGTCACCATGTGTCTAACACGAACATGTGTCTGACACACGGACACACCTAAAAAATGACATGTCTATACTTCATATGAGCCAAAGGTATTTTCCCAAAGCTTAACATCCTCAGCCCCAGTTTACAACTTCCCTAATCCAATAGAAGTTCTTACATAAACCTAATCCAACTTAAGTGCATAGGTTTAAGCAACAATTTCTTCTACTCCAAATCCACATCATACAAACAAATAATGTCTATCCTGTTGGACAGGGACAGATTGAAGAGGGGCATGGCAAATATTAAATACTTATAATGTGAAACAAAGGTCAAAATCTAAAGAATAAAGCATATTTGATGACAAGCGTTAATATCAATAAGTTATTTTTGCTAAAAGGCTTAAAAGAAGATAAGTGAGACCTACCAATCTCATCTTCATGTGGGCTTTAGCAGTTAGGCCGTTGCTAATACTAGGTAATTAAAGTCCTACAACTACAAAAAACCATTTTTAAATTATAAAAAAAAAGAGATCATTCACTTTTCAATTTGTCTCACCATCTTCTAGGCTCCCACATAGTACAGCACATGCGCATAATGTTTAAGACATAACTCTTCATTCATTTTCTCTATTTCTCTTAATCAATTTTATTATTCATTTATAACCCCAAAGAGAGTGGGTGAGTCGTGAGCAGAGAGGTCGTAGCCGTACAACAGAGACTCACCGACTCAGTAAGTTCAATTTGAGGGAGCTGAGTCCTAGGCACAAGAAATATCTCACCTTCCTAACTTTGTTGTAAGTCTCCATCTCTTATTTCTTAAGATCTTCATCTATCTAGTATTTTATTAAAATTATGCCTCCAGCCTCCTTATGTTTTAATTCTTCCTTTTTGGTTTGGTGTTTTACTAATTGGCCTTTATTTTTGCTTTTAATTTCTTTTCATTGGTTCTAGTTAATCTCATGTCTTGTTATTAATTTTTTTAATCTTTGTCTAATGTGTCTACTATATATCAATTTGTATTTTTAAATTATCTTTTTATTAGTAGATACTATGATATAATTTGATAATGTAATTCATAAGTTTTGGCCCTTCCACTAAACATCTTCTGGATCCGTCCCTGCTGTTGGAGTATTGATGTAGTCAATATTTTGTTGGAGATGATATGCTATCAATTTAGTTTAAATTCAAATTTGATTTAATTATTTCTTGTCATATCTACTTTAATTATTTTTTGTAATATTTATCCTTACTCTTCTGTTGTATATATGTATCCAACTCCTGTAACCTTTGAATTAATGAAAACAACATTCACGTTATTCTAACTTTTTTATGGTATCAGAAGACTCTTTGACTAACTAGTACCTTCGATCCTCACGTATCAATGGCTTCTGAAAATTCTAATGCTACCACTCAGCCCACCTTTCAACCTACCCCTCCACCTACTACACCCATTCTTGACCCCAATGATCTCGTTCACTTAAACACCATTCAACTTCCTATCAAGCTTACAAGCAAAAACTATCTTGCGTGGTGCAAACAAATCAATTGTCTTCTTGTTTCATGATCTTGTTGGCTATGTCACCAGAATGGTGCGACAACCACTCCCAATCCTACACATTCTTATTGGGTGCGTCAGGATCAACTCCTGTATCTTGCAATTATTGCTAGCTTCTTGTGAAGTTGAAGCACGTATTGTTATGTTCTCTACTAACACTTCTGCAGAACCATAGCTCAAGCTTTTGGCGTGCTTATGTGCCAATCCTCTATTTCACTCACGCATGAAGCACCTTGCTATTGATTGCCACTTTGTTCGAGATTTAGTTGCGGCAAAGGGCCTTCGTGTGTCTCACATTCCTTCAAGTAATCAATTAGTCAATCTTTTGACAAAACCTCCCTCCAGGCCTCAACATTCTTTTCTCATGTATAATATTAGTGTCGTCTCACCCTTTACGATCTTGTGGGGACGTGTTAGAATATTGATGTATAGTCAATATGTTGTTAAAGATGATATACTATCGATCTAGTTTAAATTCAAATTTGATTTAATTATCTCTTGTAATATTTATCTTTAATTATTTTTTGTGTTATTTATCCTTATTCTTCTATTGTAGTTATTTAACCAACTCCTGTAACCTTTGAATTAATTAAAATGACATTCACATTATTCTAACTTCTTTACACTCCAACCTCTTTCTAAACTTCGGCCCCACCAAAGCAAAACAAAACT
Organism: Ormosia semicastrata; assembly: GCA_029884595.1. NCBI lineage: Eukaryota > Viridiplantae > Streptophyta > Magnoliopsida > Fabales > Fabaceae > Ormosia > Ormosia semicastrata. The sequence continues at coordinate 31,488,651 of JAQQTO010000059.1, read as the reverse complement.
AAACATAAAAATCCCACAAGATTTCTCCTCTGAAAAACCTAAAGAAACAACAATTTGCACTAAAAACAAATTCTCACATGTGTAGACTAAACTAATCTAACAAATGACATATTGTTATTTTTAATGTAAAATAATTATGTGACACAAGGATTTATATAACTATTCAAGTATTAATTGATTTAATTTATATAATTGTGTAGACAAAATTTATACAAGTATTTTTCCATTCTATAGGGCATTGGCAGGGGAGGACAAACAAAGGGTTGGGGCAATGGTTAGTAGTTGATGATAGGAATTGAAGGCTAGGCCGGGGATGGGAGCTCTGGAAGGACGACAAGGTAAGGGATTTATTTGGCGCTATGTTATCTTTTGTGTGGGGTTTGAGGTATGTAGTGAGTTAGTTGCTTTTGATCATGTTCAGCAGTAGTCTCTTTCTTGAGGATATTTTTGACATTTCCTTTTTGAAGAGTGGTCCTATGTCCTAGGGGCTTTTTGCCCTTCCCTCTCACCAAAAAAAAAAAAAGATGTCACAAAATAATTCTGTTACTTGGTAGATTTTTACAAACTATGGCTACACATATTCAAATATTCTTATCTCCATGGTGTTGAAGTATATATTTTCTCTCTCTTCAGTCACTTCTATTATTTTGTCTGTCCACTTTTTTTCATTTTTTTCCTTTTTCATGTCCATCCATGAGCTTCAAGCTCTTATATACATAGGTTACTACCTTGTGCAGCTTGTATGGTACTTGAAATCTGAAAACTTGATCTAGGTTTGCTTTGTTATTTCATTATCAGCACCCCTTTGGGTCATATATTGGTTCCTAAAGATTTTTTTAGTTCAATTTTAATTTCCAAATTATTGAAAAGTTCTTTTTTTTAATTTCATTATTTTTCAGTGTGAATCTTTGGGATTTTGTTTGTTCTCATTTTTCAGAGTACAAATTAAAGACTGAAGGGATTTTCCTTTTATATTCCTAGGTCTCAGTGATTTGAAGTGTCCGGGTTTTTGGTGTGGGTGAGTCCTAAGTTCATGAGCGTCCTTTTTTTTTTTCAGCCAATTTGTTCAATTGTTGAATAATTTGAGTCCTATAATGCTGGAAAATTGATCTTTGTGATAATTTATAATGATTTTTTAATTAAGGATATTCAATTTTGTTTTTTTGAACATTGAAGGTTTACTTACAAATTGAATCTCTAAAGTTAGAAATTTCTTAGAAGGGTACTGTTATGTTAATTTGCTTATTTGTTTTATATTTGAAGGTTGCAGGACACATGTCATCAAATTAATATATCTGAATTATTAAAGTATAGATGTCATAAAATAAGAGTGCATTTGTTTGTACTTTTTTAAAAATAAAATTACTCATTTTAATGAAAAAAACACTTATGAAATACTTTTAACTATTTAAATAAAATTATCAAAATAATTAGAATATAAAAATAATCAATTTTTTTACTTTTTATGAAAAGTTAGAATGAATTGCTTATGAAAAAATGCAGGAAAAAAGTACTTTTTATCCTATTTAAAAATTACTTTGTTTTTAAGTTTATCTAAACACATCATAATTTTTGTCACTTGTTAGATTTTCACAAATCATGACTCTTTTTGTATATTTTATTATTATATTAATTATATTGATTGACTAATTATTTGAGCTTAGTTGGCCGCACAGACTCGAGTAAGTTGTGCTGGAATGGTTACGATCTAGCTTGCAAAAAATGTTTTTAAAATAGTTTATTTTATAGCATTATATTTAGATGGAGAAGTGTGGAAGAGAGAAGAGAAGAAGGGGTAATTTTTATTTCTAAATTTAAATTATAAAATATTTATAAAAAGATAAAAAAAATGATTGAAATGTTAATAATCTCCCATTTTATTCTTTAAAAAAACCCTTAAATGAAAGATGTCATGATTGTAATTGTAATTGGAGTTTATTTAAAAAAAATGATTTTTGAAAAAAATATTAAATTAAGGAGTCTAATTATGTGAAAGGATTCAATCTAAATCTACCTAATACATCAATCTTACACAATTACCTTAAAGACATTGATTGTGCAAATTATTATTAACTTTAACCATATTCATTTAAACCCTCAAAGCAAAGATCAATAAATAAAATCTCTCTTTCTATTGATCTTATTTAGGTGAGAAGAGTGTTTATTGTGGAGGTGAGAAGAGTGAATATTGATCATTACATCTTTTATAAATAGTCAAAATTAAAAGATAAATACATGTAATTTTTTTAAGTAGTCATATGACTTTTAAGTAACTTTTAATCTTAACCATTTATGTATGATTGTATGGTCAAGATTTACTCTTCTCATTCTCTCACAATAAAAATTCTTTTCACTAGATATGTCCCCTCTTCTTATATATATACATATTTAACTATATCAACCTTTATCACTATAACGATACTTTAGGATCAACTTCGTTGGCCGTAGCGTGATTTAAAAGAATTTTTTTTATGAAAAATAAGTTTAATTCACATTCACATCAAGTACAAAAGGCAAATAAATAAAATAACCACGTAATAGCAACACGGTAGACAAATAGCGATAAAGAAAGCATCCCAACAACACATGTCACATACCCAAACAGGGAAACTAATTCTAACTCGTGACACTCAATTTTGTCCAACTAAAAAGTTAAAAATTTTAAAATACAAAAATTAAAAAAATTAAAAAATTAAAAAATGAAAAAAATAAAAATTATAATAATAAAGAGTCCAACTATTTATATATTTCATATAGGTCTAAAAGTTTAATTTAAATTTAATTTTAATGTGATCACTGATATCAGTTCAATTCAAAAGAAAAGTAAAAACATTAATTAATTAAAAATAAATTTTCCTTTTTTATTAAAATAAAAAATAAAAATAAAAATTTCTTTTATCTATATATTTTTTCTTCACATTTTTGCCAACACACACAATTTATAAGAGGAACAATGGTAAATATCACGAAACTAAATTCGTGAAAACTTCTTCGTTTAATGCCACTTAATTTATCACTCTAACAAAGTGAGAAATGCTCTTCCTAGTTCCTATTGCCGTGGTACGTGTTCTCTTCCTCCTCCACTAGTCGTCACTCCAAGTTGTGCTTCCTGTTCCTCCTCTGTGAATGACCATTTCACCCTCTCACGTCACTCACTCTATCAAGGATTTTTCATGAGATTCTTCCCCGTCTTTCATTCATTCTGACTCACTTTCACCCTCACACAGATACTCTCATTTTTTTGCATTACGAGAATTCACTTAACAGCTACCAAATTCCCAAAAAACAATTTTACTTTCCACCATGAACATCCACCAGTCTCCATGAACCTACACACTTAACCTTCATCCAAAAATTTCAAATTTGCATCCATTCCTCCACCAAACCTTCACACCAATAACTCAAAAAAAAAAATAGAAAAATCCAATTCTCCATCATCATCCACCATCCAAGCTCTGTCACACATCCATAACAACCAAGAAGCAACGTTGTGCGACCACGTGAACCCGAACCACCGCACGCAGGGATGGATCTACTTATAAATGAGTGGGGTTGCATGCCCTCATTCTACTTTAAAACTTTTTCTTTGACTTTGTATATATATATATATGTCTTTTTTACTTTTTTTATGTGTAATTTTTGCCTCCATACCTCCACTTCTAAATATATTATTTTTGTTGAATAATTGTTTAGTTATATACATAGAAAAAGAAATATTTGATAGTAATGATAATGAAAAGATCATTCAATATTTTTAAAATATGAAAATACAAAATGAACAATTATAAATTGATCTTTCATAATTTTGTATTAATATATTTTTTAATATATAAATATAATTATTGATTTTTTTTTTTATTTTTCTGTATTAATAGTATTATCTTTTTCCCTATTATCTAAAATTTCTGGATTTGTCACTGACCGCACGACCCCATAGCGACCAAGCTCCATCCTCAACCACCAAAATCAACCCTTGCAACAACCATGAACCACCTGTTTCCACTGTAACCTGAGTTAGAATCCTCCGCCACCTGAATGCCAACGGAACCCCACCAGATCGGAACCGCCGCAGACCTGCCTCGCCACCCTGCAAAACTCAAAACAACTAGCCACTGTTGCTCTTGAGCGCCACCGAACCGTCAAAGCTGTCGCCACTATAATCATCACTGCCACTTGTGACGCCCATAACTGTCGTGAACCCCTTGTACACTCGGTGCTGCATCCCTATACTCTTAAACCTCAAATTCAGTTTCATTTTAATACTTGGTTTATATAATCTATTTTTCTTTATTTTTTTATTCTTAATGTTTCATTTAGGTTTTTTTTTGTATTTTTATTTTTTAGGAGATGAGGAGATGGGTTTTGTTTGTTGAAGGAATTGGGCCAATTGTAGTTGTTGGGTCTATGTGCACATTGGTTTCAATTATAGGTTTAGTTAAAAAAAATGAAAATAAAGAATAATATAAAAGGAAAAAATAGTAAAAAAAATTAACAATTGAAAAATTAAAAATAGAGATAATAATAAAAAAAAACAAAATGAAATATGTTTCTTTCCTTGTTTGATCCATGCCTTGCTTTATTCTCTTTGTTTTATATATCTTATTATCTCATGTGATCCATGATCAAACAAAGAAAAAGAAGAAAATAAAATTTTATTTTTTAATCTATGCAATGATAAATAATGGTGATTGAATAGTGAATGTTATATATCTTCATTGTCATTTGGGTCACAAGGGTGGTTTATTGAATAGTCTGATACTAACTTGAATCTTATATAAGAGTGAATTTCATTTTAAAATTACAAATTACTTTGTTTGCTTGTTAAAAGGGGGTAAAATTAACATCGTTAATGTTATTAATAAATTTGCACAATTAATTTAAAATAAAATCGTCTTATGATAGGTATATTAAGAGTGCTATGTGATTTAGTTTTTATCTTTCTATATGCACAATCAATTCTCTAACTCAACTTAGTGACAACTTCATTTTTCTTAAATTGCAATTTTTGTCATTTCGTTATGATTTAGGTCGTGACATAACTAAATCAAGAAAGAATCTGAAAACATTAATCAATTAACTTTATAAATTTTTAACTATTGTTATTTTTTATCAAATTGAACACTCAAAAGTCTAAACCCAACAAGAAAAGAAAAAGTAAAAAACCTAACAAACCATAACCCAATAAAATAACAACAAACCCAAAAGCCATCTTTCTCGACCTACGGCAAACATGTGAAAACCTAGCAAAACTCATACACAAGTTCATTCTCAAACCCATTTGTCTTAGCCCAGCACAAAAAAAAAAGTCTCAGTAGAGAACAAACCTAACCTGGAAAAAATTCACATGTAGACCCCAAGCCTAAAGAAAGAAACAAAATGAACCCCTTACTCCTGTGATTCCAAAATCATAACCTAACCAGTAAAATAAAATCCATATTTCCAAAATTCTCATGGAGAAATTAATGCTTCTAGAATTTTTTTTTTTAAATTCTTGTTGTGTATCATTCTTGGTGTGTGGGGTATGATGACATAATGTGTGAGCGTGAGAATGGTGATGAGGCAGCGGTGTGAATATGCAGGTGTTCATGTTATCCTTATCTAAGACCATATAATAAGCATAAGAATGCTTTTAGGATTTCACAGTGCACTTTTCTTGGCTATTCTCCAATTCATAAAGGTTACAAGTGCTTAACTACTGATGGCAGAATGCTCATATCTAAAGATGTTGTTTTTCATGAAACTCATTTTTTGTTTGGTGCTCTCAGTTGCATTGAGTCTGCAATGTCTTGCTTGCCAACTTCCATAATCTCATCTTCTACTTATTTTGTTTCCCATACAAACTCACATGATTCTACTTCTACTCAATCTCAAAATCAGATTTCTTTCCCCACTCGTGTACAATAGTCTGCCAGTTGTGAGTCTAGTGTTTCTGGTTATTTATAAACTCAGAATTTAGATCAGTCTCAACCTCAAAATCAGGCTCAATATCTGTCATAGTCTTCTGATTTTAGTCATTCAATCTTTTCTCAATCTTTTCAAGAACCAGATCCTAATCCTGGTCAAGTTTCTTAGTCATTAAGATATGCTCAATCATCTTCAACTCACCCTATGATCACCAGGTCTAAGTCAATATCTTTAAGCCTAAAGTATATTTGGCACATGTTGAACCATCCTCAATAAAGCAGGCTTTGTTAGATCCTAAATGGAAAGCTGTTATACAAGATGAATATGATGCTCTAATGAAAAATAAAACCTGGCAACTAGTTTCCCTACCACCTCATAGACAGGCAATATGTTGTAAGTGGGTGTTCAGGATCAAGGAGAATCCTGATGGTTCAATCCAAAAGTATAAAGCTAGGTTGGTAACTAAGGGATTCCATCAACAACTGGTATATGTATAAAACCCATATATTTTATGCTTGTTTAAACATGGATTCTAGGCCCACTGAATTAAATGTGTTTTTATTGTTTTTTGTAGGAATATTAAGGGCTTTTGTAGTATTTTAGGCATGATTATCAAAATCTTGATGAAGAGCATAAGGATATTATTACAGTATTTTGATCATAACTTTTGCTACAGAGCTCAGATTAAGCTAATCTTGGTGTCTATGAAAATATAAGAAAATTTTCTACAACTTTCATGAAGACATCAAAGCCCATTTCATGAATTAAGAAGGTGAAAAATTGTGTGCAAAGTGAATGACAAAGTTTGACCATGTCAACTAGCATTCATAATTTTTAAGGATCAAGTTAGATTCTTAATTGGAGTGCAAACAATCTTTACTTGATGACTAAGTATCTTTGCTTTTAATGCAAGGATCTCAAGGATTTTTTTAATTTGAGTAAGATATTTTTTTATTAATTTATATGGATTCAACAAAAAAAAATAGGAAACAAGAGGATAAATTAATTAAGGAAAGTATCACTATCAAACCTATCTCAGTAAATTAGGGATAACTTTCTCTATAAGTATGCGATTTACCTGATTTTGATAGTGTTTGAAAGCTAAGAAAGAGATCTACAAATCTCATGTTGACAACTTTCTATAATTAAGCCATTAATATTAAAGATTGGATAAGGATTCTGAAAGAGATTTGATTTAGATTCTTACACTATCCTAACCATTCATCATTAATTGAGTCATATCTTGAGTTACAGAGATTATATTGATGCGCCATTTGCAACATTGAAAAGCTAATAGAAAATCATGCAAATTATTTGTTGAGATCAAGGGCAGATTCAGCCATCTGGAGGGTGATAAAAATTGTGCAAGTTAGATACAAAAACCTGTCAGCTTTTCTATAAAATAGGATAAATGGGTTTAGTAAATGAGCTCCCTTTTGGTTCAGAAAATACATGAAAAATATAGAGTTTTGGAGGCTCAAAGGCAACAATGGGACAAGCCCTAGGAGAGAATGAGAAGCTATCATGAAGTTCTCATGGAATTGAGGATTAAATCACCATAGAATGCGCTTTGGTTTCTTTTCCACAGTTCTATTATGATGATTTTTCTTTCCTCTTCCTATCTTTTTTTCTATTTTGTCATGAGTAGCTAAATTCTTGTTTTGCTAGGGTGAAGATGTAACTTGATTCAATTGACATGTATTAAGATTGAACTTTTAATTAATTTATTTTCTATTCAATTTGAGTGCTTATTATGGTTCTTAATACTTTATGAATTAGACGTACTTCATAAATTGATCTAGTGAGATGTGTATAGAATCAGAAAGTTTGCATACAACTTAGACCATAAATAATAAGTGTTATAATTTATAATCATCTAGAAATAGAAGTTATAGGTTGCGTGAGAGAATATTAGTATTTTTCATGAGAATCCATAAAGCAAAAAGGTCATGCCTTTAAGAGCTGTGGTTCAGATCAAGGAATTGACTAGACTTAGATAATTAAAGAAAATTAATCCACCAAGGAATTGATTTTTAATTAATTAAGGGATTCTCCCCATCAATTGAATGACTATAAATTAATTAGAATGAAGGTCACAAAACTACTCTGTTGTCTATGATAGATTGTTGAATTAAGTGAAGTTAGATCTCTAGTATCTTTATCATTGCTTGTTTATACCTTAATTTGTTATCGTGCTCTATTACTATTTTTAATTTATATGTTTTTACCTTGTTTTGTTTTTCCTTCAATTACTTATTTTCTTTTGAACTCCTTTTAATCTCAATTTCCTATAGCCTATATAGTGTTGATTTAGTGAAGTTGATATTTGACAATATAATCTCTGGGGGACGATACTCACTTATTGTTATATTACTTTTGCAATTTGGTATACTTGCTAATTTAGCAACAACAACCTGGTTTTTATTATACTGAAACATTTTTTCCTGTTGTAAAATCTGCAACTATAAGACTCATTCTTACTTTGGCTTTTACTGCTCACTAGCCACTTCATCAAATTGATGTTAATAATGCCTTTTTTGAATGGTATGCTGAATGAAGAAGTGTATATGACTCAACCACAGAGTTTTGAGATTGGCAATGGCTCTTTGGTCTGCAAACTTACCAAAACACTTATATGGTCTTAAACAAGCACCAAGGGCATGGTTTGAGAAATTAGGATCTACATTACAGCAGTTTGGTTTTATTCCTAGCAAATGTGATCCTTTTTTATTTGTTAAGAGCACTACACAAACTTGCATGTATGTGTTGATATATGTAGATGATATTATCATCACAAGAAGCACATTGTCTAGCATTCAAGATTGTATCTCTACTCTCAACAAAGCCTTTGCTATAAAAGATTTAGGTAAATTGACCTATTTCCTTGGAATTGAGGTACAACAGCTAAAAGAAGATCTTTTCATCTTTCTCAGAAGAAATATATCAGAGAGTTATTGGTTAAAGCTAAAATGCTGGAAGCAAAAGGAATAGCTACACATATGCAGTCTAGTATTAAATTGACTAAGTTTGGCTCAAACTATATGGAAGATGTTTCTTTGTATAGGTCTGTGGCAGGAGCACTGCAATATGCAACTATCACTAGATCAGAGATAGCATACAGTGTTAACAAAGTTTGCCAATTTATGAGTCAACCTTTAGAGGAACATTGGAGAAGTGTGAAGATAATATTAAGGTATCTTAAAGGAACTTTTCATTATGGTTTTCATCTCAGACTAACAAAGAAACTGCAGTTGTATGTTTTATGATGCAGACTGGACAAGTGATCTTGATGACAAAAGGTCTATTTTAGCATCTTGTGATTGTCTTGGTCCTAATCTAATATCATGGTGGTCCAAAAAGTAATAGGTTGTTGCTCGAAGTAGCATTGATGCATGAACTTAAGATTCCTTTATCAGTTATTCCTACCATTTATTGCGACAATCAAAGTATAGTGTTGCTTTCACATAATCCAGTTTTGCACTCACGAACAAAACATATGGAATTGTACATTTTCTTTGTTCGAGAGAGAGTTTTCAACAAACAGCTTCATGTCCAACACATTCCAGCCTTGGATCAAATTGTTGATGCCTTAACTAAGCCATTAGCCTTGACAAAGTTTAGTCATTTGAGAAATTTACTATATGTAAAGGATCTTCATAGTCTATGCGAATAATTAGAGCCGTCAAAATAGGCCAAGCCCGATGGGCTGGCCCGAATAGCTCGACAAAATGGATGGGCTGAGCTAGCAAAATGTCAGTCCGAAATTAAAAATAGACCGAATAGGCCGGCCCAAATAGGCCAGCCCGACCTGTTTACATTGAAAAAAGGCGGACTGGACTGATAAAATGCTAGCCCGAAACTTACATGGCCCGATGTGGCCTAGCCCAAAAATGGGCCGACCCGAAATTTGCCCAGGTCGGCCCGGCCAATTTTGAAAGCTCTATGAATAATAAATAACTTTGTAGTTAGTCAACATAGTTTTTAAGGTCATGGCATATCAGCATAATTTTCTGATTTTCAAGTTACTTCACCTAGAATTAAAGGAAAGTAGTTGGATTGTCCTATAGTTTGCTGTTATATTAGTAATAGTGTAAAATTGTATCAAGTTGTATCAGTATTTGTGTCAGTGCTTGTTGTATTAGTGTTTGGTGTTGATGTATCAGTGTTTGGTGTTAGTTGTTGATTGTAGACTCCCTGCTTAAGATTAAGGGGAGAGTATAAGTGTATACTAGTTGTTAGAATTAGTTAGATTAGTTAGCTCTACCTTATTCTAGAACCTTGTAAGAATAACTGTATTAAAGCAACTATTTGTACACACTTTTCAATCAATGAAATACAGAATCAGTTCCTTCTTATTTCTCTTTGAAAGTTTTCTTTCATTTTCTTTCTTTTGCTCTAAGTTTCTCAATTCTAATAAACTTTTTCATAAGCCATGGAGGTTTTTGCATATGCATTACCTTTCTTTTGCTAGGCATAAGATGTCATACACTCATACCTAAGAATTTTTTTTCCTTTACTTTTTCACGCATACGAAAGCGATGGAAGGAGAGAATTTTTCGCCAAGTCTTTCCATAAATTGGAGCATTCTAGTATGATGCATATTTAAGAAAATAACTTATCCACATTAATAATGTTAATTTTATCTACAAATTTCAAAATAAGATTAAACGCACATTTGATTTTGATTATTTTTAGAAATATAAATCAATTTTTTCTTACTCTTTCAAAAAAAATTTAATTATAAACTATTTTAAATACAAAATAAACTAATTCAAACGCATTAAATTTTAGGTAAGAACAATTAGTTTACCTTAAAACCAAGCCCTAGCCCCTAGCAATAGTTGCCTTTTTAATCTGTTTATCTTTTTTTATATTTATGATTATTTTTTTAGTCTTTTCGTGAGTGTCATATCCCCCACTAATTAATTTTTTACCTTAAAATGATGTGCCATCCAGTAGTATAAATATGTATAAGCATACACTAGTCTTTGCATCATAAACTCAACATTAAATGTAAAACCACTTAATCCAAAACCATGTCCATCTCTAACACAATCCCTTACCTTCTTTAAACCAAGTAGAAGAAACCCCTCTTCCTTCCTTTGCTTGCCTTCATAACCTTCTTCCTCATGCTACTGAATAGGGTGAACTCATCAAATTCACTCTCCTTCACCTTCAAAAACTTCGAACTAAACCAAAAGGACATTATCCTCCAAGGTGATGCCCAAATTCCATCCACTAGGACCCTACAACTTACTAGTGGTGAGGCTGAGCAATACAGTGTTGGTCAAACCTTATACTACAATCCTCTGCGCCTCTGGGATAGTACCACAAGGAGGGTCGCAAGCTTTAAGACCTCCTTCTCCTTTGTCCTCAAATCCTCACCAATAAACAATCCAGGTGATGACATTGCCTTCTTCATTGCACCACCTAACACTACCATCCCTCCATGTTCCTTCCATGTTCTTCTGGGGGACTCCGTAGACTCTTTAGTCTGAAAACTACTCTCAAAAACTCCTTGAACTATATTATTGCTGTGGAATTTGACTCTTATGAGAATGTTGAATGGGATCTAAGTTTTCAACACATTGGAATTGATGTCAACTCTGTTAGGTCTAATAAAACTGTGCCATAGAGGAGGGAAAATGGGAGAATAGCCATTGCCAACATAAGCTATATAACACGTACTCTAAAAAAATAAGTGTTGTTTATTCTTACCCTAATAATCATGTCAATGTAAATTTCACTATCTCTCTTGGTGTTGACTTGAAGACTGTTCTTTCCAAATGGGTTAGAATTGGATTCTCTGATTTCATGGGAGAATACACTGACACACAAAACATTCTCTCCTGGTCTTTCAGTTCAAGCTTGCAGAACATGTATAGCAAGGTCGAGAAGGAGGACATGTATATTGCACTTTATGCGTGATTTGAAAGACTTTCTCTATCATGTCATGTATGATATATTATATGCCAATAAGGACAAGTGTAGTCCATGGTTTACCTATGTACATCCCAGTTTGTGTTGCTTAAGTTGTGGCCATCTATGTACTAAAACTTTTTTAGATAATATTATTTGGCTGAGTTTATTGCTTTTACTTAATTAATTGTCATGTGCCTTCTAAATTAGTGTTGCACATGGGTCTAACCCGACCTGATGACCCGACCAATCCGACCCAACCTAATATAAAATATTAGGATTAGTTTGGGTAGAACCCGATCAACCCGTCTACTTATTGGTTTGGGTAACGGGTTCAAAAAACCAACCCGATGACCCGACGAACCGATTAAAACGATGTCGTTTTACAACGACATCTTTATTTCTCCTAATTTCTCTTCCTTCTTTCTGCCAAATCTAACCCTAAGCACCACCTTTTTCATTTTCAATCTCCACCCTCTCTCACCAAAATTCCTCCTCCCCTCTCAGCCCAACCACCACAAGAGGTGATGCTCCATCTTCTGCCTCCAGCGTGAGCTCTCCACTGTGTGTCTCGTACTCCATCATTTGTGTCTTCTCTATCGCTTTTAGTCTCTCCCTCAATGATCTCTTCCCCTCCGTTCGAGGCTCCAAGATCATCTGAGAATGGCGTCATCTCAAATGGCTTCGCCTTCACCAGATCCGTCAACGCCATGGAAGCTTCACCTTAACCTTTCTCATCCACCAGAGGCGACGCTCCATCTCTTGCCTTCCATTTTTGTGCTTTGGGAATGTTGCGCTGCTATTGACTCAATGAATCGACTCACCAATGACTTGGCACTGGTCGCAATAGACTAAGCTCCGAGAGCAAGTCACTTCTTCCTCTACAATGTTGAGGGCCACTGTCGCCGGTGACAGATCTAGCCCGCTGACGAAGGTTGAAACCCGAAACAAGATCTGCCATGTCATCAGGGGGGAACAACGATGGCGAAAAGGTGAGGCAAACGTAATTGTTGAGGAAACACTGAACATTGCACCTGAAGGGCTCGCTGGTTGTGGCATCTACTGTCTCCAAGTGCTTCTTTCTTCTTGTTTGACTACATTGTTCATTTTTGGTTTTCTGCAATGTGCAATCTACAATGATTATCTTGTTTTTCTTTTTTTTATTATATTATTTGTTTGTTGAAAAAAAATCAATAAATTCGAGAGAGAAAGAAAGAAACAAGTTGAATAACCCGACTACCCGACCCAAACCAACCCGATTGTAATTGGGTTAGTTCGGTTCGAGTTACTTGAAATTTTTTTCTTAAAATCGATCTAAACCAACCCAACCTCATTTAATTAGTTTGGATTTTTTTTCCTAAACTCGAACCAACTCGACCCGTGTGTAATCCTATTCTAAATCATTCCTTATACTGCAATATCCACACCAATATCATGTATCATACACTCAAACGAAGCATTGTATTTCTCATTTATATATACTGACTACTGTATACATCATCTTTGCCTTGGCCAACAAATATTAGCCATTAAAAACACAATGAGGCATAGATAAATTAAGTAGTACTTCATTTAAAAGTGCTTACACTGTCTAAATATTTGAATATAATTTTTTAATATGAAAGGTGAATTGTAAAACCCAAAGTGCAATCAATCATAGTGCATGCAAATTAGCAAAGTAAAGTGCACGATTTTGCTATCTTATATCAAACATTATAAGTCCTTGGAAGTTTATCTCTCGGTGACAAACTCTTTAGACCACTTTAGTTTCCCTATACGTGGCTGATGGTTCTTTCATCGGATTTTGAGAGGATTTTCGGGTGGGAATTTGGAAATACTCCTTTCTTAGAGGCTTCCCCACGCGTTTACCATCTCTCGACTTTGCATAATCTATCATTAATTAAAGCTTTCTTTCTATTTCTTGAGATTCTACCTTTTCTTGGGATCTACACTTTCACAAAGACATAATTGATAGGAAAGGTAGTGAGTTAAAATCCCTTCTAATTTTGCTTGTTTCATTTGGTGAAAATTTAAATGTGAGTGATAAGTCTCATTAATAAACAATAAATTAAATGAGGATCATATAATTAAGTTGAAAGACTCAAACTTAATATTTTAAGATTTGATCGTTTATGTTATCCACTCGGTATGAATAAGTTGAATCGACTGGTTCTAATATGTGGCTTGGTTGTTGATTTACTTAACTTACTAATTTGATACAAATTAGACTCGTTAGGAATAAGTATATTATAAAAATTAATTACTTATACCATGAATTTCATTAAATTTTCTCAGTAGTTTTTATATTTATTTTATTATATGTTTATATATTTATCTAATGTTATGCTTTCCTATCAATATCTCGTTGACTCAGTGTCTCTCTCAAATTGATGACCAATCTGAATTTTATAACTATGGTTGTGTTCATGGCTTCTGTGCAGTGCTGGCTACAACTCCAAGCCACTAAAGGAGGGGCTTTACGCCTCAAATTTTCAAGCCCCATAGTTATATAATAATATATTAATTATATTAGTTAATAAAAAGTAAGATAATTAATAAGATATCTACATATTATTTCAGTTTTTAAATTAATTTTCTAACAAATTTTTAACTTCCCCATTTTTTACATCTCTATTAATTATCAATTAATTATCTCATTTCTCATTTAAAATATGTATAAAATAATTAATAAAATGACATTATTTTCTCACTTCTTTAATTAAGTGCTGATAGATATTTATTTCTAACACTTCCCAACATTCCCATAATGCTATTATTCTCAATTATTTTTTCCATTTTTAATAAACCAAGGGTAATATATATTTATTGAATACCAACAACTAATATTTTTTATGTATAAAATCAATTATTTTTATTGTTAATATATAATATTCATTTTAAAATGCTTCCTTCCTCATTTACTCTATCTCTATCTTTTTTTTTTACTTTCTTTCTTAATTTCAATCTTACGTTGAAAAAATATTAAAAATTTGATTATAAAAGTTTAATTAAAATTTTGCATGTCAAAAGGTTAAGGCTGCATTTGGTACACATGATAGTATAAGACCTGATAGTATAAGACAATAGGATAAAGTCTGATAGTACAAATGACATGATTAACTCTTATACAATCATATATTTGGTGTTCAATAATATAAAAATCTTGATAGTATAATAATTATTTAACATATCTATAATACCCTTTAATATAAAAAAATAAAAATAATCTGAATCTAGCAGTGGCTACTCATGCAATTACCCTTTAATAAAAATTTCCAATTATCCCTGCAATCCGAGCTGCAACCCAAACATGCACCACAATCACCTCTACACAAAGGTCTCTCTCTACTTGCACTCCCTCCCTTCCATTGAAGAATCTGACTTCACCAACCTTGTCATTGGGAGTGGGAAGAACCAAAACGACATCCTCCTCTGCCTCAGCCCCAACCAAACCATTCATGACCGTTTTCTCGGAGCCACTGTCTTCTGGTACAACTAAACCCATCACCACCATGATAATCGCACCACAACCAGAACCTTCCTTCTCAAGATCAGAAAAGTCGACAAACGAAGAATCCTCCGTCCTTATCTGCAACACATTCACATCGTCGCCGACGAGATCAAGCAGCAAGGCAAGCGCGATTTGCGCCTCTTCATGAACGCCGATGCTGGAAAAGGACATTGGAAATCTGTTTCGTTCACCCACCCGTCCACGTTCGACGCCATTGCTATGGAACTCGATCTCAAGAACAGGGTTAAATCCAATCTCGAATCCTTCCTCAAAGCCAAACAATACTACCGCCGATTGGGTCGGGTCTGGAAACGGAGCTTCCTCTTCTACGGCAATGCTGGGTCGTTTGGGTTGGAGCTCGGATTTCAGGAATAACAATGGTGGGGATAAGGTTCTTGGCAGAGAAGGAGAGACTTGAAGTGGGAGGGATGAAAGTTGAGGGGTAAGGTGGAAAGAGAAATTTTATCAGGTTTAATCAGGGGGTGGGGGAGAAGATAGAATAATCAGCTTAGAATAGGATAAAAATGTTTGACCTGATTTGACTATACTATCAGATTAAACTACCAAGCACTTGATAAGACCTGATAGTATTAACTAATACTATCAAGTCCTCCTTATCTTGTCCACCAAACGCAGCCTAAAAGAACAAAATTTTAATAGGAAGTTTTTTCAATAATTTCAATCGAAAGGCCTTAATTTTGTATATGCTTTAGGTCTTTAAGACAATTAAGCCGCGCTGCTTCTGTGTGTTAACGTATTAATGGTTGCTTTAAGGTAGTTTCCATTTCTGCATTGCATTGAGATTGAGTAGCTTTGTTGTTTTTTTTTTAACTTTCTTTTCACTTGTTGTGTTTTGTTTTCGCTAATTTGGAGGGTTTCTTATCGTCCTCTTTAGTTCTACTCTTTCTTTTTTCCTAAAGACGGGGAGGGACGGGGAGGGACGGGGCGGGAATTGACACTTGACAGCAATACTTGACATAGGAAGCTGATGCAGCGCAGATTACACTAACAATGGTCAAAACTCAGCCATCGAAGCTGAGAAAGTGAAAGTCATAGGTGGCCAATTTCCTAATGCAACCTAGCCCACAAAACCCAATTTTCTTTAGCTTTCGTAACCAAGCAGGATAACCCATGCTCATCTCACACTAACCTTGTTTAATTCATAGGCTAAACACACCAAGCCCAGAAGCTATCACTAAATGGGTTATTGATTTGCTAGTCCTAACAAATATGTCCTAATCGATTAAACAAGTCAAGCGGACGACCAGAACTTGTTTCAGAAAGGTTAATTCTTAGATGGCCCATGCTGAGGTGGGCCTAGTATACCGTTGTCATATGTAGTGGGCTTGTTCCCATGGAAAAGTATATCTGGTGGACTTGTTGCTTGCTCCTATCAATCACAATGAAGGGGATTCGTGGATTGGATAAGATCCATTTTGAGGACAAAAGTCAATTGATTCAATTTAATCAATTTTTTTATGTTATCAACTGATTAATTTAATTTAAAATATAAAATTGATCAAATTTAGTCTAATTTAAATCAGTTTAGATTACCTTGATCTTTTAGTTTTTTGTTAGAAATTTTTTTAAAACATACAAATTCATCAAAATTAAGTATATATTAATTCATCATGATACAAATCTAAATTTTAAATCCAACCCAAACTAATTGTCGATGTCAAATTCAATATCTAAACTATGAAACAAGAAAGGAAGTATGTTTGAGTAGGAGTATAATGATAAAGTTCCTCTCACGTAAAGTGTGGACAATGAACAAGTGCATATTTACCATGTGTTAAGATTCAACTTTATATTTAGAAGAATGAAGGCGGTAATGATCGAACTCTAAACGACTTAGTTATAGAAGTTATGATATCATGTCATAAACTAACTCTTCCAAAAGCTTAAGTTGTTAGGAGAAGGTGTTGGATTTTTTTTGTCATGTTTGGATTAGTATAGTTACCAATTTTCTAAAACCCAAATTAATTGAATGTCAAATGTTATAGAGCATCTATTGGTTTAGTCCATTTAGTTATTGGGCTCTTATAAGTACTTAAATCTATGTGAATAATATTGTTTTGAGTTTATAGGCCTTGTAATGAGTTTTTCATGATAGGTAGGTTAACTTATATCGTTATCACAAGGAGAGATCCTTATTCTCATCATATATATATTATTGTTATCCCATTGAGACTACAAGAGTTTTGTGCATATAAGGAATGATGATAGTTTCTCTTTTCTATACACACACACACACACCATTCATGATTACTCTTTCAAGATCCGTGATGGTTGCCTCATATTTGTCTTTTTCAGGTAACTCTATAACCCAATCTCTAGTCTATTATATTTTGTGTATGTCACAAATTGGGATTAAATGGACTTAAGAATTTTTTATATATTGATAAATATATTGTTTTAATGTAAAAAAATTCGTGTTGATTGTGCCATTTATTGTTATGAATGATTGGTGGAAGGCTCATTTAAAAAAGCTTGGGCACACTAAGAGTTATTTATTTGTGCCTTGTTTGCTTCCCTTTAATTACCAAAACCAATTTTGTCAATTGAATTTGTTGAACTTTATGTAAATTGTGAAATCATGATATGCTTAACCGATTTTGGTATAAAAATGTTTTAGGCACTTTGTATAGTTGTGAGCTTGTCTTCGTGAGACCAATTATGACAAAAAGTAATTTTGTAGATGATATTGTTTGAATTAAAGATTTAAGTTAATAATGCACTTACCTTATCGATATGTCTTTGCTAATATGATTTCTGATATTTGTGGAATGCATTAAATGATTATGCCCTTAGAATTCTCAACATCCTCTCGGCACTAGCTTTAGGGACATAATATTTAATATTTTATAGGTGTCTATTTGTTCATTATAGTCTGGGATCCTTAGACAGGATTACAATGAAATAACAGCTCAATTGTTGTGATATATATGTAATGTTACTCATTGTGAAGTATTTTGTCAAAATTGATTTAACCAACCTTGAATATGTGTATTGTTATGTAAAACTTGGCAAATGAGTTAATTGGACATTTTGTAGCAATCTAATGTTGTTTGTGGATTTTGCATTTTCTTGTGGTGAAGCTTATATATTTAAGCCAAATGCAATTCTTTTATGAAGATTTTGTTAATGGATTATAATTATTGTTGGGTTCTATAAGCAATGGATATACCTTTTGGTATGACATTATTTAACATAATCATTTGTCTGATAGAGAAAATCGTTTAAGTATTTATTTTAGAAATTTTGAAAATATTGCTAGTGTGTAATTATGGTAATATTGGTTCAATTATTTTACTCTATAAAGTAGGAGAGACTTGTATATTGTACTTTAAGACACTTATGCGTGATTGTAATTATGCTTGCATGATATCTAGTTCAATTAATTGCCCAGTTAATTAAATAAGGAAAAACTAATATAATTATCGTTGCTTAAGTATGCCAATGTTTTAGTATGTGGTTTTCTCTTCTCTTTCTATTTATGATCGCTTTGTTGTTGAGACCTATTGAGGACATTGTTGAGTCTCTTAGAAAATATTGTAATATGGTGAACTCCCTATAGTTGTTTTATATTGTTGATAAACTTTAGTCTTTGGTAATTAAGATAGCGTATTGAAAGCTTAATTAGCATGTAAAGGTCTAAAAAGAACAATTCCTCTGTTTTATTCCATCTTTATTGGTATGTCACACCACTAGGTTGTTGAACCTATTTTGTAATAGATGTTGTTTGATACAAATAATATGTTACAAATCCAAGTGCAGGTTGTCTCAGGTAATAAATTCTCAGAAGTCCGAGGTCGATCCACAAGGAATTGAATAAGAAAATTCTTTGAGGTAAGGAAAAGATTTGTCACAAAAATAAAGGTAATAAAAATTGTTCACAAATAAAAAAAATTTGCTTGGGTTAGGAGATCCACTCTCGGTATATAGATTAAGGAGAATTTTTTTTTATAACTCAATTAGAATACACGCATAATGGAGGTTCTAATAAAAAAAATACAACGTTCAAAGTTCATTTAAGGTTATATATGTAGTTATATTATGGTTCCTTTAATTATCCACTAACCCCAACACTTGTAAATGAGTTCAAATATTCATTGTGTCAATCTCTTGTTGATAGCAGTATATATTATTCATTTTATAATCCTTTCACTGGATTTCTTAATGTTCAATTAGGCTTAATTAAGTTAATTTTGTTACATTTTATGATATTGAGTTTAATTGGATCATTGAAGGAATTATTGCTTGAATTGACTTTAATTTGTCTATTTGGCAGCGATTAGTAAACTGGCTATAATTTGAGTTACAAATATCTGGTTGATATGATTCTGGTCTTATAGGAAAGTTAAGACAATTTTTTGCAACTTTCATGAGACCTCAAAAGTCAAATTACACATTTGGATAATTTAAATTAGAGTTGAAGCAAGATCCAGAGTGTTGATCCTGACAGCTTGCTTTCTGCACACTCATCAGCTCATATCTTGAGCTATAAGAGTGATATTAGGGTGAAACTAGTGGTATTGGAAAGTTGAGACCCAAATATATAACTTTTATGAAGAACACAAGAGTTAATTCGGATAGCTTGGAAGCCAGATTGGGCTTGGAAGTCAGAACAGAGGAGTTGTAGCTGAGTCTGAACAGTGTGCAAAGATTGTGCCATATTTTGAGCTATAGGAGTGATATTGGGCTAAAACTAGTGGCATTGGAAATCTAAGACAAAAACCTACAACTTTCATGAAGACAACTTTTCCATATTCTGACGGCAGCCATGAGTTTAGCACCAAATCATTTGGGAGACAAGCATCTCAATAATTTTTCACTCATTTACAATTATCAAACAACTCCCTTGGCATTTTTCACTCATTATCAAACAACTCCGTTGTCATTTTGTTTTCCTCAAGCTCTATAAAAGGGAGTATTGGCTGCTCATTTTTGGCATCTTGGCTTAGAGATCAAGATCATACTATTGTGTTATTTATTTCTCTTGTGTTAATTTTCTTTTGTTCTAAATAGAAGTTATGTTCATTTTTTTCCTATTTTCTCTTTCTTTCTTCTTGTTCATAAGTAATTAATTTTCATTTTGGTTGGGTGAAAGGGTGAAACTTTTGGTAATAAATTAAGATTAGATTAATTTCTTTCTTGTACTTGAATGATGTATTATCAAGTGGTCATTATATGTGTTGTATTTTGTTTCCAATCAATTTAGAAACCCTCCTTGTAAAGTGGAGATCTTGATTCATTGTAGACAAGAGATTGACACAATGAATGCTTGAGTCCATTTACAAGTGTTGGCATTAGTGAATAATTAAATGAACCATAATATAATTACATATATAATCTTAATTGAACTTTGAATATTGTATTTTCTGATTAGAACTTCCGTTATGTGTGGATTTCAATTGAGCTATAAAAAGAAATAATTTTGTCTTTAATTTCTTACCAAGAGTGGATCTTCTAGCCCAAGCAAATCTTTATTTCATTTGTGAACAACTTTTATCACCTTTATTGTTGTGACAAATATTTTCCTTACCTCAAATATTTTTTCTTTATTAATTCCCTGTGGATCGATCTCGGACTCCCGAGAATTTATTACTTGAAACAACTTGCACTTGAGTTTGTAACACATATCAATTTCGCATCAAGTTTTTGGTGCCGTTGCCAGATATTTGATTTGAAGAACAAATTTATTGAGGTCTTCTTTCTTTAAGTAAACTTCACCATTTGGTATATATATTTTTTCTACTCTTTTAATTTTCTTACTTATTAACTTACTAACTTTCTAACTTACTAACTTTATAACTTACTAACTTACTAACTTAATTATTAAATTTCTAACTTTCTAACTTAATTATTAACTTTCTAACTTATTAATTTATTAACTTACTAATTTACTAACTATGATATTTAATGGCAAGTTTATACCACCTACTTGTACATTTTTTTTCTATTTTAAGTCACTTATTTATGCTTAATTGGTTTCATGATTCAAGTTCTGGTCGTTTGGTTAAAATTAATCCTAGTATTTTATATATTGATTTGTTTAAATCACAATCACACACATTAAATACAATGGCTGAAAATGAAAATGTAGATGATGAACATGAAAATCAACATTACGAACCATGCGTGAATATTTGCAACCATATTAAAATTCTAGTCCATCATATTTTATATTTCCATTCAATGCTAATAATTTTAGATTTAAGCCGGGTGTGATTTCATTACTTTCTAATTTTCATGGTTTAGAATCTGAAAGCCCATATTTACATTTAAAAGAATTTGAGGAAGTGTGTATTACTTTCATTGATCAAAATTGCACTGAAAAAATTGTTAAACTTAAATTGTTTCCTTTTTCTTTAAAAGATAAAGCAAAAACTTGGCTTAACGCTTTAAAACCAAGATCAATTGGCACATGACAAGAAATACAAAGTGAGTTTTTAAAGAAATTTTTACCAACATATAAATCCAATGTTGTGAAAAGACAAATCCAAATTTTTTCCCAAAATTCAAATGAAACATATTTTCAAAGTTGGGAACGTTTTAAAGATTTGTTAAATTCTTGCCGACATCATAGTTTTGAAAAATGACATACTATAAGCTTCTTTTATGAAGGATTAACACCTGAAACCAAACAATTTATGAAAATAATGTGCAATGGTGAGTTTCTTGATAAAAAACCTGAAGAAACTTTAGAATATTTAAACCATTTAGCTGAAAATTCTCAATCTTGGTATGGTACTAATTCTTCTGAAAATTCAATTAGATATAACCTTGCAAATGTAAGTAAAGGAAAATATCATCTTAGTCGAGAAGAAGATCTAAATGCTAGGTTCGCCAGTTTAGCTAGAAAAGTTGAAGCCATGGAATTAGAGAAAGTGAAAGAAGTCAAATCTGTGCAAAATGAAGAAATTTGTAGCATTTGTGATGATTTAGGACACTCAACAAATGAATGTCCAAAGATTCTTGTCTTTAAAGAAGTTGTGCATGAGCAAGTAAACGCAATGAATAATTTTAAAAAGTCATTTACCTCTTCTTTTTCAGATTCATACAATTTGGAATGGAGAAATCACCCGAACTTCAGCTTGAGAATTAATAATCATGCACAATTTATACAACCACCACATAGTCAAGAACAATAGGACTCTCAAAATTATTAAGGATATGCACCTTATGTCCCACTATATAGGGAAAACCTTGAAGGAACGCTGCATATATTCATAGAAAAGTAAGAGGCCATTAATAAACAAAACACTCAAGCCATGATTGACATAAAAGACACTACTTGCCAAATTTGCATCTGCACTCACCGTTCACGAGAAAGGAAAATTTTCTTCTCAACCTCAATCGAATCCCAAGGGTCAGTACAGTCTAAATGAGTGTAGTTCAGAAAACTAACAAATAGATCAAGTTAAGTCAATGCTAACTCTTAGGAGTGGAAAAATTGTAGAAAAACAAATTCCTGAACCTTGTAAGAGAGATGATGAATCAATCCCCCAAGATAAAGAGGAGGTTGATGAGCCATCTGACCAAAATGAAACCAAACTCTTGCCTCCACCTCTATTTCCTCAAGCATTAAACAATTCAAGGAAATTGAACCACTACACTGAAATTTTTGAAATTTTTAAACAAGTGAAAGTCAATATTCTATTGTTAGATGTTATCAAATAGGTTCCTTCTTATGTCAAATTTTTGAAGGACTTATGCATTATTAAAAGGAAATTAAATGTGAAAAAGAATGCCTTTTTGGTTGAACAGGTAAGCTCCATTATTCAAAGCAATAATGTTTTGAAACATAAAGACCCTAGTTGTCCGACGATTTCATGCATTATTCGAGAACATAAAATTGAACAAGCTTTACTTGATCTTGGTGCTAGTGTTAATTTGCTTCCATATTCAGTTTATCAGCAACTCAACCCGAGTTAGTTAAAACCAACGTCTGTAACTCTTCTACTTGCCGATAGATCAATTAAAATTCTAAAAGGAATAATGGAAGATGTGTTAGTACAAGTTGATAAATTCATATATCCTGTGAAATTTATTTTCTTGGAAACTGAACTTATGGTCAATAATTACAAGTCAATTCCTGTTATTTTAGGTCACCCATTTTTAGTAACATCTAATACTTTGATAAATTACAGAAATGGAGTGATGAAACTAACATTTGGAAATATAACATTGGAGTTTAATATTTTCAACATGTGCAAACAACTACAGGAAGTCCATGACGAAAAGGAGGAAGCTGAAGGGATTGAGGCCATTGTAGATGATCATTTTCAAAAAAGGAGTTTTTCTGACCCATTAGAAATTTGTTTAATTAATTCATTTGATTCAGGTACGCAATTATATGATGATATTTCTAAAATATACTCTTTGCTTGATTGTACATAGGTAATGTAATATAAAGGATGGAAGCCGAGATTCAAATAGTTAAAGCCCATGAATGATAATACCCATGAAGAAGTACCCACACTGGAACTAAAGTCATTACCTGTTGGGTTGAAGTACACATTTTTTAGAGAAGAACAAATTTTTCCAGTGATAATTTCCTCTTCCCTTATCAGAGAACAAAAAGGTATGTTGATAGAAGTACTTAAAAGGCATAAAAGTATAATTAAATAGACATTAAAGGACATAAAAGATATTAATCCATTAATTTGTATGCATAGAATACATTTAGAGGATAATGCTTAAACATCTCAACAACCTCAAAGAAGATTAAATCCATACATGAAAGAGGTAGTTAGAGCTGGAGTTCTCAAATTACTTGATATTGGAATTATCTACCCTATCTCTTATAGCCAGTGGGTAAGCCCTACACAAGTTATGCCTAAGAAATCTAGAATAATAGTGGTTAAAAATGAAAAAGGTGAATTAATACCTATGTGAGTCTCATCCAGTTGGCGTATGTGTATTAATTTTAGAAAATTAAATGCAGCTACTAAGAAAGATAATTTTCCTTTGTCATTTCTTGATCAAATTCTGGAAAGAGTAGCAGAATATCCCTACTACTGTTTTCTTGATGGTTATCTAGGGTATAATCAAATATCAATTGCATTAGAGGATCAAGAAAAGACCACTTTTACGTGCCCCTTTGGCATTTTTGCATATAGAAGAATATCTTTTGGCCTTTGTAATGCTCCAGCGACTTTCCAAATATGCATGCTAAGTATTTTTAGTGACATAATTGAGCATTATGTAGAGGTTTTCATGGATGACTTGACAGTTTTTGGAAATTCTTTTAAAAATTATCTTGATAATTTGGAAAAAGTTCTTAAAAGATGCGAAGAAAAATGATTTGTGTTAAATTGAAAAAAATGTCATTACATGGTTACCTCAGGAGTAGTGTTAGGTCATGTGATATATTCTAAGAGAATTGAAGTTGATAAGGCTAAAGTTGAATTAACTGCTCATTTGCCTTCCCAAAAAATAGTCAGAGAAGTTCATTCATTTTTAGGACATACAAGATTTTACAAAAGATATATTAAAGACTTTAGTGTCATATCTAGACCATTATGTAATCTTCTAATAAAAGATGCACCATTTGATTGGACTCAAGAATGTTAAACTCTTTTGAAAAATTAATTGGTCTTCTGACATCTGCTCCTATCATGCAATTCCCTGACTGATCTTTACTTTTTGAGTTAATGTGTGATGCTAGTGATTTTACTGTTGGTGCTATTTTTGGCCAAAGAAAGGAAAGTAAGCCTCATATAATTTATTACTTAAGTTGAACTTTGAATAGTGCACAAATGAATTACATAACTACTGAAAAAGAACTACTTGTTGTATTTTTTGTATTGGACAAATTTTGAGCTTATTTAATTAATTCTTCTACTGTTATATTCACTGATCATGCTGCTGTTAGATATTTAATGTCTAAGCAAAATGCTAAACCTAGGTTGATACAGTGGATCTTGTTGCTTCAAGAATTCAACATGACAATAAAAGATAAGAAAAGAGCCAAAAATATTGTTGCAAATTATTTGTCCAGACTTACAACAGGCTCAACTTTTCATAACACACCTATCAATGATTCTTTTCCTGATGAATTTTTATATTTTGTCAATTATATGCCTTAGTCTACTAACATTGTCAATGTTCTTGTAACAGGAAAGATGCTGCTTTAATGGACGCACCAAGACAGAAGGAAATTTTTGACTGAGGTGAAATTTTTTTGTTGGGATGACTAATATTTGTTCAAATATTGTCCTGATCAAATCATTCGGAGATGTGTGCTCGACAGTGAGATAGGTAATGTCATTAAATTTTGTCACTCAAAAGCATGTGGAGGTCACTTTTCTACAAAGAAAACAGTTGTGAAAGTCTTACAGTGTGGAATTTATTGGCTCACTTTATTTAAGGATAGCTATACATTTTGTAAAAGTTGTGAAAACTATAAAAAATTAGGTTCCATTTCTAAGCAAAACATGATGCCTCTAAACCCTATCCTTGTCATTGAAATTTTTTATTATTGGGATATTAATTTCATGGTTTCATTTCCATCATCATTTGAATTTGTGTATATTTTGGTTACAGTTGATTATGTCTCAAAATGGATTGAGGCGATTCCATGTCGACACAATGATCATAAAATTGTTCTTAAATTTTTAAAAGAAAATGTCTTGAGTCGATTTAGAATCCCTTGAGCTATCATCAGTGATAGGGGAACACATTTTTGTAATAAACCATTTGAATCTTTAATGAGGAAATATGACATTACACACAAAATTGTCGTCTCTTATTACCCTCAAACAAGTGGACAAGTAGAATTAGTAAATAAGGATATTAAACAAATTTTGGAAAAAAATAGTTAACCCAAATCATAAAGATTAGTCTTTAAGATTAAACAACGCACTTTGGGCTTACCGTACTGCTTTCAAAACATCTTTAGACATGTCACCTTATCAGTTAGTCTATGAAAAACCTTATCATTTACTTGTAGAACTAGAGCATAAAACATTTTGGGTCATTAAAGCTTTCAACTTAAATCTTGATGATACTTGCAAGTTACGCAAATTGCAATTAAATGAACTTGAGGAATTGAGAAATGATGCATATGAAAACTCAAAAATTTATAAAGTTAGAACAAAAGTTTTTCATTACAAATCAATTTTGAGAAAATCTTTTGAAATTGGTTAAAAAGTTCTGCTTTATATTTCTCATTTTCACCTATTCCCTGAAAAATTGAGATCTAGGTAGACTGGCCCTTTTATTGTCAAACATGTGTATCCTCATGGGACCATAGACATTAAGAACCCTAGGAATGGTAATATGTTTAAGGTCAATGGACAAAGACTCAAACTATTTCGAGAAAACCAAGTTGTTGAGTTAGAATTCATCTCCCTTTCTAATCCATGTTATAAGAAGAATTCATTTTAATTTTGTTGCTTTCTTTTTGCAGTTCTTTGTGGCCCTGGTGAAATGGCAGATAATGGTACTCCGCGACTCTCAAGTCAATTTATTTTTCAGTTTCCCATAATAACTAATTTCTTCTCCTTTAAAATGGATGTCATTCTCTCGAATTTAAGAAAGCATTTTCCTTCTCTTCCTCAAAGTGCTCTAACAAAAATCTACAAAGCTAGGTGTGAAAGATTGAGAATGTTAATGCACAAGGGCATCCCGGAAGATATACGCTGGATAATCAAGGCAAAGGTCTATTTAGCAGGTGAATCTTCAAATTCATTTGTCTCATACATGCCAGGTCTCGGTAAAAGTTCGTATTCTAAAAGGAGAAAAGCAAAAAGAATGCAAGTTTGTCACAAATGTGCATGATGGAATTGTAACAAGCGATGTCGTTCTTTGGGGATGGTTTCTGTAAACCGAGAAGATAAAATATACTTTATTAAGAATGGACTGAGTAAGGGGTCATTAGATGATATCTTATTGACTCTTGAGACGCATTCTTGTGAAGTTGTGCATCGTAAACTTCTTAATTTGTGGAATCTTTTCTGGGATGAACATAAACGTTACATTCTTGGGAATCTGATTCTAAAAAACTCTATTTGCCAATTTATAAGAAAATTGGATGGGAAGCTTATCCTCGACTCATAGAAGGCGTTTAAGTCATTACTAGACGTAAAACTAGAGGAAGATGTGAGTCACAATCACAACATATATATTATTATTTTGTTCATTTAAAAAAAAAAGACGGGGGGAGAGGGCGAAACTTCGGTTGTACTTGGTCTTTAGTTAGATCAATAGCCCCGAGTGGATGCTCATTTTGTCATAGACTTAGGAGGAGACCTTTGCACGTCGGTCTGTAAATAAGGTTCGTGTACCATGCTCTGTAGAAAGCCATGTGCTACATTTTCAGTTCTTGGAACTAGGCTCTGTAGCGCTGTTGGACCGAAAGAGGTGTCCCGTCTTTGTTGTGAAACGTAAACAACTACTGAGCATTATCTTGTACTTAACTATATAAGCTTTGGTGCGCCAGGTCATGCCGCTGGGTGTCGAGCATTCACGAATGCCAGATTTTGTACTCTAATGAGTACACAACTTCTTGTGGTGTAATTCTAGCCTAAGCAGAGATCTGAAGCCATGCCTTGTGAGGACGGACTGCACTCATGATGCATAGTATAAAGATACGCCATGACAATTGCATTGATGACATGCAGTATAAAGATATGCCATTTTTGTTGAATAAACGGGCGTGAGAGCCTAGCCTCCAATTTTGGACTGGTTCTAACTCTCATTTTCTTTCAAAGAAATAAAAAAAATAAAAAAAATAAAAAAATAAAAAGATATATGTTTCAAACTTTTCTAACAATAACCAACTTACCGATATAGGTGTTATCATTATATTTTTCATTTACCTATTTAAACACTCTATTTTCTTCACTTTTCTCCAACTCACAATCATTAAAAGGGAGTGTGAGTGTAGAAATGGAGGGAGCTTCTATTCATAGACTTACCAATATCTATGTATTTTGTGGGCCATATTATGGGAAGATTTTAGAGTTTGTAAATGCAGCAAGTACTATTGGTCAAACACTTGTTGCGAGGAACATTCGTGTAGTATATGGGGGAGGCAGCATTAGGTTAATAAGCTGTATCACTTTCTACACATCTAAGAGGCGGTCAAGTTTTAGGTATCATTTTTGGACCTTTAACTCAAAAAAACATCATTGGAAAGACAATTGGGTAGGAACTTCAAGTATCATCTATGCATAGACGAATGAGGATAATGCTTAAAAATATGATACATTCATTGCCTTACCGAGTGGTTTTGGTACTTTGAAAGAAGTTTTTCAAAGTATCTCTTGGGCCTAACTGAACATCCACAATAAACTCATAGGTTTGTTGAATTTTAATAATTTTTTTAACAATTTGTTATCTTTTCTTGATCATGTTGTGGAACAGAACTTTATCACACCTTCGGAAAGACGACTCCATATCTCTGCTTCCATTGTTGATGAATTAATTGATAAATTATAAACTTTTGTTTATGAACCTGATCCAGTAATAGCTCAGATAGATTGGTCAGAAAGAAGCAGTAAGGAAGGCCGCAAGGAACGTGGGTTTAATCTGACACTTCATCTATAACTTTTCTTTACCTTTGGTTTTATTCATTATACTTTGTTTCTGTTTAAATTTGTGTAAGTTTTCTCTTTTCAGTAATTGCCACAATAGGTAATATTTTCCATCATTTACCTATCTATATTTTGACATTGAGGACAATGTTGTGATCTGGTTGGTGGGAAGGATAGTTGAAATAAAAACACCAAAAAAATAGTGAAGTATGTTTATTGATATGTTTGTCAACAACTTACTAACAGTAAAAGTAATTAATGATGACAGAGTAATGAGTAAATTATGCCCTTGAGGTAAATTTACTTTTGAGACGCATCTAAATTGGTAGCAGAGTAAGGAGTAATTAGGTAGATAACTATTTTGTGTAGAAATAGCAATTCAAATTCAGGTCTATTGATGAATGGATTGAACATTTGTACCATTCTTTTCTTTCTTGTGTGATTTTCACTCATAGAATTATTACTCTAGAACTTGTTTTGACTCTATTTGAGGCTATATTTTTACATGCATACATAAACATGAGTGAGACATTTTTCTTGAAATAGCTACTTTAACTAAATAGCCAACCTTGCATATTTTCCCTTGCTTAACTCCTTTGAGTTTATTCGACCATTCTTTGTTTTTAGCTCATTACATGCCTTAAAAAAAAACATGTTCTTACCTAACCTTAAGGAATAAGAACATTGACATTGGATGAGTTCTTGAACAAGTGTGGGGGTGTATGTGCAAAACGGTTAATGAAAAAGCAAAGAGTAACCATCTTAAAAAAAAATAAAGTGTAAAGAAAGATCAATAAGGTAAAAAGGGGAAGCAAAAAGAATATGTAAAGAGAATTTACATTATGTTGGGATGAACTTTTCATGTTTGTTATTTTAACTCAACCCTAATGCTCTTTTATTCTCTTTGGTATTTAACTTGTCATATCTATATTACTCCATTTCTTTACCTTGACCCCATTACAACCTTGAACATAGTCCTCTTGATTTGTGTGTGCATGAGTTTTGAGTAGTGGAGAAGTAGAAGATAAGTAAACTTATGGTAGTATAATTTTTCATGGGTTTAATTGAGTGAAATACTTACCTTTCAAACACATAAGGGATTAAGAGTGAATCTTATGAGGATCTATCATTCTTGACTCATGCTTTTCAATTGAAGTTTCCTTACTTGTTGGTTTGAGATGTGAAGAAACGTTACCTCATAAATGTTTTGATCCTTTGAATCTTTAGTTGCTCTTCTTGCTTATAAACTTTTGCATTCTTGAATGTTATTAGAAATTAAGTCTTCTAGAATTTTTAGCTTTTGAGTTTGTGTTGTTTTTCCTTGTTCTCTAGCTTTGGTCTTATGTGTTTTGCCCAGGAGTGCAAAAGTTAAGTGTGAGGGAATTTGATGATAATATATTTTATTCATGTTATAATTCTTTCACTGGGTTTCTAAAGATTCAATTAGGCTTAATTAAGTTAATTTTGTTACATTTTATAATATTGAGCTTAATTAAATCATTGAAGGAATTATTGGTTGAATTGACTTTAATTTGTCTATTTGGCAGCGTTCAGTAAACTGGCTATAATTTGAGTTACAAATATTTAGTTGATGTGATTATGATTTTGTAAGAAAGTTAAGACAATTCTCTACAACTTTCATGAAGACCTCAAGAGTCAAATCACACATTTGGATAATTTAAATTGGAGTTGAAGCAAGATTCAGAGTGCTGATCCTAACAGCTTGACCTCTGCGCACTCATCAGCCCATATCTTGAGCTGTAGGAGTGATATTGGGGTGAAACTAGTGGAATTATAAAGTTAAGACCTAATTCTACAACTTTATGAAAAACACAAGAGTTAATTGGGATAGCTTAGAAGTCAGATTGGGCTTGGAAGTTAGAATAGAGGAGTTGAAGCTGGGCCTGAATAGTGTGCAAAGATTGGGTCATATCTTGAGTTGTAGGAGTGCTATTGGGCTGAAACTAATGGCATTGGAAAGCTAAGACAAAATCATACAACTTTTATGAAGACAACTTTTCTATATTCTAATGGAAGC
Source organism: Ormosia semicastrata (assembly GCA_029884595.1). Taxonomy (NCBI): domain Eukaryota; kingdom Viridiplantae; phylum Streptophyta; class Magnoliopsida; order Fabales; family Fabaceae; genus Ormosia; species Ormosia semicastrata. Next base: position 31,457,732 of record JAQQTO010000059.1, on the reverse strand, counting down.
CATGAGTTCAGCACCGAATCATTTAGGAGACAAGCATCTCAATAATTTTTCACTCATTCACAATTATCAAACAACTCCCTTGGCATTTTTCACTCATTATCAAACAATTCCATTGTCATTTTGTTTTTCTCAAGCTCTATAAAAGGGAGCATTGGCTGCTCATTTTTGGTGTCTTAGCTTAGAGATCAAGATCATGCTATTGTGTTATTTGTTTCTCTTGTGGTAGTTTTCTTTTGTTCTAAATAAAAGTTGTGTTCATCTTTTTCTTCTTTTCTCTTTCTTTCTTATTGTTCATAAGTAATTAATTTTCATTTTGGTTGGGTGAAGAGGTGAACCTTTTGGAAATAAATTAAGGTTAGATTAATTTTTTTCTTGTACTTGAATGATATATTATCGAGTGGTCATTATATGTGTTGTATTTTGTTCCCAATCAATTTAGAAACCCTCCTTGTAAAGTGGAGATCTTGATTCATTATAGACAAGAAGTTGGCACAATGAATGCTTGAGCTCATTTACAAGTACTAGCGTTAGTGAATAATTAAAGGAACCATAATATAATTACATATATAATTATTACAAATTATAAGTTGCAAACCTAAGTGCAGGTTATTTCAAGTATAAATTCTCGACAGTCCGAGGTCGATCCATAGGGAATTGATGAAGAAAAATTCTTTAAGGTAAGGAAAAGATTTTGTCACAAAAATAAAGGTAATAAAACTTGGTCACAAATAAAAAAGATTTACTTAGGTTATGAGATCCACTCTTAGTAAGTAAATTAAGGAAAAAATTAATTCTTTTTATAACTCAATTAGAATCCACGCATAATGAAGGTTCCAATCAAAAAATACAACATTCAACATTCATTTAAGATTATATATGTAATTATATTATGGTTCCTTTAATTATCTATTAACACCACCATTTATAAATAGGCTCAAGCATTCATTGTATCAGTATCTTGTTTACAACAAATCAATATTTCCACTTTACAAGAAGGGTTTCTAAAATTATTGGAAACAAAATATAATACATATAATGACCACTTAATAATATATCATTTAAGCACAAGAAAGAGATTAACATAACCTTATTTCATTACCAAGAACTTCACCCTTTCACCTAAGTAAAATGAAAATTAGGTACTCATAGATAAGAGAAAAAAAAAGAGAAGAACAAGATGAATATAACTTCTATTTAGAATAAAAGAAAACTACCACAAAGGAAACAATTAATACACAAGCATGATATTGATCTCTAAGCTAATCCCCTCAAATGATCAGCCATTATTTCCTTTTATAGAGCTTGAGGAGTACAAAATGACAATGGAGTTGTTTGATGATGAGTACAAAATGTCAAAGGAGTTGTTTGATGATGATGAATGAGTGAAAAATTATAGAGATTATTGTCTCCAAAATCATTCAATGCTGAACTAATAGCATACATCAGAATCTTGCCAAGTGGTCTTCATAAGTGTTGTAGGATTTTGTCTTAGCTTTCCAATGCCACCAGTTTTAGCCAAAAATCATTCCTACAGCTCGAGATATGGCTTAATCACTGCACATAGCTCAAGCCCAGCTATAACTCCTCTATTCTGACTTCCAAGCCCAATATGACCTCTAAGCTATCTGAACCGACTCTTGTATTCTTCATGAAAGTTATAGATATGGGTCTTAACTTTTGAATGAAATTTTTGGATTAAGTGAACTCTTATATCTCAAGATATGGTCAAATGAGTGCATAGAGGTCAAGTGCTAGGATCAGCACTCTAGATCTTGCTTCAACTTCAATTTAAATTATTCAAACGTATGATTGAGATCTTGAGGTCTACATGAAAGTTGTAGAAAATTATCTTAGCTTTCCAACAAGACCAGAATCACATCAACAAGATATTTGCAACTCAAATTATATCTAGTTTACTAAAAAATATAGTCACCCAGATTAAGGACAATTCAAGCAATAATTTCTTCAATGATCCAATTAAACTCAATTTCATAAAATATGACAAAACTAAATAATTAAGCCAAATTGAACCTTAAGAAGCTAAGTAAGAGGATTATAAAATGAATAAATTATATTACTATTAAATTCTTTCACATTTAACTTTTGCACTCCAGGGCAAAACACATAAGACCAAAACTAGTTATCAAGGAAAAACAACACAAACTCAAAAACTAAAAAAAAATTCTAAAAGACTCAATTTACAATAATATTAAAGCATGAAAAGCAACCAAAGATTCAATGGATCAAAACATTTATGAGGTAACGTTTCTTCACACCTCAAACTAACAAGCAAGAAAATTTTAATTGAAAAGCATAAGTCAAGAATGATAGATCTTCATAAGATTCACTCTCAATCCCTCAAGTGTTTAAAATATAAATATTTCACTCAATTTAACCCATGAAAAATTACACTACCATAAGCTTGCTTATCTTCTACTTCTCCACTACTCAGAACACATGTACACACAAATCATGAGGACTTTATTCAAGGTTGTAATGGGGTTAAGGTAAAGAAGGAGGTAATCTGGATATGACAAGTTAAATACTAAAGAGAATAAAAGAGCGTGAGAGTTGAGTTCAATTAACAAGCATGAAAGTTCATCCCAACTCCACCTAATACAAATTCCCTTTACATATTCTTTTCCTTTCCTTTATTGCCTTGTTGGCCCTTCTTTAAACATTTTTTTTATTTTTTTTACAAGATGAACATAATATATATATTTTTTTAATTTGTCATTTTTTGAACCATTCTGCACATACACCCCCACACTTGTTTAAGAACTCACCCAATGACAAAGCTAATGTTCTCTTATTCCCTAAGGCCGGGTAAGAACATAGTTTTTCATTTAAGGCACATAATGAACTCAAAACAAAGAATGGTCAAATAAGCTCAAAGGGGTTAAGGAAGGGGAAATAGGTCATTTCCAATGCCTTATGTTAGCAGGAATCAGAGAATTTCCAAGAAGTCATAAGAGTGCTTGATATCATATTGAGACAATATGCTGCTGAGCAAGGCTGCCTATTTGTGCGCCAATCATTCTTAGCTATTTGGTTAAAGTAGCTATTACAAGAAAAATGCATCAATCATGTTTATGTATTCATGTGAAAATGTAGTCTCAAAAAGGACCAAAGCAAGTTCTAGAGTAATAATTCCATAAGTGCAAGTCACACAAGAAAGAAGAGAATGGTACAAATGTTCAATCCATTCATCAATAGGTTCAAAATCTCACAAGGCATAATTCTATCATTCTCAGTCCACCAATTCAACATCCATAACCAAGCATGTGATTTTTAAGAAAGAAGACAATTTACTCAATCATGTTATGTTCCCTGAATTTGAATTGCTACTTCCACACAAAATAGTTATCTACCTAATTACTCCTTACTTTGCCACCAATTTTGATGCATCTCAAGAGCAAATTTACCTCAATGGCATAATTTACTCCTTACTCTACCATCTTTAATTAGTTTTACTTTTAGTAAGTTGCTGACAAACATATAAATAAACACACTTCTTAATTTTTTTAACTTTTTTTCACACAACTATTCTTCCCCCTGACCAGATTACAACATTGTCCTCAATGTCAAAACATAGATAGGTAAAGGATAGAAGATAGTACCTGTTGTTGCAATTACTGAAAAGAGAAACCTTACATTAATTTAAACAGAAATAAAGTATGATTAATAAAACCAAAGGTAAATGAAAATTATAGATGAAGTGTCAGATCACTTTCACGTTCCTTGTTGCCTCCCTTGTTGCTTCCTTCTGACCAATCTACCTGGGCTATTACTGGTTCAGGTTCATAAATAAAAGTTTGTAATTTATCAATTAATTTATGAATAGTGGAAGCGGATATAAGGAGTCGTCTTGCCGAAGGTGTGATAAAGTTCTGTTCCACAATATGGTTAACAAAAAATAACAAATTATCAAAGAAATTATTAACATTCAATAAACTTATGGGTTTATGGTGGATGTTCAGTTGGGCCCAAGAGATAATTTGAAAAACTTCTTCCAAAGTACCAAAACCACCTGGTAAGGCAATGAATGCATAAGAGTTTTCAAGCATTATCCTCATTCGTTCATGCATAAATGATACTTAAAGTTCCAGCTCAATTGTCTTTCTAATTATATTGCTTCGAGTTAAAGGTTCAGGAATGATACCTAAAACTTGACTACCTCTTAGATGTGCAGAAAGTAATACAGCTCCCATTAACTCAATGCTACCTCCCCCATATACTACACGAATGTTCTTCGCAGCAAGTGTTCTACCAATAGTGCTTGCTGCGTTTACAAACTCTAAATCCTTCCTATAACTTGTCTCACAAAATACACAAATATTAGTAAGTCTACGAACAGAAGAAGAAGCTCCCTCCATTTCTACATTTATACTCCCTTTGAATGATTATGAGTTAGAGGAAAGTGAAGAAAATAGAGTGTTTAAATAGGGAAGAGAATAGAAAAAGTAATGATAGCTTCTATATGGGTAAGTTGGCTATTGTCAGAAAAGTTTAAAACTAAGAAACTTTTATTTTATTTTATTTTATTATTATTTTTTAGACTTCAAGAAAACCATCAGGGTAAAGAAGTCTAGAAACCCCTGAAGGACCCTGCCCAAAGGATCGTCTGTCCAAAACCAAAATACAACAAAATCATACAAAGATAAAGTTATAATAAAAAATGGTGGCATATCTTTGAATTGCATGTCACCAGTGCAATAAACACTCACTCCCATTTATTTGAAGAAAATAAAAAGAGAAGAAAGAAACCATCGTGGGTTTCCATCTTGGGTCTGGAACCTGAAGAGCTCGCACTTAGGTTCGTAACATAAACAAAGATGTTAAAATCTAAAATCCACAATGTCAAGATCTAGAACGCCCCATCCCAGGGCACTGAGAGCCCCTTCTAATAAAAGAGAAGATCAAGCTCAGATGCCTCATACGCTTTGGAAGCCGTGGGTTACTTCTCACTAATAATCAGAATGAGATGCTTCTACCTATCCATTAACTTCATAGTGCCTAGATGGTGAATATTGGGTTGTGAAGTGCGGCTCTCTACAGAGCATGGTACACGACCTTTTTTTAAGGATCGGCATGCAAAGGTCCACCTGAATCAATGACAAGTTTGCCACTAGCAGGGGCTCCACACTCAATTAAGAGCATGGTACTCTTTCGATCGCCCTTCTATTTAGGAGATGTACAAGATATTATATACATGTTGTTATGATTGTGGCTCACATCTTCCTTTGGTTTTACGTCTAGTAACGGCTTAAACGCCTTCTATGAGTCGAGGATAAGCTTCCCATCCAATTTTCTTATAAATTGGCAAACATGGTCTTTTTGAGTCAGATTCTAAATACTGTGACGCTTTTGCTCATCCCTGAAGAAATTTCACAAATTAAGAAGTTCACGATGTACAACTCCACAAGAATGTATCTCAAGAGTCAATAAGATATCATCTAATGACTCCTTACTCAGTCCATTCTTAATAAAGTAAATTTTATCTTCTCTGTTTGCGGAAACCATCCCCAAAGAACAACATCGCTTGTTACAATTCCATTGCGCACATTTGTGACAAACTTACATTCTTTTCGCTCTTCTCCTTTTAGAATAAGAACTTTTATCGAGACCCAATATGTATGGGATAAATGAATTTAAAGATTCACCTGCTAAATGAACCTTTGCTTCGATTATCCAGCATATATCTTCTGAGATGCCAATGCACATTAACAGTCTCAGTCTTTCACACCTAGCTTTATAAATTTTTGTTAGAGCATTTTGAGGAAGAGAAGGAAAATATCTTCTTAAATTCAAGAGAATGACATCCATTTTAAAGGAGAAGGAATCAGTTATTATGGAAAACTAAAAAACAAACTGACTTGAGAGTCATAGAGTACCGTTATCCACCACTTAACCGGGGTCTCAAAGAACTCAACAACTTGGTTTTCCAGAAATGGTTTGAGTCTTTGTCCATTGACCTTAAATACACTATCATTCCTAGGGTTCTCAATGTCTATGGCCCCATGAGGATACACATGTTTGACAATAAAAGGGTCACGCCATCTAGATCTCAATTTTCCAGGGAATAGGTGAAGACGAGAATTATAAAGCAGAACTTTTTGACTAATTTCAAAATTTTTTCTCAAAATTGATATATCATGAAAAGCTTTTACTCTAACTTTACAAATCTTTATGTTTTCATATGCATCATTTCTCAATTCCTCAACAATAAAAAATTTCAATGACAATGATAGGGTTCAGAGGCATCTTATTTCGCTTAGAAATGGAACCCTATTTTTGACAATTTTTGCAACATTTTCAAAATGTATAGTTGTCTTTAAAAAAAGTGGGCCAATAAAATCTACACTGCAAGATTTTCGTAATTGTTTTCTTTGAAGTAAAGTAACATCTACATGCTTCTGAGTAATAAAATTTAATGACATTATTTACCTCACTGTTGGGCACACATCTCTGAATGATTTGATCAGGATAATTGAGGCGGGATCTTTCATGTTGCGAAAAAATTGATTATGTTAGCAAACCAAGGCTTGCAATTGACAGAAAATAAAAATTCACCTGAAAAAGAATCATTGATAGGTATGATATCAAAAGGTGAGCCTATTATAAATATGGACAAAAGATCTGTAACAACATTTTTGACTTATTTCTTATCTTTTATTGTGATATTGAATTCTTGAAGTAACAAAATCCACCGTATTAACCTAGGTTTGCAAAAACTTATTGAGAAAATCGACAAGTGCACCGAATCGTCAAAGTAATAAAGTAGTGAAAAGAATATCATTCCCACGAGGAATTAGTTTACCAAGTACCACTTCTCTAATATAAATACTATCTAGGCAATCAATAACTAAAAGTGATTCAAAATAATTAAAGATACAAAATTATATAAAAACAAAACAAAAACAAAAATAAAAACACACTAAAACTCATGAAATTAAGAGGGAAAAGAGAGAACAAAGCACATGAATGCAAAACACATTAAGGATATAAACACATGAAATTAAAACACTAAGGATCTGACTTCACTTAATTTAACAATCTATCATAGATAATAGAGTAGCTTTGGGACCTTCATTCTAATTAATTTCTAATCATTTAATTGATGGGGAGAATCCCTTAATTAATTAAGACTCAATTCCTTGGTCTAAACCCTAACTCTTAAAGGCATGACCTTTACTCTATGGATTCTCATGGAAAATACCACAATTCTCTCACACAACCTATAACATCTATTCTTAGATGATTATAAATCATGACACTTATTATTTATGGTCTAAGTCATATGCAAACCTCCTTATTCTACACACACCTCACTAGATTAATTTATGAGTGGTCAATTCATAAAAGCATTAAGAATCATAATAAGTACTCAAATTGAATAAAAAAGAAATTAATTAAAATTTCAATCTTAATACATGCCGATTGAATTAAGTTACATCTTCACCTTAGAAACACATGAATTTAACTATACATGACAAAAGAGAAGAAGAAATAGGAAGAGGAAAGAGAATTCATCTTGATAGAATCATAGAGAAGAAACCAAAGCGCCTTCAATGGTGGTTGTGATTCAAACAGATTAATATATAAAATAACAGGATTAGTTTTAACCAAATGACCAGAATTTAAATCACAATACAAATTAAGCATAAATAAGTGACTTAAAATAGAAAGGAAAATGTACAAGTTACTTGGTGGTATAAACTGATCATTAAATATTAACAAGGATGTGGTATAAACCAACCACTGAATAAATATTAACAAGTAGTAAGTTAGTAAACTGATAAAGTAAAAAGTTAGTAAACTGATAAAGTAAAAAGTTAGTAAGCTAATAAATTAAAAAGTTAGATAGTTAGACAATTAATAATTAGGTTAGTAAGTTAGTAAGTTAGAAAGTTATATTTAAAGTGCAGAAAATAAAATACAAAAAATAAAATACAAAAAATAAAATGTAAAAATAAAATTACAGAAAATAAAATACATAAAATAAAGTGTAGAAAGTAAATTTAAAACATGAAAACTAGAGAATCGGCAAGCTGATTTTTTGGTCATGAGAGAGAAGAGAAAAAAAAAGATTATTTCATTAATGATTGCAGATTACAGAAGGAGAAATCAGAGTTTCTCTCACTAAGTTAGTAAGTAAAAAAAATTAAAAGAGTAGAATATATATATATATATCCTTATGGATCTTGTATATATATATATATATAAAATACATACAAAATAAATTTGTTCTTCAAATCAAGTCCCCGGTAATGATGCCAAAAACTTGATGCGAATTATAAGTTACAAACTCAAGTGTAGGTTGTTTCAAGTAATAAATTCTCGGGTGTCCGAGGTCGATCCATAGGGAATTGATAAAGAAAAATTCTTTGAGGTAAGAAAAAGATTTTGTCACAACAATAAAGGTAATAAAACTTGGTCACAAATAAAAAAGATTTACTTAGGTTAGGAGATCCACTCTTGGTAATTAAATTGAGGACAATATTAATTTTTTTTATAACTCAATTAGAATCTACGCATAATGGAGGTTCCAATCGGAAAATACAATATTCAACGTTCATTTAAGATTATATATGTAATTATATTATGGTTCCTTTAATTATCTATTAACACCACCACTTATAAATGGGCTCAAGCATTCATTGTGCTAATATCTTGTCTACAACAAATCAAGATCTCCACTTTACACGAAGGGTTTCTAAAATTATTAGAAACAAAATACAATACATATAATGACCACTTGATAATATATCATTTAAGCACAAGAAAAAGATTAATCTAACCTTATTTCATTACCAAGAGCTTCACCCTTTCACCCAAGTAAAATAAAAATTAGTTACTCATAGATAAGAGGAAAGAAAGAGAGAAGAAGAAGAAGAAGAAGAAGAAGAAGAAGAAGAAGAAGAAGAAGAAGAAGAAGAAGAAGAAGAAGAAGAAGAAGAAGAAGAAGAAAGAAGAAGAAGAAGAAGAAGAAGAAGAAGAAGAAGAAGAAGAAGAAGAAGAAGAAGAGAAGAAAGAAGAAGAAGAAGAAGAAGAATGAGAAGAAGAAGAAGGAAGAAGAAGGAAGAATGAGAAGAAGAAGAAGAAGAAGAAGAAGAAGAAGAAGAAGAAGAAAGAAGAAGAAGAAGAAGAAGAAGAAGAAGAAGAAGAAGAAGAAGAAGAAGAAGAAGAAGAAGAAGAAAAGAAGAAGAAGAAGAAAAGAAGAAGAAGAAGAAGAAGAAGAAAAAAGAAGAAGAACTTTCTAAGAAGAAGAAGCAGAAGAAGAAGAAGAAGAAGAAGAAGAAGAAGAAGAAGAAGAAGAAGAAGAAGAAAGTTGTAGAATAGGTCTTAGAAGAAGAAGAAGAATTTAACTCCTATATCTCAAAGAGAAGAAGAAGAAGAAGAAGAAGAAGAAGAAGAAGTAAGAAAATTAATACACTAGCATAATATTGATCTCTAAGCTAACCCCCTCAAATGATCAGATTACTTCCTTTTGTAGAGCTTGTGGAGTACAAAATGACAATGGAGTTGTTTGATGATGAGTACAAAATGCCAAATAAGTTGTTTGATGACGATGAATGAGTAGAAAATTATAGAGATTCTTGTCTCTGAAATCATTTAATGCTAAACTTATGACATGCGTTAGAATCTCACCAAGTAGTCTTCAAAAAAGTTGTAAGATTTTGTCTTAACTTTCTAATGCCACTAGTTTCATCCCAAAAGCATTCCTACAACTCAAGATATGGTCCAATTATTGCACACTACTCAGGCCCAGCTACAACCCCTCTATTCTGACTTCCAAGCCCAATATGACCTCCAAGGCATCTGAACTAACTCTTGTATTTTTCATGAAAGTTGTAGATATAGGTCTTAAATTTCAAATGGCACCAGTTTGGGGTTAATTTAACTCCTATATCTCAAGACATGGTCGAACGAGTGCACAGAGGTCAAGCTGTCAGGACCAGCACTTTAGATCTTGCTTCAAGTCCAATTTAAATTATCCAAACATGTGATTAGGATCTTTAGGCTTTCATGAAAGTTGTACAGAATTGTCTTAGATTTCTAACAATACTAGAATTGTATCAATCAGATATTTACAACTCAAATTATAGATAGTTTACTGAAAAATGCAGTCACCCAGATTAAGGACAATTCAAGTAATAATTTATTCAATGATCCAATTAAGCTCAATTTCATAAAATGTGACAAAACTAACTTAATTAAGCCAAATTGAACCTTAAGAAGCCAAGTGAGAGGATTATAAAATGAATAAATTATATTGCTATCAATAATCTGTGGAAATAAGTTTGTCTCAAATGGTTTTATATGTTAAGTTTTGATGATGACAAATACAAGACAAAAAGAATATCTTGCTTATATTCTTTGTTGCATCATATATAGAGCATATCTATTAATAATTGATAAATATCTTATTTGGATGTGTATATGAAAGTTTTATATGCATGTTAAACTAACTAGAGTTATACATTTATGAATCATACATATGAAGACATTGAATTATGATTTTGGACTAACTATGCTTCTTTTTCCTTACCTCAAAGAATTTTTCTTCATCAATTCCCTGGATCAACCTTTAAGTGAGCAATACTTTGTAGGATAGTCCAAGTACTAAGAGTGAGCATTGCAACAAGAAAGCAAAAGATCTCAATTAAGCTCAACACAAGGAGAATGTGAATGCCTATTTCATAAAGGTATTAATAACATCAAAGTCATGTCAAAGACCAAGTCTGAAGGAATATTAAATGGTATAGCTTATAGGACTTAGGGTCTTTATGTATGAAGCCTTATGGATATCTCAAATATGTTTTTACAAATGGTTTTCCTATGCTAAAATACCGAACAAACAAGTTTTGAAAAGTTATTTATGGTGGTAGTTCAAATTTATGAAAAATAGTCAAGTTTGAGTTTTACAAAACTGACCTTTAGTCACTCTTTTGATCATATCTTTTAAAATACTTTGAGTTTTGTTTTGAAACTTATTTCATTTGAAAATAGACTCAAAGATCTTTCCAATGACTGGTCATTTGCTTTAAACGGATAAGAAATGAAGAAGTTATGACCATTTAAAGTCAGTTTTCGAAATCATAGTGGTTTATTCGAATAAAGCATATGTTATTCGAATAACACACCACAAAAATCATACCAGAATGTATTTTTAAAGGTTTATTCGAATAACCAAAGGGTTATTCGAATAACATGACCCAGAAAATGTTACTGAACGTGTTTTTAACGTTTTATTCGAATAACTAAACGTTTATTCGAATAACTAAAGGTTTATTCGAATAAAAGGTACCAGAAAACACCTCTTGATGCGTTATAAGTGATTTATTCGAATAGGACTATGTTTATTCGAATAAACTCGATCCAGTTTTACGCAACGGCTATTTTTTAGAGGCTTTAATGTGATATTAATTTATACCCAACGACTCTTTTTCTTAAAATACTATAAATACATGTTTTTGGGACATCTTTTAGTAACACCAATTTATCTGAAATAATTTTTTCTTGCTTTATTTTGTGATACATATTTTACTAAATTTTTTCTTTATCTCATATTCGGGGTCCTCATATAGGCCCAACAATATTATTACTTTGTAATTTCATCGCGGCTACATTGCTCTTTGCCAAAATTTGAGATATCCTTAGAGAGCTTCAATTTGTATTATTTGCTCTGAGTGAGAGTTTCTCTTCATCTATATTTTCGTTTTTCTATATTGAGGGTGAGGTATCCTTCAAGGTTTGTAAAGGGGGTGAGGTATCCCTCTAAGGTTTGTACAATGGTGAGGTATCCTATTTTACTTAAATCATCCCTCATAAAATTCATATTTACAAAATAATCCGAGACTTTAGCACAAGGGTAGAGTTTTCTTTGTGTGAAAAGTGCTCTTTTATGTAACGGTTGCAAGCACCTATTGAAGCTTGTATACATAGTGAAAAATCTCAAAAATTATTTTCCAGAAAAATCAATAATTACAAATGACGTAGACCACAAGTAGGTTAGTGGTCGAACCCAGGATAAATATCGTGCTGCTTTTTCTTTTCTAAATCTCTTTATTTTACGCAATTTTATATTATTGCACATTTATTTATTTGCTATTCTTAAAGATTTTATTCTTCTTCTCGCAATTCTTACAAAACATAAAATCACCAACAACACAATCACAACTAAGGAAGTCTTTTATTTAATAGCATAAATATTTGTGTTTATTTTAAGAGCATTTGTGAAAAAGTTTTTATACCCAATTCACCCCCCTCTTGGGTAATGGTTGCCATGACTAACATAATCTTAATTGAACTTTAAATATTGTATTTTCTTATTGAAACCTCTGTTATGTGTGGATTTCAATTGAGTTATAAAAAGAAATAATATTGTCTTTAATTTATTACCAAGAGTGGATCTAGCCTAAGCAAAATTTTTTTTCATTTGTGAATAACTTTTATCACCCTTATTGTTGTGACAAATCTTTTCCTTACCTCAAAGAATTTTTCTTCATCAATTCCCTGTGGATCAACCTCGAACTCCCAAGAATTTATTACTTGAAACAACTTGCACTTGAGTTTGCAACACATATCAATTTTGCATCACTTGTCTACAATGAATCAAGATCTCCACTTTACAAGGAGGGTTTCTAAATTGATTGAAAACAAAATATAACACATATAATGACCATTTGATAATATAACATTCAAGCACAAGAAAGAGATTAAACTAACCTTATTTCATTACCAAAAGCTTCACTCTTTCACCCAAGAAAAATGAAAATTAGTTACTCATGAACAAGAAGAAAGAAAGAGAGAAAAAGAAAGAGATGAATATAACTTCTATTTAGAACAAAAGAAAACTACAACAAGAGGAACAAATGATAAAAGAACATAGTCTTAATCCTTCAATCAAGATGCCCTCAATGAGCAACTAATGCTACTTTTTATAGAGCATAAAGAGTACAAAATGACAATAGACTTGTTTAGTGAGTGTGAATGAGTGAAAAATGTGTGTCATGCTTGTCTCCCTACTTGCACCAACTAATTCGATGCCTAACTCCCAGCTGTCTTAATATGACTATAACTCAATCAAAACATCACCATTTCAATAAGTGGTATTCATGAGAGTTGAAGCATTTTGTCTTAACTTTCCAATGACACCATTTCAGCGCATTCTGACTCATATAGCCCAACTTATGGCCCAATCTTTGCACATTATTCAAGTTTCAGCGATAACATCCTTGTTTTGACTTCTAGGCACAATATGACCCCATAGACATCCCATTCAATTCTAGAGCTCTGCACCAAAGTTGTAGAGCTTCCTCTTATATTTCCTATAAGGTAAAGTTCATAATTTTTAGATGTCTATAACTCAAGTTATACCCGAAATAAAGAAATAGTGTAAAATTTGTCACAATGCTGAAAAATACCATTAAGCCTAATTTAGAACCCAAACTTATAAAATATAGCTAAACGCAATACATAAGAGGTTTAAGAGACTAAATATAAAGGTTAAATAATGTATAAAAATTGTGTTTATCAAATTTCCTCACACTTTGCTTTTGCATGTCTCGGGTAAACTAAAACTTTAACACTAGGGAACAAGGAAAAACAAACAAACTCAAAAGCTAAAAAAAATACTTATTTTTCAATGATTTTCAAGAATGCAAAAATCTATAAGTAAGAAAAGCAACCAAAGATTCAAAGGATTAAAAGATTTATGAGGTAATATTTCTTCACATCGCAAACCAACAAGCAAGGAAACTTCAATTAAAAAGCATAAGTCAAGAATGATAGATCCTCACAAGATTCACTCTCAATCCCTCACGTGTTTGAAAGGTAGGTATTTCACTCAATTAAACTCATGAAAAATTGCACTACCATAACCTTACTTATCTTCTACTTCTTCACTACTCAGAACACATACACACACAAATCAAGAGGATTTTATTCAAGGTTGTAATGGGGTCAAGGTAAAGGAGGATGACAAATTAAATACGAAAGAGAATAAAAGAGCATTAGGATTGAGTTCAAATAACATGCATGAAAGTTCATCCCAACTCTACCTAATGTAAATTTCCTTTACATATTATTTTCCTTTCCTTTTTTACCTTTTTGACCTTTCTTTACATTTTTTTTCTGAATTGGCCACTCTTTTATTTTTCATCAACCATGTTGCACATACACACGCCTACACTTGTTCAAGAACTCATCTAATAACAATGTCAATGCTCTCTTATTCTCTAAGGTTGGGTAAGAACATGGTTTTTTTTAAGGCATGTAATGAGCTAAAAATAAGGAATGGTCAAATAAGCTCAAAGGGGTTAAGCAAGGAAAAATATGTAAGGTTGGTTATTTGGTTAAAATAGCTATTTCAAGAAAAATGTCTCATTCATGTTTATGTATGCATGTGAAAATGTAGCCTAAAAAAGAATCAAAGCAAGTTCTAAAGTAATAATTTCATGAGTGAAAATCACACAAGAAAGAAGAGAATGGTATAAATGTTTAATATATTCATCAATAGGTTCAAAATCTCACAAGGCATACATCTATCATTCTCAACCTTCTAATTCAACATCCAAAACCAAGCATGTGAAATTTAAAAAGGAAGACAATTTATTCAATCATACTATGAACCCTAAATTTCAATTGCTTCAAAGGATGCAATAGTTCATTCAATTGAATCTTTCAAAGGAAATAAAATGATAAAACTTCGTTACTTCAACAAATCAACATAAAATAGTTACTTTTCTAATTTAGATGCGTCTCAAGAGTAAAATTACTTCTTACTCTGCCATACTTAATTAGTTTTGCTATTAGTAAGTTGCTGACAATCATATCAATAAACATACTTCTCAAAAAAAAAAATTATGTCAACTATCTTTCTGCCTAACCAGATCACAACATTGTCTTTAATGTCTAAATATAGATGGGTAAAGGATAGAAGATATTACCTGTTGTGGCAATTATTGAAAAAAGAAACCTGACACAAATTTAAACAAAAACAAAGTATGATGAATAAAACTAAAGGTAAAGAGAAGTTATAAACGGAGTGTCAGATCAAACTCGCGTTCCTTGTTGTTTTTCTCTGACCAATCTATCTGAGTCATTACTGGATCAGATTCTTAGACAAAAGCTTATAATTTATCAATTAACTCATCGACAGTGGAAGCAGAGATAAGGATCTGTCTTGCCGAATGTGTGATAAAGTTCTGTTCCACAGCATGGTCAAGAAAAGATAACAAACTATCAAAGAAATGATTAACATTCAACAAACCTATGGGTTTATGGTAGATGTTTAGTTGGGCCCAAGAGACAATTTAAAAAACTCCTTCCAAAGTACCATAGCCACCTGGTAAGGCAATGAATGCATTGGAATTGTCAAGCATTTTAGCCATTCGTTCATGCATAGTTGATACTCGTAGTTCCTCTCCAATTGTCTTTCCAGTGATGTTCCTTTCAATTAAAGCTCCAGGAATGATACCTAAAACTTGTCTACCTCCTAGATGTGCAGTGATTGATATAACCCCTATTAATCTAATGCTACCTCCCCTATATACTACATGAATTTTACTCGTAGCTAGCGCTTGACCAAGAGTGCTTGCTACTTTTACAAACTCTATACCTTCCCAAAACTTGATTCACAGAATACACAAATATTTGTAAATCGACGAACTGAAGCTCCCTCCATTTCTATATCCACTCTCCCTTTGAATAATTATGAGTTAGATGAAAATGAAGAAAATAAAGTGTTTAAATAGGAAAAAGAATAGGAAATGTAATGATAGCACCTATATAAGTAGGCTGACTATTGTCAGAAAAGTTTAAAATTAAGAAACATAATTTTTTTATTTTTTTTATTTGAGATGAATAAGATAATAACATTCATGTTGATTGTGGCTCACATCTTCCTCTGGTTTTACGTCCAGTAATGGCTTAAACGCCTTCTATGAGTCGATGATAAGCTTCCCATCCAATTTTTTTATAAATTGGCAAACAGGATCTTTTTGAGTCAGATTCCCAAGACTGTAATGTTTATGTTCATCTCTGAAGAGATTCCATAAATTAAGGAGTTCACGATACACAACTCCACAAGAATAAGTCTCAAGAGTCAATAAGATATCATCTAATGACTCTTTACTCAGTCCATTCTTAATAAAGTTTATTTATCTTCTCGGTTTGTGAAAACCATCCTTAAAGAACGACATCACTTGTTACAAGTCCATAGTGCACATTTGTCATAAACTTGTAATCTTTTTGCTCATCTTCTCTTAGAATATGAACTTTTACCAAGAACTGACATGTATGAGACAAATGAATTTTAAGATTCACCTGCTAAACGAACATTTTCTTTGATTATCTAGCATAAATCTTCTGGGATGCCCTTGTGCATTAACAGTCTCAATCTTTCACACCTAACTTTGCAGATTTTTGTCAAAGCATTTTGAGGAAGAAAAGGAATTTTTTTTTTAAATTTGAGAGAATGACATCCATTTTAAAGGAGAAAGAATAAATTATTATGAGAAACTAAAAAAAATAGACTTAAGAGCCATGGAGTATCGTTATCTGCCACTTAACTAGTGCCACAAAGAACTGCAAAAAGAAAGTCACAAAATTAAAATAAATTCTTCTCATAACAAGGATTAGAAAGGGAAATGGATTCTACCTCAAAACTTAGTTTTTCAGAAATGGTTTGATTCTTTGTCCATTGACCTTAAACACATTATCATTCCTAGGGTTCTCAATGTCTATGGCACCATGAGGATATACATGTTTGACAACAAAAAGGGTCATTCCACCTAGATCTCAATTTTCCAGGGAATAGTGAAGATTAGAATTATAAAGTAGAATTTTTTGACTAATTTCAAAAGATTTTCTCAAAATTGATTTGTCATGAAAAGCTTTTGCTCTAACTTTATAATTTTTTGAGTTTTTATATGTGTCATTTCTCAATTCCTCAAGTTTATTTAATTGCAATTTGTGTAACTTACAAGCATCATCAAGGTTTAGGTTAAAAGCTTTAATGACCTAAAATGCTTTATGCTTAAGTTCTACAGGCAAGTGAAAAGATTTTTCATAAACTAATCGATAGGGTGACATGCCTAAAGATGTTTTGAAAGTAGCACGGTAAGCCCAAAGTGCATCGTTTAGTCTTAAATACAAATCTTTATGATTTAGGTTAACTATTTTTTTCAAAATTTGTTTAATATCCTTATTTGCTAATTCTACTTGTCCACTTGTTTGAGGGTGATAAGGGGTGACAATTTTGTGTGTAATGTCATATTTATTCATTAAGATTCAAATGGTTTATTGCAAAAATGTGTTCCCCCATCACTGATGATAGCTTGAAGGATTCCAAATCAACTCAAAATATTTTCTTTTAAAAATTTAAGAACATTTTTATGATCATTGTGTCAACATGGAATTGCCTCAATTCATTTTGAGACATAATCAACTGCAATCAAAATATACACAAATCCAAATGATGATGGAAATGGATCCATGAAATTAATTCCCCAATAATAAAAAATTTCAATGACAAGGATAGGGTTCAGAGGCATCATGTTTCGTTTAGAAATGGAACCTAACTTTTGATAGTTTTCACAACTTTTGAAAAATGTATAGCTGTCTTTAAATAAAGCGGGGCAATAAAATTCACACTGTAAGATTTTTGCAATTATTTTCTTTGAAGAAAAGTGACCTCCACATGCTTCTCAGTGACAAAATTTAATGACACTTCCTACCTCTCTGTCAGGTACACATCTCTAAATGATTTGATCAGGACAATATATGAACAAATATGGGTCATTCTAATAAAAATTTCTCACCTCAATAAAAAACTTCCTTCTCTCTTGGTGCGTCCATTAAGGTGGAATCTTTCCTGTTACAAGAAAATTGACTATGTTAACAAACCAAGGCATGGAATTGACAGAAAATAAAAATTCACTGGGAAAAGAATCATTGATAAGTGTGATATCAAAAGATAAGTCTGTTGTAAGTCTGGACAAATGATCTACAACAACATTTTCGAATCCATTCTTATCTTTTATTGTGATGTTGAATTCTTGAAGCAACAAAATCCATCGTATCAACCAAGGTTTGGTGTTCTACTTAGACATTAAATATCTAATAGCAGCATGATCAATGAAAATAACAGTAGAAGAACTAATTAAATAAGCTCAAAATTTGTCCAATGTAAAAATTACAGCAAATAGTTCTTTTTCAGTAGTGGTGTAATTTATTTGTGCACTATTTAAAGTTCAACTTGTGTAATAAATTACATGAGACTTATCTTCCTTTCTTTGGCCTAAAATAGCATCAACAACAAAATCATTAACATCACACATCAACTCAAAAGGCAAAGACCAGTCAAGGGTTTACATGACAGAAGCAGATGTTAGAAGACCAATTAATTTTTCAAAAGATTTTTGACATTCTTGAGTCCAATCAAATGGTGCATCTTTTATTAGAAGATTACATCATGGTCTAGATATAGCACTAAAGTCCTTAAAGAATTTTTTGTAAAATCCTGCATGTCCTAACAATGAACGAACTTCCCTGACTATTTTTGGTGAAGGAAAATGAGCAATTAATTCAACTTTGGCCTTACTAACTTTAATTCCTTTAGAATATATCACATGATCTAATACTATTCCTGAGGTAACCATGTAATGATATTTTTCCTAGTTTAGCATAAGTCTTTTTTCTAAATTATCAAGACAAATTTCAAATGAATTTCCAAAACTATCAAGTCATCCATGAAACCCTCTAAATAATGCTCAACTATGTCATTAAAAATACTTAGCATGCATATTTGGAATGTTGTCAGAGCATTACAAAGGACAAAAGACATTCTTTTAAATGCAAAAGAGCCAAATGGGCATGTAAAAGTAGTCTTTTCTTGATACTCTAATGCAATAGGTATTTGATAATAGCCCGAATAACCATCAAGAAAACAATAGTAGGGATGTCTTGCTACCCTTTCTAGAATTTGATCAAGAAATGACAAGGGGAAATGATCTTTCCTAGTAGCAGCATTTAATTTTCTAAAATCAATACACATACGTTAACTGGATGAGACTCGCGTAGGTATTAATTCACCTTTTTCATTTTCAACCACTGTTATTCTAGATTTTTTAGGCACAACTTGTATAGGGCTTACCCACTAGCTATCAAAGATAGGGTAGATAATTCCAACATCAAGTAATTTGAGAACTTCAACTCTAACTAACTTTTTCATGTGTAGATTTAATCTTCTTTGAGATTGTTGTGATGTTTTAGCATTATCCTTTAAATGTATTTTATGTGTACAAATTAATGGATTATTACCTTTTTATGTCCTTTAATGTCCATCTAATTGCACTTTTATGCCTTTTAAGTACTTCTATTAACATACCTTCTTGTTCTCTAATAAGGATCGAGGAAATTACCACTGGAAAGCTTTGTTCTTCTCCTAAAAATATGTACTTCAACGCAGTAGGTAATGACTTTAGTTCCAATGTGGGTACTTCTTCATAGGTATTATCATTTATGGATTTTAACTCTTCGAATATCGACTTCCATCCTTTGTATTCCATTACTTGTGTACAATCAAGTAAAGAACATATTTCAGAAGTATCATAATCTAATTGCATACCTGAGTCAAATGAATTAATTAAACAAATTACTAATGGGTCAGAGGAACTCCTTGTTTGAAGATGATAATTTATAATGGTCTCAATCCCATCAACTTCCTCCTTTTCGTCATGGACTTCTTGTGGTTGCTTGCACATGTTGAAAACATTAAGCTCCAATGTCATATTTCCAAATGTTAGCTTCATCACTCTATTTCTGCAATTTATCAAAGCATTAGATGTTACTAAAAATGGATGACCTAAAATAGCAAGAATTGACTTGCAACTATTAACTATAGGTTCAATTTCTAAGACAATAAAATCTACAAGATATATGAATTTATCAACTTGTACTAACACATCTTCTACTATTCCTCATTGAATTTTAACTAGTCTATCGGCAAGTAGAAGAGTTACAGAAGTTGGTTTTAACTCACCCAGGTTAAGTTGCTGATAAACTGAATATGGAAGCAAATTACCACTAGTATCAAGATCAAGTAAAGCATGTTCAATTTTATGTTCTCCAATAATGCATGAAACTGTAGGACAATCAAGGTCTTCATATTTCAAGGCATTATTATTCTGAAGAATGGAGCTTACCTATTCAGCCAAAAAGACTTTCTTTTTCACATTTAGTTTCCTTTTAATAATGCATAAGTCCTTCAAAATTTTGGCATAAGAAGGAACTTGTTTGATAGCATCTAATTAAGGAATATTGACTTCACTTGTTTAAAACTTTTAAAAATTTTATTGTTGTGGTTCAATTTCCTTGAATTGTTTAATGCTTGAGGAAATGAGGGTGAAGGCGAGAGTTTAGTCTCCTTTTGGCCAGGTGGTTTATCAACCCCTTCCTTATCTTGGGGGATTGATTCATCATCTCTTTCACAAGGTTCAGAAAATTTATTTTTCAATAACTTTTCCATTCCTAAGAGTTATGATGCGTGAAATCTGCAAGTGTATAGTTTCATCGTCAAGTAATAAAAAGATCGAATCCACAGGGACTGTGTCTATGAATACCAATTAATTAATTAATTCAATTAAATTAAACAAAAGGAAATATAATTGTTGATTTAGAAGAACGTAGTAACAAAGTAATTAAATAAATAAAAATCAAAGTGTAGAATTTAGAACAAAAATAGCAAGTTATCAAGAAGGGGATTTTCAAATTCAAGAAAGCTTCCAAGATTGGGATACCACAATGATACAAGATAAATCCTAATTGATAACCTTTTTATTAAATCTGAAATTTAATTGAAGGTGAATTACCCTAAATTAGTTAATGTTCTTTCTTAAGATACCAGATCCGTGCCCAATTAAACTAATTCCTACTCTTGTGGTAATTGAATTTAAATTGAACCCATTACGCTTTGTGGTAACTCATTGAATCCTCAAAAGGCTAAAACTACTCTCATGATTTAGACCTTAAGTTCAATTCTTATGATTCCAACACCTAGGTTCACTTTTTAGTACGTCCCTAAATGCCTATGAGATGCAAATAAGTGGCCAGTAAATTTACATGAATAAGAGCAATAAGAATTGAATCAAAGAACATTCAAGATTAATAAAAGGGGAAACAAAGTCAATTAATTATTATCAATGTATCAAAGGGCATTGCCCAATCCTAGAAACAAAGGAAACTACTCAGACATAGAGAAGAAAGAATTAGAAAACATGTTCATGAACATCCAAACTCGTAATCCAAGAGAGAAGAGGGAAGAAAGATCAAGAACAAGAGCCTCCAATGTGCCTCCTTGAAAACCAAATTAGAACCCCCTAATTCTATTCAGAACATCTATTTATAACTTAGGATTTTAATTGGCTAAAAAGCCCCCAAAAGAAATAAAAATAAAAACTTAAAAACTGCTGCGCACTGCGATCTATGGCCATGGATCATTCCACGGCCAGGCCGTGGTTCTTTCTGCCACAGGCCAATTTTGTATGCTGTTGAGTTCCACGGCCGTGGATGGTTCCACGACTTGGCCGTGGAACTCTCTGGAAGTCTCTTTTCCTTCTTTAAGTTGCCCCTTGATCCATGGTCGTGGTTTGATCCACGGGCAGGTCGTGGATCCCTCTAGAATGGCTTTTTTTGCACATTTTTGCTATCCATAAAGCTCCAACTTCAATCATATAAGCTTTCCATCCATTCCAAGGCCAATTTAGCACCAATCCTGCATAATAACACCACAAACACCGCAGTTATCTGAACTAAGGGAAAAACAAATCAAAAGGAAAACTAAAATGCCTAAAATGCTCAAGAATGCATGCAAAACAAGAACAAAACATGATGTTGTTTCACACACATCAAATCCCCCCAAGCTTAAGACTTTGCTTGTCCCCAAGCAATAATTAATGTCAAACCAAGATGTGGGATCAAAAGACAATAAAGAATAAGGAACCCAAGAAATAATATCCAAGCAATAAGTTAAGGCAAACAAAGAATCTGAGAGGTAATCAAAATCAAGTCCAATTAGAGGCTAAGTTCTCATAAATCATGCATCCTCACTGATTGAATCAAGTTCACTCCACTAATCACACTCAAAGTGTTTAAGGGTGAAAACAATACGCTCAAAATCCTTCAAAGAAAATGCACTTCCATATGCTTGATAAGAAACCAAATTCCACTAATAATCAACATGCATGCAAGAATCAAAAGGTCTTTCAAGGGTTGTAATGGGGCCATGGGAATGATGTTAGGTAGGGTAGAGAAAGGAAGATATACACAAAGGGCTCATCAAAATTTTCAATAAACACAAGAAATCCAATAGAACATAAATGGAGCAAAGACAATTTTTCAATCTAACACATAACTCCACATTTCAAAGAATTTTCTTCCTTACTTTTCCTTCTCCTTTTTCTCCTCTTTTTCAAGCTTTCATCTCATGATGTTTCTTTTTATTTTCTTTTTCTTTTTTCTTTTTTCATTTGAGAAAGAAGAAGCTCATATACATATAATTCCCAACACAACTTTCAAACAACTTTCAAGCCCAATTCGCTCCATTTAATATTCTAAATGATAACCAACAATATTTCAGCATAGGTATCAAGAAAACAAGTATGCAATAGGCTCAAAATGGGCAACTAGAGGATGAAAGTGTAACAATTTCAGAAGGCCAGAAAAATACCTAAGATGCCTTAATCACATTCAAGCATGCAACCAAAAATTTTGCCTCAAAAAGGTTTCAAATCAAGTTCTAGAGCACAAGATCAATGAAGAATATCACTCAACACAAAGAATGAGAACAAAAATCATATAATGCATAAGTCCCATATAGGCTCAAAACTCACATTTAGAGGTTCAAAAATTCAATGAGAAGCACAATTTAGAGAACATTATGCTAATTATCAACTATCAAAAGATCACCTCTACTATCAATTAAAACAATGCTTGTAGCCTATCACAAGAATTAACAAATTGGGTTCCAAATCAATACTATCTCAAAATCCTCAAAAGAGAGGGGAACAAGTTCAACCAAAAAGATGCAAGATATGATGGTGTGAAAATGCAACATGAAGATGCAATGCAAAATGAGACATGAAAATGCATGATACTCTAAATAAAAATACCAATTATCTAAAATGAAAATGCAACATGAAAATATCAAAATATAAAAATACCCCCCAAGCTTAGAACTTACATTGTCCCTAATGTAAAAATCTAAAACAAGAGAAATGATAAAAGAAAAGAACTCACTGTGGTGGTGGAAAAACTTCTGGTGTTCAATCCATGGGCTGGGTGTGGAACCTTCTGACTTCATTCTTCTTCTAAACTTAGCTTCAAAAAGAGTCAAACCTAGACAAAATCCATGAGACAAACATCAAACCAACAATCTAATACACAAAATCAAAAGAAAAAGAAAAGGAAAAAAAATAAAGAAACTTAGGTTGCCTCCCAAGAAGCACTTGTTTAAAGTCATTAGCTCGACTTGGTTTGATTTCTATGCTCAAGTGATGTCAATGGAGTAGTGCTCAGTCCCCACTCCTTCAAAGTGTTTCACCCTCTGGCCATTTATCATGAAAGGCTTATGGCTTTCTTTCTTCACCTCAAGCACACCGTAGGATAAAACTCGAACAATCTCATATGGTCCTGACCATTTCGACCATAATTTACTAGGACAGAAACGTAGAAGCGAGTTATTAACAAGAACTTTATCCCCATGTTTAAAGTCATACTTCTTAACACACTTGTCATTCTGCTTCTTAGGTCCTTTCTTGCAGGGCTTAGACTCCTCAAATTTTGTAGTACCCTTGGGCAAGGTCTTTTCTAGCATAGCATCAGCTACCGATTCCTGCACACCTAAAAGCACAACACTATCCATAACATTAGTAGCATCTATGCGATTACATGAATTTAAGGAATTAGAATTATTTTCAGATTTAAAAACATCAAAAACTACTTCCTCATCATTCAATCGCAAAGTCAATTTTCCTTCATGGACATCAATGATCGCCCTTCCAGTGGCAAGGAATGGACGCCCAAGTATGATCGGCATTGTAGCATCAGCTTCCATGTCAAGCACAACAAAATCCATCGGCATATAAAACTTACCAACCTTAATAGTAACATCCTCCAAGATGCCTATGGGGTACTTGACAGACCGATCCGCCAATTGAAGTGAGATTGTTGTGGGTTTCAGCTCAGCCACCTTCAACTTCTTACACATCGAAAGAGGCATAAGACTAACACTAGCTCCCAAATCACACAAAGCTTTATCAAAGTTAGTGTTGCCAATCAAACAGGGAATAGAGAAGCTACCTGGATCCTTTAACTTATGAGGTAATTTATTTTGAATTAAGGCACTACACTCCTCAGTTAAAGCTATTGTCTCATAGTCTTCTAGCTTCCTCTTATTAGACAAGATGTCCTTAAGAAACTTAGCATAGGTAGGCATTTGTTTTAACGCCTCAGTGAAAGATACATTAATGTACAATTTTTTTAGGACCTCTAGGAACTTCCCAAACTGCCTGTCTAACTTTGCCTTGACCAATCTTTGAGGGAATGGAACCGGGGGTTGGTATGGCTCAGGGGGCACATACTTAGACACTTTCTCATTAGTTTCCTCCTCTTCTAAGGGTTGTGCCTTAGTCTCTTTTTCCTCATTTCCCCCATCTTTGTCATTCTCCCCCTTACCCTTAGGATCCTCTAACTTCTTTCCACTCCTCAAACTCACAGCCTTACAATGTTCATTGCCTGGATTGACTTCAGGTTGACCAGGAAACTTACCTTGCTATCTAAGAGAAGTGCTTGCTTGTTGGGCAATCTGGGTTTCCAACATCTTATTATGAATAGCTAAATTGTTAACCTTAGCTGACAACTCTTTAATTGCCTCAGTTACAACTTGCCCATGGTGCCTAAACTCCTCATTTTGCTTAGACTGACTCTCAACAAAGTTCTCAAGAAGAGACTCAAGTCTAGATTTTTGTACCTGTTGAAATCCAGAAGAGGGTTGAGCACTACCTTGCCCGGCTTGGTACTGACTATTCCGGTAAGAGAAGTTAGGATGTGACCTCTAACCAGGGTTGTAAGTTTGAGAATACGGATCATTCCTCCCCTTTTGGTTGAAGTCATGGAAATTGTGGCATGATTCCACTTGCTCCACCGGTGCACCATGTGAGGATCCCATTCCAACTTGGCATTCAGCACCAATATGTCTCTGTGCTCCACAAATCTCACAAAAATTATTAGAGGCACCTATGGCATTAACATGAGCTTTCTCAAGCTTGTCAAAACGTTTATTCAAGGAATCAAACTTTGACATAATTAAATCAACACCATCTACCTCAAACTTACCTCCTGAGAGCTTTCTCGGGTTGTGCTCTCTTTCATTAGCCCATTAGTGATGATTTGAAGCTACACTCTCAATTATCCCATAAGCTTCTGTGAGCCTTCTATTCATCAAAGCTCCACCAGCTGCGGCGTCAAGAGACACCTTCAAAGAATATTCCAAACCATTATAGAAGGTGTGGACAATCAACCATTTCTCTAACCCATAGTGTGGGCAGGCTTCCAGCAAAGCCTTATATCTATTCCAAGCTTCTGACAATGACTTGCCATCTTTCTGAACAAAGCTTGTGATTTGGGTCCTTAGGTGAGAAGTTTTGGAAGGTGGAAAGAATTTATCCTAGAAGGCTTGCTCCAATTAGTCCTAAGTAGTTATTATCTCAGCGGGAACAGACTTCAGCCAAGCTCTAGCTCTATCTCTCAATGATAGAGGAAACAGGCAGAGACGAATAGCATCAACAAAGGCGCCTTCGATCTTGAGGGTCTCACAGAACTCCAAGAACATATCCACATGATCATTAGGATCCTCTGACGGTAATCCTCCAAACTGGTTCTGCGTTATCATAGACAGTAAGGCAGGAGGTATGGTGAAATGCCTAGCTTCAATGTCTGGCTGAGCAATTCCAGATCGCAAACCCCGAGCATTAGGGGCTGCATACTCTTTTAACGGTTTATTATCCTCAGCTGCTGCCATGACAAGTGGTGCTTCTGGGTTTTCTCTTACTCTTTGCCTTTGTTGTCTTCTCCTTCTACGTAAAGTTCTTTCAATTTCAGGATCTGCTTCAATAAGAGTCCCAAAACGTCTAGTATTTTGCATAAACAAGAGAAATTACCTGCAGAGAGTCAAAGAGAAATCAAGAACGTAAGAACCAAATAAAAAAAAGGTTTAAAATAATTAAATTAAAAATTAAATTAATATTCAAGAAAAACACAGTCCCCGGCAACGGCACCAAAAACTTGATGCGTGAAATCCGCAAGTGTACGGTTTCGTCGTCAAGTAATAAAAAGATCAAATCCATAGGGACCGTGTCTATGAATACCAATTAATTAATTAATTCAATTAAATTAAACAAAAAGGGAATATGATTGTTGATTAAGAGGAACGTAATGATAAACCAATAAAATAAAAATCAAAGTGCAGAATTTAGAACAAAGATAGCAAGTTATCAAGAAAGGGATTTTCAGATTCAAGAAAGCTTCCAAGATTGGGGTACCACAATGATACAAGACAAATCATAATTGATAACCCTTTTATGAAATCTGAAATTCAATTGAAGGTGAATTACCCTAAATTAGTTAATGTTCTTTCTCAAGATACAAGATTCGTGCCCAATTAAACTAATTCCTACTCTCGTGGTAATTGAATTTAAATTGAACCCATTACATTTTGTGGTAATTCATTGAATCCTCGAAAGGCTAAAACTACTCTCGTGATTTAGACCTTAAGTTCAATTTTTATGGTTCCAACACCTAGGTTCACCTCTCAGTACGTCCCTAAATGCCTATGAGATGCAAATAAGTGGCCAGCAAATTCACATGAATAAGAGCAATAAGAATTGAATCAATGAACATTCAAGATCAATAAAAGGGGAAACACCGTCAATTAATCATTATTAATGTATCAAAGGGCATTGCCCAATCCTAGAAACAAAAGAAACTACTCAGACATAGAGAAGAAGAAATCAGAAAACATGTTCTTAAACATCCAAACCCGTAATCCAAGAGAGAAGAGGGAAGAAATATCAAGAACCCCAAGCCTCCAATGTGCCTCCTTGAAAACCAAATTAGAACCCTCTAATTGTATTCAGAACATCTATTTATAACCTAGGGTTTTAATTAGCTAAAAGGCCCCCAAAAGAAATAAAAATAAAAACTTAAAAACTGTTGCGCACTACGATCCACAGCCGTGGATCATTCCATGGGCTGGCCGTGGATATTGCTGTCAGAATTCCATGGCCATGGATCATTCCATGGCCAGGCCATGTATCATTCCATGGCCGTGGAACTCCCTGGAATTTTTCTTTTCCTCCTTCAAGTTACTACTCGATCCATGACCGTGGTTTAATCCACATGCACGCCGTGGATCCTTCTGGAATGGTCTTTTTGCACCTTTTTGCTATCCATTAAGCTCCAACTTCAAACATGCAAGCATTCCATTCAATCCAAGGCCAATTCAACATTAATCCTGCACAAGAACACCAAAAACACCGCAGTTATCCGAACTAAGGGAAAAATAAACTAAAAGGGAAATTAAAATGCCTAAAATGCTCAAGAATGCATGCAAAACAAGAACAAAACATATGTTGTTTCACACACATCAAGTTATCACTGACTTGACTTGATCTATTTGTTGGCTTTCTGAACTACCCTCATTTAGACTGTACTAATCCTTAGGGTTCAATTGAGGTTGAGAAGAAATTTTTCCTTTCTCGTGAATGGTGGGTGTAGAAGCAAATTTAGCAAGAGTGTTTTTTATGTCAATCATGACTTGAGTGTTTTGGTTATTAATGACTTCTTGCTTTTCCATGAATGTATGCGATGTTCCTTCAAGATTTTTCTTATATAGTGGGACATAAGGTGCATATCCATGAAAATTTTGAGAGTCCAGTTGTGCTTGAGGAGGTGGTGATTGCATAAATTGTGCATGATTATTATTCTTCCAACTGAAGTTCGGGTGATTTTGTCATTCCAGATTGTATGAATATGAAAAAGAAGAGGTAAATAGCTTTTTAAAATTATTCATTGTATTTACTTGCTCATACACAACCTTTTTTAAAAATAGGAATCTTTGGACATTCATTTATTGAGTGTCCTAAGTCATCACAAATACCACAATTTTTTTCATTTTGCATAGATTTGATTTCTTTCACTTTCTCTAATTCCATGGCTTCAATCTTTCTAGCCAAACTGGTGAACCTAGCATTTATATCTTCTTCTTGACTAAGATGATATTTTCTTTTACTAACACTTGCAATGTTAGATCTAATTGAATTTTCAGAAGAATTAGTACCATGCCAAGATTGAGAATTCTAGGCCAAATGGTCTAAATATTCAAAAGTTTTTTCAGGTTCTTTATCAAGAAACTTGTCATTGCATATTGTTTCCACGAATTGTTTGGTTTCAGATGTTAACCCTTCATAAAAGAAGCTTACAGTGCGCCATTTTTTAAAATCATGATGTGGGCAAGAATTTAACAAATGTTTTAAACATTCCCAACATTAAAAATATGCTTCATTTGAATTTTGAGAAAAATTTTGGATTTATCTTTTCAAAGCATTGGTTTTATGTGTTGGAAATTTTTTTTTTAAAAACTTACTTTGCATTTCTTACTATGTGCCAATTGATCTTGGTTTCAAAGCGTTAAGCCAAGTTTTTGCTTTATCTTTCAAAGAAAAAAAGAAACAATTTAAGCTTAACAATTTCTTTAGTGCAATTTTGATAATTGAAAGTGATACATACTTCGTCAAATTCTTTTACATGTAAATATGGACTTTCAGATTCTAAACCATGGATTAGGAAGTAATGAAATCACATCCAGCTTAAATCTAAAATTGTTAGCATTGAGTGGAAAGATTAAATATGATGGACTAGAATTTCGAGGTGGTTGCAAATATTCGCGCATGGTTTGCAACAGTTGATTTTTATGTTCATTATGTACACTTTCATTTTCAGCCATTATGTCTAATGTGTGTGATTATGATTCAAACAAATCAATATAAAAAGTACCAAGATTAGTTTTAACTAAACGATCAGAATTTAAATCACGATACTAATTAAGCATAAATAAATGACTTAAAATAGGAAAAAAATGTACAGAGCTCAACCTTCTATGGTATTAAAAAAATATATTAACAAGTAGGTGGTATGGCAAACTTGCCATTAAATATGATGCAACTAGAAAATTAAAAGAGTCGGGGAATAATATACCAGATGGTGAAGTTTACTTAAAGAAAGAGAACCTCAATAAATTTGTTCTTCAAATCGATTCCCTAGTAACAGCGCCAAAAACTTGATACAAATAATATGTTGTAAACCCAAGCGCAGGTTGTCTCAAATAATAAATTTTGGGAAGTCCGAGGTCGATCCATAGGGAATTGATGAATAAAATTCTTTGAGGTAAAGAAAAGATTTGTCACAAAAATAAATATAATAAAAATTGTTCACAAATGAAAAGGATTTACTTTGACTAGGAAATTCATTCTTGGTATATAAATTAACGATAAGATTATTTCTTTTTATAACTCAATTAGAATCCACGCATAACGGAGGTTCCAATCAGAAAATACAACATTCAAAGTTCATTTAAGGTTATATATGTAGTTATATTATGGTTCCTTTAATTATCCACTAACGTCAACACTTGTAAATGGGTTCAAGCATTCATTGTGTCGATCTCTTGTCTACAACAAATCAAGATCTCCACTTTACAAGGAGGGTTTCTAAATTGATTGAAAATAAAATACAACACATATAATGACAACTTGATAGTATAACATTCAAGCACAAGAAAGAGATTAATTTAACCTTATTTCATTACCAAAAACTTCACCCTTTCACCCAAGCAAAATGAGAATTAGTTACTCATGAACAAGAAGAAAGAAAGAGAGAAAAAGAAGGAAATGAACATAACTTCTATTTAGAACAAAAGAAAACTACAACAATGGGAACAAATGATACAAGAACATGATCTTAATCTCTTAAGTAAGAAGTCCTTAATGAGCAACCAATGCTGCTTTTTATAGAGCATGAAGAGTACAAAATGACAATAGACTTGCTTAGTGAGTGTGAATGAGTGGAAAATGTGTGCCATGTTTGTCTCCCTACTTGCACCAACCAATTTGGTGCCTAACTCCCAACTGTCTTAATATGACTATAACTTAATAAAAAAGTCACCGTTTCAATAAGTGGTCTTCATGAGAGTTGAAGGGTTTTATCTTAACTTTCCAATGACATAAGTTTCAGCTCATTCTGACTCCTACAGCTCAACTTATGGCCCAATCTTTGCACATTATTCAGGTTCTAGTGACAGCATCCTTGTTTTGACTTCCAGGTACAATCTGACCCTATAGACCTCTGATTCAGCTTTGGAACTCTTCATCAAAGTTGTAAAATTTCCTTTTATCTTTCCTACAAGGTAAAGTTAATAATTTTTAAATGTCTGTAATTCAAATTATACTAAAAATACAGAAATAGTGTAAAATTTTGTCACAATGTTAAAAAATACCATTAAGCCTAATTTAGAATCCAAATTTATAAAATGTGGTTAAATAGAATCAATTAAGTATATAAGAGGTTTAAGAAACTAAATATGAGGATTAAATAATGTATGAGAATTGTGTTTATCATTGTTGTAACTATTTGGGATATATTGTTATGTACAGGATTGTGGTAATTATTTTGAAATGATAAAGTTGACTAAATTTGCTTGTACTTGCCTTAGTATTATGAAATAATAACTATGAAATACATCCTTTAATTCTATTTAAATGTCATAATCTTTAAAGGAATTTTAGTTTTACTAATTTTTCAAGAAAAATCTAGGGATTAAAGTGATTTGAGTATTATTTGTGAAGAAAGTATTCTTCCAATTATAGTTTGATCAGTTTGTGAGGATTCATTAATTTTGAGCCAAAATTATTATATTAATCACTTCATTTTCATAAAAATTGTTTTGTCTTTGGTACATAAATTTATGATGAATATATTGAATCAAACTTATTGTACTTTTTGCATTTAATTTCGATAATTTCATTTTTTATTTGGAATAAAGTAAAAGCATATATGCTTAAATCTTATGTATTTATAGGATGAATTTTAATCAAATGTTTGATAATTAATATAAATTGAGGGCTCTTTGCTTCTTGAAAGAAGAAAGTGATTTTGTAATTAATTGTTATTTATTTTGAAGCATTTGTTGTGAATATGTGAGGCCCATTTTATGTGTGAATCTAATATTAGAGGCAAGTAATGGGAGTTAGAGACTTTCTATTTTGTTATGTTCTTAATAGCGGTTTAAGTATAGGTCCTATGTGCTTCCGCTATTAGTAACCTAATTTTGTGCTTAGGTGTGTATGTGTTTGTTATTGTTGTTGTTGGTGTTGTAAGACTTAGAGTTTTGAGTGAGTTATTGAAAAACTTGCAAGTGATTCCATAACATGTGTAAGACATTGGGAATTTTTTTATCTCACTCATATGCTATCAAGTTTTAAGTGGTCATTATGGTATTTTGAAATGTAGGTTACCTTATTTGAGAAAATTTTTTATGGTTTTGTATTTGCAATGATAAGGAAGAGTTTTTGTAAAGTGTCAAATTTACACTTATAGTCTCATCAATTGTGAATGTAGAGTATGTAGTTGATAATAAAGCCAAGTTTGTGAGACTATGTAGTTGACAAATTTTATATGTTTGGCTTAATATTATTTCTATTGTTGTGACCATGATTTTGATTACTCTGTAATATTGTATTTCTTTCTATATTTGATACTTGTGTTGCTGGAGAGAGATGGTAAGTTTTAAACTCATATTGAGTACTTTACCACAGAGCTGATAATCTCTCTATTGATGGTTTTACCATTAGAGTACGTATTTTGAAATTTTTGGACTCTAATGGAGTTGTTTATGATGTTTTAGTATGTTAGATTAGTGGGAAAGTGTACACTGTTATTATTAATATAGGAAAAAATCTAAATTATACCATTCAACTTTACCTCCTGTGCACTTTGGTCCTTTAACTTTTAAAATGTGCGACAATGTCTCTAAAGTCTCAAAAGTGTTCAATATGGTCCAAAATCGTGACAGACCTTGATTTTTGGATGGAAAGTGTCACATGCTATGTCATGATTTTGGATTACTTTACATACTTTTTGGAGTTTAAGGACCTTGTTACACATTTTTAAAAGTTGAAGGACCATAGTGCACATGAGGCAAAGTTGAAGGGTGCAATTAGAACTTTTGCCTATCAAAAATTAATATTGTTAGTCCAAAAATTAACGTCTGTCATGAATTTGGACCACTTTGCACACTTTTGAGAGTTTAGGGATCTTGTCGCACATTTTGAAAGTTGAAAGACCAAAATGCATATGAGGCAAAGTTGAAGGGTATAATTTGAACTTTTCCCATTAATATATTGTCTTGAGACTTATTAAAATTTTTGTTGTCATATGCTGTTAATTATTGTGTGTATTTTTGTGATGATATGACATATTATTGGAGACTTTTGTACTCGGTCTCATTTCGCTAAATCTTAGTAGGCGTCCTAGTGGATGCTAGGGCCTTTCACAAGGAATTATGCATTGATCACACTTTTGGTATGTAATTTTGTTATTCTTTTTTTTTACCCACATTCCACATTTTATTAGGTCATTAGGGTATGTATCTTGCATGTATGATATTAATATTCCTATCGAGTATGATTTTCTACATTGTTGAGGTGCTTATAGTTCCATTTTGAACCGATAGTTGAAACAACTTGCTCATAGTTGGCATTTTTGTGGCCATATTAATTCAGAGCATTGTTTTGTTTATAAAATAATTGTCTATGGTGTCCAAGTGGGTGTTTTTTGGATTTTTTATCTTGTGTGAACTGACATAGTCACCAATTTTCTAAAATTCGAATTAACTGAATGTCAAGTGTTGTTCAACATATATGGATTTAACTTATTTGTGATTAATTTTGTTATTGGGCTGTTATAAGCACTTAAACTCGTGTGGATAATGTTGTTTTGGGCTTGTGGGCCTTGTGATGAGTTTTTTATAATGAGTAGGTTAACCCATATTATTATCACATGGAGAAACCACTATTTTCATCTTATATGTATTATAGTTATCCCACTGAGACCACAAGGGTTTTGCGCATATAGGGAATAAAGATAGTTTCTCTCATTTACACACACGCACCATTCGTGATTATTCTTTCACAATGTTTTAAGAACTAGACCTGTCATTGAACTAGTGAAAATACTAGTTCACAGTTCACCGATTCATGGTTCATTGGTTCACAGTTGCTTAGTACTTCAAAGTCTCACATTGTACAATGAGTGAAACATTCAAGTATAATATATATATATATATATATATATATAAGCTAAGAGGAGGCTACACTTATAAGTTCCACACAGAATAGTAAGTAAAATATCTAAGCATACAACTATATAAAAGCCAAGAAGGAGACAGATCTTCTTATGCCTTTCTTGGGCCTTATATCTAAGACCTTTATTTGACTCAAAAATTATTTTTAAATGAGTTAAAAATTTATTGAAAAAAAAATAGTTTCATTACTTCTAAAAAAATATATTTCAAGTCAGTTTATTGTCAGTTTTGACCGGTTTTCTAACAGGCTAGTTCTGTAGGTTACATGGACCGTCCTATGACCAGTTCATCGATTTTCTGATCGAATCGGCTGGTCAGTTCTAGTTTTTCAACACTGCTATTTTAAGATCAGTTATGGCTACCTCATATTTGTTTTTTTTTTTAAGGTAACCCTATAACTCAATCTCTAGTTTATTATATTTTGTATATGTCATAATTTAGGATTAAATAGACTAATTTTTTAATATATTATTAATTATTTTAAATTAAAATTTCTTAAAAGAATACATAAATGACTTTTATTATATCTCTAATAATGAAAAAACTGGTATGAGAGATACATAGTTTCAATTGAGGCGGGTGCTATTATACACCCTGCTAGGTTTGGGTGTATAATACACCACCTTTTACTACGAGTAGGTTTTTTCTTTTTTTTTTTAGGTTAACATTTTTTTAAGTTAGTTTTTTTTCTAGTTAGTTTTTTTTTTCGGTTAGTTTTTTTTAGGTTAATTTTTTATTTTTTTTACACATCATCACCATCAAGAGCTTCATCGCCATTCGGCCACCGTATGTCGGCCACCACCTTTTTTCAGGCTATACTGTTTATTTTTTTAAGTTGTATAACTGTGTAAATAATTTAAGTAAAAATAATACCAGTTAAAATTATACTATAGTCCTTATATTTTTTCATAAATAACTGTGCATACTGAAAACTCTACAGATTTTAACTGGTAATATTTACATACAATAAAATCTGGAGAATTTTTAATATGCACAATTATTTATGAAAAAATATAAAGTCTAGTATAGTTTTAACTGGTACTATTTTAACGATAATTTTTTACACAGTTATGTAACTTGAAAATAAAATATTAACTGTGTGAATAGTAACTCCAGCTATGAATAGTGTAAAATTTTGGCGATGAACAATATTTTTTCGATATGAACAATATTTTTTTCGGCATGAACAGTATTTTTTCGGACGTAAACAGTATTTCCAGCGGGGATAGTGAACAATGACGATAAATAGTGCAACATGTTACATGTCGTTGATCATAGCTGTTAATGTATTTTTCAACACAATCAACGGTTGAGATACACCAAGTACACCATACATCCTGCATAGCAGAGTGTATATTAAAAATGGCCTTCAATTGATATAAAACTAGTTTGAGACTGACAATATCCTTTCCGTACAAACAAAAATAAAAGAGTGATAAATTTTTTTTTTTAAATGAAGCTATGAACTGAAGTCGAATATTTCTTCATAAACTGAAGGGTAGTACTACCCTTTTAATAATTCATGTTGTAGCACTTCCCTAATAACTGTTACCTATAGCCTAAGATTTTCTCAACAAAAAGCTAAAAAATGATAAGGTTAACCTAACCTAGTTGTTATCCGACCTATTAATTAGGATACTATCTTCGCATCTTGGGTAATTCTAACGGAGTAGCAAGCCGTCATGCATTCCTTATTGCTTGTTTTACCATATGTCTAACTGTAATTTGGAAGGAGAATTTAGTGAACTGATGCAAATTGTTCTTCCTATCTTCAAATTCAATATTCTTTTATATTTGCCCCACTTGTCTGTAGCTGATTTACATGATAATGTGAAAGAATACCTTAGAGTCCAAGCAATGGAAACAAACCCCCATTGAATGCTCAAAATGTAGACAAAGCCAAATTCCCTGAAGGCTTATTATTGTTTATCTATTTTTTTCTCTTAAGGAGGGTCCTCCTCTAGGTACTTACCCCCACACAATGTGTCTCAATTTTAAGCTTCTATCCAAAAGGAAGCCACACAGAACAGGGTCCACAGGTGACCCAACTTCATGTGTTCTTCGAATGTCAATTCACATGTTTGCATCATGTGTGCTACATGTCCCTTCTTTTCCTTGTGATTCCTATTGGACGAGCCATGTAGCCCCCCCCCCCCCTTTTGGATAAAAAGTATACCTTTCAAGTTTCAGGTCAGTTTTTATTAAAAAGTTAAAATATTTTATCTACTCAATAAACATATTAGATTCTGTATTAATCTTATAAGGTAAATATAATTTTATATTAAAAAGGAATAACTAATAAGTGTCTTTAAGATAAGGGTTAAGAAATTAAAAATAAAAAATATTAAATAAAGGGTTTGTCTAACGAGTACTTCAAGGCCATTTGTTAAAAAATTAAAGATAGTATGTATTAAACGAAAAGTAAACCATTTAATACATTAGAAATTTAAAAAAAATTACTTTTCATTTTTTAAAACTTACCATTTTTTATTTCTTAATGACACTTGTTAGCAAAACGCTACAAATAATAATAAGATTGATATGGGTTGGAAAGAGAAAAGACAAAACAACAAAACAAATATTTAAGGGTTGCCACAAAAACTATACATATTTGAAGTGAATAGCGATCGTTAATTAATGTGATAAGTAACTAGAAGTGGAATGATGACGAGGAATTTCAATAGTTTATAAAAGATTATACGTTAAAACACTAATATTCAACCAAAACCGGATGATTAGTGTTTTCAGGATTAAATTAGTTGTTTCTAATTTCATTTTAAGCGATTAAATAGATAAAGAGTTGTTCTATGATACAAAATGAGATCATTAGCCCCCTAGATCCTCGATTTCTTTTCCATTATATAAACACCTTAACCAATTGCCAATCATTAACAAGAAGCCTTTGCCTTTCTTGTAATCTGGTCAATTGAGTCTCTTCATTGTCTGGAACACTACCCCATTCATCTACCTTTTATATAATGCGCAATCCCAAAATCCATAGTAAAGAATTGGAATTGGGTCTTATGTATTATTAGAATAGATGTTGCCCGTGTTAAGTAGAACTCTAAAAATGAGCTAACTCAGCTACTATCAAAATGAACTAACCCAACTCACCCAAGTTGACCCACTACAGTCTGTTCTAAAGTGGGTTGAACCAAGTTAATCTACTTTCGTAGTGAACTGAAAAATGATCAACTCAGGTCAACTCACTATTAACCCACAATTGTTTTTTTAAAAAGAGCTCATAAATCCTAGGATTTCTTAATTTTTTTCTCTCTCTCGTATCTTCATCTCTTACCTGCTACTGCCCTCAACCGTCAGCTCTCCCTCACGCCTTACTACTCAGCCACACCGCAGCCTTACTCAGACGAGCATGATGCCACCAAATTGACAACGATGACACAACCTCTCCCTCAGACGAGCACGAAGCCATTGCCCACCAGACCGCCAACCACAATGCAGTTAGACACAACACCATGGAAATTGCATCGTAGATCCATAGGCACCTAGAGCATTGTAGCCTCTTAGTCACGATTCA
Organism: Ormosia semicastrata; assembly: GCA_029884595.1. Classification (NCBI taxonomy): domain Eukaryota; kingdom Viridiplantae; phylum Streptophyta; class Magnoliopsida; order Fabales; family Fabaceae; genus Ormosia; species Ormosia semicastrata. Next base: position 31,420,713 of record JAQQTO010000059.1, on the reverse strand, counting down.
CGAGCATGCGAGGTCTTCACGATGGTCGTGGCTCTAGCCTCTCTGGTTTGTGGTCTTCGACGACACTAGTTGTAGCTCGTGTTCATGGTGGCGTTGGTCGCAACTCACAATGATTGACTAGATTTCATGGTGGTTGCTTCTGCTATTCTTCTCTCTTCATGGGGGTTGGTTGGCGGTGGCTAGTTGAGTAGGGTTAGGGATGGTGTGGAGATAACAAAGAAAGGAAAAAGATGATAGTCTCAAATTTTTTCTTTTTAATTTAAAACCGAGTCAACCCACAGGCCGACCTGGCTCGAACCCACTTAACCCGCAATGTAAGTTAAGTGAGTCGGGTCGAAATGACTAGGATTTTGTGAGCTAAAATTTTAACAATTTAACCTACTATTTTGGTGAGTTGAGCTAGGTTGGCTCGCCGGCCAAAACCCACATTTACAGTTCTAATCATAAATACCCAAAAGTATTAAGTCGGTCAATAGTAGACCTGACCATCTTTTAAAATTTGCTTCTGCTTGTATGAAATATTAGAAGAAAAATTCGCTCCACATATTAATTTACATATAACTCTATTATTCCCATTGCACTATGGTCAACCGATTTTAACACCATGCCGACATGTTTCGTTTAGTTGATATTGATATGCGATATGTATGTATTATTTAAGTCTTTATTAAAGCCTTTGACATATCTTAACATTGAAATAAGGTACCTACCCTTCTCTCCTTTTATTAAGAAAAAAAAAACTGTTGTTAACACCATGATTTTAATCACTGCATATATAATATATATTGACGAAGGCTCCATATATTCAACTACAATTAAGAGAGGAGAATAATAAACGTCAACTATACTTAATGAGCCAATTAAATTTTTAGAAGCATTATTTATAATATCAAGGTTCTTCTATCCTAACCCCTTGGGGTTAGTCTAACGATTGACGAGCATGTGATGTATTAATCGACATATGATTATAAGTTTGAATTTTAATTATGTCAATTTTTTAAGATTAGACCGTAAGAAATATTTTTGTGAATTCTTTAATCTTAGCGTATATGGCTTACCTTTGACACTAAACCAGAGAGGTGAATTAATCAAGATGCACGCAAGCTGACTCGGATATTCCTTGACCAAAATACAAAAAAAAGAAGAAATTTTTCTATCCTCACACAAGGTGAAATTGAACGTAATAATAATAATAATAATAATAATAATAATAATAATAATAATAATAATAATAATAATAATAATAATAATAATAATAATAATAATAATAATAATAATAATAATAATACTTTTCAATAATAAGGGTTTGGCTAATGAATATTTTTAAGGGAACTAATTAAAGTTTTAAACTTATAATTACCTAAGGAGAAAAGTATTGAATGCTTTGGGATCTCAATATAATAAATACTTTACTATTAATTTAATGCTTTCTGTTTTTGTTTTGTTAACTTGAGGACATTATTAGTAAATCTCTATTAATTAATAAATAGACCAAGGGTGTGGGCAGAGGATTGAGGAAAGAAGTTGTCTGGCTGTTGGTAATAAGATACGAAATAAGAGAAGGAGAGATAGGGAGAGGGTGAGGCCTACAGGTCGGTGGCCCCACACCATCATCATCTAAGGACACAGTAGCCTATGCAAGAGCAGCATAACAGTGACATAAATTACCTCCACCATCACTTTGCTAGCTACTTTACCCCCCCTTAATTTTCCATTACAAAATCCACGACGATGAGGAAAATAGAGTGAAAAAGATGAGACACACAGGAAAAAAGAGATATGGGTATATATGTATATATATATGCCTATGGGTGGACAAGCCTGTTAGTAGTATTATTATTTATCTAGATGACACCAAATGATTGAGGAATAACAAGAGGGAGTAGCTAAACTTTATGCATAAGAAAACAATAGCCAGAAGATAAGTAGGTACACAGAGTGAATTGTTTTCTTCTCTTCGCCCGCTGCTTGCTGCTGTCTCCTTAGATGCTTTCTTCTTGGTGTTTCTTGGGTTTTATCTGAGAGCTTTTTCCAACAGACAAAAAAGCAGAGAAAAAATCAGACATACATCAGGTCTTTCTATCTCATTTACTTATGGTTACTTTTTCCCTTTTTTTTTTTTAATGCTTTCCAAGAGACTAGGAAGCATGGAATTGAATTTTTCTTTCAGGAGAATGATTCAAACATTTGATAGGTTTTACTGAAGTTCTACAAAATTCCAGATTACACAACAATTATGGCGGCTGCTTCGTCATCTACATCATTCTTGGGAATCAGACAAGAAAACCCAAGTCAGGTTACACAACACCAATCCTCCATAGCTGCTTCATCAGCTGCTCCAACCACAGTGCCTCAAAAGAAACGGAGGAATCAGCCCGGAACACCAAGCAAGTACCTTATTTCAATTTAATTTATTACTTGAAGTTAAAGCATACACACACACACTTGACACATCACACCCTTTGCAATTTTTTGTTGGGTTTCTTCTCGAGAACAAACACAAGGAAACCCTAAATCATAAATATGAGTTAGGGCTCTCGAGTTCTCTTACTGAAGAGAGGTTAGAATGGTAGTGGTGCTTTCCTCCGAGTTTCTCTACAGCATGAGAGCTTCTAGTTTAGAATTTTTGATGATTTTTTTTAACTTCTATCTTTTTTAATTTTTTACTATATTAAAATGAGTATGTGGTTTTTTAAAAGAAAAATAAATAAATAAATAAATAAAAAGCTTACTTCTTCAGTTCCTTGTGCATATTCAATTTCAGCAAGTAATTGAGGCAAATAATTTTCTAATAATTTGTTGTTTGGCTTTTTTCCCACCGTATAACAGATCCAGATGCAGAGGTGATAGCACTATCTCCCAAGACCCTAATGGCAACAAACAGGTTTATATGTGAGGTGTGCAATAAAGGGTTCCAAAGGGAGCAAAACCTACAGCTTCATAGAAGAGGACACAACCTGCCTTGGAAGCTAAAGCAGAAGACTACAAAAGAGCCAAAGAGAAAGGTTTATCTGTGTCCGGAGCCCACATGCGTCCATCATGACCCTTCAAGGGCTTTGGGAGACCTCACTGGGATTAAGAAGCACTACTCTCGCAAACACGGCGAGAAGAAGTGGAAGTGCGAAAAGTGCTCAAAGAAGTATGCTGTTCAATCAGATTGGAAAGCACACTCCAAGACTTGTGGCACCAGAGAATACAGATGTGACTGTGGCACTCTCTTCTCTAGGTAACAACCCAATTAGTCTTAGTTACTAGCTTGTCTTGCTCATGAACTTTATAAATCATGAATGTTACTCATATCACAATAAATTAATAATATTATATACACACACTTATATACGTGTCATTTTATATATACACAATTTTTATTATTTAATCACAGTTGATCCTACCTCATTTTCTATACACCTTCACTTTAATTATGTCACCTATGGTAATGTGAGGAAATGTGGCTTATAAGTGAGTGTTACAATTATTTTCCTATCAAAATATACATCCTTCAGTATTTTATGGAAAATAAGGGTTTCTCATGGTTAATTAGTGCATTTTTGGTTTTGATAATTTTATACTAAAAAAAACTTTTCAACTCTGAAGCATTTTGGTTATAAGCTTTTTTGAAAATAAAATAAGTTAATTAGGATAAGTTGGAAAAAAAATGCTAGTGAGGTCGCTGAAGAATATACTGCAAGCAAAAGTTAAATGTGAACGAGAGAGCTTTGTCCCTTTCCCCTCTGTTAGTTTGTTTGTGGGTGTTAGTGGAGGGTATGGCAGAAGACTGCTTGCACGTGAGTACATTGTTCAAATGGGGTACAAAAATTGAAATGTTTTGAGAAGAAAAAACAAGCAAGCTCAACTTTGTTCCTAGGGAACAGTGCCCCCTCAACCGTATTCCCATTCACGAGTAGTTAAGCTACATTGAAAGGGGCACAGGCACAGTGATACTGGGTTTGTTCTCACATGAGTTGGACATGCTGGGTTTTGTTCTCTTTCGGGTTGGCTACTTGTAGCGGATCAAATATAAATATATTCAGGTACTTTCTTGCTATGGGTCCAAGGTGCCTAATTGTCACCACTGGCTCCCTATTTATTCAAGTAATTTACTAGAACAAATTCCCTGCATTAATTGGCCGATCTATAGTCTATAATTTCTCACAGATTTTCTGAGAATTTAGCAATCCTTTCATGGTACGATTGTGTTCAAATGAATTCTCATCGTGGAAAATCGACAAGTCTTGAGGTAGTTTGCATTTATTGAGGCTGGCCCCATACCTGGGCTTATGATTACTGACTTTCATCATAGTTGCAAATAATTCTCTCTTTTATTGATCAAAGAGAGACCTCAAAGTGGCAGTTCGATTTGAAATCCTTGGTCTGTATAATATTTTGGCATAATCCCTTGGACCCTCTCCTTTTGTTGTAGTTTTCTTAATTTCAAAATAGTAGATCCAATTTCAACGGAAAATATATTTCAATTAAATCATTTAGTACATATATATGGCTACTTTTTGGATTTGGTCGGTTATATAATTGATATATCTGGACCAACTGTAGTTCCAAAATTCGTTAGGTTGCACAGTCGTTAGGTTAACAATTTTCATCATAAAATAAAGATATGGTTTTTATTTTAGAATTTTTGGTGTTGAGGTTGCATATATAGTCGTTAGGTTGTTTACCTTGTTAATTAGGAACATTTAATTTTGATTATCATATTCTCTCAGCTACTCTAAAATTCACACACTTAAAATAATTTAGGTCTTACTTGATTATGTAAGATGTTGTTAATGACCTCGTCAAAAAAAAAAAAAAGATGTTGTTAATGACATATACACTTGTTTCTTCCAATATTTTTGTTGCAGGCGTGACAGTTTTATTACTCATAGGGCCTTTTGTGATGCACTAGCACAGGAGAGTGCAAGACACCCTAATGGCTTAAACCCTATGGGGACTCATTTGTATGGCACAAACCACATGAGTTTAGGCCTATCCCAAGTGGGTACCCAAATTTCCCAACTGCAAAATCAGAACCAAACAGCCACTAACAGCATTTTGCGCCTTGGCAGTGCTGGTGCAGCAAAGTTTGAGCATTTAATCCCACCTTTGAATCAGTCTTCATTTGGACACTCACCACAGCCAATGCCTACCTCAGCTTTCTTCATGAATGATCCAAATCAAGCATTTGAAGAGAACCAATCTCAGCAAGGACCATTCTCAAGCAAGCAACTACATGGTCTTATGCAACTTCCTGATCTTCAAGGCAACACCAATAACTCCAATTCTGCATCAGTAGCTGCTCCTTCCAATCTTTTCAACCTCAGCTTCTTTCCAAATAGCAGTAGCACTGGCACCATCATCCCTCATCAATTCAACAACATAAGTGGTGGTGGTAACCAAGGAACAACACTCTACATTAATAACAACCCTGTAACTGATCAAGTTGGTTCAGGTTTGTGTTCACTCTTTGGCAATTCAGTGCAACATGAAAACTTGTCCCCTCATATGTCCGCCACTGCGTTGCTTCAGAAAGCTGCTCAAATGGGATCAACCACAACCACTAATGGTTCCTCTATACTAAGAGGAATGTGTAGTACCTCAACCAATGGTGCCAAATCTGACAGGGAACTTGTGTCTGATAACATTGCCACTTTTGGAAGTGATCATAGGAGAGGAGAAGGTATAAGATCAAGCATGGAAAATGACCACCATCAACTTCATGGATTAATGAACTCTATTTCCAATAGGAACACTTCCATATTTGGCAATATGCAAGGGAACGAAAACAACCTTGGTCAGTTTCACAACGTAGAGGAGTCTCACAATAAGTTGCCCCAAAATCTTGGTGTGAGTGTGAGCTTTGGAGGCTCTGATAAGTTGACCTTAGACTTTCTTGGTGTGGGAGGAATGGTGAGAAACATGAGTGGTGGATTTTCACAAAGAGAACAACAACAACAACAACGTGCCATGGGTACTATGAGTTCTTCGGATCATGACCTAAAATCAGCACAATCAAGCCAATATTTTGGAAGCTCAACGCTGCAATAAGGAAAGTAAGAGATTAGGGAGAAAAACCAATGTTTGTTACGTATGAACTTGTTTTGAACTTTTCTTTGTTTTTTTTTTCCCATTTTCTTTTCCTCAAAAGAAGTCTAATTGGCATATTAGGGTTTCGATTCTAAAAATTGCAATCCTTGTATTTTCCTTGAACACGTCCTTTTCCCTTCTCTCACTTTCTCTAGTGATATTCTACTCTCTTTGATAGTGATAGACGACTAATAATAAAAATTTACTGTTTCATTGAATTTCATGAGCCTGAGATGAACTTTAATTTGAGACAGTAAAAGCATGTGGTAAAGCCACCAAACGAGGATGCTGGCTATCTCTTGCTGAGAATCTTCACATGTTGGCTATATTCCAATGGAAGCGACAAAGCCTGATTTCCGTTCAGTTTCATTCTTATTTTTTATATGATATGTAATTCTAACTAAATATACAACCTTAAAAATAAAGCTCAGAATTTTGTATTGCCTACCTAATACCTTACTTTTAAGGAAAACGTTATTAAAACAGTATTAAAATAGATACGAAGAGATATTATAAATTAATGTGACAGTATACAAATCTAAAAAATATATTAACTATTAAAATAATTATGATTTTTATGTATAAAATTATTTATTTAACATCATTCTATTTTTTTTAAGATCTCTAGATAAAATTTGTCCACATAAAACTCTCAGTTAGCCAATGAAATCACACCTTATGGTTATATCAAACTATACATATATATTTTGGTACATACATCAACCTATATTTAATTCTAAAGATTTTGTTACTAACCCCATTACCAACAGTACAACTTGAGAGAGCCTGCACTTTTTCAGGTGCTTTTGTTGACATTCTTTTGCTTAACAAAGACCCTTTAGCCTTTCATTTTTAAATATTCCTCACCATGTTGACTGGCTTTGAAATTTATATTCCCCTATAGGCTCTTTCTCACTCTCTCTCTGAACTGCATTGCATGATAACATGCACTCTAGGGGATTGCCGTCGTTACTCGTTAGGGTTAGGTCTCACGTCATTATTCATTTGGAGGAAGATTTTTCTGGAGTTAATGAGGGTGAGGTGGCTGACCATACAGTGCTCAGCATCCAACAGAAACAGTAGTCTCTGCAATGTTCGTTATTGTAATTATTAGTAAACGTTCTGCGACACTTTTGTCGTGACTGATGTCATTTGCTTCCCCATATGGGAATCGCCAGTCCGTGACCACAAAAGCTAGTTATTTCATTTCGTCTTTAGTGTTGGACTTCATTTTCTTTTTTTCGTTTTTTCGGAGTAACTGAAATAATTCATTCATAGTTAAGAAATTAAAATGTACCAAAAAGAAAGGTTAAGAAATTAAAGATAGTCATATTTGAATAGATCATCGTTCCACACGTAGACGAACGTGCTCAAAGCCTCAACCTCTACATGGCATGGGTTATTGCGACTTAGTCAGTATATTCTAGGAAAAATCAGGTTTTTTTTTTAAAGTACTTACTAAAAGCTCTATTATATTCCACCATGACATAGCTCATTTGAGGAACGACAGATTTCATATAAATATTTTGATAAATGATAAATCTGAATAAAAGTCATCAACCTTAAACCCAATAAAAGCTCTTTTTTTCAATATATTTTTTATATACATTTCAAACTTTTCATGACTCACGGATTATCATAGTTGTAAAATTTGAATTAGAAGTCGATTCAATCAAAAGGTCAGGTTATTAAGTCAGCAGTTTAATTGTGAATTAAGTGATTGAATTGAAAAGTTAAGATAAAGAAAAAAATATTTTTTAAAAAATATTATATGAAAAATTTACTTTATATAAATAATATTATATTTAAAAACACAAAATAAAAGATACTATATTAAAATAACACTTTTGAACTAGTGGTGATAATAACTTATTAATTAGATGCTATAAATTAAAAAATTGAGTATGTTATTTAACAAAAATATGTAGTGTAATGATAAAATATAATTGATGATAAGGTCTACTAAGTAATGTATTCAAATCCTTTAAAATGCACTAATTTACATGTCAATATAATATTTTAAAATTTTTAGCAGAAGACACATAATTCTTGAGAAAGACACATGTCAATATGATAGTGGTTGGTTTTCAATTTTTAAGAAAGACTCATAATTCTTCTAATTAGGTTTATCCTGTATATTGTCAACATCATTTTAAAGGGCTAAAATTTTTAAAGTTTCATAGTAAAAATTGTGATTTTTTGTATTATTTTTTTGAGATTAATTGTTCATGAGAGGGCCATGTATTGATACTAAAGGCATACGAAACAAACTGTTTCTAAATCTATGATATGCAAACTTCCAAAGAAAGACTTTCAAGTGGACTGATAAATGTAGATATCCAAGGAAGTGCGCCATGGATGATAAGTTGGGGAAAGTAGTTAATTAGGTAAGGAGTGTTTTAAAAGTCTTGTTCTCTTCCGTGAAAAATAGTAACTTCAAAATAATGTGAGGGAATTACAAGGGATATAAAATATAACGTAAGTAAGATAATACTATACTTGAGGTACATGTATCACGCCTTTTTTGGACAATGTACGTGTTTACAAGGGAAATTTCTCAAAGTATTTGATAAATATTATGATTCAAGTTAGTTATTTATGAAGATAATCTCTTTTTTTTAGGATTCTCAAATTCTTGGTGACTTACAAATTTAAAATGTCAAATGAATAAAATTAATAGGAATTCGACAAAGTAACAACTTGACAGAATGAGTAGAGCATGAAATTGGCAAATAAAATAAAGTTTCAGAATAGTAAATGATAGATAATGTAAATAAATTGACAGTTAAAGTAAATGCTTCAAATATAAAGACACTGGATGAAAATGACAAAAATGTAAATGACCAAGTAAGAATGACCAAAAATAAGCTTGACAAAAATGAAATTATAACAGTCAATCTAAAGTAACAAAATGTAAATTGATGATCAAATAAAGATTGCATGGACTTGACAAGAAACATAAAGTGCAAAAGAACTCAAGTATAGGAATTTAAATGACAATTAAGATGAAATGCAAATATTAATTGAGTGAAATGGTAAATGCAAGGAAATAAACTAACTAGAATGAAATAGACAAAAATTAAATGAAAAGTAATGTGTGTGAAGCGTAAATTAAGAACAAAAAGTTAAGCATACACGAATATAAACTACAAAAACTTAAAAGTGCGAAACATAAAGAAGAAACACCAAGTGAATCCAATCAATCGATGCAAGGAGTAGAAGAGAGAATTGAAATGAAGTATTGAATCTGAAAAGTACATTGAAAATAAAATTGATGGAAGGATCATACTTGATTTTTCCTTGTATTTTTTTGATTGTCAAAGTTAAGAACGGAAGTGTAAGACAATTCTCAAGTGTGTTTCCATCCATCAATTTTGCCTTGGTGTAAAGGCTTATTTATAGATAACCCTACACACCCTAAGATTTTGAAACATATCCTTATTTTCTGACAAATCTAATTTCTACTTGACAAGTGTCTTGCATGCATTAATAACACGTCATCTAACTACTTTAAATCTAACTGTTACATAAACTAACTCTACTTCTTCATAACTGTCAATCTCTTTCTATTTGAATTTCAAATAAGTAACTGCCTCTCAATCTATCGAGACTCTTCCATTTTACATTCTTGTGAATATCACTAAAGGGGCATTTGGAAACGTTAAAAGCCAGTTTAACATAGTATAAAATAGAACCAGTTACACTAACCCACATAAAAATGAACCAGTTCAAAATTAAACGTAGTTTGGTTTGAAACTTTTAAAACTAGTTTTAATATAAATGTTATTTGACTTAAAATTAGTTTAATAGAGAATTCTAAATCATGAATAAATAAACAACTAACATTACAATTAAGACAAATAATTTTTTTATCTAGAATTAAGGCAAATAAAATTATTTTTACCGAAAAAAAAATTATTAGTATATTAAAATAATAATAAGCTAAAATAAATAAAATAATTTAATTTGTATTTCGGGTTGTCAAAATTATCAAATTTTACCATGTAAAAACAATTGAAATACAAGCAATAAAGACTAAACGAACTAAATTTATAAAATAATAGCAAATTGTCATTTACAAGGCGTTGATAAAAAAAATCTTTAAAAAAAAATCTCAATAGAGTTGATAATAAAGAAATCTAGTAAATTAACTACGTGATCTTTTTTCCCACATATAATTTGCAATTGCTCGTCTCAAGATTGAACCAGCTTTTCGTCGTCTGATTTGAGAATCATTATAAGTACATAATTCTACTTCAGCATATCTCTCTGCTTGTGTCAAATTATCATTTGAAGCATCTCTAAAAATCCAATCTAACTTGTTTTCTCATCTAATATGATTATGTAAGATATAACATGCCAACACAAGCTTAACTTGTGTTTCAATAGGATATGGAGGAGGAGTTGTTAATATAGGAAATCTAGCCTTTAGAACTCCAAATGTGCGCTCTATTACATTACGCAAGGAGGAGTGATGATTAAACATTTCCTTAGCATTGGTTGGTCGGTTACCACCTTGAAATTCACTCAAATGGTGACATACCGCACAACATGGAGCAATAAAAAACTAGGAGTATTTGCAAATCCTGCATCAACAAGGTAATACTTCCTGCAATAAAATAATTTGTTAACTACAACACTTGTCACAATATAATAATTTGTTAATTACATTATTCTATTACTTTCAAGAACCTGCAATTTGTTTTGCCTTTCGAGTGCATAATCTAAGACACGTGAATATGCAGCAGAACCTTCCCAACTAGCTAGAACATATTGAAATTGCAAGTCAAAAGAACAAACAGTTAAAACATTCTGTGATGTAAATCCATTTCTATTACGACATGCTCCTTGATCCTCAATTCCAACCATTGCTGGAATGTGTGGCCTGTCTATTGCTCCAACTCAATCCTAATTCTTTTAATTATGGTTAAAAAAGAATTACAAAACATAAAAAAAAGGAGATTACCTTAAAATATGGATAAAACCTTGGATTGTATAATATCTCCTCCGGTGTACTCGAAGCAGCAGGAATGAAAATTTTAGATGAAAGTGCAACAATTGCATCCAAGACATTGTTAAAGTAGCGGTTGAGAGTTTCTCCAGAATGTTGAAATCTTTCTTGTATTACTCAGTTACGCTCATTGTGCCCAATAGTAAGTAGAAACATTGCTACTTGGTCTTCAACCTTTACATATCTTGTACGATGTAATAATCCTTCAATACTCAAAATGTGGCATAATTTTTAAAACACCTGCTTATCCATGCGAAGATTTTCCCTATACCGTCTAGGATGTCCATTCAAAATCTCATTGACATACTTATCACAACCCCTAAGACTTGAATCATGACAAAAGAAACAAACAATGATATTACTAATTTCAAAGCCAATGAGTCTTGGAATCTCTTCACTATTGAATATTTAACAATGCATCTTGATTATCTAGCCTACGGTTATTAGCCTAGACTGAAACAAAAGGCATATGCAAGTCGTATTCATTTACCATTAAAAATATTTGCTAAGTATCTTGAACAGCTAGTGTTATTCTTACGCCTATCTTTTTATGCATTTAAGGCACATTGAATAAACAAGAAGAAGGGGAAAATAAAAAGGTTCCCTAAAAAATCTATCAGACAAATTGATAATTCACACTACAGAATCAAATAAACAAGAAGCAAACTAACTTGAAATGATGCTCAATTCTTCATCCATTGAAGCTTTAAAGGACGAAACCAGCAATGTAAGGCAGCAAGATGAAGAGAAGAGAAAGATAGGAAGATCAAGTGATGAGTAATGTGAGAAGAGTGATAAAAGAAAGCAAAATATTAAGATTTTTACCTTTGGTGGGAAGAGAGAGCGCGGAGGAGGGGATGGTGAAAAATTTACGTAGGAGAGAAAAGATGGATTGAAAAAGCAAACTTTAAAACGGTTTTTGTTAAAACTAGTTTTATCCCTAAAAGGGTTTACATAAGAATCAATTTTAAAAAGTTTAGGTAGTTACCAAACACTTAACTATAAAAGTTGGTCCCATTGCACTTAGATATCTAGTTTTTCTAAGTTGTCAAACACTCCCTGAGTGTTCGTCTGCTTGGCTCCAAAATATCTATTTTGTTTGTCGAATACCACTCTGTCTCTCTTGACACCTTTTAACAGTCAATTCTTCGATTTAGTCTAGCAGTATTTCTCTATTCGCTTTGAACGTTAATCACAGGACTTTGAGTCATTGAATCTCCTTTTGCATCGAGACCTTTCTTGTAGCAACTTTCTTTTCTTGACGAGTTCCTTTTTAACTTGTCTTCTCTCTATTCGTCAATTTAAACCTCTAATTGACTTTACCTCCGCCTTGGCAACTTATCTTATCAATATACTCTCCCTAAATCAGTCGAGTTTACTTGTCCCATTGTCAATCTAACTTTGTTGAAGAGTTAAGTTTTGCCTTAGAAACTCCAATTATATCTAGATGCAATGGATCATAGTTACGTTACCTTCAAAATACAATTGTTGTTCATTTCCTAACCTTTGCCGAAAAAGAAAAAGATAATAATCTTTTACATCCAAGTGTTATACACAATATTATATAATTTTTACATATTTCTGATCATACGTATATGTTTCACACACTTGACATATATGCGCATGGAACTCGTATATACAGGGTTAAGAAAGTATCATTTTGGCATCGCCCAAAACTAGCCATTAGATGTATTAACACATGTAAAAGCACATGATATATAGTTATTTAAGCAACTAAATGTAACTCAGAATTTATAAAGCATTATATATGTCCATTAAAGGATATTAACAAGGATTGTAAAAGGAAAAAAAAAAGAAGAAGATGAGAGTATAACTCATAATGTTCCCTAACGACTTTTTATTTAAATATACCACCGCTAAATGGAAATATAACCACCTTTTGGATCTAAAATTTCATATCCCAATATGGATTGGAGTTGTACCTCACAAAAATTTTATCAAAATTGGTTTTCGTCACAAAAAATAATTATAAGAATTATCACAAAATTACATGGCGAATTTTCAAAATTCACAAATTCTGATTCTACCGCTTATAAACTCACAATATGTTAAGCTAGCATTTTAACAAATCATATATTCTTTTTAAAAGAACACAAGGCTATATAAGTAGAAGGCATGATCTTATAATAACTCACGGTCGAATTTAGTAATTATAATATTATTTGAGAAATTTTTTCCATCACCACTATGAATAAAAATCCAAAGATAATGATAAGATTAGATAAACCACGTACCATTTTTTGACTATATATTACTAATGAGAATGAACAAGTTTGAGAAAGAACGACAATAGCTTTTCCTAATCGTTTGTAAACAATAACCAACTCAAATTTCAAAATATAATACCAGTAGTTTAGAAACATGTATATCAATGCTAACCAAATGTATTAAATCTACGCATGCTCTTGCACTGCAAAAACAAAGAGTTACTTCTGCAGAGTGTGGTGATATTTACTTTTCGTGATCGGGGGTGGCAGAAAATCAATTTCCATTCCTAATAACCAACCTATATCTATAGAGTATAAAATTGGCTTGAGAAGTAATTAAAAACATTATTAATTATTAATGATCAAATCCCTTCAAAATGAACTTATGTGTAAAGTGAGCAAGTAAGATGTATTCATCTTTAATTTAATTTGAAATATACTAAGATCTTAATCCACTAATAATTTAAAGATGAATACACACTTATTTTTTATAGAGCAGTTTTATCCAATATAAAATTGTCTTAAAAGTAATTAATGATGATAATCCATTTCTTTATAACAACAAACCAGTAAATATTATGTGCATTGCACTGATTTTTTAAATTTAAATAGAATTTTTAAAAAATAAATTAAAAAAGAAAAAAAGAGAAAATGTTTAAATTTATAAAAAGATATCCATAATTAATTTATTAAGGTAGAATCTAAAAGAATATAAATTAGAGGAGAAAAAATATTTTAAAATTATAAGTAAGACAATCATAATTAATTTAAAATATAATTTGAATTTAAAATTTAAAAGAAGTTAGTTTAAAGCATTTTATTATATATTATTTATATTAAATTAAAAATAATTTAGATATAGTAGATAAAATTTGGTAAGAATAATGTAAGAATTGAAAGAAAAGGAATTCATCAATGAAGCTACTCTCGTTCTAAAAATGACACATGTCATTTTTAACTCTTTTTTTTTCTTTCAAATTTTAAATTTAAATTATCTTCTTAATTAATTATGCATATCTTATTTATAATTTTAAATATTTTTTCTCTTTACTGTTTTTTTAGATTCAACATGAATAAATTAATTATTTATATCTTTTTATAATTTTAAATAGTTTTTTCTTTAAATTTATATTTATTTAGATTCTATCTAAATTTTAAAAAATTCATATAATGCACGGAATACTTGCTAGTAACTACTAATTTTATATACATATAGCTTTATTTAAAATTTAATAAAAAATTATTAAAATATAATTAATATTGAGTTAGAAGATTATTAATAAAATTTTTAAAATAAAAATACAAAGTGTATAAATGATACAAGATTTTCATGTCATAAAAAAGTTACTTAAAATGTCAAAATGACATTTTTTAAATTTATTTACACAACTTAAATGTAAGTATTTAATTATATACATAAATCTAAACCAAAAGTGTACTCAAATAGTGTCATACAAAAAAATCAACTTATATAATTATTAAATTTTAAATAAGATTATCTTTATTATACTTTATGACATTAGAAGTATGTTTAAGTTAATTTATTTTGGATTTATTTTATACTAAGAAAATTTCTCAGTCAAAATTCTTTTTCGAATGTTTTGATTATAAGATTTTCAAAAAACAAAATATGATATTTCAAATATGCATTAGATATTTGTCGATTAAATTAAAAAAAAAAACCTAATAGTTATAAGGATGTTAATCCACTTTATTTCTCTCTAAATCTTACTATGGTAATGCTCGTAACTATATGACCATATAAATAGAGATGTAAAGTACCTGAACAATACATAGAATAAGAGTGGTCTATATTAGAATTCTCTCAGTAGGTTACCTACTCTCAAGTGGACGACATTGATAACAAGTTCATCTCCAACAGTTTTGGCACTATGTCAGCTAGGAGCCTAGGAGGGAATGAGAGTCAAAGCTCAAAGCCTGAAAACGCTGCAAGTTAATTTCTTTCTAGTGAGCGGGTGAGTACTTAAGAAAATTTGGCTCATCTAAGCCTTGATTGGACATGCAGTCCTCAAGCTCCCAGGAGGGGAGGATTCTGCAATGCACCTAAACATGTGTAGAGTATGGATGATCCTTAAATCTGACCAGTAATAACTAGTTACTGTAGATGTAATGTGTTTTATATTTATTCTTTTAGGTAAAACATGTTATATTTGTATTTAAACCCTGATATACATGTTGATTGCATTTTAGTCCTCCATGGTGGAGAAGTAGGGAAAAAGTAAAGGTAATAGAGTTGTCTAAAGAAATTGTTTCTTCTTGTTATTTTTATCATGATATTTGTTTCAGGGAAAGTTGATAACCCTTCCCCTTTGCTCAGTGGCCTGTACAACAAGGAGCTAAACCCTTCCCCACAACTTGAACAGCTTAAATGCTCGAATTGAAAAGCAAAAAAGAAAAAGAAAAAGAAAAAAGAAAAACAAGGAAAAAGGGAGAAAAAAAATTGAAATGTAACAGAAAACAAATAAGACAGCTCAACACACATCTCTCTGCAATTTCTTGTGTTCTTGGCAACTATGGCAGTGTGGGGTTGGGTGATAGTTTGTGGTGTGCTGTGAAGTCGTTTGTGTTACGGTGCAGGAAACAGAGGTAGGGGTGGACATGTGGTTGTGCAGAGGGGTGGCAGGGGTGGTGCGGTGGGGGTTAACGGCGGAGGGCGGTGGCCTTGGTGGCTGGCGGGGAAGAGTGGGTGGGGGTGGTTGACATTATGCAAAAGAATAAGAATAATATCACTTTCAAAAAAAAAAAAAAAGTGAAACTTGAGACGGAAAGATTAAGATTTAAGAAAACCCGGTCAGTTGAAGAATAAGGTGTATGTGTGGTGTATGTGTTTCTCTCTCCGCGAAGGTTGAGACTTCAGAGAGTGGGAGATTTGCAATTTGAGGGGCTAAGTTTGTAATTTTTGAAAGTCTTTCATTCCTTTTCATTCTTACCTACTAGATAATTATTAGGTAAGTTAGATAATTATTAGGTAAGTCATCTTAATCATAGAATATTTTACTATTATATCAACGAATTAAACCACTCAGTGTATCAATGTTCTCTATACACATTTAAGTGCATTGAAGAAGAGCTCTTAGAAAGTCTTTTTTCTTAATCTGAGTCGTAAGCCTGATGTAGTATTAGATAAAGGATCAAAATCTTCTCATTTTCTTTGAGAAAATAAGAGTTATGTTCCTGATTTAATGACTCAAGTTCATTGGATCATGATAAAATAAACTCAAATTCTTGATTCAATGAACTTGAGTCATTAGATCAGGAACATAACTCTCTCATTTTCTCAAAGAAAAGAAAAATATCCTTATGTTAGAATTCTAAATGTATGTGGCTCATATATTGGCAATGGTGGGGCTTTGATGTGGGGGTTGTTACAAATTGATGAAGCAACAGCTGTTACAAAGTCTAAAATAATTGATTCTTAATGGATGAGCTAATATAGGAGCAGTTACGCT
This sequence comes from Ormosia semicastrata, assembly GCA_029884595.1. Taxonomy (NCBI): domain Eukaryota; kingdom Viridiplantae; phylum Streptophyta; class Magnoliopsida; order Fabales; family Fabaceae; genus Ormosia; species Ormosia semicastrata. The sequence goes on along the minus strand of JAQQTO010000059.1, from coordinate 31,403,926 downwards.
TCTGCATTTTATAAGAGAGGTCCCTTGCCTTACTTATAAAAAGGCTTATGATGCTCTATTGATTCATACACTTCAGAGGCTAAGGTTAGAAGAGCTCTCTCTCTTTTCTTTCTATAATTAATCTCTCTGTTTTCTTTTGAGTTTTAGGTGCTTGATATTTTGTTTGTGAGAGATTGCGAGTAATAACAATGGCTTCAAGTGGAGGAAGGCTTCTGCTTTTTTTATTCTTGTTTGATGGACTAAGGTCTTACATTATTTACAACTTTTCAATTCATGTTAATGGTTGGTATCATGGACCAATAACAATAATAAGAATACATGTAGTATTCAAGAGTAAGGTCCAGCATTTAGTATCAGAGACAGGTTGTAGCCTTATTATTCAGCTTCTGTTTTGCGGTATTGTGTTCATTTTTACTGATCTAGTATTGTTTTGTATCACAATTTGTACCTCAAAAAAAAATTTATTGTGTTGGTACAGTTTTTATGTTTATATGATTGTTGATTACGGACAAAGAATATATGAACCAGAATTAAATTTATCCTTATCAGTAATTTTTGTGTATCATATAAGTTGAATATATTTATTCTGGATTATTGTATGATACTATGTGAATTACATGTTTGGGAGTAGTCATAGCATCCTAGGCATTGTAATAAAAGGATTATTACTTGGCCCCAAAGGGAAGTAATAATTAATCAAGGTTATAAATGGACTAAAAAAATCATAATAAGATATTTCTAAACCCACAAGTGTGATTTATTTTATTATGATGTTTAGTGTCCATGCATAAAGTTTGTAAATTCCATATATGATTTGCACCTCTGCCTATAGGAAAGTTTAAATTTACTTGTTAAGTTTTTATTTTCGTAGCATTGACATGTGTAATTCTTATATTGCAGTTGTTTCTGTTCATTTTCTTGAGTCTCAAATTCCTTTGTTGATTGGTGACAATTATCTTGATTGGAAAGAACTAATTCTCTTGACCTTGGGGTGTATGGAATTGGACTTGGCACTACGTGTGGATGAACCACCCATCCCCGTGGAAGGAAGTGCTTAAGAAGAAAAGGCTAACTATGAGCGGCTGGTGGGAGCAATCTAATCGCTCAAGTTTGATGCTTATTAAGTCTCATATAAGCAAGAACATTAGGAGATCCATTCTTGAATGTGATAAGATAAAAGCTTATATGAAGGCTATTGAGAAGCAGTTTGTTAGCTCTGACAAGTCGCTGGCCAGCACCCTAATGAAGAAGCTTTCAAGCATGAAGTATGACAAAATTAGGGGTGTGCGTAAGCACATCATGGAAATGAGGGATACTGCTGTTAAACTTAAGTCCCTTGAGGTAGAAATTTCTGAATCATTTCTTGTGCATTTCATACTCAATTATCTTCCTGCTGAATATGGTTCTTTCAAAATATCTTACAACACACATAAGGATAAATTGTCAATCAATGAACTTCTGACCATATATGTTCAGGAGGAGGAGAGATTGAAACATGAGACACCTGAAAGTGCTCACATGGTGACTCAAGATAAAGGAAATGGGAGAAGAGGCAATGGTGATCCTGGAATCCGCAAAACTGTTCAAATGAAGCGGAATGGGAATAACGAAAATTGCTTTTTCTACAAAAAGGCTGGACACATGAAGAAAAATTGTCCTAAATACAAGAAATGGCTCGAAATGAAAAGTAATTTAATTTGCCTTAACTTGTTTTGAATCAAATTTTATTGAAGCTCTTAACAATACTTGGTGGATTGATTCAGGATCTATAATTCACATTGCTAATAATGTGCAGAGCTTTCTAAACATGTGGAAACTAGTGGGAAGTGAACAAAGCATCTATACAGGAAATCGGATGAGTTCACATGTGGAAGCTATTGGGACTTATAAACTTGTTTTGAATTCTGGTTTTAATTTATGTTTGGAGAACACTTTTTATGTTCCTTCGTTTACCAGAAATTTGGTTTTTGTTTCTAAACTTACTCTTACTGGTTTTCAATTATATTTTCGTGATGTTTCTTTTGAATTATTGCATGATAATAAAATTGCTGGTTCTAGTTATTTGGTTGAAAATTTATTTAAGTTTAAATGAGATCCTATTTTTGAAACAAGTCTCATAATTTTACATGCCACTAATGTTGGTACTAAGCAAAGTATTGTGAATGAGGATTCCTCTATGCTTTGGCATAAGATGTTAGGGCATATTTCTCTTGAAAGACTTAAGAGATTAGTAAAGGAAGGAATTCTTAAGAATCTTGACTTTACTGACTTTGGTACTTGTGTGGAATGCTTAAAGGGAAAGCAAACCAACAAGACCACTAAAGGTGCCAAAAGAAGTAGTGAGCTTATTGAAATTATTCATACAGATATCTATGGTCCATTTCCCATGCCTTGTTTAAATGGTCAGAGATATTTCATCTCTTTCATCGATGACCATTCAATATTCATGTATCTCTATCTTTTGTTTGAAAAGTCAGAAGCACTTGATGCTTTTAAAGTTTTCAAAGTAGAACTAGAGAAACAAAAGGAAAAGAAGATAAAGATTGTAAGATCAGATAGGGGTGGGGAATATTATGGAAGATACACAGAAAAGGGACAATATCCTGGTCCGTTTGCTAAGCTCCTTATAGAAGAGGGTATTGTTGCCTAATATACTATGGCTGGTACACCACAACAAAATGATGTTGCTAAAAGAAGGAATTGCACACACTTATGGACATGGTTAGAAACATGATTAGCAGTTCAAAAGTATTACCTATGTCCCTATGGAATGAAGCCTTGAAAATCGCTGTATATGTATTAAATAGGGTGCCATTTAAGGTTGTTCTAAAGACACCTTTTGAAATTTAGAATGGATGAAAACCTAGTTTAAGACATTTACACGTATGAGGTTGTCCAGTTGAAATTAGGATTTATAATCAAAACATTGGGAAATTGGACTCAAGAACTACTAGCTGTTATTTTATTAGTTATCTAACTAACTCCAAAGGATATTGGTTTTATTGTCCTTCTTACACTCCTAAAGTAGTTGAAGTTAGAAATGCAAAATTTCTTGAAGATCATGAAGTTAGTGGGAGTGGAAATTCTCAACAAGTGAAATTTGAGGAAATAAGGGAATCACCTTTGATACCCTTAAATGCATTGGAGCTGGTTAATGTTCAACGTAATCAACACGATATGGTTGAACATCATCCAAAATCACCCGTTGAGGATATGCCACATGAGGAACCTATTAATATAGTGCCTATTAATCAAGAACCAATAGAAGTAAGAAGATCTACAAGAGCTAGAAAATCAGCAATTTCTAGTGACTATATCATATACCTTTAAGAATCTGACTATGATGTTGGACCTAAGGATGATCCTACTACTTTTTCACAAGCCATGAGTAGAGAAGACTCTAAGTTGTGGTACGATGCCATGAAAGATGAAATGGAGTCTATGGCTAAAAATCAAGTTTAGGATCTAGTAGAATTACCAGAGGGAGTCTCTCTTGTAGGTTGTAAATGGGTTTTTAAAACCAAAAGAGATTCGGCTAGTAATGTCGAAATATATAAAGCAAGACTTGTAGCTAAAGGCTTTACTCAAAAAGAAGGTATTGATTATCATGAAACCTTCTCTCCGGTTTCTAAGAATGATTCATTTAGAATAATCATGGCCTTAGTAGCTCATTTTGATCTAGAGTTACATCAAATGGATGTGAAAATAGCTTTTCTAAATGGGGATCTTGAAGAAGAAGTGTACATGTCTCAACCTATGGGCTTTAAAAGTGAAAAAGGTAATCACTTAGTTTGCAAGTTTAGAAGATCTATATATGGGCTAAAACAACTTCCTGCCAATGGTATATAAAGTTCCACAACGTCATTTCTAAATATGGATTTGAGAAAAATGTGGTAGACCAATGCATATACCTTAAGGTCAGTGAGAGTAAATTTATCTTTTTAGTCTTGTATGTAGATGACATTTTACTTGCAAGCAATGATTTAGGTCTCTTGCATGATACAAAACTTTTCCTATCACAAAACTTTTATATGAAGGATATGAGTGAAGCCTCCTATGTCATTGGCATAAAGATTCACAGGGATAGATCTCTAAGGACATTGGGACTATCTCAGAAAGCCAACATAGAAAAAGTTTTGAAAAGATTTAATATGCAGAATTGTTCATCAATTGTTGCACCTATAGTTAAAGGGAAAAAGTTTAATCTCAATCAATGTCCTCAAACAACATTGGAACAAGAGGAGAAGAAAGGCATTCCTTATGCTTTAGCAGTAGGAAGTCTTATGTATGTTCAAGTCAGCACTAGGCCTAATATTGCATTCACGGTAGGAATGTTGGGAAGATACCAAAGTAACCCAGGCATGGAACATTGGAACGCGGCAAAAAGGGTTATGGGATATCTTCAAGGAACTAAGGATTACAAGTTGACATACAAGCATTCTGATACTTTCGAGATAATAGGATATTCAGATTCAGATTTTGCTGGATGCATGGACTCTAAAAAGTCTACTTCAGGTTATATTTTCTTTTTAGCCGAAGGTGCTATCTCTTGGAGAAGCAAAAAGCAAACAATTGTTGCATCATCCACTATGGAACGAAGCCACATCACAGGCTAAATGGTTGAAGAACTTTGTTTCTGGTCTTAAGGTGGTAAATTCAATTGAGAGACCATTGAAGATATTTTGTAATAATTCGGCTGCAGTATTCTTCTCAAAGAATAATAAAAGTGGAAGCCGAAGTAAGCATATAGATATTAAGTTCTTGGTTGTAAGAGAAGACATCAAGAGAGAGTTGGTCTCTATAGAGTACACAAACACAGAATCCATAATTGCTGATCTACTAACTAAAGGATTGTTGGCTAAGGTGTTTTAAAATCATGTAATTCATATGAGTCTTACTACTTTACGTTAATATTTATCTTTTCTTTTATATGACTTTGTGCACTTTAAGTTTGTCATGTAAAAGTTTTTATTTAAATCAATAAAGTTTGGACCCTATATTCACTTAGAAAGGTTGTGCATTGTAATACATGGAAGGAAATGTTTATCTTAAATATAACCGCCATGATTCATGTATAATAATTTCTAAGTGGCTATATCAAAGTTGACAAGTTATGGCCATATTATCAAAATAAGGATTATCATTGATAGTATATAAGCCAAGTGAGAAAATGCTAGAATTCTGAATATATATGGCTCATATATTGGCAATGGTGAGACTTTGATGAAAGAACTGTTACAAATTGATGAAGCAGCAGCTGTTACAAAGTCCAAAATAATTGGCTCTTAATGAAGGAGCCAATATAAGAGCAATTACATTTCTACATTTTATGAGAGGGATCCCTTGCCTTACCTTTAAAAAGGTCTGTGATGCTCCATTGATTCACACACTTCAAAGACTAAGGCTAGAAGAGCTCTCTCTCTTTTCTTTTTATAATCTCTCTATTTTCTTTTGAGTTTTAGGTGCTTGATATTTTGCTTGTGAGAGATTGTGAATAATAACAATGACTTCAAGTAGAGGTAGGCTTCCGCTTTTTTATTTTTGTTTGATAGACTAAGGTCCTACATTATTTACAGCTTTTTAATTCATGTTAATAGTTGGTATCATGAATCAATGATAATCATAAGAATATATTATTTAGTATTTAAGATTGAAGTCCAACACCTTATCCTTAAATAAATTAGGCAAAAGTTTTTTAGAGAGAATTTTTATAAAAAAAACAATTATTTCTCCTATACCAAGCATGCCTTTAGTTTTGGTAACATGTTTGGTTGGTATGTCTCCTAAGAAGGACATACGATGTAGCTTATGTTTTTGAGGTGTATGACACTGTTTTTAGCCACTTCGTCCTATTTTTGAGACGTTTTAATAAAACATATGTGCAAAATCTTTTGGATAATAGCAAAATTATAACGCAAAAGTATTGCCACAGGGGAGCTATAGATATGCTGTTCTTGAACATCTAGCCAATGGTATTGTTTGGATTCATGTTGCTGAGCCATTTCTATGTCTTCAACATTTGGCATGATAGCATGGTTGATAACTAAATACAATGTTACTGTTTGTCACCTCACCGTTAACAGTGATGGGCTTTCTGTAGGTAAAATGGTTTCCCTATAATAGTACTTGTAGGCTTGTTTCCTTGAGTTCATGTTCACCAGTGGGCTTTTGCATCCTTTATGAATAAGTTTTATGGACATTTGGTTGAATTTTGGGTCTTTGGGTTCAGTACTGCTCACTCCAGTCACAACAAATCCAGCTCTAGATGACAAAACAAAATGAAAGAAAACCAAGACAGAAAGAAAAAATGGATATAAGAAAGGAGGGACAAGACTCTGAGAAAAAAAAATAGTATAATTCGAAATGAATAATATTATATAACTAAAAAAATAAATTACTATTAAATTTTAAAATTTTGTAAATCTTAAAACAAACTAAATAAAATATTTAATTTTAATTTCTGATTGTGCATCCAACTCTAACTTTTTTAGTGGGTGGGTTGAAAAAATGATTATGTCAGATATAAACGTGGTTAGCTTATTAGTAAGGGTGAGATTATTAACATTTTTAATTATCTATCCACACTCTTTATTAACAATTTATATTTTCATCCTAAATTACTCTTACATAAATACTTTCTTTTTATTAAAGTTAAAAATATAGTTAAGTATATATATTAATCTTTGTCAAACATAAAATTTTGGATTAAGTAAAAAAAAATTATTTAATTTTGATTCATTATGAATGCTACATTATTATTTAATTCAATATTATCATTAAATTTATTTAATTATGATAATAATAAATTTATAAGTTAAACTCTTTTAATAATGTAACAAGTAAAAAGTATTTCTTTTGGTTAAATTTTATCTCACAATAAGAATTTTACAAATTTATTATCAAATTTAACTATAAAAATTTTTTATAACTAATTTATAGTTAATTATGAAATAAGTTTTTTAACCAAATTTCAAATGTTTGAAAAAAAAATTATTAAATAAATAACTACATAATAGCTATGTTTTAGCTACAAAATTTTACTACAATTTTTTTTATAATTACTTAAAGATTAGTTATGAAATAAATTTCTCTAACTAAATTTCAAATACATAAAAAAAAAATTTATCAAATAAATAACTATAAAATAACTACAATTTAATTATAAAATTTTTTATAACTAAATAAAATTTTGTAAATAACTAAATTTGTTAGGAATTATTTGGTTACTAAAATAATTTACCCTAAACCCCAACCTTTGTCAGCACCTTTCATCCACACAAACACAGCATCGTACACGCACCATTTCTTCTATCAACATATCACACTCTTTCTTTCTTTTCAGTAACCTTCTTCTGTGCTTAAAAGAAAAAACCCACGATTCAGGTCGCACCTGCAACAATGTCAATGCTCTATCGTCTCCGCCACTACTCCACGATTCTCTTCCCGAACTCCTCAACGCCCTCCATCTCCTCAAGACCGAGAAGAACCCAGAGCGCATCCTCGAAATCTGTCGCGTCGCCTTCTCCCTTGCCGTCTCCAAGCTCTCCGCCGCCAACCACTTCGACGGCATCCATCGCTTCCTCGACGAGCTCAAAACCCTATCTGACCTCTGCAACGAACGCTTCCTCTCCCACGCCATCATCCTCTACGACCAAGCCACCATGCTCGACCAGGCAATGGCTGCGTTGTACATTGCTCCTTGCTTGCGATTGCGACGAAATCGTTACGTGGTGACTGGTGAGAAAAGTGCTCATGCCATTGATTGGCTTCTGCTGCAGTGCTGCGTCTTCATCTTGTGAAAGCCCTTGATCTACGTTTTCATCGATTTCCTTCTTCAACCTGAACCCTTGATTATTATTATTTTTTTGAGTATCACATTTTCGCTTTTGATTTTCATGGTCACCTTCAGCAGAAGCTGTAATTGTTGTTGAAGCTTGGTCTATATCATCAGTTCCTAATTCCTACAGATTATAAGTTGATTTTCTTTTTATATATATATATATATATATTTTTTGGGAACTTGTGGGGGACTGGGGGTAACTTTTTTTTGATTTTGCAGTCTTGTGAGTATAATGTAAGCATGGTGATATTGATAGTTGGTTGATAGTTTGAAGTCCTGGGATATATAGTGATATTTCGTAGTAAGGTTTTGGGATGTTATCATTATATCCATTAGGACACACATGATCTGTTTGACGAAAGTCCAAAGTGATAGATATTTTGGTTTTTTGTTGTAATGTGACTGAATTCATTTTTCTTTCAAATTAACTAATCATGGGCATTTTATCTTGTTATATTAAAAGTTGGTCTGTGAAGTTAAGTTAATATGATTTTGTGAAGTTAAGCTGGTCTGTGCTAAAGTTGTAGGATAATTCACTGTTCTAGCTTTCTTGATTGAATAATTAACTTGTTAAGTGCCACTTTTAATATATCTTTTTAGTGAATCTGTGCAGTTCTGTTTTAGTATTTAGTAGATATATACGATATCAGCTACCTTGCTGTAACTTGGTTCAAATCTAGTCCTTAGGTAACTTGTAATATATCCCTTTAGTGAATCCGTGCAGTTCTGTTTTAGTATTTTTGTCCTGTTTTTTGCACTCAAACCCCTACCTTGAAGGCACACAAACCTTATGACAGGGATTTTTGCATAAACATCCCTAAACTTACATACAGACTAGTACCACATGACAAGTCTAAAAATTCTAAAATATATACTACTAAAAGTCCTATCTTTATGCTTTTAAATGCAACAAACAACATGTCATTTTGATTTTTGTAGTCAAAGTTATGTTATGAAACAAAAAAGCTGCCAGAACCATGATAACATGCAATTTCTGCAAAATTTCCAATTCTGTTAGTTATATTTACTTTTATTTTATATTTCATATGTGTTCTCATAGGAATTGTATCTCAACTGTAGACTAGCAGAATTATATTTTCATATTTCAAGCTTAATTGTAGCTGGTGGCCTTTATTTTAATGTGTGTGTTTACACACAATGGTTTCAGAACATGTAGTTGATACTTAATTATTGTTGTTAAATATGAATATTTATTTACTTTAAAATATTAATCCTTACTTCAAGAATGTAAAACTCCATGCATTAATATAGTTTTCACTCAAAAAGTGCTTATTCATCATTAATTATCTCTTCAAGTTTGTTGTTACTCGATGTAAGATTGATCTATAAATTACCTTGGTTGTTAGTGATTCTGTGAGTTGTACGAAATAGTCCAACCATAAGAAATTGGTACCTAGGAACTGAAGGACTAATGTATAATTCCTGGAATTCAACCAAATAGATGATCACCTGGTCAGTCAATTAGTGTATGTCTTCCCCCTTAGTATCTCTTTTGGGTTCTTATATTTTTATTGATGATTATGTAGATTATTCTGATGATAATTATATGTCTGAATCTGCTGAGGATAATGAAGATGGAGAGGATACTTTCATGAAGTCCTATTCTGATGCTATGAATGAAGAACTGAAGGCAACCAACCTTCAGAAAAGTTTTGTTCGTGCTAATGAACAAATTTCGAAGAAGGATGAGGTATTTTGTTTGTGTTTGCATCAGGAAAGAATGAACTAAAAGTTAATGTTTAATGATATATAAATGTTTCTATTTTCTTCAGTGAACTTTCATGAGTGCTGGAGTGCAGTTGAGTAACTGATGATTGGTTTTTTTATCATCCAGATGGTATGTATCTTCATCTTAGATGCTACTTCTTTTCTTGAAGTGTCATATGAACTTTATCTGTCAACTTGCTATTTGATAAAGCTGATTATGGTGGCCAGCTCTTTTATTTGATCATATACTAATCATATCTAGCAGCAATATGTTAATGTATTCATTCAATATGAAGCAAGCAACTGCAACTACTTAGCATAGTGTCTTTTACATCTTGTTTTAAATGCTAGTCTGCTAGAACGTGTGAGCATATATATATTCATAAGTATGTTCTTATGCAGCAGTTGTGGCTTGTGAGTATTTCTTTTCTAAGTGTTTCTCCAACTGTGTGCTATACAATTTTTATGTGCCTGATTATCTTGATGGTTGGTTGACTGGGTACTTGTTCTTTATCATTCATATAGGGGAACTTTAGTATTCTAATTTACACTTTGTTTTGACTGGGTACTTTGTGCTATTTCAATTTCTTCTTTTATTTTTCAAGCTGGTCAGTAAAACTAATATCTATTATTTGAACTGTTGGGCAAAACTAAATGTTAAGATATTAATGAATACTAATATAAAATCATCCACGAGCCTCCACCTAATAGATTAAGCATTTCGGAGAGTTGGCCTTTGACAGATTTGTTATCCAAACTTAAACACATGCTTTCACTTGATCAATCTTCAACTTGACAATTAATAATTGCAGTAGCCATGATGAATCATTAGTCCTTGCTTAACATATATACTAGCATGTTCTATAATAAAAATATAGTTACTGGCATGATGAATCACTATTAATGATTTTCAGTAATCGTGCGATACTGCATAATATGGCTGCCATCTCAAAATAGTGGCTTTAGAAGCTTCAGCTTATTGCCAAAAAACAGTCTACTAGTTATGTTTAAATACTTTTGTGAGGTTGTTAACAAAATTGGACTTCCATGGAAGCTTGTAATGTGGTGTATATAGTTCAAGTGTAACTTATTGCATTGATATTGTCTTCCATTCATTGTTCAAGAGTCAACTTTTAAAGGAATAAATGGGTCATTTGAGACATTAAGATTGGATTTGATGGACCAGACAATTACCATGTATCATGATCCTGATATTGTAACATCCGTAAAAAATATTAATAATAGTAACATAAGAAATATCTATGTGAAAAATTTATAAATAAATGCCTTGTAAAATAATTATGCAATATATTATATAACAACTCTCAAAATAAAATAAGATCTAACTTTTCAAATGAAGTTATTCGAATATTCAAATAGACAGTTTTGCTATTCGAATAAATAGCTAGTTATTCAAATAAACCAGCCAAAAAAATGGAAACACGTTGCAGAATGAAAACTTAGTTTTCATTCAGTTCTTTTCATTCAGTTCTTGGTTTCTCAAATCCAGTAGTTACAATGGAACCAAATGATGAAGTAAGATTAATGAGGTAAGCCAAGACATGTGTCATGAAGGGGAAAATTCATGAATTTTGATGATCACTGAATCAGAGAAATCCAAAACAGGAACATGTGTCAAGGAATGAATGAAGGATTAACAAGGCTTAATGCATAAGTCACCCGACGTCAAGTGTATCAGGAAGAAGGAAATTGATTACGTGAGTTAAATAATAAACAAGTGTCAAGCAGATGAATAAAATAAAATATTAAGTCAAGCACGTCAATGCTTCAGAGAGAATTCTGGAAATATAACATTGATTACAGGTGGAGATTTTTTTGAAGATTGTTTCCCATTTTGACAGCACAACACCCCAACATCATCCCCAACATCATTTCCTACGTAAGACAAGCCCAAATTTGGCTCTATAAATACCTCTTCCCTCTCACTTTCTCATCAGAAAGCACTCACCCAACTCACAAACAAGCACCTCTGGTTTTCTGCAACTCCAATTCTTCCATCTTCAACCTCTTTTTCACCTTCCTCAATTCTGTAAAAGAGGTAGGAATTAGCAAAAACACCACTTTTTACTCTTTATTTCTTTTACCCATACCTCTCAGTCCATTTCCTTGTATACAATCTCCATTGCTCTGTTTTAGCTTGAAGAAAACATGACAAAAATGGCATTTACTAGTGTCTGTACTGTGCTATTTGACTGATTTATTTGAATAGACTCTGGATCTATTCGAATAAACCTTGCCAAAATACTCCAAATAATGCATTTCCAAATAATCTATTCAAATAGATTTCTCATCTATTTGAATAAGAATTTACAGAAACCTTTAAAAGTTGAGATTTTAAAGAATTTATTCGAAGAAGTCTATTCGAATAAAATTCATTGAGAATGAAAAGAATTGTGTGGTGATTATTCGAATAGACCAATGGGTTATTTGAATAACAGACACTAAAAAACACCCATAGAGAGAAAAGTGAGAATTTCATCTTGTTTTCTCTTTATTAACCAGCAACATTCTGTTCACTCTCAAACGCGATTTTCAGAAAGGTAAGAAGAGTGAAAACTCATTCTTTTTCTTTTTTCATTCTGCAAATCTTAATTCTGGTTTTATCTTGGATTATTTCGAATTTTTGACCTTTTTTTGAAGCTATTGTAGGATTTCTTGTTGTATGTCACTTCTTTTTGATGTTGATTGTTACAATTTGATTCTCTTTTCTGACTTGAATTCGAATTTGTTTGATTCGATATCTATGTTTCATTACGACTATAGTTAATCTCATGCTTCTGTTATTTATTTGTTGTCTCTCCCTTCAATTTCAACTATATTATGTTGATTCTGTTATTTACTTGTCTAATTAGTCTTTCAATTTCGAATATGTTTGTTGATACTGGTTAGTCTCATTTCAATCTTGATTTTGGTCTTTCAATTTTGATTTGTATTGAAATTATTATTTTATTTGAACTTGTATCTTGATTTTGAATTCTGATGTTGCCCCATTGTACTAATGAAATCAATGTGCAAGAGAATTATTATTACGGTCCTCTGATTATGACCATAATAATCTTTAATCGAGACGTCCCTCAATAATCTCTAATTATGATTATTTGTATTTGAACTTGTATCTTGATTTTGAATTCTGATGTTGCCCCATTGTGCTAATGAAATCAATGTGCAAGAGAATTATTATTACGGTCGTGATTAGAGAATTGGGGGACGCCTCAATAGAGATTATTCGGCCATAATTAGAGATTATTGGAGGACGCCTCGGTTAAAGATTATTATGATCATAATCAGAGGACATTTAGGGACACCTCATTGTCAGAAAGAGAAATGCATATTTAGTTAAGAATCTTAACAATGGGATGAAAAGAAGAGTTATTGTTAAAATTACTCCATAATTGTTTCGATTATGAAATTGATGTCTATTTTGTTAAAATTTTAAATCTTTCTCTAATTTCAATTTCGATCTACTCTTTGTTTAATATCTCGATTTTGAACTACTCTTTGCTTAACATTTTGATTTCGATCTCTATATTATGATTTTGATCATTGCTCTTTCACATTGAAGTTGTTTTCGATAATGAACTCCTTCCTTTGACTGATTTTGATTTTGGTCGAAATTGTTTTGTTTGCTTGATTTCGATATCAATCGAATCCTTTGGCTGATTTCGATTTCAATCAGAATTATGGATTTTTGGAAAGAAATGAGAAAAAGAATGGTAAAATGTTTTCCGTAATTGTGACAACTAAAATATCATTAGTTCAAACTTATTATTGTTTTTGCTCATTCCTATTGAATTTTATCTTACATAATTTTGCGTGGTATTTCAGAAAGTGCACACTCTCAGGTTCATGATTGATGCTCGCGTCAAGCAGATTTTTAAGCTTAGTCTGGAGAAGCATGTATTCTCTTTGGGAGAAGTTTGTCATGTAAAATTTTAACACTAATTTAATATTGATAGTTTTATGTAACTGTCTAGTAAACATATTAGAGAAATTATTATTATTAGAGTAGGACGGTATAAATATCATAGTCTTCAATACAGGCCATAGATTAGAATGGTGAGTTTAGTCTGTTTGCTATGTAAACATTGCCTTCAAATTGTATATGCTTCAAATTTGTCCTGAAATCCATAAATTAGAATATTGCTGCTTGAAGATGAATAACAACAAAATTTTAGCATAATATTTAATTCAAGTTACTGCATACCATATTATCATATGTTTGCAATTTTGTAATGTGAGATTGCTCATAAGCATTTGGAAGTAAGGTTTTTGATTTTGCTGTCATCTGGTACTGTTACAGAGAAGACTATTATCAAGAAGGCAACCATGTATATACCCAAGACTGAAGGTTCTGAATGCATGTAGGCTTTGACCACTTGGGCTAGATGGATTGACAACAATATTGATGCAGACTCAGCAAGCAAATCTATAGCAGAAGCTGCACTAAGGTGCTTGACATATATTGTTTTTTTTTTTTGTGGTTTCCCAGAGTATCTCCTCACTTGATAAGTGAGAAACTAATCTCTCGAGTACGATCAGGCACCTAAGTGGGGACCTCTTTCAATGGTGTCATATTGTTTATTTATATACCAAGTTTAATGTTCTATAGCCTAATCAGAAAAGTTTCTAAAGTAATTAAGCCTTCTGTTTGTGTTAAAAACCTGCCAAAATGTTCAAATGTAGGGGGTTGCAGTGGGTCGTGCTGTGGACTTGACCATGTTGGATGGATATGATCAACTTATAGATGAATTGGAGAAGATGTTTGACATAAAGGGGCAGCTTCAACGCAGGAATAAGTGGGAAATTCTCTTCACTGATGATGAAGGGAATATGATGCTTATGGGTGATGATCCATGGCCGTAAGTATCTCTTTATAAACAGTAATACGTATATGCTAGTGAGAGAACAAGTTGTGGAAATAAGTATGGAAAAAAATAAGGGAAGAAGTTATTTAGAAATAAATATTTAAATTTTAAGCTTAGAACCAGATAGTGAACATACACACTTGTTAGTAAAACAAAGGAGGATGAGATAGAAAAGTTTTAGAGATAAGGATGAAGAAATATGAGGAAAGTGAATAGAGAAAGAGGAATATGATGATTAAATAACATCATTTGTTTTTATAATTTTATGTATGACCCTATGTGTTTCATTGATTTATTTGGCATGCATGCTGCAGTTAAATAAGAATAATTTTGGTACTTTTGGGATGTAAATGGAGAATGCCTTCTTTTCTTTGTTAACAGAATAAATAATATTGTAAATCATTGTTAAACTAGCCGGTTTATTATACTCATTAATTCATGTAATCACATATCAATATTAATATTAATACCATGTTGATTGGTATGATTATATTCTTGCAGTGAATTCTGTATTATGGTGAGAAGAATCTTCATTTGTTCAAGCCAGGATGTGAAGAAAATGAGCTTAGGGAGCAAACTGCCTATCTCTTGAATGGATGATGATGGAACTAACTTGTTTTAAACTATTTATATTAACTTTAGACTTATTGATTAGTTATGTTTTCTTTGTAGAACATGTTTTAAATTTATTAATGTAATTATGATATTTTATTGCTTTGCACAATTTATTTGTTAAGTTTTTTTGTTTGGATTGAAATATTTATATAGGTATAATTTTAAAATATATTAATTGTCATTATAAAATTAATTTGAGTTAATTTCAGAATAGTTTCAAAATTGTTAGTAATTTAACAACACAATAATTAAGAAATAGTTACAGAATTATTAGGGATTTAATAACACAATAACTAAGAAATAATTATAGAATTATTAGGAATTTAGCAACACTAATAGTTAAAAAATAGTTACGGAATTGTTAGCGATTTAGTAATACAACAGTTACGGATTTGTTACCAACTTGTTACGAATTGTTAAAAATTTGCTATGAAATTAGTTATAGATATTTTGTAGCTAACTAGCAAAAAAAATAACGAAAGAAGTTTTAAACGAAAATTAGTTACAGATTAGTTATAGAAATTTAAGAATTAGTTACAGAAATTTTTAGTAACTAATTAGTCACAAAAATTTGACTACGGATTATTTCGTAGCTAAATTGATTAGTTATGAATTAGTTACAAAATATTTTGTAACAAATTTATTAATTTCTTATAGTGTCTTAAGCACGATAAAAAAGTATTTTTCTTTTTATATTAGAGAAATCATATTTTGAGATGTAAGTGAATGCTAAAATATTCTAGGAGATAGGAGCAAAACTAAAACAAAGTTAAATGGGAAGAATTAAAAACAATGTTTAAGAAGCATTCTTTTATTTTTTAAAATATAAATTCATAATAACTATACCTTGCAAAGATATATGAAGGATTAACATGATATATTTCAAATTATCATAAAACTATATTACTAATTTAACACTGTTTATTCAAGATCCTACAGGCTTACGAAGTTGACATGTGGGCCTAAAATAATTCTAAACTTTAACCCTTTGATGTTCGAAAGGAGAGAGGGATCAAACTCCTATAAAATATTTCGGGATTTTTTTCCAATTCATTCAATAGTTTTGGTTGAAGTCGACATTCATGATATTCAATAATATAAGTGTGTGATCATGTTTAAGCATGCATCAAACACCAACAAATGCAAGTAAAATGTGTAATTTAATAAAATAGATTGATATTGAAATTGAACTTGAAGAGTACACTTACAGCATAATCCTAAGCACAAGCTGAGTAAGCTACGAGTTATGAACTACTCCTAAGGTTGAAGTTAAGAATCTAAGGAAATATTAGCTAATTTAGAAAGTGAAAATGAGAAGGGTGGTCACTAGTAGCTCGTCTTCCTGCTACAGGTGAGAGGTATAGAGTGTTTAGGACCTTTTGTAATGTTACCAAGACCCTTTATTTATAGATAAATGCATTAATCGTTCTTTGCATCCAACGATCCTGCAGTGATTTGATACATGTTAAGAGCATGCCATCTATCCCTGGTAGTTATTGCCTCTCTTCTACTAGCAAACAACTTTTTTGCATGTCTTTGTAGTAAGTCATGTTCACCTAAATGGAGAGTAGTGGGAATAACTTCCCCATCATGGAGTTTAGCCCATAACTAGCACTTTTATAACCGAAGATCTTCTAGAAAGTCATATACTTGTTGCATGCTCTTTTGAGTTAAGTTTTTTCAAAACTTCTCTTCGACAACATTAGTAGTGTCGCTATGCAACTTTGTAAAACTAGTTCCCAAGGACATAGTCTATTTTAGAGTTTTTTTCAACAACATCAGTATTGTTGTTATGCACTTTTTTAATTCTAACTCCAAATTATAATAGTTGACCATGACTTTTTTGCTTGTCGACCTAATGATAACTTTAGTATTACCACTTATCTTAATATTGACAACATCAGTACTACCAAAGCTCTAAGATAACATTAGTACTATCTCTTGGTAAGATAGCTTTAGTACTATAAAAATTGCTTTTGAACTTGATTCCTCATGACAATACAATTAAGCAATTTTCTTTAGCATTTAGGCAACATTAGTATTGCCTAACTTGACTACATTAGTACTATCGGCTGATTATTCCTTTATCCACTTGGCACTTTCTTAACAGATTCATTGCTGCCACATGTCACATGCTCTCATGTGCAGTATATTTTTCACGTGTGTTAAATAATAATGTTTTATTTTATTCCTAACATTTAATTATTGATAGATTTTGAGGCATGCACATGACTTGGGCAAGCTTGTGGCCCATCTTAGTTTGGGCCGATCGTGGACCCTAGTTTGAATTGTTACATTGCATGATTCATATATAACTCTAAGCAATATGTATATAAATTAAAACAATGATTAAAAGTGCTATTAGTTAGATTCTATAAATAATACTACAAATTTGAGAATTATCAAGCTTTACTGCATGTTTGAGTTATAAAATAAGACAAGTGTTGGGAAAAAATTCCCCACTCACAAGAAAACAAGCAAATAGACAAGCACAAGAACACAAGAAATTTATGTAGTTCAACTATCAATACTTATGTCCATGATTTCATAATTCAATCCAATAATTTTAGCAAACAATTACAATCATCAATCTCAAGAATATCTCTCTCAAACCTAAAATCTCAATACATCCAATATCACAAACTCAAAACTTTAATACACTCAATCTCACAAAGTAACATTTTTTACTCAAACAAAGTATCAATACTTACAAATTTTCTCCACACACAAAATCAATCGAGAAATTCTTAGATGCACTTAAAACAAGATATTTTTTCTTGCTCTGTGTCATTCATTGTTGCCCACATCAGAGCATTGTGGGCCATTTTTATCTCCTTATTTAATATTTTTAAATTTTTTAAAACATTAACCGTGATTAACTATATCAATGTCTAACCATCATTTTCATTAATAGTTAACTTTTTTTCTTTTTTGCCTTCCTTCATTTTTATGCCGTTAATTTTCTATTTTCTTCTACTTGGCTTCTGGGATCATGAGAAAACTCATTGACCACGTTGACCATCTCATTGAGTGGGGGACAAGGCTATGTGGCTCAAGAAGCTTTCATTCATATAAAGAAAATCTCATCCATTTCTATAAAAATCCAACCAAAAGAGAATTATCACATGTGCATTAACTAAAAGGGCACCTAAAATTCCAATAAAAAGAAAATCACATCCATTTCTATAAAAGCGAAACATAGCCACGAGGTCTCTTCTCCAGCAATTTGGTTCCCACGGAAGTGATGGTTGGTCGTGGGATGAGCAAGAGAGGGGGATGGGGACGTTTCATTGGCACATGAAATTTTATGAATTTTAAAATGTTAGGATACATGTATAAAAAAAAATAATGTTACAATACAGATTAAGTTAACCATGGTTAATGTTTTAAAAAATTAAAAAAAAAATCTAACACAAGAATGACCCACAACGTTGATGTGAGCAATAATGAATGACACAGAATTAAAAAAAAAAAGTCTTATTTTAAATGCAGAATTTCTCAATCATAATTAATACCTGTCAATCTCTCACCATCTCTGTTCTACTGCTCCAAGAAAGAGACAAGTTCTCAAGCGGCGCAGCTCCACACAATGAAAGAGAACCAAATTGTTAAAACTTAAAACCCTCCTTGTATTCACTCTCCCCACTCTCACGTGTACCCACATGCACCATAAAACAAATCACATTTCTCCAGAAGTACAATCCAATACAAGGCAATAATAGCCAACAAGAAGTTGCGGTACATAATCATCCATAAATTAGAGTATATTTCTAGCTTATTCATCCATTATTGAAATTTATATAATAATATATCAAAACGAAGACTTAATGAACATGGGGCTAACAATCTCATAGTTTTTTTTATGATGACAAGTCTTCCTTTTTAAAGAAAAAAAATTACTAAACATATGAGGCAAGACTCCGTCGCCCGCGAACTATAGGTGGCTCCAGCCAAGGAGTTGTACGAGGAATAGGCTCGGCTAGTGGATGACTTGAATCCAACCACTTATGGACAAACAAGCATCCATTATTTCTTCCGCATAATAATTTCCATGATATATTGCTGGACTCTGGCATCTTATCAAGAGTACGGAGGAGTTTTTGACCTTTATTGATGTGGAACAAATCTAAAGAACAGTCACTTTTCTTGGAAACATTTTAATTGGGATCGATCGATTGCGAACTTACCACTTAAAAAGGTCTATATTAAATGTTGTTTAACATTATAAATAAAAAGAATTCAATTAAATTGGATAATGCTAGATAAAAATTAAAATATTTATTTATTTTTATCATAAACTATAAATTCATTCAATTAAAAGTCATATGACACTTACAATTTTAATAAAAATAAATAGTCTATTAAAAATAAAAAAATAAATATAATATTCACTCAAAATTAATTTATAACATGTAGTTTTGTTTCTGATCTGATTCATAAGTTATTTATGATAATACATCTTTTATTATAGAGATCGACACATAACATGATACCGTATGAAGAAAATATCATATCTCTTATTTCAATAAATTTGAAATTTTTACTATTACATAAAGCCAAAGTATAAGATTGATCTAAAAAAAAGTAAAACAACAAAAAAGAAAACGTAGAAAAAAAATTGAACTTATCATTATAACAATGAAGTGACATTTTTAAATTAGAAGGAATGACTATAATTTCTCATAATAATTACTAAACACGTTTTTTTTTATCTTATTCTCATTCCCTTTGATCTAATTTCAGCAAACCCAACACGACTTAGTTTAAGAAGAGGGTAAGATAGGGAGTTATGGTAAGAAAAAAAAATATCGTGCTATTCAAAAAATGAAATTTGAGCTTTTTTTATGAAATAAACTTTTCGTTGGATAAAAGGCTTATAGTAGAGGAGCTGGTACAAAAATGAAACTAAAAGTATAATTTGTTAAAAGTATGATAGGATCAATGATAATCACATTGTGCAAAAGTTTCATGGAGGAAAAGAATTTACTCAAACTATGAGCTAAATTTTCTTTAACTTGGGGAAGTTAAGAGGCAGTGCCAAAAACACCAAGTGCTTTTAGATTTTTTCCATAGAAGGACTTAGTGGTGAAGATAGGTTAGGTTGGACTTTACCTAAATAGAACTAGGCTTGTTTTGTAAATTGTCGTCTTCATGGAAACTTTTTTTGGGGGATCGACTTAATTTGTTTATGAAAACATAAAAGTCTGATCTGACTTGAAAGTCTATTTAAAGAGTTACATTACATGAAAGCTTTCATATAAGTAAGAAAATTTAAACTTTTTTAATTTTTAAATGGGTATAACTTTTAACAAAATTGTTATATTCTACATATAATAAATATATCATACTAATAAATAATTAGTGAATTATGTAATTATTATAAATTCTTAATTATATATAATATTAAATAAATAAGTCAATCTCATAGGCCTAATAAGCTTTTTAAAAATTCAAGTCTTAACTTACATAATTAAATAAATCTTTCTAAAAATCTAAACTTGATTTATTTACTAAATATGTCAGACATATATAGGCCAAAAATAGATTAGACTATAAGTTCCTAATGGACAATATGACTTATTCCCGTCCCTAAAAAGACAAGAAAAATAGAGTAATGGGATTACAAAATGATTTTGATTGATGATTTTTACATTATAAATATGTCTTAATATGATAACATGATAATATCTCATTTCTCTAAAGTTTTTTATAAGTGGTAAGTTTGGATTAGAAGGAGAATGACCATTTTTTCAATGTTCAATAATATATATGAAAATTTCAATCAAATATTTATAAATCTATTTGAAATGACAATTTGCAAGTGTATCATACAGATACAAATCTTAAGTAGCATAATTTTATTGGCTGATCTTTACATACAATTTTTTATTTATTTGATAAACTTGCCACCACACTTTTTTGTTCCTGTAAGTAATACAATTAAGTATCTATATTATTTTGTTCACTTTGACTTGACCGACAGTAAATGCTGTCGTGTAGGATTTAGATAGATACTCATTGAAGGATGGAAAAGGCTGTCTGTATGAGATTTGTATGAAATTGAGCCAGAGGTGACCTATAGATTGAAGCTCAAACCCAATTGCGAAACATGCATTGCAATCATGGAGTAGAAATACTATGATTTTGAGGAAACTCTGTTTCTCGGATGCGATTCCTCTCCATTTTCTTGGCTTGTTTAGACTCACCATAAAAGTAGGACAAAAAGCCCCAGAGGGAGAGTATCAGAGAGACCCCTTTCTCTGCTTTAAATTTCTCTTTGTAGAAAATAACTGCCAAGACTTCTGTTATAGGTAGGAACAAAGTAGTCATAATACCACTCAACAAAGATGAGGCACAAAAGATGACCCCTATTGATCCCAAGAAGTTAAACTGCGATATTATAGAACTCCCTACCAGCAAAACATAATATTTAGCTTCCCCAAGCCCAAAATGTCTCGCTTCTGTTGGAATTACCTGCAAATTTAGACACCCAAAAATCAAATAATTATTTTCTTAATGCTTTTCAACTGAAAATAAAAAATTCGTAATATAATTAATACCCAAATATAAAATCAAGATAGAGAAAGAGAACAACCTTAAAGTCATTGTTTATGATCATCCCAACAGTGCAAAATAGAGTAGCAAACAAGCATACAACTAGCTGAATCTCCAACACGAGTGAGTAAGTGATAGCCTGCTTGGTCTTCTTGAACACTAGCTCCATCAAGGGCAAGACTAACCCATACAATGCTGTAGCCATTAATGTCATGACAAAGCCCATCACATATTGTTTAGTAGACTCAGCAGCAGGGTGATCTCCATTGCCATGTAGAGCCAAAAACCCCGCTCCAAGGGTGAGCAAAACGACAGCGTTCACGGAGTAAGCCGTGAACTTCTGCCTCACCATGAGGAAAGCGAAGACGGCAGTGAAGGCAAGTTGGGTGGAGGTTATCAGAGTAGAAGTGGACACGGGAAGCCGAGCCATGCCGTTAGAATAGAGATAGCTATCGAGGCCAATGAGGACACCGATAATGGCGGAGGCAACAAACAAAGGTGGCTTCATAGCGACCATCTTCAGTTTTGTGTTGTTGGCGGCGGTGGGAATGTGGCTGCGGCGAATGATATAGGAGATGGCGAGGGGAAGCAGCAAGATGGGAAAGCCAGCGGTTTGGAGGAAGCTAGATAGCCAAACGCGCTTGCCTCCATGGATGAAGTAGAGACGAATTATGAGTGGACCACCGATGGTGCTTATGCCTAGAATGATGCAGCTTATTATTAGAAGGATTCTCTTCATGGTTCTCTCTTGTTGTGCTTCCCTACCTTCCTCCATGGCTACCTACTCGAGCTAGGTACAATGTTTGTTTGTGTGTTTTGTCAAATGAAAAATAATAGAATCAAACCCAAATAATTTTGGGGAATTTGTGATTATATATAGAAGGCCCTTCTTCAGGATATATTAGCGTATTTTGTGAATAAACACCACTACTTGTCAGTTTTGTAGCACTAACGGTTTGCTGACTCCCTCCACCACCACAACCTTCCAAACCCTACACGTACCACTACTTTTCCGCTGTTCATTATTCTCTCCTTATTCATGTGATATGATCCAAAAAATAGAACATAAGATTTTCGGATCTATCCTTAAGTGACCAACCACAATTCGAAGAAGAAGAAAATAATCAAATGAACAAGATAAAGAATGGAATGATAGGCGCCACAATTCCAAGGGAAATTGATAAGCTAAGGTGAGGATCGCCACAAGGGTCTTGGACTCTTGATAAGATCAAAGGGGTTGATTCAATGAAGAACCTAAGAGAGGCTAAACACTCTCACAATTGGAACAAATCCAAATTGAACATCAAAAGGTTTTTTCTTTTTTTCCATTCATCATAAATGTGTACATATATAGAGTTTAGGGGCTGCATAAAATATTCATACAAAAGGTCACCATAATTGTGACAAATTCCCCATAAAAGCAATAACTAATCCATTAAGTGGCTAATTAAAGTAACTAATGACAATTAAGTGAATAATAAAAGTGGTTCATGACTTCTAAAAAGGAGTTACCTAGGCATGCAAGCCAAAGGTTATCCTCCCAAAAAGCTTAATAAAAATGTGCACCGTTCACACACAAAATTTATTACACTTTATTTAATAGAAATAAACTAGAAAATTCTGGCCAAAAATTTGTCTTCAACTTCCAGACCATTTTTCACCATGATAGAAGCTGAATCTGGTCAAGAAGCTAGAAACAAAATTTGTGGATAAGTTCCTTATCTTTCTAACGCATTAAAGAATGCACTAATCGGAGATCTGTAGTGCAAGATATAGCTAAAACAAGTCAATAGGTTCATCACCAATGAAAATAAAATTTTCATCAAAAATCAAATTGGCCTTAAATTGGACATCATTCTTGGTTTGCATCATTCCCTCCCCCTTGAAGAGAATTCGACCTCAAATTTATTGCCTTTGGGAATCGTCTTCATCCTCCGGGTTTAAACACAACTCTTTTGAATCCATGGGACACCTCTCTTGGAATTGTTTCTTCAACTTCCTTATTTTCTTTTATAGGAAGACTCTCAATTTTTCTTTTAACCTTTGCCTCTTCAAATAATACTTTTTCCACCTCACTTTTGTTCATAAAGAGACTCCCTACTTTTTCCACAATATCTTTTTCATTCTCTTTCTTCTCACTATTTTTCTCTTGCTCTTTGCTTTTGTTGGTTTGACCTTCACTATTCTTTTCTTCATGACCTAGGGGAGAAATGTTAGACAAATGAACCAAAGTAGAAGAATCCCAACATTTGATTCCACAAGCTAATCTAGAAGTAGGTATTAGAGTAATAGATTGCCATGACTTTCCAAGTGAATTTAAATACTTATTCTCAGCTTTAAGTGTAAGCCACTCTCTAGTCGTCTTTATCTCCTTATCTTCCTCTTGCAATTCAACTTCAATTGATGGTTTGCATTCTTCCTTTGGAATTTCATTGATTGTGCAAGCTTCTTTTGGAATCTCATCTTCAATTTCATTGACTATCTTGCAAGCTTCCTTTGGAGGAACATCTTCAATTTCATTGAATGTCTTGCAAGCTTCCTTTGGAGCAACAAACTCAATCTCCTTCACAAGAGAATCAACACAACTAGGCAAAGAATTAGGAATAGCATCAAAACAAGTATTCAAGTTTGTTTTGTTTACCTCACTTTCTTTTTTGGAGTCTTCAACCATTTTCTTCACATGTGCTTCAAAACTTTCTATTTGTCTTTTCATTCTCTCCTCTTTGCTCACCCTTTTTTTGTTCTCCTTTTTCTCCCTTTCAATTTCTCTATCTCTTTTCTCATATCTCCTTCCTCCATGCCTCCTCCTTTTTATTTATCCTAACTTTTCAAGCATCTCATTGAACTCCTCCATTCGTCTTTGCAATCTTTCCATTTCAAGGAATAGTGTTGTCATGATATATGGTGGGAAGAAGAAATTTTTTTTTTTGGGAAAACAAATCGAAGAACAAGATAAAATATCACTCTAAGAAGGATGGCTCTGATACCATATGATATTATCCAAAAAATGGAACATAAGATTTTCGGATCTATCCTTGAGTGACCAACCACAATTCGAAGAAGAAGAAAATAATCAAATGGACAAGATAAGGAATGGAATAGTAGGCGCCACAATTCCAAGGGGAATTGATAAGCCAAGGTGAGGATCGCCACAAGGGTCTTGGACTCTTAATAAGATCAAAGGGGTTGGTTCAATGAAGAACCTAAGAGAGGCTAAACACTCTCACAATTGGGACAAATCCAAATTGAATATCCAAAGGTTTTTTCTTTTTTTCCATTCATCATAGATGTGTACATATATAGAGTTTAGGGGCTGCATAGAATATTCATACAAAAGGTCACCATAATTGTGACAAATTCCCCATAAAAGCAATAACTAATCCACTAAGTGGCTAATTAAAGCAACTAATAACAATTAAGTGGATAATAAAAGTGGTTCATGACTTCTAAAAAGGAGTTACCTAGGCATGCAAGCCAAAGGTTGTCCTCCCAAGAAGCTTAATAAAAATATGCACCGTTCACACACAAAGTTTATTACATTTTATTTAATAGAAATAAACTAAAAAATTCTGGCCAAAAATTCATCTTCAACTTTCAGACCATTTTTCACCATGATAGAAGCCGAATCTGGTCAAGAAGCTAGAAACAAGATTTGTAGATAAGTTCCTTATCTTTCTAACGCATTAAAGAATGCACTAATCGGAGATCTGTAGTGCAAGATATAGCTAAAACAAGTCAACAGGTTCATCACCAATGAAAATAAAATTTTCATCAAAAATCAAATTGGCCTTAAATTGGACATCATTCTTGGTTTGCATCATCATGAGAAAGAGATCAAGTTGCACTGCGTTATTAAGAGAGGGATTACATTGGGTTAGTTCACCCACTCCAGTAAGTTATTGGTGTAACATTATCTTCAATATGTTAGACTTGTAAATAGTTACAGAAATAACTTAATACTTACTTAATATGTTTGTTTAATTTCGTGATAATCTGAGTTAGTCTAGGTACTTTACTGCAAAAAGTAACTTAAAATGACTCAGATATTAGCTTAAATGCCTTAGCTAATGAAAATAAATGAGAATAACTTATTTCTAAGTCACAAATATGTATTCTGTGATATGGTTAAAGTTTGAGAATAATCGGAGTCCGTTTGGTATTTTTAGGTATACTGGTTGTGTGTTTTAATACCGGATTGACTAGTCACAGATATGAAAAATTATAATATTGGTGAAATAATTTTTTTAATGAATCTTAATATTTATTTTAAAGTTATTGGAACTTGAAAAACTTGATTTAACTGAAGTTGAGTGTTTTTAGTAGATCGGAAAGTATCAGTGCTATAATACTTAGTCCTAAACTATCCACGGTTTTCAGACTTTGTGTGACTCTTCTTTCATGATATTTGTGCTATTTCATTTTTTTCTCATTTGTTCTTTACAGCTGAAAAACAAAAGTAAAAACAACAAGAGAGAAAGGAGAACGAAAAAGAGGAAAAACAAGAGAGAAAAAAGAAGATATCAAAGGGAAAATCCAAGGTTAGTGATTGAGGATCAATTTGTAAGCATCAAAGTAGCATCAAGAACCTTGAAGGTAGGGGTTTATGAAGCTTGAAACTACTTTTGTTGTCTTTTTTCATATTAGTCTAAATTGAGGTTTAATATGCCAATTTGAGTTCTAATAATGTTTTAAGTGAATTTCTTGCTTGGATGAGTTTTAAATGGTGTTTATGACTTGTTCATATTAAGGGTTTGGATTAGAAATGAAAATTCTCATTTTGGACCTAAAATGCTCTAAGTGTTGATTTTAGGGATTTTGATGAGTGATTTGGTGTTTTGATCCATTTTTGATGAAATTAATTAGTATTTTATGTTTCTCTCATGTTTGTGAACTTGTTTAGGACTCAAAATCACCAATGAAATAAGTTTGAAGAGATCAAATCTCAAAATTTTGCTAATAGAATAGTATTCCATTGCTGCAAAATTATGCAGCAAATGCTGCTGAGCGCTCGGTGCTCAAGCGCTCTGCCCATGCGCGCTCAAGCATGTGTTGCCCAGAAGAACACGCTATGGTGCGTGTGCGCTCAAGCGCTGGTGCTCAACTTGCACAACGAGCTTAAGCGCCGAGACAGGGCAGGTCTTGATTTTAGCATTGTGATGCTAATTTAATTCCCTACTTGATGGGATCATTTGTGCAAGTCTTATAGGGTGTATTGAGGTAATTTTTAAGATATTTCTTGGAGAGAATTATCAACTTGCATATATGGAAAGTTTAGGAAATCTTAGACATTCAAGTGTGATAGAATGCCTAGGTTGGTGTTTAGAACTTTGTTCAACATGAGGTTGAATTCTAAGTCACTTGTGAGTGATTTTGGGATGTTCTAGATATTGTTTAACTAGATATATGAATCAAGCTACCT
The DNA here is from genome assembly GCA_029884595.1 of Ormosia semicastrata. Lineage (NCBI taxonomy): Eukaryota > Viridiplantae > Streptophyta > Magnoliopsida > Fabales > Fabaceae > Ormosia > Ormosia semicastrata. Next base: position 31,376,883 of record JAQQTO010000059.1, on the reverse strand, counting down.
TTGTTGGATAGGTAAGACTAAGATTCTTATGTTCTAGTGTTTGATATGTGACTCAGATATTTAGTTTTTAAACTTGGTATTTGCTTATTTTCCTATGTATTATTACCTTAGATGGTGTGCATAACCATATGATATGAGAATGAGGTAATGAATCCGAATTCTCCTTGCGAGTTTGCTTGTATGACCAGGATTACCAGTGTATGGAGTTGATGTCAATACTCTTACTGTTGTGAGGGGAACTAGTCCACACATCACCAGGTAGTGTTAGGGCTAGATGCCTATCCTACTAAGTATATACAAGGAACGCAGTTCATGGGAAAAATAAGTAAATAGCTTGTGTTTTCAACTTAAAAATCTGCATTTGCATTGCATATCCATAATACGTGGACTTTGTTTGAGCATAATCATAATTCATAACATAAAGCTTTGCATGGTTGACACTTGTATGGGCATTTGTCATGGCTTAATCGATTGATTGTTTGGTTGCTCGTTTGATAGTATTTTAGGATTGTATGGGCGATTATTTATTATTATTGATTGACGAATATTCTTTTACATTGAATGTATTTTTGGTGTTCAGTTGTATTATTTATTATGAATGATTAACTAATGGTATTGGTATGCTTATACTAAAAAATTATGATTTCTCACCCAATGTGTTCTATGTAAATCTAGGTAAAGTCCCTAAAAAGGATAAGGGCAAGGAAAAGAAGAAACAGAAGACTTAGTTTAGTGTTTTGTTTCTTTATGGACTAGTGTGTATGTATATATTTTTGGTTGTTTAGAAAAGTTTATGTATACTTTATGGCATGTTAGCCAGTGATAGTTATATATATAACTTTTTGATCATTCATGGCTCTCTATAATGACTGTGTAAGTTATTATGAGTTTTTATTTTTTGCATCTCTAGATGTGACATGTCTAATGCGATTTATTTAGAATATTTCGTTTATTTTACGATAATTCGTATTAGAGTGTTACATTATGGTATCAGAGAAGTTCATCCTATTGAGTCGGGGTGTGGATTGACTATGCTTAGGTATGTTTAGGAGTTCCTTCTTGTGTTGTGCATTTCTTTTATCTCTTGTGTGAGATGTTATATTGAATTGTATGATTGCCTTGTCTTGACTGTTTTAGCTACTGTTGCATGTTACATGATATTGGGATTAGCTACCTCAATATGTGATGTTCTGCGTTTACAAACTATGGCAGCAAGAGGGCGAGGGCGATCGTATGGAAGTAGTAGTCAGAACTCTGGGAACGAAGGCACTGATTTAGCAGCTGCCATGATGGCAATGGCCAATGCCATGACCTAGCAAACAGAACAGATATAACTGTCAATGCAATGAGAGAGCAAACAATAGTAACTGCTAGAATGCTTGAGAGGCTGGGAACTCAGCAACCAATACCACATACACCTCCACCATACTACCAGGGGCAACCACACCAAGAGGCAATTGGAAGGAGTCAGACTTTTCAAGACCTCTCAGAATTCAGAAAATCAAATCCATCTTCCTTTAATAGAGAGTATGACCCAGTCAAAGCTGAGGGTTGGCTCAAGGAGATGGAGAAAATCTTCGTTGTTATGGCTTGCTCAGATAAACATAAAGTGTTTTTTGCTTCATATATGCTGGAAGGTGAGGCAGAGGAGTGGTGGGTAGATACAAAGAGGGATCTTGAGGCATCAAGGACTCATGTGATGTTGGGGATCTTTTGAAGCTCATTTCTGAGAAAGTTCTTTGCACAGACCCTTCAGAATGGCAAAGAGATGGAATCTCTAAAGCTGGAACAGGGGGATTTATCTATTGGCCAGTATGTGGTCAAATTCATTAAAATGTCTAAATTCTCTTCTTGTATCAGGTTTAATCCAGATGAATCTTGGAAGTGTGTTAAATTTGAAGAAGTATTGAGAATAGACATTCAGAATATCGTTCGACCGTTTGAAATTCGGGACTTTGAAACTCTAGTTAATAAGAGTCGAATAGTTGAGAGGCAATTTAAGAATCTTTCTTTGGAACCTAAGTCACAAGATCTTCAGAAGAGGAAGAGAGGTAAGGATAAGTTCAAGAAAGGGTCTTCTAAATCTAGCTTTACTCAGGATAAGGGTAAGCAGGTTCAGTAGGAGTTTTTGGGACCAAAGTGTTCCAAGTGTGGGAGACAGCATGGAGACCAGCCCTGCCCGGTGTGCTTTGTATGTGGACAACTTAGTCATTTTGTGAATAAGTGTCTATCAAAGAAGGAAACTGCGCCTACTCAAAGACCGCAAGCTAGAGGGAGAGTTTACACTCTAGGTGGTGAAGACGTGACTCAATCTTCCGACCTCATTAAAGGTAAATGCATTATTCACAATCATCTTTTAATTGTGTTATATGATTCGAGAACATTCCACTCCTTTGTTTCGAATGATTGTGTGAATGAACTGGATTTACTTGTGTTTGAACTTTCATATGACTTATTTGTATCTATGCCTACTGGTAAGCTAGTTACGACATCCAGAGCATGTCTTGATTGTTGTGTAATATAACATCCCAATATTCACTATCCAGATATATCGTCATATAAAAGAATAATTAATATTGATCATGCGACTTTTAACATCCAATCATTAACCCATATCATTCATAAATGATGAGTAAATATGGAGAGTCACGATAACAAAAGTTACATATATATATATATATATATATATAGACACACACACACACACAAATCACTGCCTCCAAAGCATATTGTAATATATAAACTTTTAGAACAACAAAAACTAGCATATTATACAAGCTTTATCATCAAAAAGCATATAACTATACTAATCTTCGTCCATCTTCTCATTCCCTTTTGAAGAACTAGCACCTGAATTTACATGGCAACACAATTAAGGTGAGAAAAACACATCTCAGTAGAAGTATTTCAATACCAGTTTATAAAAACATATACAAATAGATAATATACTCAATTATCAAATAAACACTTCAATCACAGAAGCAAACAAAATCTCCATCTTAGAGACACGCAATTGCCCATACAATTGAAATGCATGAATATGTTATGATAGCAACAACCCATACAATCGCCATGTTATGCCATGTTATGTCTAGTGTTCATGCCTATGTAATAGCCTAAATATGTAATGCAAAATGCATCATACCATTTACAAGAACCTAGTTCTATGGTAATGTCGTGAAATGCATGAGCCTTGAATAAAACAAAGGAACTCGGTTCCATAAGCTTTGAACAAGCACTGGAAACCCAGTTCCAGTTAAATAACCACTACAAGAAATTAAGCAAACAACGAGGGAAATTTTCCTCGCTAATCCCTCTCTAATCCCTCGCTAATATTATCAGCGAGGGATTAGCGAGGGAAAGTTTCCTCACTTTTTTTTCATCGCTAATTAGCGAGGGAAAGTATTCCCTCTCTAATCCGTCTCTAGAAAATTTATTTCCCTCGCTAATCCCTCTCTAATCCCTCGCTAATATTCCCTCGCAAAATGGCAACAAAATTTCCCTCGCTATTCCCTCGCTATTCCCTCTCTATTAATTCCATCTCTATTCCCTCGCTAATCCGTCTCTAAATTCCCTCGCTAATCCCTCGGTAATCCCTCGCTAATTGTCTGTAGAATTCAGTCGCTATTTCCTCGCTAATGCCTCGCTAAATTTTCCTTCGCTATTTGCTCGCTAATCCCTCGCTAAATTTTCCCTCGCCATTTGCTCGCTAATCCCTCGCTAATTTTTTACTCGCTATTATCTCGCTAATCCCTCACTATTTTACAATGTGAGTTTTCTGTCGCTAATCCCTCGCTAATTAGCTAAATTTTTTTAATAACCTGTTTATATATATAACTTTCCCTAAAACCTGCATATCAAACCATAATCCAACAAACAGAAATCCAGCAATCAACAATCCAATAATTATAAAATGGTACAACAAAAAACTTATACAAAATAATCCAATAATGTTATTATACAAATAATCAATCAATGGAAAGTTATACAAATGTAACAATAAGAATAAAAAAAAGCAATCAGTCTAAATTTTCTTCGTCTTCATGTTCGTCTTCCTCTCGACCATCCCTGCCTAAATCTTGTGATGGTGGTTGTGGAGCAATATTTGTTGATCCGATCGTAGATAGAAACGATTGGAAGGGCGCCAACATAGGGACAAGTTGACTCTGGACAAACGAAGCCATCGCTGCAGCCACTGCTGTGTTTACAGCTTCAGATATGTCTTGTGTCAACGGTGTAGAGTGGGAAGGACCCGCAACCGAGGAGGATGAAGCTGGCCTGGTGTTATTACCAATGTGCAAGCTGTTACCTATGCCATGCACACGTCCCTTCTTGTTGGGACCCGCCGCATCCAACCAGACCTCTGGGTCAACCATAGGGTGAGAGGAAGAGTTTTCTCCATATTTTTCTGTCATTGCGGTGTCATATGACTCCTAAAATTAATAAAACAAGAAAAATATTAACAAAAAAATGAACAATCTAAAATATATATGACTGGTGAATAGGAACAAGACACTTACAATAAAATTCCTCGAGCGCTCAGAAACATAGCTTCCGTCTTTCTTCTTATGAACTTTTGCATACAGATCTCTGTAAGAAACCTGATGCTTTAACTCTGCCTCCTGTAATCGCATATAGAAGAATATTATATAATAAAAATATATCAAAAGTAAGGTAATCCCTCTAAAATACTATGTCATACTCAAGATAGGCAAATAACTCAAGTAATTACAACATGTTCATACACAGATGCTTATCATTAAAACTTTAAATGAGGAAGTTATATTACCATCTTGCTCTTGTGTTGACCAAAGCTTATCGACCCGCTTTGTATGCTTCAAGGCATCGCATGGCTCGCCTGTTCCTTCGGGCGTACAAAAACCTCGTCATCCATTTATCTGTCGACCAAATGTCGACCAGTGTTATCCCACACTTCCGTCCTCATTCCTCTCGGGCCCATGGCCCTTAATATCGCCTAAGTTGTTTGAATTTGCCCGCTCAAAGGCCTTATCTCGTGCTTTGTTCAAATGGTCCGGATAACGGTCTAAGATAGTCCATTCCCGACAGTTCTCGCCATGCTGCGATCGATCGATGTGAACCGATGCTTAGCCTACACAAATGATAAGTATCTATATTTATTTTCCAATAAACGTATAATATATAATTATATAGAAACACAATTACTTACTATGAAGTCAGTAAATAGTATTTCCTTCATCTCAGCTGGATAACCTCGCCACGTACTAGCCGGAACAGGTATCCGTGTCATGACATTGTACATAATGTCACGTGTCACCCTCGACGGTAGAAACCTCCTCCTGTAAGTACAATAAGATAATGTAAGTTATCGAAAGTAAATACATGTAATAAAAGATAATATGTCACTAGTACTTACGGTTCGAGAACAGGGCGCCACATATATAAGTTCCCTCGCTATCCTGTTTACTCGCATTGGATTCTCCACATGAAGGCACCACATTCGGGCCGCTAGTGGGTGGGTCGACAAGGGTGGCATAGAAATCGCCGGATCGGAAGGGTGGGGCGGGACGAAGCGATGCGCCTCCAACGGTCCAATGGACTAGACGCCGGTAAGCTGCACTAGTCGATGGGCCGATGTCGAAGTTGCACCTAATATAATTATATATAAAAAAACACGTATATATTACATTTATATAAATCACGAGTTAATAATAATTAAAAAGATTATCCTACAGTATACCTGGAGAGAGGCCGAGAATGTCTTTGTCTTGGTGGAGAATCATAGGTAGATGCACCATTACGGCCTCCCCACGATCTGCGTCAAGACCTCTACCTCGAATGGTCATGATGGATATCTGCCATAAAGAAACATAATGAAACATGACGAGTTAAGAAACTATATGTCAATAAAAACCTCAAAATATAATAATGATACTTAATTTAAATACCATTAACGAAAATTATTGAACAAGCTTCAATTTTAACCACTTGAGTCTGAAGCAACAGATTCCTCATCTTCCTCTCGAGAATTCATTAATTTCATTATTTTCGTTGTCATCAATGAACTCATCATCAACCAGGATCGTCAATTGGATAATGTATATCACGTATGTTAACTTCTTCCATTTGGGCATGTGCATCAAACAAGGAGACTATTTCATCATCTATCACAGGATTGTGTGTTCCAATGGATCCATCATCTTGGTAATAATCAGTGGCAGTTAAGTCATTCAATTCATCACCTTCCTCATTCAATGTCTCAGCCACAAAGAGTTTTGCTCTGACCTTGCATGCTGCCCACCATTCACCACTAGCTCTATTCCCACTTTGTGGGTATCTTGTATAGTACACTTGTTGTGCTTGTTCGACTAAGACGAATGGCTCATTTGAGTGAAGTCTTGATTTATGCTTGATGTCAACCAAACCATATCTCTCATCAACATTGACTTCATTTATCGGGTCAAACCAATGATATTGTAAAAGAAATACTTTGTTCTGATTTTCTACATATGACAGTTCCAATATATCTTCAATGATGCCATAATAGTCAAAGTCATTCTCACCATATATACTACCTCTAACACATACGCCACTATTCATGGTAGCTTTATTTTGTCCGTACACATTGGTATGAAATCTGTACCCATTAACTATTAAGCCACAAAGAAGTCACGGACTTGGATGGACCAGTAACTTATCCCTCGTATCATTTGATCCTCGACTTGACCTATATTAACTCGTATCATTACATAGACGGTAGATAGTTGTAACATCTAGCATAATGCACATTGAGTTTAATATGATTGATCACTATTATGGATAAAAAGGACTCACTAGATGTTTTAGCCACCTACTGAAGTCCTTATCCCAAGCTTCCAAAATTTGATCATCAGTTATATTGGGATCTGTATCCCTTAACGAATCCTCGAATTGTCTAATCAATACAATAATTAATATTTAGCATAAATTTAGCATATTAATAACAAATTCATTAGATAGAGAGTAAACTTACTGGAGATAAGGTTCTATTTCTCCACAATTTACCAGCACATATGTCTCAGCAATCTGAAGTTCCACATCCGTCAAGAATCTATTTCGACCTCTCCCGATAGGACGACATGGATGCTTAAAAACAGACAATCGTTCATTAATTGTTTCTTCCCCACCGTCGTCATTCCGAGGAACTTGAGTGCGTCTGGTCTGTAGGTGGGGATCGAAATACATGGAAGCAAAATTAGAAATTTCTTCTAAAATATACGCTTCACAAATAGATCCTTCAACTTTCGCCTTATTTCGGACCTTTCTTTTCAAGTACAAAGATACACCTCTCAAAGGGGTACATCCACCTCGTAATGCACTGGGTCCTCCAACCTTAGCTTCATAAGGGAGATGCACGACTAGATGTTCCATCACGTCAAAGAATGCTGGAGGGAAAATCTTCTCTAACTTACAAATTGTTTCAATGATAGAAAGCTCTGCATTCTCCATGGTAGAAGCACGAATTTCGATTTATACGCAAACTTCTTTAAAGAACAAGCTTAGTTCTTTAACGGTCCCCATATAGGCTTTGGCAAGATATCACGAAATGCCAGAGGAATTAACCTTTGCATAAAAACATGACAATCGTGACTTTTCATTCCATATATCTTCCCGCCGTCTACATTGATGCAACGTGCGATATTCGACGCATACCCATCGGGAAATTTTAACTGTTTTATCCACTCACACACCATCCTTCTTTTATTGGCATCCAAGACATACGTCGCCTTTGGTTTTTTACACTTGCCATTGTAAACTATTAGCTCCAAGGTAGGACGTTTGCATATTATCTTCAAATCTTCTCTTGCATTTGCATTGTCTTTTGTCTTGCCCTTTATATCCATGACAGTGTTGAAGATATTATCAAACACGTTCTTCTTAACATGCATAACATCTAAATTATGTCGTATTAGATTAGTCGACCAATAAGGCAATTCCCAGAATATGCTCTTCTTCACCCAATTGTGGTGTATACCAAAGCCATCTTGTTTTTCTTTACCTGAATTCAAGCCAAAAATAATTTCCTTAAGTTGAGTCACTCTATTGAAGACATCTGTCCCACTCAGCCGTTGCGGTGGATTCAATTTTTCCACTGTTGATCTCTTAAAAGAGTTTCGATCACGGCGAAATGGATGATCAAAGGGCAAAAATTGGCGATGACAATCAAACCAACAACATTTCCTACCGTGCTTCAACACAAATGACTTACTGTGATTCATACAAAGCGGACAAGAAAGTTTTCCATGAGTGCTCCACCCAGACAGCATTCCATAAGCTGGAAAATCACTTATTGTCCACAACAAAGTCGCTTTTATATCGAAATTTTGCTTCTTCCAAGCATCATAAGTTTGCACCCCATCATCCCACAATATCTTCAGATCGTCAATTAGGGGTCTAAGATAGACATCCAAACTTTTACCAGGTGACTTTGGTCCAGGAATCACAAGAGTGAGGAATATGTATTCCCTTCTCATACACATACTTGGAGGTAGATTGTACGGTGTGACAAAAACAGGCCAACATGAATATGGTGTGGCGAAACCGCTGAATGGATTAAAACCGTCTCGTACACGGTGCCAAGCCTAACATTTCGAGCGTCTAGGGCAAAAGTAGGATGGGTAGCATCAAATCATTTCCAAGCCTCAGCATCAGCTGGATGCCTGATCACTGATTCATCTTAACGCACTCCATCCGCATGCCAAGTCATATACTGTGCAGTGTTTTTGGACATAAACAGACGTTGGAGTCTTGGCATAATAGGAAAATATCGCAACACTGAGTGCGGCACATCCTTCTCATTCGATGAACGTCCCGCCTTCGGTTTGAATCGTGGGTGTCCACATGCTAAGCAAACTTAATAGAGTCTCTTGTCACTGTATTCTTTGTAATACAACATACACTGATTAAGACACGCATCTATCTTCTCATATCCTAATCCCAGCTCACGAACCATTCTCTTCGATTTGTAGAAGTTTTCGGGTAACCTTTCGTGCCTCGGAAGCATGCTCTTAATTATGACAATCATTCTATCATAACAACTCTCACTCATGTTAAACTCCGACTTCAAGTTCAAAAGTTGTGTTACAGCTGACAATTTCGTGTGCTTATGGCAACCATCCCATAAAGGTTCGTCAGCGTCTCTTAGCAAGTCATAAAACTTCGCAGCTGACGCATTTGGATCCTCTTCTAAATCTTGAGCCTCTGGATTTAATCTATCACCTGCGGCATCCATAACCATATCCACGTATGGATTCCTAGGCTCCACGTCGTCATCATGGACAATGGATGTTGAGCCGCTATGTCCCCATATGTCCTCACCATGAATGGTCCAATTTACATAACCATCCACAAATCCGTACTTATACAGATGTTGTTCTACCCCAAATACCTCCCTCCAAGCACGATTCTTACATCTAGCACATGGACAAAGGATGCGATTTAATGCATCACTAACTGTCGGGTCTCCTTGAGCAACCCTAATGAAATCATCAACTCCATCCTTGAATTCTTCACTTACATAGCCTAGGATCATTTCTTCGTAACATCCAACTTCGATCGGGTCTCATGATTGCTGAAATTGGTTTAGCACATTAATACATATTTCTTAACATGGTATGGCCCTATCCCATTCGATAAGAAACTTTTTCAACACTTGGTTAATAGTTATTCCTTAAATCTCATATTTTATGCTTGACGAAATTTCGGCAAGCATTTCCCATTGTCTCTACGTGCATGACTATAACGCAGATCAGATCTACCGCGTTTAAGTATACACGCAGAGAACAAAAGGAAATGTAGCACACCGAAATATCAAAAAGTATAAGATATGAGATTTAAATAATAACTATTAACCAAGTGAAGGAAAATTTCTTACCAAATTGTCCAACTTGGACAATTCAAGATTCAATACAATGAGCGATTTAACAATAAGTATGTGTGCTCATTCATATTGAATCTCAAACGAAACTAAGGTTTTGCTCAAATCTTCACTCGAATAAGAAAATAAAACTTTAAGCATATGTTAAAGCACAATCAAAAGTTAAATCAAACCAATATTCTTAACACATAATTCGTTAGAAATTCATAACTTTTATTTCCAACATCCAAGATTTGATGTCATATTTAGATAGTCCTAAATGTACCTCATAGGAGAGAAAAACATAAATAAAATCTAAGAGAAATTGTTTTTAGGTCACAAATGAGTTAAGTAAGATACAGTTAAAATTTGAGAAAAATCGGAGTCAGTTAGGTATTTTTAAGTATACTGGTTGTGTATTTTAATACCGATTTACTAGTAGTAGCTATGAAAAATGAGAATAAACGTGAACCAGCAATCCTAACACTGGAACTTAAGTTTTGATTTTCCCCTTAACCCACGACCCCCAGCAAAAAACAAAACAAAAGAATAGAAAAGAACAGAAACAGAGAAACAAAAGGGAGAAAGAGAGAAAGGAGAAGAAAGGAAGGGAAGAGGAAAAGAAGAAGAGCAAGGCTCCAAGGTTAGTCATCACCTAAAGGTAGGAGATTTCTATTCTTTTTCCCTCTTTATTCTTTTGAATGAGGGTTAGAGATTTCGAATGGAAAACTGGATTTGGAGAGCAAAATCCTAGCTCTTAACTTGATTCTTGCTTCCAAGAATTAAGTTAGGATAATTTTAGTCTAATAAGTATTAGATAGCCATTTATAGTGCAAACCAACCATTTTGGTTCATGATAGAGAATCTTACAAAAGGATTGGAGAAAAATGAGAATTAGGTTGTGATTGATTGACTTTGATCATAATCTAAGTTTAATGAGTTAGATACTAGTTAGTTGATGGATTGGAGCCCTTAGAAAACACTTAGAATCCATGATTTGAGGATTAGAACTTGGTTAGAAACCAAGATTATGCAATACCCGAATTTGCAGAATCAAGACAGCACCTGTGGTGTTTGTCACATAACTTGAGCTACACGTATCAGATTGACCTGATTTTGGTGTCATTTTAAAGCTAAGACACAGGGCTACGTGTGGTAAGAATTTCAGAATTTTACACCAAGCCAAACAGTGCCAGTATCGGTTTGAATCAGAGTTGGATTCTGAAGAAAATGCAATCTGGCAGCCAGTAAACCAGATTGCATAACTTCCTGCTCCGGTGTCCGTTTTGCGTGAACCCAGTGGCATTTTGAAGGTAACATGTAAGGCTTCTTGGCTGAAAAATTTCAGAATTTTCCTGTGCATAGTTTGTTCCCATTTGCAGTTTAAAGTCAGCGCAGAAACGGGTGAATCAGTGAATTCCCTATTTTTGCTTCTGCAAAATGTCACATAAGTTTAGATACGCTTATCCAAATGAGGTGAGGTTTGCGCCATTGGAAAGATAGGGGAGAGAGCTATCTTCCCATAAAATTTCAGAATTTTACGAGTTAGGATGCACATTTGGTGCAATCTTGAAAATCAGCCTTTTTAGGTAATATTTTGAGGTGTTTTGGGATGGTTTGAATCCTAGAAATACGGGTAACTCCTTTAATAGTTTAAGTTGAGTTAGATATGCAAGTATTATGGTAAATACTTTACTCTCTCAATAAGTATCGAGGTGTGGGAATGTGATTTTTGGTTGTTTTCTGCAACATTATGCGAAAAACCAAAGAAAGACTCCCTCAAATCAGCAAAGACACGCTGATATGCTATAATGTTCTAATGGCTTCCACTTTAGTAGATGGTTTCTCCTTCTTCCCATTTCTTTATTTGATCCTTTTAGTCACATTCTCATGTGGTCTAGCCACTATCTCAAGCAAAGGGTTTACATTGGAGGAGGCAACTGTGCATGATCTCCAACTTGCTTTCCAAAGAAACTAATTAACCTCTAGGCAACTAGTTGAGTTCTACCTCAAACAAATCCACAAGCTAAACCCAATTCTCAAAGGGGTCTTGGAGGTGAACCCAGATGCACTAGCACAAGCTGACAGAGCTGACCAAGAGAGAAGAGCTAAGGCACCCAGGTCTTTTTATGGGTTGCATGGAATACCTATTTTGCTCAAGGATAATATTGTAGAAGGAGGGGAAGTTACTTGCGTCACGTGGCTGCTGTGCTCAGCTCCGGGGAAGGGCTTGGGTGGTGGAGGGGAAGGTCGTCGACTGTTGGGGGGGGGAGGAGATTTGATTTGGGGAGGAGATGTGCAATCTGTAACCTAAAAGAGGCATTTTGGCCCTTTTTCTGAGTGAGCGGGATTTCTAAATTTAGCGAGGGAAATTATTCCCGTCGCTAATCCCTCGCAATTATGCCTCTGAATTTAGCGAGGGAATATCATTACTCGCAATTCCCTCTCTGATTTTAACGAGGGAAACTACTACCTCGCAAATCCCTCGCTGATTTTAGCGAGGGTAACATTTTCCCTCTCAATTCCCTCGCTAATTTTTGCGAGGGAAATATTCCCTCTCACTTCCCTCGCTAAATTTAGCGAGGGCAAGAATTTACTCACTATTGCTTCGCTATTTACTAGTTGTATCCCCGTTTGGATTTTGTTCTGAATTTTAGCGAGGGAAAGTGTTGGCCTCGCTTATCCCTCGCAATTTATTATCCTGCCTGTTCTCACCACTAAAATCAGACGTTTTATCCATTTCAAGAACAATTAGACTGAACCCCGCAACATCTTTGCATATCAATCCTCTATCTACAAACACATACCCATACGTCAAAAAAATAAAAGTGTGACTGAGGGATTAAGAAATAGGTTGTGGGGTGGGAAAATATGAACACAATAAAATTGGGAACAAAATCCATACAGAATTAACACCAATGGAAACAGAACCATTTAAATCAGCATCAAATGCTTATAAAAAAGACTAAAATTTAATTTGGCTTAAAAGAAATAATAAAAAAAGGGACTTCAATTTAACAAGAGAATGAGAAGAAAACCATACCTTGGCGATGAATTGAAAGACTAAGAGCAAAATGAGAAATTCCCTACATAGAGAAATCAAAAATTTTAGACGACTTGTACTGATGCTCTACACTATCAGCCAATCCATAAGCAAATTCCCAACAGACTTCAGACCAGATTGCATTAAAATCCACTACAATGGCCTTCCTATTTGACAAAGCTTGGAGTATCCAGCAATAAAGTACAAGTTACTATAAGAAATTATGGAGCATATATCATGCAACAACAGTTATGAAATTTAAATATGATGACTATAATATAGATCATAAGCCACTGCCAATGTGCCTTAGGTTGAGAGAAAGGCTTTTTCTTTTTTGGTAAGAGAACTACTTCTATTCTTTAACATATGTTGCTACAATTAGACCCTACACTATATACACACACACACATTTGATTGGGCACAAGCAAACCCAATAATCTTTGTGTGTGTGGTAAGCAAGACAGAAGAGGAATACTGAAACGGCTAAGCTTGGGAAAACAAACATGTTTGTAAGGCAATGAAATGGCATATAGGAACTTTTTGCACAGAATACCAACTACCATTTAGAAACCAAAATGCACAGAGAAATGGAATAATGGAATTTAAGAATTTGAAATTTTCAAGGAATAAGTTTTCCAAAAATTTAAAGGTCAATGAACAGGCCCACTCACCAAGAAAGGGGGTAAAAAAGATGGATTTCATGACCACTGACTCATATCTTAAACTAAAATTCACTCTTGTTATTCAATTTGTTTACCGTTACTCAAAAAAAAGACAAATGGAATTTTTTTTATTTGAAACAAAAGATATAATTTTACATTTGCGTTTTCTAAAATTAATGGTTTATTAAAGGCCATATGTGATATTATTAATGTTAACTTTAGGTTAAAGCTACTATTGTAAGCATTTCCTTTCATTTTATAGGTATATATTTTTATAGCATTTTTTAAATATATTTTACCATGATTCAATACGATTCACCTTAGAAAATAGCATTCGGTTCAAAATACTTATCTCGATCTCACCTTTTTGAATCAAAGAAATTTAGAACAGGGTATTTGATTATGTTTCATTAACAATACATAATTACTATTCTAGAAATGTCATAAGCATATAGCTTAGCTTTTCAAATGATTCAAACAGATAGTTTGATAATTTATAGACCAAAAGTAACAGACATTAGAACAGAAATTACAGATGCCCACAAATTAACAAAATAAAACACTTGATGCATGATATGTGGACAAAATAAAGAGCAAGAGTAACAGACATCAGATAGAAATGACAGATGTCCACAAAATGGACAAAATAAAACACTTGACAATGATATATGAATCCTCCGTATCATGTGGTTCTGCTTTAATATAGGATTTCACAAAGAAAATTGTTAGATTTTGGACTAGCAAAAATGGGGCCGGAGGATCAAACACACACGTTACAACCAGAGTTATGGGCACCTATGGATATTGGATGACTTACATTTACATTGCATTAAAACTAAATTCATTGTTCAAGCAAGTGGGGTGGATTGGGAGGGTCTTTGAACCATTTTTCGTAGAAATTATTATTCAAACCGAGAGTAATATTCTTGTCCAAAAAAAAAAATTAAAAGAGGAATGAAATATGCATACCCCTGAATCCTCTTTCCAAAGAATGGGCACTTGGGTCCGGGGGCTCTCTTCTTTGTGCTCAGATAAATGAGCTTCCCACCTGCATATTCAAAACCTATTAGAATCAATAATGCCATTTATGAGTGTGTAAGAGAAAGGGGTGGGATAACTTACCTGCAGGGTTGTCGCTCGCTTGGGTGGCGCCACTGTCATGCTCAGAAGGAGGGGAACAGAGTGGGCAAGCTGTTATAAGCGTCTTCGCGTGGTTGTCGTGCTTAGAAGGAGGGTGAGAGTGAAATTGAGAGTAAGAGGGAGAGGGAGACTAGAACAGAGAGAGGTAAAAGTGAGATTGAGAGGGATAGGGAGAGGGAGAGAGAGAGAGCGCGTAATAGAGAGAGGTGAGAGCAAGATTGAGAGTGAGAGTGAGAGTGAGAGCGAGATTGAGATTGAGATTGAGTGAGAGTGAGAGCGAGATTGAGAGTGAGAGGGAAAAGTGAGCAGAGAAAGGTGAGAGTGAGAGCGAGAATAGAGGAGGTGATAGTGAGAGGTGAGCGCACTATTGAGGGATTTGTAATTAGGTGTACTAGATTTTGCGAGGGATTTGCGACGAAACTTTCCTCGCTACATTTTTGTCGATTAGCGAGGAAAATATTCCTCTCAATTCCTCTCTAATATTCAGCAAGGGAAAATATCCCTTGTAATACCCTCGCTAATTTTAGCGAGGGAAATTTTCCCTCTCAATTGCCTCGCTATTAACTCGGGATTTTTTCCCAGATTATATTTTTCAAATTTTGCGAGGGATAATATTTCCGTCGCAAATCCCTCGCTGATTAGCGAGGGAACAGCGAGGGAAAATTATCCCTCGCAAAATTCCGTCGCTAGATCTCAAATTTCTTGTAGTGAACGGGGTGTGAGGGAAAGAACATCCTCAACTCATCACTATGATTGGGAAGGTATGTTACCTCTTCTCATCAACTACACGGTCTTCAACAATGATCACTATGATAGGAATGATTGGTTACCTACTCATTCAAAATCATATTTGATCATAACAATGACCTTTGTGATAGGAAGGATTGATTATCTTCTCATTCAAAATCACATTAGATTACCCACAATGAGGACTCAACCTCATCAACATAGCTATGGAACAATAATAATGTCAATTACTATAATAACTAGCATGTCAATTGATTTATGTTCCTAACTACCAACATGAAGTACAATGATGTTAAATATCATGTTAATTAACATACTAATTGATTTACATTCACCACATATCCACTTCATTAGATACTCTGATAATTATATATTTTATATATTAATAAACCCTCATTTTTAGTCATTTACACTCTCCGTGTACTTAATTGATTGAGCTTGGTTATGTTTTGTAAGTTTGGACTCAAATTGGACTTAATTAATTTTTTTAGCATGATTTACGTCTTACACTGTTTCTGTATTTTGGCCATATCTTCAGTTCTAGATATCTAAAAATTATTTATTTTATTTTGTAAGAAAGATAAGAGAGAGCTCTACAACTTTCATAATGAGTTCTAGGTCAAAATCAGACATCTAGTAGAGCTAATTGGGCTTGGAAGTCATAACCTAGGTTTTGTGATTGGAACCTGAATAATGTGTAGCAATCAGAGCATAACTCGGGCTGTAGGAACTTCTATGGGCTGAAATTTTTGCATCTGCAATTTAAGACCCATATCTACAAATTTTATGAAGAACACAATACCCATTTCGGATTTCTTAGAGGTCATATTGGGCTTGCAAGTCAAAAAAAAGGAGCTGTAGCTGGGCCTGAGTAGTGTGCAGTGATTGGACCGTATCTCGAGTTGTAGAAATGCGTTTGGGCTGAAGCTAATGGCATTTGAAAGTTAAGACAAAAGCCTACAACTTTCATGAAGACAACTTTCAATTTTTTGATGGAATCAATGAGTTTAGCACTGAATAATTTCAGAGACAAAAAATCTTAATAATTTTCCACTCATCAAACTACTATTTGGCATTTTCCACTCATTCACCCACTCATCCACTCACTCATAATCAGCCCATTTGTCATTTTATATCCCTCATCCTCTATAAAAGGGAGCCTTGACTGATCATTTGAGAAATCTTAGTTTAGAGATTAAGATCATGCTATTGTGTTACTTGTTTTTCTTATAGTAGTTTTCTTTTGTTCTAAATTAAAGTTATGTTCTTTTTCTTCTTTTTCTTCTTCTTCTCTCTTTCTTTCTTCTTGTCTATGAGTAACTAATTTTCATTTTACTTAGGTGAAAGGGTGAAACTTTTAGTAATAAATTAAGGTTAGATTAATTTCTTTCTTATGCTTAAATGATATATTATCAAGTGATCATTATACGTGTTATATTTTGTTTCCAATCAATTTAAAAACCCTCATTGTAAAGTGGAGATATTGATTCATTGTAGACAATAGGTTGGCACAATGAATGCTTGACCTCATTTATAAATGGTGGTGTTAATAAATAATTAAAGGAATCATAATATAATTACGTATATAATCTTAAATGAACTTTGAATGTTGTATTTTTCGATTGGAACCTCCATTATGCGTGGATTCTAATTGAGTTATAAAAAGAATTAATCTTGTCCTTAATTTACTTACCAAGAGTGGATCTCCTAACCCAAGTAAATCCTTTATATTTGTGACTAAGTTTTATCACCTTTATTATTGTGACAAAATATTTTCCTTGCATCAAAGAATTTTTCTTCATCAATTCATTGTGGATCGACCTCGGACTCCCGAAAATTTATTACTTGAAACAACCTGCACTTGAGTTTGTAACTTTTAATTCACATCAAGTTTTTGGCACCGTTGCCGGGGACTTGATTTAAAGAACAAATTTTTTGTATATATTTTGTATATATATATTCCTGTGGATCTTGTACATATATATATTTTTTTCTACTCTTTTAAATTTTTTTCTTTGTACATATTAACATACAAATTTAGTTACTCTCCCTTCTCCCTCTATAATCTTTAATCATTAATGAAATAATCTTTCTTCTTCTCTTCTCTCTCTCCGAAAAAAAAATTGGTTTGATGGTTCTCTGATTTTTACTTTATGTTCTAATAATATCTCAATCTTGACTCTTCTCTTCTTTCTCCTTCACTGGCTCTGGTGAGGCTCTGTATCTCTCCTTTTTTCATATTTTAAATTTACTTTTTGCACTTTATTTTTTTTATTTTACATTCTGTATTTGTATTTTACTTTCTATACTTTAAATCTAACTTTCTAACTTACTAACTTTCTAACTTTTTAATTTACCTACTTACTAACTTTTTAATTTATCAGCTTATTAACTTATTTGGTGGTTAGTTTATACTACACCCTTGTTAATATTTATTTGGTGACTAGTTCATACCACACCATTGTTAATATATTTGGTGGTTAGTTTATACTACACTCTTGTTAATATATTTAGTAGTTGATTTATACCACACTCTTGTTAATATTTAATGGTCAGTTTATACCACCAGCTTGTACATTTTTTGTTCTATTTTAAGTTACTTATTTATAATTAATTGGTATCGTGATTTAAATTCTGGTCGTTTTGTTAAAATTAATCCTGTTACTTTATATATTGATTTGTTTGAGTCACAATTACATACATTAAACACAATGGCTGAAAATGAAAGTGTGCATGATGAGCATGAAAATCAACCGTTGCGAACTATACGTGCATATTTGTAACCATCTCAAAATTTTAGTCCATCATGTTTTATCTTTCCACTTAATGCTAACAATTTTAGATTTAAACCGGGTATGATTTCATTACTTCCTAATTTTCATGGTTTAGATCTGAAAGCCCATATTTACATCTAAAAGAATTTGAAGAAGTATGTATCGCTTTTAATGACCAAACTTGCATTGAAGAGATTGTTAAGTTTAAATTGTTTCCTTTTTCTTTAAAAGATAAAACAAAAACTTGGCTTAACAATTTGAAACCAAGATCAATTGACACATGGTAAGAAATGCAAAGTGAGTTTTTAAAGAAATTTTTTCCAACACATAAAACCAATGCTTTGAAAAGACAAATCCAAAATTTTTTCCAAAATTCAAATGAAGCATATTTTTAAAGTTAGTAACGTTTTAAAGATTTGTTAAATTCTTGTCCACATCATGGTTTTGAAAAATGACGCACTATAAGCTTCTTTTATGAAGGGTTAACACCTGAAACTAAATAATTTGTGGAAACAATGTGCAATGGTGAGTTTCTTGATAAAGAACTCGAAGAAGCTTTAGACTATTTAGACCATATGGCTAAAAATTCTCAATCTTGGCATAGTACTAATCCTTCTGAAAATTCAAATAGATATAACCTTACAAATTCTAGTAAAGAAAAATATCATCTTAGTCAAGAAGAAAATATAAATGCTTGGTTTGCTAGTTTGGCTAAAAAGGTTGAAGCCATTGAATCAGGGAAAGTAAAAGAAATCAAATCTGTGCAAAATGAAGAAATTTGTAGCATTTGTGATGAATTAGGACACTCAATAAATGAATGTCCAAAAATTCCTATTTTTAAAGAAGTTGTGCATAAGCAAGTAAATGTAATGAACAATTTTAAAAAGCCATTCACTTCTTCTTTTTTAGATTCATACAATCTAGGATAGAGAAATCACCCAAACTTCAGTTGGACGACTAATAATCAGGCACAATTTATGCAACTACCACCTCCTTAGGCATAGAAGGATTCACAAAATTCTTAAGGATATATACATAATGTCCCACCATATAAGAAAAACTTTGAAGGAACATTGTATGCATTCATGGAAAAGCAAGAGATCATTAATAACCAAAACACTCAAGCCATGATAAATATAAAGGATACTCTTACTAAACTTTCTTCTACACTCGCCATACACGAGAAAGGAAAGTTTCCCTCTCAACCTCAACCAAATCTCAAGGGTTAGTATAGCCTAAATGAGGGTAGTTCAGAAAGTCACAAATAGATTAAGTCAAGTCAATGATAACTCTTAGGAGTGGAAAGGTTATTGAAAAACAAATTCTTGAACCTTGTAAGAAAGATGATGAATCAAGTCCCAATGATAAGGAAGGAGTTGATAAATCACTTGGTCAAAAGGAGACCAAACCCTCGCCTTCACCCCCATATCCTTAAGCATTAAACAATTCAAGTAAAATGAACCATAACAGTGAAATTTTTGAAATCCTTAAACAACTGAAGGTCAATATTCCTTTGTTAGATACTATCAAATAGATTCCTTGTTATGCTAAATTTTTGAAGGACTTCTGCACTGTTAAAAGGAAACTAAATGTGAAAAAGAATGCATTTTTGACTGAACAGGTAAGCTCAATTCTTCATAACAATAATGTGTTGAAATATAAAGACCCTAGTTGTCTTACAATTTCATGCATTATTGGAGAACATAAAATTGAACGAGTTTTACTTGATCTCGGTGCTAGTGTTAATTTGCTTCCATATTCAATTTATCAGTAACTCAACCCTGGTGAGTTAAAATCAACTTCTATAACTCTTCTACTTGTCGATAGATTAATTAAAATTTCAAAAGGAATAGTAGAAGATATGTTAGTACAAATTGATAAATTCATATATCCTGTGAATTTTATTGTCTTGGAAATTGAACCTATGGATAATAGCAGTAGGTCAATTCTTGTTATTTTAGGTCGCTCATTTTTAGCAACATCTAATCCTCTGATAAATTACAGAAATGGAGTGGTGAAGCTAACATCTAGAAATATGACACTGGAGCTTAATGTTTTCAACATGTGCAAGCAACCACAAAAAGTCTATAACAAAAAAGAGGAAGTTGAAGGGATTGAGGCCATTATAGATGATCATATTCAAACTAGGAGTTCTTTTGACCCATTAGAAATTTGTTAAATTAATTCATTTGATTCTGTTACGCATTTAGATGATGATGTTTCTGAAATATACTTTTTGCTTGACTGTACACAGGTAATGGAATACAAAGTATGGAAGTCAAGGTTCGAAGAGCTAAAACCCATGAATGATGATACCCTGCTAGGTTGAAGTACATATTTTTGGGAGAAGAACAAAGCTTTCCAGTGGTAATTTCCTCATCCCTGACCAAAGAACAAGAAGGTATGTTGATAGAAGTACTTAAAAGGCATAAAAGTGTAATTGGATGGACATTAAAGGACATAAAAGGTATTAATTCATTAATTTGTACACATAGAATACATTTAGAGGATAATGCTAAAACATTTCAACAACCTCAAAGAACATTAAATCCACACATGAAAGAGGTAGTTAGAGCTGAAGTTCTCAAATTACTTGATGTTGGAATTATCTACCCCATCTCTGATAGCCAGTAGGTAAGCCCTACACAAGTTATGCCTAAGAAATCTGGAATAATAGTGGTTGAAAATGAAAAAAGTGAATTAATACCTACCTGAGTCTCATCCAGTTAGTGTATGTGTATTGATTTTAGAAAATTGAATGCAGCTACTAGGAAAGATCATTTCCCCTTACTATTTCTTGATCAAATTCTAGAAAGAGTAGCAGGACATTCATACTATTATTTTCTTGATGGTTATTCAGAGCATAATCAAATATCAATTACATTAGAGGATCAAGAAAAAACCACTTTTACTTGTCCCTTTAGTATTTTTGCATATAGAAGAATGTCTTTTGGTCTTTGTAATGCTCCGACAACTTTCCAAAGATGCATGTTAAGTATTTTCAGTGACATGATTGAGCATTATTTAGAGGTTTTCATGGATGACCTAACAGTTTTTGGAAATTCTTTTGAAAATTGTCTTGATAATTTGGAAAAAGTTCTTAAAAGATGCGAAGAAAAATGATTTGTGTTAAACTGAGAAAAATGTCATTACATGGTTACCTCAGGAATAGTGGTAGGTCATATGATATTTTCTAAAGAAATTAAAATTGATAAGATTAAAGTTGAATTAATGGCTCATTTGCATTCCCCAAAAATAGTCAGAGAAGTTCGTTCCTTTTTAGGACATGTAGGATTTTACAAAAGATTCGTTAAAGACTTTAGTGTCATATCTAGACCACTATGTAATCTTCTAACAAAAGATACATCATTTGATTAGATTCAAGATTGTTTAGAAATCTTTTAAAAAATTAATCGGTCTTTTGACATCTGCTCCTATCATGCAATCCTTTGACTGGTCTTTGCCTTTTGAGTTAATGTGTGATGCTAGTGATTTTGCTGTTGGTGTTATTTTAGGACAGAGAAAAGAAGGTAAGCCTCATGTAATTTATTACGCAAGTCAAACTTTGAATAGTGCACAAATGAATTACACCACTACTGAAAAAGAACTTCTTGCTGTAATTTTTGCATTAGACAATTTTTGAGCTTATTTAATTGGTTCTTCTACTATTGTTTTCACTGATCATGCTGCTATTAGATATTTAATGTCTAAGCAGGATGCCAAACCTAGGTTGATACAGTGAATATTGTTGCTTCAAGAATTCAACATCACAATAAAAGACAATAAAGGAGTCGAAAATGTTATTGCAAATTATTTGTCCAGATTGACAACAAGCTCATCTTTTGATAGTACACCTATCAATGATTCTTTTCCCGATGAATTTTTATTTTCTGTCAATTTCATGCCTTGGTTTGCTAAGATTGTCAATTTTCTTGTAACAGGTAAGATGCCGCCCCAATGGACGCACCAAAACAGAAAAAAGTTTTTGATTGAGGTAAAAATTTTCTATTGGGATGACCCATATTTGTTCAAATATTTCCTGATCAAATCTTTCGGAGATGTGTACCCAATAGTGACGTAAGTAATGTTATTAAATTTTGTCATTCAGAAGCATGTGGAGGTCATTTTTCTTTAAAGAAAATAGCTGCAAAAATCTTATAGTGTGGATTTTATTGGCCCACTTTATTTACAGACAACTATATTTTTTGCAAAAGTTGTGAAAGTTGTCAGAAATTGGGTTCCATTTCTAAACGAGATATGATGCCTCTGAACCCTATCATTGTCATTGAAATTTTTGATTGTTAGGGAATTGATTTTATAGGTCCATTTCCATCATCATTTGGATTTGTGTATATTTTAGTTGCAGTTGATTATGTCTCAAAATGGATTAACGCAATTCCATGTCGACACAATGATCACAAAACTGTTCTTAAATTTTTAAAAGAAAATGTTTTTAGTCGATTTGGAATCCCTCGAGCTATCATCAGTGATGGGGGAACACATTTTTACAATAAACCATTTGAATCTTTAATGAAGAAATATGACATTATCCACAAAATTGTCACCCCTTATTATCCTCAGACAAGTGGACAAGTAGAATTAGCAAATAGGGAGATTAAACAAATTTTGGAAAAAATGATTAACCCAAATCGTAAAGATTGGTCTTTAAGATTAAACGATACACTTTGGGCTTACCGTACTGCTTTCAAAACATCTTTAGGTATGTCACCCTCTCGGTTAGTCTATGGAAAACCTTGTCACTTACCTGTAGAATTGGAGCATAAAGCATTTTGGGCCATTAAAGCTTTCAACTTAAATCTTGATGAAGCTTGCAAGTTAAGTAAATTGTAATTAAATGAATTTGAGGAATTGAGAAATGATGCATATGAAAACTCAAAAGTTTATAAAGCTAGAATAAAAGCTTTTCATGACAAATCAATTTTGAGAAAATCTTTTCAAATTGGTCAAAAAGATCTGCTTTATAGTTCTCATCTTCACCTATTCCCTAAAAAATTGAGATCTAGGTGAACTGGCCTTTTTATTATCAAACATGTGTATCCTCATAGGGTCATAAACAATGAGAACCCTAGGAATGGTAATGTTTTTAAGGTTAATGGACAAAGACGCAAACCATTTCTGGAAAATCAAGTTGTTGAGGTAGAATTCATCTCTCTTTCTAATCCATGTTATGAGTAGAATTTATTTTAATTTTGTTGCTTTCTTTTTACAGTTCTTTGTGTTCCCGATTAAGTGGCGAATAACGGTACTCCGTGACTCTCAAGTTAGTTTGTTTTTCAGTTTCCTATAATAACTGATTGCTTCTATTTTAAAATGGATGTCATTCTCTTAAAGTTAAGAAAACATTTTCCTTCTCTTCCTCAAAATGCTCTAACAAAAATTTACAAAGTTAGGTGTAAAAGATTGAGACTGTTAATGCACAATGGCATCCCATAAGATATACGCTGGATAATCGAAGTAAAGGTTCGTTTAGCTGGTGAATCTTCAAATTCATTTATCCCATACATGTCGGGTCCCAATAAAAGTTAGTATTTTAAAATGAGAAAAGCCAAAAGAATGCAACTTCATTACAAATGTGCACGATGGAATTGTAACATGCGATGTCATTCTTTGGGAATGGTTTCCACAATCAGAGAAGATAAAATATTCTTCATTAAAAATGGACTGAGTAAGGAGTCATTAGATAATATCTTATTGACTCTTGAGACGCATTCTTGTGGATATGTACAGCATGAACTTCTGAATTTGTGAAATCTTTTCAGGGACTAGTAAGAGCGTTACAGTCTTGGGAATCTAACTCAAAAAGACCTTGTTTGCCAATTTATAAGAAAATTAGACGGAAAGCTTATCCTCGACTCATAGAAGGCGTTTAAGCCATTCTTGGACATAAAATCAGAGGACGATGTGAGCCACAATCACAACAACATGTATATATTATCTTGTACATCTCCTAAAATAAAAAAATAAATAAAAATAAAAACGAGGGGGATCAAAAGAGTACCATGCTCTTAATTGAACGTGGAACCCCTGCCAGTGGCAGACACGTCACTGGCTCGGGTGGACCTTCGTACGCTGGTCCGTAAATAAGGTTTGTGTGTCATGCTCTGTAGAGAGCCGTGTAAGCATTCCCAAGTTTTAACCATAGGCTCTACTTATTGATAGACAGATAGAAACATCCTGTGTTTACATTCTCGAGTGACAATGCCTCTGAGCTCAATTCCTGGTATTTATTTATTGGATTCCTAAGTGTAGCTCCACTGGATGTGGTCACTAGTCATCGTATTGAGATTTTCTCTCTTTAACTAGAGGGATGATGCATAGGCTGGGATATCCTACAAGCAGGAGGAATGCCTTAAGTCTAAAATTCCTTAAAGGAATTCGATGTCTCTTTCAAGGGGCGGTAAGATTGTGAAAGCTACTGCACTTATGACGTGCAGTATAAAGATATATCATGAAAACTGTACATGAAGGTATGCCATCATTTATTAATATAATTTTATCTTTGTATGATTTTGTGTATTTTGATTTTGAATAGACGATCCTTTGGGCGAGGTCCTTCAGGAGTTTCTAGACTTCTTTACCCTGATAGTTTTCTTGAAGTCTAAAAAAAATAAAAAAAATAATAATAAACTGTGTTTCTTAATTTCAAACTTTTCTGACAACAACCAACCTACCCATATAGGTGCTATCATTACTTTTTTCCATTCTCTTCCTTATTTAAACACTTTATTTTCTTCACTTTCCTCCAACTGATAATCATTCAAAGGGAGTGTGAGTATAGAAATGGAGGAAGCTTCTTCTTCTATTTGTAGAGTTACCAGTATCTGTGTATTTTGTGGGTCAAGTTATGGAAAAGGTTTAGAGTTTGTAAATGCAGCAAGCACTATTGGTCGCGCACTAGCTGCGAGGAACATTCATGTAGTATATGGGGGAGGTAGTATTAGGTTAATGGGGGCTATATCACTTTCTGCACATCTAAGAGGCGGTCAAGTTTTAGGTATCATTCCTGAACCTTTCACTTGAAATAACATCCTTGGGAAGACAATTCGGCTGGAACTTCAAGTATCATCTATGAATGGATAAATGAGGCCAATGCTTGAAAACTCTGATGCATTCATTGCCTTACCGGGTGATTTTGGTACTTTGAAAGAAGTTTTTCAAATTATCTATTGGGCCTAACTGAACATCCACCATAAACTCATAGGTTTTTTGAATGTTAATAATTTTTTTAATAATTTGTTATCTTTTGTTGATCATACTATGAAACAGAACTTTATCATACCTTCGGCAAGACGACTCCTTATATCTACTTTCATTGTTGATAAATTAATTGATAAATTACAAGCTTTTATTTATGAACCTGATCCAGCAATAGCTCAGATAGATTGGTCAGAAAGAAGCAACAAGGGAGGTAGCAAGGAACGTGAATGTGGTCTGACACTTCATTTATAACTTTCCTTTATCTTTGGTTTTATTTATCAAAATTTATTTCTGTTTAAATTTGTGTAAGGCTTCTCTTTTCAGTAATTGCCACAACAGGTAATATCTTCTATCCTTTACTTATCTATGTTTTGACATTGAGGACAATGTTGTGATCTAGTTGGGCAGAAGGATAGTTAAAAAAAACCAAAAAAAAATTCAATAAAAAAAATTAGGGCGTGTGTTTTTTTTTTATGTTTGTTAGCAACTTACTAACAGCAAAACTAATTAAGGATGACAAAGTAAGGAGTAAATTATTTACTCTTGAGATGCATCAAAATTATTTCAGAGCAAGGAGTAATTAGGTAGATAACTAGTTTGTGTGGAAGTAGCAATTCAAATTTAGAGAACATATCATGATTGAGTAAATTGTCTTCTTTCTTAAAAATCACATGCTTTGTTATGGATGTTGAATTAGTGGACTGAGAATGATAAAAATATGCTTTGTGAGATTTTGAGCCTATTGATGAATGGATTGAACATTTGCACTATTCTTTTCTTTCTTGTGTGATTTTCACTAATGGAATTGTTACTCTAGAGCTTGTTTTAACTCTATTTGATGCTACATTTTCACATGCATACATAAATATGATTGAGGCATTTTTCTTGAAATAGCTACTTTAACAAAATAGCCAAGAATGATTGGCGCACAAATAGGCAGCCTTATTCAATAGCATATTGTCTCAATATGATATCAAGCACTCTTATGACTTCTTGGAAATTCTCTGATTCCTGTCAACGTAAGGCATTGGAAATGACCTATTTTCCCTTGCTTAACCCCTTTGAGCTATTTGACCATTCTTTATTTCGAACTCATTATGTGCCTTAAATGAAAAATCATGTTCTTACTCGGCCTTAGGGAATAAGAGAACATTAGCTTTGACATTGGATTCGTTCTTGAACAAGTGTAGGGGTGTTTGTACAAAACTGTTGATGAAAAAGGAAAGAGTAGTAATCTTCAAAAACAAAAACAAAAACAAAGTGTAAAGAAAGGTAAATAAGGTAAAAAGGAGAAGCGAAAAGAATATGTAAAAAGAATTTGCATTATGTTGGGATGAACTTTTCATGTTTGTTATTTTAACTTAACCTTAATACTCTTTTATTCTCTTTAGTATCTGTTGATACCTAATTTTGTCCATAATTTTTTTTTATTTTTGTTACTTAATCAAGGTATGAACACTTAATTTTGTCCATAAAGTTTATTTCTAAACCTTGAAAAAAACAAATGAAAATCTGAAAAAAATAAAAAGAAAAAATGAAAAAAATGAAGAAAGTTGAAAAACTAAAGTGTCTAAGTTCCACATTGGAGAAGCCATGCTCCTTCCCCCTCCCCTCCTCCTATATATAGGGGTGGTTCTCATTTGTTTTGGACACATCCAAAAAAATTACACACTTGGCCTTAATACAAAGTATAAGAGCCCGAGAACTTTAGTAATTTTTTTTTTACTTGGGCTTAATACTAAGTATAAGAGTCCGAGGCTTTAGTAAAATTTTTCCTCCATGCAAGTGGGTTGCTTTTCAACGTTTGAGAATGCGTGAGACTCTGTGTAGAATTCTTTGAGCATAACATTTTTATACGCCTTAGAAGTAAGTTTGTTCTCCTTTTTTTTTTTTTTGGTTTGTTTGTATTTTTTATTTTTATTTTTTTTTATTTTAATAAAAAATCTAAAAACATATAAAAAAAAAGAGAAAAATTTAAAAATAAAATAAAAAATGAAAAAAAAATGTTAAAGGATAAAAATAAAAATAAAAATTTTTGTTTTTTATTGTTGTGTTTAATTTAGTTTTTATGTTATTTTATTTACTTGACTCATGATATGACAATGTGTTGTTTGTGTAACTACTTAGTTGTCCTTGTACATGTCTTAAAATAAAATAAAAATATTTTAATCCATGCAATGACCAATGATGATGATTGAATAGCAGATGTTATCTTCAATGTCGTTTGGATCATAAGGGTTTATTGAGTAGTCTGGTGCTAACTTGAACCTCGTGCAAGAATGGATTTGTTTTCAAACAAAATCTCTTTTTCAAAAATCTTTTTCTTAATTAAAATCAACTAACCCACAATCATTTTCTAAAGAACTACGTGACTTTGAGTTTCTCATTACATTAGGGGATACGTAGGAGCAGAAATTCATTTCTGTCAAGCAAAAAAATAAATTTTCATAATTTGGTTATTCATTTTCTTTCTTTTAAAATAAAAATAAAAAATTTAGTTATAAAGTCTTTTTCTAAAAAGGGGTAAAAATAAATATATTTGAGATTATTAAATTTTGCACAACTAACATAAGGTACCGTTCTTGGAACGGGCAGTGTAGGGTGCTAACATCTTCTTTACCTGTAATAGACTCTCGAATCCAAACTCATTTTCTAAAAGACCAGTTTTTCTATTTTAAGGGTTTTTCTAATGTTTTCCCAATTTAAATAAACATTGGTGACGACTCCATTGTTTTCTAAAACCTAATCTTTTTCGGTCATCCCGTCGCGATCCCGGTTGCGATAGTATCTAACTTGTTATATCCATATTATCCCCTTCCTTTACCCTGACCCCATTACAACCTTAAATAAAGTTCTCTTAGTTTTTGTGTGCATGTGTTTTGAGTAGTGGAGAAGTAGAAAATAAGCAAGCTTATGGTAATATAATTTTTCATGGATTGTATTGAGTGAAATACCTACCTTTTAAACATTTGAGGGATTGAGAGTGAATTTTGTGAAGATCTATTATTCTTGATTCATGTTTTTCAATTGAAGTTTCCTTACTTATTGGTTTGAGATGTGAAGTAATGTTACCTCATAAATGTTTTGATCCCTTGAATTTTTATTTTCTCTTCATTCTTAAATATTATAAGAAATTGAGTCTTTTAGAATTTCTAACTTTTGAGTTTGTGTTGTTTTTCCTTGTTCCCTAGTTTTGATCTTATGTGTTTTACCTAGGAGTGCAAAAAGCTAAGTGTGGGAGAATTTGACAATCACATATTTTATACATTAATAAACCCTCATTTTTAGTCATTTACATTTTTCATGTACTTAATTGATTGAGTTTGGTTATGTTTTGTAAGTTTAGACTCAAATTGGACTTAATTGATTTTTTTTCAGCATGATTTATATCTTACACTATTTATGTATTTTAGTCATATCTTCAGTTCTAAATGTCTAAAAATTATGTATTTGATCTTGTAGGAAAGATAAGAGATAGCTCTACAACTTTCATGATGAGCTCTAGGTCAAAATTAGACATCTAGTGGAGCTAATTAGGCTTGGAAGTTAGAGCATGGGTTTTGTGATTAGAACCTGAATAGTGTGTAGCAATCAGAGCATAACTCGGGATGTAGGAACTTACAATTTTGGCATCTACAACTTATGACCTATATCTACAACTTTCATGAAGAACACAAGACCCAATTAGGATTTCTTAGAGGTCATATTGGGTTTGCAAGTCAGAACAGAGGAGCTGTAGCTGGGCCTGAGCAGTGTACAGTGATTGGGTCATATCTCGAACTGTAGAAATGCTTTTGGACTGAAAATAATGGCATTTGAGAGTTAAGACAAAAGCTTACAACTTTCACGAAGACCACTTTTCAATTTTCTGACGAAATCAATGAGTTCAACACTGAATGATTTTAGAGACAAAGAATCTCAATAATTTTCCACTCATCAAACTATTATTTGGCATTTTCCACTCATTCACCCACTCATCCACTCACTTATAATCAGCCCATTTGTCATTTTGTATCCCTCATCCTCTATAAAAGGGAGCCTTAGCTGATCATATGAGGAATCTTAGTTTAGAGATCAAGATCATGCTATTGTGTTACTTGTTTTTCTTGTAGTAGTTTTCTTTTGTTCTAAATTGATCTTCTTCTTCTTCTTCTTCTTCTTCTTCTTCTTCTTCTTCTTCTTCTTCTTCTTATGAGTAACTAATTTTCATTTTACTTAGGTGAAAGGGTGAAACTTTTGGTAATAAATTAAGGTTTGATTAATTTCTTTCTTATGCTTAAATGATATATTATCAAGTGGTCATTATACGTGTTATATTTTGTTTCCAATCAATTTAGAAACCCTCATTGTAAAGTGGAGATATTGATTCATTATAGACAAGAGGTTGGCACAATGAATGCTTGACCCTATTTATAAATGGCGGTGTTAATAAATAATTAAAGGAATCATAATATAATTACGTATATAATCTTAAATAAACTTTGAATGTTGTATTTTTCGATTGGAACTTCCATTATGCGTGGATTCTAATTGAGTTATAAAAAAATTAATCTTGTCCTTAATTTAC
Source organism: Ormosia semicastrata (assembly GCA_029884595.1). Classification (NCBI taxonomy): domain Eukaryota; kingdom Viridiplantae; phylum Streptophyta; class Magnoliopsida; order Fabales; family Fabaceae; genus Ormosia; species Ormosia semicastrata. The sequence continues at coordinate 31,346,858 of JAQQTO010000059.1, read as the reverse complement.
TTACCAAGAGTGGATCTCCTAACACAAGTAAATCCTTTTTTATTTGTGACCAAGTTTTATCACCTTTATTGTTGTGACAAAATATTTTCTTTACGTCAAAGAATTTTTTCTTCATCAATTCCCTATGGATCGACTTCAGACTCCCGAGAATTTATTACTTGAAACAACTTACACTTGGGTTTGTAACTTTTAATTCGCATCATACTCCTATTAGACTCACAACACACTTTAGGAAACATATACCAATGATCCTATCAAGCCAAGAACTTAAAAATATCAAAAATGACATTTTTAAAGATTCTAGCCTCAGACACGGGCCATGTCTCATTACAAGGCGCCCCTCCCTATGTTTTCGAAGACACGGCCTCCCCTGTGTCTTACTCTGTGAATGTTGTTCACGAAATTCCTCTGGCAGAGAGAGACACGCCCCCTCCCCCTCCCCTCTGTGTCTTCAGACACGGGCCGTGTTTCTCAACTAGAAACACTCTGTAGCAAAATCTGCAGGTCTGAGTACTATTCCATTGGAACTTCCTCCTCCTCCAATCACTCACAGAATAACCCTCAATTCCACTTTGATTTCACTTAAAACCATTAATCATGGATAATTATCCAATTAAAAACCTAAGCCCCAAATCTCAACAACAAAAAGGGATTAAAGGTATACAAGGGTTGGAAATCCATTTCCATACACCCATCAACTCATAAACAAGCCATCATCAAGTTCTCCAACAAGATTCAAGCCAAAAACACCAAAACACACTCAGAACTTAACTCACCACATCAAGCCAAAACTCATGAACAAGATGAAGAGAATAGGAAAATGAGTAAAGAAAAAGGTTTTCCCCTACCTCAATTCCCAGAAATGAAGTCTGTTAACCGTTCCTTCGCAAAGCTAAGCTCATTCCCTTGCTTGGGGGTTGATCCTTCTCCCTTAGCACTTTGATCCCCTTGTTCGTTTTCCTTTCCTGTGGCAGTCGTGAGATGAGAATATGAGGATGGGAACTACTTCTCATTTTGGCCTTAAATAGGCCAGCAATAGAAACAAAAGGTCGTGCCCTTTTATTTTGGTCACTTAAGTGACCAAAATTCACTCAAACAGTTAAGAACACTTAGTTACCACCAAACTAAGTTTTTCAACTACCAATAAATTTAAAATAAATCCTAAGATTCATTAAAAATCTTGTTACACCATTTTCACATTTTTTCATACCTGTTGGGAGTCAATCCGGCACTAAAATACACAACTAGTATGCTTAAAAATTTTATACTAACTCCGATAAATCTTAAATTTTAACTACATCTAAAACCACATATTTGCGACCTAGAAACAAGTTCTCCACACTTATTTCCACCAACTAAGCAGTTTAGGTCAAAAGTTAGGGCTGAAAATAGCTATATTTCACACATAGAGCTACAGTAAAGTGACTAAACATGTTCAGATGGTCATAAAAATTTACAAACATGATAATCAGGTATTAAGCCACCTCTATAACCATATACAAGTCTATCATGCTTCCACAGGTGTTACATTTCTCCCCTCCCTTTCAAAATTTTATCCCCAAAATTTGGTTTACTTACAATAAGAAGCCCCAAATAACTCACACATAACAATAGGTACAGCCAAACCTTAAGAAAACAAAATTACACATCAAGTACAACCATGTACTCACCTTTTCCTAAACTATAGGATGGTAATGCCTTCACATTTTGTATATTGAAGACTCTTCTCGGTCTACCCTCTAACTTTGCCACCTTTCTTAAAGGATAATTCCTTGCAAAATGGCCCGACTGGCCACACTTGTAACATGTTACCTAATCAGCTACACAAACTTTACCTCCGTGGTGCCTACCACATTTAGCGCACAACTGGTTAAGACTATCCTTCTAATCTTGCTTTCCTCTGTCTTTTTGGTCCCTAGTCTGTGGAGCACTCCCCTCTGATATACTTTCTGAACTCTTCCTCTTGTAGGACTCTTATGATCGTTGCTTATGCTGTGGTCTAAAACTCAGAGGTTCAACAACCCTACATTTGCTAACAAAGGAAGAGTAATCCCTAATCTCAAAAGGTTTCACCAACTTCCTCATGCTCTTTCTCAAACCAATTTCGAAATTCACACACTTCCAACAGTCATTTGGATTGTACCGGAGTGAAGAAGAAAACTTGGATAACTCCTCAAATCTCGCTATATACTGTCCGACCATCATGTTCCCTTGCTGCAGCTATAGAAACTCCACCTCTTTCTCTTCTTGCACGATTTGTGGAAAGTATTTCTCCAAAAAGACAACCTTGAATGCTTCCCAAGAAACCTGGGTCCCAGCTACCTCCATCAATCTCTTTGCACTGTTCCACCAGTGCTCAGCTTCCCCTTTTAACATATACACTACAATAGACATCTTTTGCTCCTCTGAACATCTCATAATTGTGAAAATCTTCTCTAACTCTGTTATCCACTCGACAACCATTACCGGGTCATAATCTCCTTTGAACGATGGTGGACTCGCCTTCCGAAACTCAGAAATGTCATAAAAGTCCTGGTTTCTCTCCTCTTATACCTCACGCCTAGGTGGTGGTACCCGTGGTGGTGTACGCTGTGAATGATTGGCCTCTAGTCTCTCAAGCACCCTAGCAGTTGCAGCTGCCTACTCCCTCATTGCTATGGCATTCACAGTCGTCTGCTCACGTATCACTTCGGCCATTGCCATTACGGCCTCGGCCATACTCGAACCCTCATTCTCAAGGTTTCGGTTCTTGCTTCCACGTGGTCATCCTCTTGCTATCGGTCGCCCCCGTGTTGCCATAGTTTCCTATAAACATAGAACAATAAATATTGAGTTAGCTAGGCTCAATATTATGTAAATGTGCAACAGTAGTCAAAGCAAACATCTCAAATGCAAAATATGCAATTCCACTTAAACAATCCTATGTAAAAGATAAGAAATGCATAACCAACACGAAACATGCCTAAGCATAGTCAGTCCATACCCTGACTCAACAGGATGAACTGCTCTAATACCAAAATGTAACATCTCAATATTCATTATCCATATATATCGTCATATAAAAGAATAATTAATATTCACCATGCCACTTCTAACATCCAACCACTAACTCATATCATTCATAAATGATGAGCAAATATGGAGAGCCACTATAACAAAAGTTACATACACACACACACACACACACACACACACACACACACACACACACATCACTCGCCTCCAAAACATATTGTAATACATAAACTTTTACAACAACAAAAACTAGCATATTATACAAGCTTTATCATCAAAAAGCATATAACTATACTAATCTTTGTCCATCTTCTCTTTCCCTTTTGAAGAACTAGCACCTGGATTGACATGGCAACACAATCGAGATAAAAAAAATATATCTCAGTAGAAATATTCTAATACTAGTTTATAAAAACATATACAAATAGATAATATGCTCAATTATCAAATAAACACTTCAATCATAGAAGCAAACAACACTTCATCTCAAAGACACGCAATTGCCCATACAATTGCAATGCATGAATATGTTATGATAGCAACTACCCATACAATCGCCATGCTATGCCAAGTTATGTCTAGTGTTCATGCCTATGCAATAACCTAAATAAGTAATGCAAAATGTATGATACCATTTATAAGAACCCAGTTCTATGTAAAAGCATATAACTATACTAATCTTTGTCCATCTTCTCCTTCCCTTTTGAAGAACTAGCACCTGGATTTACATGGCAACACAATTGGGGTGAAAAAAACATATCTCAGTAGAAGTATTCCAATACTAGTTTATAAAAGCATATACAAACAGATAATATGCTCAATTATCAAATAAACACTTCAATCACAGAAGCAACAACACTCTATCTCAGAGACACACAATTGCCCATACAATTGCAATGCATGAATATGTTATGATAGCAACTACCCATACAATCGTCATGCTATGCCAAGTTATGTCTAGTGTTCATGCCTATGCAATAACCTAAATATGTAATGCAAAATGTATGATACCATTTACAAGAACCTAGTTCCATGGTAATGTCGTGAAATGCATGAGCCTTGAATAAAACAAAGGAACTTGGTTCCATAAGCTTTTAACAAGCACTGGAAACCCAGTTCTAGTTAAACCACGGGGTGTGAGGGAAAGACCATCCTCAACTCATCACTATTATTAGGAAGGAATGTTACCTCCTCTCATCAACTATACAATCTTCAACAACGATCACTATGATAGGAAGGATTAGTTACCTACTCATTCAAAATGACCTTTGTGATAGAAAGGATTAATTACCTTCTCATTCAAAATCACATTAGATCACCCACAATGAGGACTCAACCTCATCAACATAATTATGGAACAACAATAATGCCAATTACTACAATAACTAGTAAGTCAATTGATTTACATTCCTAACTACCAACGTGAAGTACAATGATGTTAAATACTACATTAATTAACATATGAATTGATTTACATTCACCATATATCTACTTTATTAGATACTCCTATTAGAGTCACAACACACTTTAGTAAACATATACCAATGATTCTATTAAGCCAAGAACTGGAAAACATCAAAAATGACATTTTTAAATATTCTAGTCTCAGACACGAGCCATGTCTCATTACAGGGCGCCCCCCAGGTGTCTTCAGACGTGGACCATGTCTTCGGACACGGCCTCCCCCGTGTCTTACTCTATGAACACTGTTCACGAAATTCCTCTGGCAGAAAGAGACACGCCCCCTCCCCCCCGGGTGTCTTCAGACACGGGCCGTGTTTCTCAATTAGAAACACTCTGCAGCAAAAAATTTTAAGTCTGAGTACTGTTCCATTGGAACTTCCTCTTCCTCCAATCACTTAAACTTCATATCTAAGTGATTTCCAACCTTCCACAAGATTCATCTACACATAGCAACCCTCAATTCCACTTTGATTTCACTCAAAATCATTAATCATGGATAATCATCCAATTAAAAACATAAGCCCCAAATCTCAACACCAAAAAGGGATTAAAGGTATACAAGGGCTGGAAATCAATTTCATACACCAAACAACTCATAAGCCATCATCAAGTTCTTCAACATGATTCAAGCCAAAAACACAAAAACACACTCAAAACCTAACTCACCACATCAAGTCAAAACTCATGAACAAGATGAATAGAATAGGAAAATGAGTTAAGAAAAAGGTTTTCCCTACCTCAATTCTCAGAAATGAAGTCGATTAACTGTTCCTTCGCAAAGCTAAGATCCTTCCCTTGCTTAGTGGTTGATCCTTCTCCCTTAGCACTTTGATTCCCTTTCTCTTTTTCCTTTCCTGTGGCAGCCGTAAGATGAGAAGATGAGAATGAGTACTACTTCTTATTTTGGCCTTAAATAGGCTAGCAACATAAACAAAGGGTCGTTCCATCTTATTTTGGTCACTTAAGTGACCAAAATTCACCCAAACAGTTAAGAACACTTAGTTATCACCAAACTAAGTTTTGCAAATTCCAATGATTTAAAATAAATTCTAAGATTCATTAAAAATCTTGTTACACCATTTTCACATTTTTCATATCTACTGGGGGTCAATCCGGCATTAAAACACACAACCAGTATCTTAAAAATGCCGAACTAACTCCAATAAATCTCAAACTTTAACCACATCTAAAACCATATATTTGTGACCTAGAAAAAAGTTATCCATACATATTTCCACCAACTAAGCAGTTTAAGTCAAAATTGGGGCTGAAAACAGCTATATTTCATATATAGAGCTACAACAAAGTGACTAAACGTGCTCAGATAGTCACAAAAATTTACAAGCATAATGATCAGGTATTAGGCTACCTCTGTAACCATATATAAGTCTATCATGCATCCATAGATGTTACATGTAAAGGTAGAAGATAAGATTTTCAGTATAAACCTTATCTGTTTACCTCTTGTTGATATTGATGCCATTCTTGGCATGGATTGATTGTCCGCTAACCATATAATTTTGAACTGTTCAGAAAAATATATGATTTTCTTGTCAGATGTACTTACCAGAGTCGTTCCATCTGAGTCTGTGTATCTCAATACGCATCAGGTCAATCTCTGTTTAGAGGAGGGATCTCAAGGATATGTACTCTTGTTTTCACTAAGCGCTGAGATTGAGCAAAGCCTAGGTGAAATACTTGTGGTGAATGAATATCCTTAAGTTTTTCCTAGTGATATAGTGGAGTTGCCACCCGAACGAGAAATAGAGTTTTCTATAGACCTAGTGCCTGGGACGGGACCTATCTCTATAGCATCCTATAGAATGATGCCACTAGAGTTAGCAGAACTCAAAAAGTAAATTGAAGATTTGTTGGAGAGACAATTCATTAGGCCGAATGTTTATCCGTGGGGAGCACCTGTGCTTTTAGTGAAGAAAAAGGATGGTACCATAAGACTCTATGTGGACTACAGACAGCTGAGTAAGGTGACCATTAAAAATAAGTATCTGTTGCCTAAGATAGACGATCTAATGAATCAACTGCGAGGAGCTGCGATTTTCTCAAAAATTGATCTTAGGTTTGGTTATCATCAGATAAGGGTTAGGGAAGAGGATATCCATAAGACAACTTTTAGGACTAGGTATGGGCATTATGAGTACCTCGTGATGTCCTTTAGGTTGACAAATGCACTGGCAGTGTTTATGAATTACATAAACCAGATCTTTAGATCCTTCCTGGATCAGTTTATTGTGGTTTTTATCAATGATATTTTGATTTATTCTAAGACAATGGAGGAGCAAGAACAACATTTAAGGATAGTGTTGGAGACCCTTAAGGAGAATAGGTTGTTTGCTAAATTATCTAAGTGTGAGTTCTGACTTTCACAAGTACAATTTTCGGGATATGTGATATCTCAGGATGGGATTTCTGTGAACCCAAGCAAGGTTGATGCAGTGTTGCAGTGGGAGAGACCCACCACTATGATTGAGATCAGAAGCTTCTTAGGCCTAGCAGGGTACTATAGAAGGTTCATCAAGGGTTTTTCTCAGTTAGCGCTACCATTGACTAGATTAACTAGGAAAGGTAGTTCTTTCAAATAGACTCAAGCTTGCGAGGATAGTTTCCAAGAGCTTAAAGTGAGGTTGACTACTACACGGGTATTGGTAATTCTGGATCCTTTGGAGAACTTTGAGGTGTATTGTGATACTTCGAAGATGGGTTTGGGTTGTGTTTTGATGCAGCATAGAAGAGTTGTTGCCTATGCATCAAGATAGTTGAGACCTCATGAGGAGAACTACCCTACTCATGATCTGGAATGAGCTGCAGTTGTGTTCGTGTGAATGCTTATGTCTTAAAGCATATCAAATGAATTTTTAATGATAACAAAAATAAAGATGAAGATCAAGATCAAAAGAGAAGACCAAGATCAAAAGAAGGAAACCAAGAAGTATGTAGATATAGGTCTTAGAATATCAATGTAAAATGCTCTCAAGGTATCTCAATTATCTTCATATGATTTTTTAAGATCTTTTTAAATCAACTTATAATTCAAAGTTCATCTTTTTAAGGTTATGCTGATTTCAATCTTGGATTTCGTAATTCAAATATAAATCTTGTCAAAATCCAAGCTTCTATAATTAAGAATTGACCATTACACTTAATTGGGCTTGAAAAATGTGTTCAAAGGACAAGGTAATCGATTACACATGTGTTATAATCGATTACAAGCTAAACATAGGCCTTGTAATCGATTACATTGAGCATTAATCGATTACAAGCATAGCAGAAGCCTTATTATCAATTACACTGAGGCTGTAATCGATTACAAGTCTAGCAGAGGCCATGTAATCATTACATCTTACCCAGAAAGCCAAGAACACGTTCAAACAGCCAAGAAATCGATTACCATTATTGTGTAATCGATTACCACTGGTCTGACATTACCCAACGGCTATATTAGGTGCATTAAATACTAGGCATTAAAGCCCCCAACTGCTCATTTGATCAAAAACAGCTTATATACTTGTGTTGAGGCATCATTAATGACTGACCTTAACCTTGAAACATCTTTCTAACACATTTACACGTGAATCAATCCTTGAAATCATCCTTACACTATTTTTCTAAAAATCCTTGAGATATCTTTGAAGAGCATTCTAGAGCTTCAATTTGTATTAATTACTCTTGTAAGAGTTTTATTCTATCAACCTTGATTATTTTATAGAAAATGGTGAGGTATCCCTCCAAATTGTAAAGGGTGAGGCATCCCTTGTAAAGAGTGAGACATCCCTTGATTACACTAGGCATCCCTTGTTTGAATGTAATAAAACTTAATTCAAAAAAGAATTATATGAGGAGAGTTTTAAAATTGATTTTATTAAAAAAATGTTAACATTGAATGCAAAAAGTAAAGATTAAAATTGGTTTGGTGATAGAGATACGATTTGATATATTTACCATATTAAAGGCCAATCAACACTAATATGAATTTGGTTTTGTAAAGTTTGACCAATCAAGCAACACTAATAATATAATATATTAAAGACAAATTATAGCCACCAACATAAAGCAATGTAGTAATATTAAGACAAAATAAAACATTGAATGCAAAAGTAAAGATTGAAATTTGTTTTTGGATTTATATTTTACTGTTTAAATTTTAATTAATATGGTTTATTATATTAAGCAATAAGCAAAATAAAACTAACAGGACAAATAAAAAAATTAACAATAACAATAAAAAATAAAAAACAAAAAAATTACCTTCTTCTACCGTTATGCCGTCGGTGGTCCGTAGGAAAACTGATCACCAATTTTTTTTTCTCAAATCCTCCAATTTTCATATATGATCCGTAACTTCATAGAGAACCAATTTTTTCTCAAATTCACAGCCTCTTTCCTATGTTTCCCCTCAGCCAAATCCCTAGTGAATAAAGCCTCTTCCACTCAGCCAAATCCCACACCATCTTTTTAATCTTTTCCTCGTATTACAATTCGTAAAGTTCCAATCTTGCACGATTTTATCCCATGAATGTACAATTGAAAAAACTGGTGATCCTTTGGCCTTGATGGTTTACCTAAGGCATTGACATCTTTGCACTACTAGTTGTAGCTGAGCTTCCTTGACTCGGTGCTCCGAAGAGAGTGGGAAATCGTAAGAGTGTTCTCCATGAATGAGATGAAGAAAGAGAAGAATGATGCTCCTTGTCTTCTACGTGGGTCTCCTATATAAATGGTTCTCCTTGTCTTCTACGTGGGTCTCCTACATAAATGGTGCTCCTTATTTTTTAATCATTAGCGAATAAAGCAATTCATCATTTATCCAGAAAGAGAAGAATGTGATTGCAAGAAGAAGCTTTTTATTAATTAACAGCATTTTGATTTTTTTTTCTTATTTGTCTATTTGTGTAATTTCATTTTTTCATTTTGTTTTTCATTTTGTTCTCAGATGATTTTATTTTTTAAATTTTATTATTTTCTATATGATTATGGAGTGTTTTTATTTACTTATATGGTAAAAATTTTAACACTTGACGACATATGTACACATCTCTTTTAAATTGTTACATTAGATGTGATCACATAATAGATATTAGAAGCATATATATGTTACATGACAGATTTATAAATATGTAGTGTCATGTCATACTAACATATCTCAATATTTGAAGTCATATACATTTTTTTTATATATTATATTATAGGATGGTTCTATGCATACTCTTGCACTGCAAAAACCATGAGTTATTTCTGAACAGTGCGGTGATATTTACCTTTCGTGATTGGGGTGAGAGGAAATTCGTTTCCATTCTTAATAACCAACTTATATATTTATAATATATAAAATTGGCTCAAGATGTTATTAATATTTTCTTCGGTCTATTTTTAGTGTTAATTTAGTGAAAAAAATTAGTCTATTGTAAGTGATGTTTTTGCATTCTAATGAAGCATAAATTCTTGTTTTTCTATCTCTTTTCTTATAATTTAGTAGTCTCAACTACTAATAAAAATTAGATAAACATGATAAAATAGAGTAATTAATTGAAATGAATAAGGATATATTAGTAAAAAAACTTCACAATTAAGGCTTGATTTAATGTTTCTTAATTCTTGTATCTTATATCAAAATGACACTTGAAATGGACTGAAAGGAGTGATATTATTAATTATTAATCAGTTCAAAAAAACATTATTAATTATTATTGATCAAATCAAATATAGAATTGTCTTAAAAGTAATTAATAACACTAATAACTATTATTCCCTCCGGTTCATTTTAGGTGTCACTTTGATATAAAAAAATTTGGTTTATTATAAGTGATGTTTTTGCATACTAATAAAGCATAACTTTTGTTTTTACATCTCTATCCTTATATTTTAATAAACCCTTATATTTTAATAATTAATTTCAACTACTCATGAAAATTATATGAATATGATAAAATAAAGTAATTAATTAACTGAAATAAGTAAAAGTAACTTAGTAAAAATTTCTCACAATTAAGACTTGATTTAATGATTCTTAATTTATGTGTCTTACAGTAACACTTAAAATGAAACAAAACAAATAATTTTATATACATACAACTTTTTTTTTCTTTTTTGATACAATGGAGAAGAAAAAGAGAAAAACTAGCTTCTAACAAAGGTGGTGCCCATTAGAACAGCATGGAAGGCAAGGCTAGCCTCAGCAGGAGGAGACTCCCAGGATTTAAAGGCTTCAAACCCAGCATCTCCCATTTTGGCCAGAACATCAGCACAACGATTTCCTTCTCGAAGAGTATGCTGAATCGAGATTGCCCAGTTAAGGTCCAACAACCTGCGAATATCCAGAATTATGGCTCCATAAACATGGAGGGAGGAACCATCTCCTTGAATCAGCCGATTAGCTTCTGACGAGTCAATGTGACAGATGATTTGTCTCAAACCCAATTATTCTGTTTGCATTTATGGGAGATCACAGAGACCCAGAACTTGTTTAGCATCAGTAGCAAGTCACACTAGTTTCCCTAACATGGCAATATTAGAAAATCGAGCTACTCTAAACCCAGGAATCCCTATCTTTTAGGAGTTTGGATAGTGTTCCAATTGACCAAATGCAGACCTCTTCCCATGTCCTTTTTGCCCCAGATGAAATGGCGCACAGCACCATCCAACTCATTACAAACCGACGTGAGAAGCCAATAATTTTGCATGCAATAAATTGGCATAGATGTAAGAACTGATTTTGCCAGAGCCACCCGACCCGCCCGCTTTAACAATTTTCCCTTTCTGTCACGTTTGCTTCTAGGAATTCCAGATGAACACACAAAAGATTAAGCAGCAAGTTCATGTGTGAATCACATTTTTCAATAAAGATGAATGAACAATAGGCAAAAGTTAATAGGCGAGAACATGGAGTATTCATCAATAAGGAATCATCAAGAAGTAAAAGCAAGAGAAAAATTATGGTTTTTGCATTTAGTGTAATCCCCATACTGCCATTATCCTTTACCAACAAATTTTCTCTCCATTTTATATATGCCATCGTTGCCAAAATAAAAAGTTTACCATTTTCTTAGATACCTCGCGTGTCCTTGGCAGGAAGAAAAACGGATTTAACATCATTTAAGGAGTAAAACAATATTGTGCACTAAGGTAACATATCCAGAACTTCATCCATATATATCATAATTAAGATTAATCATGCAACACATACTTTCAAGTCAAATGAGATTCAAAGATCATTGAATCATGCAACACATACTTTCAAGTCAAATGAGATTCAAATATCATTGAATTCATGCCTGTACCAAGGGATCAATAAAGAGAAACACAGCTCCGAATGCTCCCCTTTTCTCTACATACTTGACTACCACTAAAAATCCTATATTTTCAAACTCTTGTCTCTCTCTATTGTGTTATTGTGTGCAACTGGGAGCAATTGTGTCTTATTTTGTGTTCATTTTCTTCACCATCTAGGCTTATATTTATAGGCTAAGTGTACATCCCTTATGATAATAACCCTTGAACTTATTTTGTGTTCCTTTTCTTCACCATCTAGGCTTATATTCATAGGCTAAGTACACATCCCTTTTGATAATAACCCTTGAACCAACTCAATTTTATCCAACCAAATATTCTCATTTGATCTCTATCACTTGGGATTTATTTGTTATCTACAACTCTTCTCTCTCTCTCTCTCATCTTATTATGCATTAAAATAACCCAATTTTCTCTCACTAAATTTCTTATCACCTAGAGATTGGTTGCTATCTAGAGTTACTTTTTCTCAACTTGCTTAATTTTACTCCATCTCTTGTCTCATCTATTAATTACTTCTCAAAATTTCTTTTTCCCTTATCTCAACTTCCTTAAATTTCTCTTATCTCTTTTAAGACCATTTCCCTTATCCAAAAAAATATCTTTACCTTTTTTTTTAAATTATAATTATCCAGAATTTTCCAAAAGACTTTTTTTTTCTCTTTTTTCCCTTTTTTTTACTTCCATTATTGGGCCACTTAAAAAAAATTATTTATCTTCTTTATTCATCTTATATATATATATATATATATATATGGGTCTAGTCAAAATATGGTGTTCATAGTCCTCTGATGCATTTGATCTTCAAATGCTTGCTATCAACACCAATATAACACAACCTAGTTAAAATATGCAAAGACCAATTACAAATCTTCAAACCTAAAACATATTTCCCGACTTTTGTCATGCAATAAACAATAAATTCAACAAGTTAGAAAATGGGTAGCATAAGAATAAACATGGTTTCAATCACATCTTCAAAGCAAGTTCCTATGGTTTATTAGAAGACAATCAAGAGGAATCTAAGTATGATATTGTAAGCACACATATAGAAGAGATTCAAGCTTATATTTAGAGTCCCTTTTAAACATCAAGACATCATCAACATGCTCATCATTTTACCATTTATGTTACATTCTCAATTCAAACATAGGTTTATATCCAAAGAAAACAAAACAATAAATGACATATCAAACCTAAATTAATCAAGTAATTCAAGTCAACTACTGTAAATCAAAGAAGAACCTTGACTTAGGCATTTTATCAAACAACCTAAATATAATTAATGAACACCATGATATCAAACCTAAGAGAAGGAATTAGATGATGAATCATTTATGCATAGTAAACAATTCATCATACTAAAAGTCAAGCTATAAAGTATATATGATATTTTTATTAACCACAATCACAATTTGTTGCTTCTATGTAAGTCTAGCATACTAAAAGTCAGAGCATAAAGCAAATATTAAACATGCATGTAAATTACTTATAGCCATATGAGTTGATCTCCTGTCCACCCATGTGTGATCATTGTGTTGATGTGTGTGACGAAACAAGTTCGATGGAGATGAAGCAAAACCAATCAACTTAGTTTGTAGCAAATGCAACAGAATAAAAAAAAAATAAAGAACCTATTAGCTACATAAAAAAGCATCATGTTAGTAAATTTAACCATATTAGACAAATTCTACAATAATGCAAGATAATAGTAAACTTAACCTGAATAACTCTATGTTGAAATGAAGTAATAAAGCCACCGGTGTGCATTGAGCTTCTGAATCCTCCATAATTAGATGCCAAATTTATTTTTGCAATCGCACTTTTCTTTTTGAAAGTCTCACCTTCCTAATGTTGACACAAACTATCCCACACATGGTCTCCAAGCCAATTTGGTTTTTCCGTTTTCCTGCAAGCTTTTTACATTAACATTCTTCAACAATGCTGCAACTCATTTCTCAAAATTTGCTCGAGCCCAATAATGATCTGGTGAAGTGACAAAATACATCCTCTACAATAAATATGAGTAAACAAATTAAATAAGATAAAAAAAATCTTAAATTTTAGTAATAAAATTTTAAAAATTACCATAAACTCATCAAACCCCGTATCTCTTGTGGTTGGTGATAACTTTTTCTATGATGTTCATGGCTCAAAATAATAGACCATGAAGATTTCACTAATTTCATTTGCCGCAAGGTGCGAAGGCAAGAATGTACAAACATTACAAGTGATTAGTTACAATATATCAAACATACTCATGTAATTTAAAAAATTATTATATACCCATCTCCATCAAGTTGTATCTCTAGTTTGTTCCCATTCGTTTGTGCCTCTAATAGATCCTGAGTATGATTGGATCCAGGCACTTATGCTACATCTGTTGGAGGGATAGATCATCCAACAGTGTAAGGAGATTGTTGTGTCGGAGGCACTACATGATGATAAGATGAGAAGTGAGATGGTTGCGTAAGAATGGGTGAATGTGTAGCTAGCATCGAAGGTGAAGGGGCAAAATGGGGTGTCCTAGGTGATGCAGTAATAAAAGGGGATAATGTGGGTGATGCAGTAGTAGCAGGAGATAGAGAACTAGTGCAGACTAAATGTTTGTGAGAAGTAGAGGGCCGTATCGGCTGTTGCTTTTTTAGGCAACCCTTAGAAGTCTTTCCTTTACCACGATCTCTCTCTGATCATCTACAATGAACCAATGTAATGTAAATTAAAATGTTTATCAAATAAATAATAATTAATATATGCAAAATAAAAAACACAATTAATTTACCATTTCAAAATATAAAAACTAATCATCATCATGATCATCATTGTCATCATCATCATCAAGCAATTCATATTGTTGAAGATCTTCATCTCTATTGTCATTTTCAGAATCACTGTCAAAATCAAATTCATCTTCCTCCTCATCTTCTCCTTCATTCCCTTTGCCTTCATCTTCCTTTTCATCCTCCCCACCCTCCTCACCCTCACTTACATTCGCTTCTACCTCATCATAATCAGCTTCATCTCTTAAGTTTCCAAGAGGCTCATCATTTGTTATAAAATCCATATAGGTTGCAACATCTTGATATGCAACATCTAATGTATATCGATCATCAACAATATCTCTTGCTTTGGTTTTAATGACAACCCACTAATCGACTTTTTCTTTTATTTTTTTCAAGGTAAAGTGCATAGTACACTTGAATTGCATTTTGTGCAAATATGAAGGGGTCGTATTTTGAATACTGTTGAGTATGTCTCACCTCTATTATTCCATATTGTTTATGAACATTCACACAATTGATGCCTTTTTTTACCAATACTCTATTCTTCTGTGTGAAACTTATAACCATTGACAAAGTAGGATGCCATGTATGAACATTTCTCTTAGGACCCCATGCTAAGTGGTGCAAAAATTGAATCTGTACCAAGTTATTTCTATTGTGAACCTACCAATGGCAAAGGTAAAATTATTATAATTTATAACTAACAAGTATTTATATTATTAACTAAAAAAAATGTTAAGACACTTACATAACTTCGGAACCAAATTGGAAATTCAAATGCAATCCTACCATCAACATTAGTATGATTAATGTTTGGATTAACTACTTTCAAATGTTACTTAAAATATCTAATAACACATATGAGATGAGTTAATTAATGTAAAGTGAACAAATCAATAATGAATTAGTTCACTTACCCAAGAAATAGTTGAACCTCTTCACAAGGATATATAAATATGCAACAACTAATTCTCTATCCGTAAAATATCTACTCTTACAAGTTCCAATTGAATGGCTAGGATGATTGAAATTTGATAAAGTGAGTTGGATTGTCTCATCTAAACCTCCATCATTATTTCGACTAACTTTATTTCTCATTGAATGCACATGAGATTCAAAATAATAAGAACAAAATTGAGAAGTCTCTTGGCATAAATATGTCTCACATATGGACCCTTCCATATGTGATTTGTTTTTAACCATCCGTTTCAACCTATTCAAGTACCTAAAAGTAACATGATATTATTAATTACTAAACCTTGAACTAAAAACATTAACACTTTTTAAAATGTAATATGGTATATATTTACCTCTCAAATGGATACATCCATCGATATTGAGCAGGGCTTCCTACTCATGCCTCATACGACAGATGAACAGGTAAATGTTTCATTGCGTTAAAGAATTAAAGTGGAAAGATTTGTTCCAATTTACATGTTGTAATGATAATGTTTTGTTCCATTAGCAACAAATCAGGCACCCATAACATTGTTGAGCACAAGTCTCTAAAGAATTTACTTAACTCAGCTAAAGGCTTCCACATTAGATCCAACAGTGCACCAAAAGCAATTGGTAGTACCTACCCCATAAGCACATGACAATCATGGCTTTTAATCCCAAATAGCTTCTCCTCTCTTTTGTTCACACATCTATGCAAATTAGACGCATATCCATTAGGCATTTTTAACTCACTAACCCATTTATAGACAACCCTTTTTTACTCAATGGACAAGGCAAATTTTGCTTTAGCTAGCTAGGTTTCACAACTTTTCCAATAGGCGATTGTTGCAATTCTAGTTCCTTCCGCCTACAATACTCTCAAATTCATTCTTGCTTTAACATTATCTTTGGTGTTGTCTTTAATATCCATCACTGTATTAAATACACTATCAAACACATTTTTCTCAATATGCATCACATCAAAATTATGCTTGATTATATTAGTTTCCCAATATGGTAACTCCTAGAATGCTACAATGTGTGACTCCACGGGTGAGGCCACCAAAGTAGACAACATTGATGATGAAGGAGAGGCATTCCTCACCTATGATGACAAAGGAAAGGCATTCCTCATTGACCTGATCTGCCCCTCACCCTTAAATGAATTACTACAAACGGCCTCACCCCGAGCGAGAGGCCACTAGCAACAAAGGTGAGGCCACTGATGATGAAGTGCCTGCAACTGAGTTAATTATTTGTTCTCCAATTTGTTCGTTGATTTTAGTGACTTTTGGTGTGCATTTTACTGAGTTGAGACCCCTGTTTGTTCTCTGTTTTGTTTTCTAATTTCAGTTATATATTTTTGGTGTGCATTTTACTGAGTTGAGACAACCCTAGTTTGCTATTTGATTTTAGTGGTATTGTTGTGTTTAGAGGTGTTGTTTCCCCTTTTTGTGGTATTGTTGTGACTTGTGTTTATGTAACTGAGTTTGGAGTTTATTATACTATCTTTTTTTCTCTTTTATAAGTTTCCTTTAATTAGGTTTATGTTTGGAGTTTGGACTTAGGATTTGGTGTATAATGTGATTATTAATATTGAGATGAGATTGATTTTAATAGATTCCTTCTTTAGCATTTATTTTATTTTTATCATAGGCTTATTATGTATTTTTTGACTTTGGAATGGCGATTTTTGTCAGCTATATAATAGGGCATTTATGAAAAAAAAAGTACATAACCCGACCACCTGAATCGAGCCAACCATTTGTTGTTCGGTTTGGTTTGGTTTGAATTTAATAAAAAAAAATTACAAACACTGAACTAAATCGAATTAGCAATGGAGTCCACAATGCGAAGTCCCGTCACAAGATTCCTCAACCAAATGGCATGAGTAGCAGCAACAAAGCAAGCAATGAACTCTGCTTGCATAGTAGAAGAGGCAACAAGAGTTTGTTTCTTGCTCTTCCAGGATATCGCACCCCCAGCCATCATAAATATGTACCCAGAAGTCGATTTCCTATCATTAGGGCACCCACCAAGATCTGAATCTATGTACTCCACGATCTCCAAGTTGTCAACTCTCCTATATACGAGCATATACTCTTTGGTCCTCTATAAATACCTCATTACCTTCTTAGCAGCTATCTAATGATTATTCCCAGGGTTTGACTGGTATCTACCAAGAACGCCAACTATGAAAGCAATGTCAGGTCTAGTGTATACCTGAGCATATATGAGACTGCCCAAAGCACTACCAAAAAGTCTATCGTTCATTTCTATTTGCTCAATCTCATTCTTAGGACATTGATCCTTGTTGAATCTATCACCTTTGACGACCGGAACATCTCCAGGTTTATAGTTTTGCATATTGAATCTCTCTAAGACTCTATCAATGTAGGCCTTTTGAGATAACCCGAGTATATGGTGTGATCTATCTCTGTGAATCTCAATCCCTAACACAAAAGAAGCCTCACCAATGTCTTTCATGTCAAAAGATCTAGTCAACATCTGTTTTGTCTCACGCAGCATGCCAAGGTCATTAGAAGCCAACAATATATCATCCACGTATAGCACAAGAAAGATAAATTTGCTCCCACTGACCTTAAGATATATACACTGATCAACCTTATTCTCCTCAAACCCCATAGAAGTCACCACCTTATCAAATTTCAGGTACCACTGCCTAGAAGCTTGTTTCAAGTCATAAATTGACCTCTTCAGTTTACAGACTAGGTCCTTATTACCACCAATATAGAAACCCTCAGGTTGCTGCATGTATACTGTCTTACTCAAATCACCATTCAGAAAAGCAGTCTTTACATCCATTTGGTGCAACTCTAAATCAAAGTGAGCTACGAGAGCCATTATGATCCTAAAGGAATCCTTTGGTAATACAGGTGAAAATGTCTCAGTAAAGTCAATGCCCTCCTTCTGCGTGAAACCCTTTGCCACTAGTCTGGCCTTAAATCTCTCAATGTTACCCTTTGAATCTTTCTTTGTTTTGAAAACCCATTTACAACCAATTGCCTTACAATTCTCAGGCAACTCAACAAGCTTTCATACATCATTAACTGACATAGACTGCATCTCTTCATTCATCGTACGTTTCCATATTTCAAACTATGAACAAGATACAGCTTCCAGATAGCTCTTCGGATCAATAATATCCCTAAAGTCATATGCATCCTCATTGAGATAGACCATAAACTCATCACCTATAGCTGGTCGCCTCTGTCTAGTTGACCTCCTCAAGGGAAACTATGCAACTGGCTCAATGGGTTGTGGAAGCTCAACCACACCAGGAGGATCAAGCATATCATCAATCTGAGAGCCAGCAATATCCTCAGTATGAACCTCGGTCTCTACTGGAACAATTGGGACCCCAGTCTCAATTGGAACTGTCGAAATCCCAGTCTCAATTGTCAGAATATTGTCAACAAGAATAGGTAGTGGCAAAGAAACGGTCTCAGGTGAAAGAACATCAGTCACATCGGGTCGAACAATAGGATCTGCTACATCAAGCTCCAGAAATTCAGCATTCATAGACTCTACAATTCTACTCCCCTTACCAGGATAGAAGAACCTGTATCCTTTAGCGCGATCCGAATATCCAATGAAAAAGCAACGAATCGTCTTGGGATCAATTTTTTTCTGCAATAGATTATAAATTTTGACCTCAGCTGGGCAACCTCAGACTCGAAGATGGTTCAGACTAGGTTTTCTTCCTGTCCAGAGTTCAAAAGGAGTTTTGGGAACAGATTTACTAGGAACTCTGTTAAGAATATAAAGGGTTATTTTCAAGGCTTCACCCTACAGATACTCTGGCAAGTTACATCTATTCATCATACTTCTCATCATATCTTTAAGTGTCCTGTTACGCCTTTCGGTTACACCATTTTGTTCAGGACTTCCAGGCATGGTGTATTGTGGAACTATTCCACAATCCTACAAGTATAAAGCAAATGGTCCCATATGTTGTCGTGCGAAACCATATTTACCATAATACTCTCCACCACGGTCAAATCTTACAATCTTGATCATTTTTCCCAATTGCTTTTCCACTTTAGTTTTAAAAATTTTAAATTTCTTAAGTACTTCAGATTTTTCTTTAATCAAATAAAGATAGTCATATTGGGAAAAATCATCAATGAATGTAATGAAAAATTTGTTACCACAAATTGTAGAAGTCAGGGGCCCACTAATGTCTGTATGAATGATCTCTAAGAGATCTGAACTTCTAGTTGCACCTACCTTTTTGGTCTTAGTAAACTTTCCCCTAATGCAATCCACACAAGTAGCCAAATTATCAAAATTCAAGGAAGGTAGAATATTTGCCTTTATCAACCTCTCAACCCTTTCCCTAGAAATGTGACCTAAGCGCTTGTGCCACAACATAAAAGATTTTTCCTCAACTTTAGACCTTTTAACAGCTGAATTCTCAACAACTAAAGATGAAAAAATATTATCAGAAGCCAAAGATAATTTATATAAATCATCCACTAAAGATCCATAACCAACAATTTGGGAGTTCAACTTCATATTTATTTTCTTATCACCAAAAATAAACTTAAAACCAAGTCTGTCTAAACAAGAAACAGAAATCAAATTTCTCCTAAAAGAGGGTATATAAAAGGTATCCTTCAAAATTAATTCAAAACTAGAATCTAAAACTAGACTGAGGTCTCCCACTTTCTCTACAAAGACTTCAAGATCATTTCTTACCCTTAGCTTGCTTGCCCTTGGACCGAGTTCCCTCAGATTTCTGAACCCCTGTAAAGACACAACAATATGGGTTGTGGAACCACTATCAAGCCACCAAGAATTCATAGAAACATCAACTAGATTAGACTCAAGACAGACAAAAGTTAAGTTATTACCTCCTAATTTATGATTGTTCTCTAACCAAGCCTTGAACTTACTACAATCATTTTTCTTATGCCCTTTCTCCTTACACCAAAAGCACCAAATACACTTCTTAAAGATAACTGGTTGAGGACCTCCTACATTGTGATGCTGACTCTTACCTGGTTTCCCTAAACCTCGATATCTATGAGAAGCATTAGATGCACTCTTTGTATATTTCCAATTTCCCTTACTAGAAGTGGGTTTACCATGGACAGATAATAAGGCTATGTCATTCTTTTCTTTATTGAGTTTCTCTTCTTCAGCAATACATTTGGTAATGAGGTCATTCACAGTCCTTTTCTCACCAATGGTATTGTGGGCAGTTTTAATTTGTGTGAAATCAGCAGGTAGGCAGTTTAGTGCATGTTCAACAATGAATTTTTCATTAAGGTCAATTTGGTGGGCTTTCAGTTTGGTTTGGATGTGAACCATCTTCATAATGAATTCCCTTACGCCCCCAATGTTGTCATATCTCATGTCCGTTAACTGTTTCATTAGACATCCGGACTCAGCGTTGTCAGATACTTGGTACCTCTCTCCTAGAGTGTTGAGGAACCCCTTAGCTGTCCCTTTCTCTGGAAGACCACTCAAAAGATGTTCAGAGACAGTCTTCTTGATAGCAATCAGACTTAACCTATCAGACCTCTCCTACTTAGCCAAAAGATCCTTCTGTTCAGGCGTGCTATTTTCATTGATCACAGGTTTGTCTTCGCGCAAAGCTAAATCTAGATCAGCAATTCCTAAAGAGAATTCCAAATCTTGCTTCCATTTCCCATAATTTGATCCATTCAAGATCTCAATAGAAGCAGAACAATTGTTCACAAAAAAGTTCACTGTTAAGTCAAAACAGGAATGCACTAGAACATATTACAAGGCAAAATATAGCTCAAAATGCAAACAAGCTATCAAAATGAGGCCAATATCATGGCACATTCTCCTTTGGGTAGAATGCACAAACCAAGGTCATAACCTGAGCCAAAACCTCAGATGGGTTAATCCATGAGTATACACTGGGTTTAGAAAGTTGTCTCCTTTGGGCAGACAAGTCCCTTTAGCCCAATATATTCCCCAATAACTTCATCTCAAATCAACTTTCAATCACTACACACAATAACCCCCTTTGGGCAGGTAACTGCATGCAATGGTTAAAAGCATTCCTCAAATTACAAAGAGACTTCCATGAACTGATACAAGTGGCTCCACTTTGGTGGTAACGACTCATAGCAATCCATAAAAACTCTTGCATAGGAATCATCATCTTCTCTTGCTCAGAACCATGTATCAGCATTCCCAACATGTTTTGTACTCAAACAGTCTTAAAGGATTATTAAAGCATGTTAATTTTAGGATCCAACTTTATATATATATATATATATATATATATATATATATATATATATATATATATATATATATATATATATATATATATATATCAACAATAAACTTACCGCAACGGAAAAAGAAAGGAAATAAATAAGTAAATAAATAATAGCAATATTGAATAGCTGAAAATGCACATTCAAAACGTTAACGTGCCTTTATATATACATTTAGCGCAACAAAACCATAGTAGCGCAATCTGGTCCAGTGGTTATGCATTTGCAAATTTCCTTGTGCACTTGAGTTCGAATCCCAGTAATGCCAGTTTAACATTTGGTTATTTTATTTTATTTTTCAATCACAAAATCGCATACGGCAGTCAGCGAAAATAATGGGGCAAAATAAACTGGCATTAGAAAGTTGATTTGACATGTGAATATCTAAAGATATAACAATGGGGCAAATTCACAACTAATTATTAAAATTTACTATACAAATATCATGTTGTATTTGATTTCCCATAAAACAAGAAGATTTCTTGTATCTCGTCATTAATTTATCATTCCTTTTAAAAGTCAAATATCATGTTGTACAAATATCTTGCTTACATTCATTGATGATTTAGGAGATAAAGCAAATAAAAAAAAACACGTAATGACAAGCATGTTGAAATATGAATTGAAAAACCAAATGTAGGACATATTATACGACAATATAAATTGAAAAACCCAAATATGAATTGAAAAAAAAAACCCAGATCCAATTGAATTGAAATATGTAGGCATACGGCAAACCCAAATCCAATTGTTGAAAAAAATATGATAATTAACAATCAGGTCCTAAATCATATAAAACTTGCTCTGATACCAAATGTAAGAAAACATACCAAGAAAAGTACACTTTATATGAAATTAGAACACCGATTTAATAACTTACTTGTTGAAGACATGATTTGATAAACCGGTAATTGCTTCTGTGTTGTACGTATCCTTGGAACGAAAAGCCAAGTCTTCCTTTGCCTGATCACTAACTCCAAATTCTAAGTTTTTCAATGGGGCAAACCTAGAAAGTAATCTAAAGATGTGACGGCAAAGGGGACCTAGCCACGCTATTTATTAACCCTAGGCACCTCCCATTATAGGCCTAGTGGTTAGGCCCACACTGTCTCCCACACACATCAATATTAAGTATCTAAAACCCATTAATAATTTAATCACGTTATTAGTGGGCTTAAGTATCATAGAATGGATCATAATATTAACTCGTTTTTAGCAAAACAAAATGTCACAATTGATTACAACCCACTAGAATTTATAGGAAAATTCTAACATGTGGCTGCATTTGGCCGCATCATGCCAAAACAGCTGCAACGCGACCGCGACCGTGACGCTGCCGCAGTCGAGATTTAAAACCATGGGTATAACATTTAACAAAATTATTATGTTCTATATTCTATATGAAATAAATATATCATACTAATATATAATTAATTAGTGAATTATGTAAGTATTATAAAATTTTAATTGTATATAAATATTAAATAAATAAGCCAACTTTGCAGACCCAATAAACTTTTTCAAAAACCTAAGCTTTAATTTACATAATTAAATAGATATTTTTTTCCTTTTTTTAGGGGGATACTAGACCCGACTATGACCTAGGGGAGGCCCCACCACTTAGATGGTGCCTAAGAGACCCCCACTAGGGGGCAAGGGATAGGTGAGGGTAGGGATGTAAGTGGGTGGTTTGGTTCGGTTTTTGAGGAAAAATAAATCTGAACCAATTAAAATCAATTGGTTTGGTTTAGTTCGATTTTTGTGTTTTTTGATAGTCAAATCCGAACCAAACCAAACCGAACATCTATGGATTAGTTTGGTTCGGGTGATCGGGTTGACCATTTTTTTAACACAAAAATCAGCTAAATAATTAGCTTTCCATAGCAAAAAAAAATACATAATAAACCTCTGAAAAAATTTTTAAAAATAGAATCAAACTTATTAATTTGGACGTTAATAATTATTTCATGTTTCAGAATGTGTATTAAAAGGTTTAAGAATAGGGAATAAATAAACATATTGATATTTGTATTAAGAAATTATATTTGAATAAGTTAAAAAATTCTTCAAGAGAGATCGATTTAACTTGACAAGTTATATACTACTACTATTCAATTAAAGAGGAAGTTGTGAGGCTACTAACCTGAAGGTATATATATATATAGATATGTAACCAATTAAACCCCTAAGGACATGAGTGGAGCTAATGGAGACTTGATTAGTTAAACTTTGAATCAGCAATCTAACGAATCCAAAGTCTCCAACCTTTGCAGTTATATCTTCATCTAAGAGAATGTTGTTGGGTTTCAAATCACAATGCACAATAGGAACTTCACTATCATTGTGCAAGTAATCCAATGCACAAGCAACATTAATATCTATATTCAGTTTCTCCATAAGGTTCAATCCATTTTCGTTTGCTTGCTTTCTCTTCCCCTTCTAAGCTCCCATTACTTAAGTACTCATAAACCAAAGCCAAAAATTCATTATTTTTAAAGTCAATACTAGAGCATTTAAAGTCAATTCATCGTTTCCAATCTTCCAAGTTCATATGATGTTGTTGCTGTTACCTTCACTTTTCTGTTCTTTATGTATAGTAGCAAGCAAATTGTCAGACATAGTATCAGTGTTACCACTATGACTATGATGATGTAATGTCTAACATGCCTTCTTCCATGGTCATGAGGCTTACATGCAAAATGCAAGCAAAATTTTTTATTGTCTTCTAAATGGACAACAGAGAGATTTTGGAAAACTCCACCACTAGGAATAGTTCATTTTAAATCATTATAAGATAAGTTCAAAAGCTGAAAGACATGTAGATTTTGAAGCTCAATAGGAATGGATCCAGAGAGTTGGTTGGAGGAAAGATCCAAAGTTTCCAAGCCTCTCACCTCTCCAAGAGTTTTTGGAATAGTATTTGATAGCATATTTTTGGTCAAAAATAAATTTTTCAAGCTTAGATAATTACTGAATGAGCTGGGAATATCACCAAACAATTGTTAATTTTTCAATATAAACTATGCCTAATATTGACTAGAGTTAATTTTATAATCCAACTAACTTATTTAAGAATCTGATGATGAAATAAGTTAGAAAATTAGTAATTATGCAGACTATGACTAATTATTATTAATAGAGTTAAAACACTAGTGTCTCTTTCTGCGTTGGACGAATGGCACGGCCTGAGCTATGGCGGGGCAGATCTAGCCTAAGCTGTGGTAGAGTAGTGCATTGGACGAAGACGACGTTTTAGGGGTTGAGAACTGAGAAAATATTACAAAAAGTCAAAACAATAAGTAATAGCCAAAAAAGGTTGTAGTATATATAATAATAATAATAATAATAATAATAATAATAATAATAATAATAATAATAATAATAATAATAATATATAATTTGATTTGGTTTGGTTTGATTTGGTTTGGTTTGATTTTGAAATTTCAAATCTGAGAACCGAACCAATTAAGCGTTAATTGATTTAGATTTTACCTAAACCAATTAATATATCCAAATTAAACCGAACTAATTTAATTAATTCGGTTTGAATTGATCAAGTTGGTCGGGTTATCTGAACTAATTTACACTCCTAGGTGAGGGGGAAAGGGATGTTCCATCAAGGAGTATTGAACCCCCTATTAGGAACTTGCATACAAATGTCCCAAGCATGTCAGCTAGGCTCACTGGGATAAATAAGTCTTTTTAAAAGTTTAAACTTAGTTTGTTTGCTATTGTCAGACTTATATAACACGAAAATAAATTAAGCTGTAGACTCTTAATGAATTACTTAACTTATTTCTACCCACAAAAAGACACACGAAAAATAGAATAATAATAAAAAGTGGGTTAATTGTAATTAAATACTTACCAATT
Organism: Ormosia semicastrata; assembly: GCA_029884595.1. Classification (NCBI taxonomy): domain Eukaryota; kingdom Viridiplantae; phylum Streptophyta; class Magnoliopsida; order Fabales; family Fabaceae; genus Ormosia; species Ormosia semicastrata. The sequence goes on along the minus strand of JAQQTO010000059.1, from coordinate 31,321,198 downwards.
GATTTCGATAATGATTTTAACATTATAAATATGTCTTAATCTGGTAACATGATAATCTCTCATTTCTCTAAAGTTTTTATAAGGTAAGTTTCGATTAGAAGGAGACTGACAAATTTTTCAATCTTAAAAAATATATGAAGATTTCAATCAAATATTGACAAATCTATTTGAAATGACAATTTACAAGTCTTTCGTATAGATACAAATCATAAACTTGTTACCACACAATCTTGTTCATGTAAGAAATACAATCACTCTGATTTGACCAGTAGTAAATGCGATCTTTTAGGATTAGGATAGATACTAATATTGAAGGATGGAAATGGCTGTCTGTTTGACATTTGCTTGAAGTTGGAGCTAGAGGTGACTTACAGATTGAATTTCAAACACAACCGCGGAACGCGAAACATGCATTGCAATCATGGGTTAGGAATACTATGATTTTGAGGTAACTCTGTATCTGGGATGCTATTCTTTATTTTTTTGGCTTGTTTAAACTCACCATAAAAATAGGACAAAAAGCCCCAAAGGGAGAGTACCATTGAAACACCTTTCTCTGCTTTAAATTTCTCTTTGTAAAAAATAACTGCCAAGACTTCTGTTACAGGTAGGATCACAGTAACCATAATACCACTCAACAAAGACGAGGCACAAAAGATAACCCCTATTGCTCCCAAGAAGTTAAGCTGCCATATTATAGCACTTCCTATGAGCACAACATAATACTTAGCTTCCCCAAGCCCAAAATGTCTCGCTTCTCTTCGAATTGCCTGCAAATTCAGACACCCAAAAATCACAATAATTATTTTCTAAATGCGTTTCAATTGAAGATTGAAAATTTGTAATATAATTAATAACCAAAAAAAATTTCAAGACAAAGAAAGAAAACAACCTTAAAGTCATTATTTATGATCATCCCAACAGTGCAGAATAGAGTAGCAAACAAGCTCAAAACCAGCTGAATCTCTAACACAAGTGAGTAAGTGATAGCCTGCTTGGTCTTCTTGTACATCAACTCCACCAAGGGCAAAATAAACCCATACAATGCTGCAGCCACTAATGTCATGACAAATCCCATCACATATTGCTTAGTTGACTCACCAGCAGGGCGATCTCCACTACCATGCAAAGCCAAAATCCCCGCTCCAAGGGTGAGCAAAACGACGGCGTTCACCGAGTAAGCTGTGAACTTCTGTCTCACCATGAGAAAAGCAAAGATGGCAATAAAGGCAAGTTGGGTGGCGACGATCAGAGCAGAAGTGGACACGGGAAGCCGAGCCACACCGTAGGAATAGAGATAACTGTCGAGACCGGTGAGGACACCAATAATGGCGGAGGCAACAAATAAAGGTGGCTTCATAGAAATCATCTTCGGTTTTGTGCTATTGGCGGCAGTGGGATTGTGGCGGTGGCGAATGATGTAGAAGATGGAGAGGGGAAGCAGCATGATGGGAAAGCCAGCAGTTTGGAGGAAGCTAGATAACCAGACACGCTTGCCGCCGTGGATGAAGTAGAGACGCATTACGAGTGGACCACCGGAGGTGCCTATGGCTAGAATGATGCAACTTATTATCAAAAGGATTCTCTTCATGGTTCTCTCTTGTTCTGCTTCCCTACCTTCCGCCATGGCTACCTACTCGAGCTAGGTACAATTCTCTTCCTCCTTTATCTGTGTGTTTTGTCAAATGAACAACAATAATAGAATCAAACCCAAAGATTTTTGGGGAATTTTGTGAATATATATAAACGGCGCTTCTTCAGGATATATATTAGCTTATTTTGTGAAAAACACCCCTACTTTATCTCTGTTGATTATTCTCTCCTTATTCATGAAAAATAGATCAAGTTGCACTTCATTAATTATTAAGATAGGGATTACATTGGGTTAGTTCACCCACTCCAGTTAGTTATTGGCAAAATATTGATAATGGTCCGTGAAAGGATGCTCTGTCAGTCTCGCATGCAAAGGGCCAGCGGTCGGTCTCTTATATGATTATATTATAAAGACCAATACTGACATGCTTTGATTAAATTTTTTCAAAAGTCTCTTAGCAAAAATCATATTAATTTTAAATATAAAATAAACTAATTTTTTTGGGAGATTGGAGAACAACGAAGACAACTAGTAGCTACAGCAGAACCCATCTACGTTAACACATCTACACATCTATTGCCCAATATGAATACTCCGATTTTTTTTACTAAACTGTCACTATTGGTAAAATTATTTATCAAATTGCTATTTTTTTAACCATTTATCAAAATTTTATTTTTTTAAACTATTTACTAAAATATCATTGTTTTGAAATTATATATCAAACTGTCATGCTTTTGTCCAATGTGACATTTTTTAATAATTACTAGTTCACGTAAGATGCGCCACATAGAATGACATATTTGCAAATGATACGCCAAGATGCTTGGCGCAACAAGGGCAATTACGTCATTTTACTTGGAGCAATACATCCAAACGCAGATCGCCACATTTACGTACAAAACGTCACCCTAAAGATACTGCAGACTCAATTATTTATAGGCTAAGTGTTTGTTTCCGTTACGTAATGTAGTCGATATGGGACTTTAGTGTTAAGTAGACACAGGATACAATGGTGAGAAAAAGTAATATTATGAAGAAATATATTGTAAAATAGAGAACATGGGAGACAATGGCTAACCGGAAGGGAAACAAAATTGAGGGTGGAATCATTCGAGTTTGGAAAACGAACAAATAACAATTGTTTTTTGGATAAAGAACAGATAACACAAGGTTTGAGTAAGAATTATATTAATCAATAAAGCAAACCAACTACGAATTAGGATGAAATTATCAAGACATACAAAACAGAAGTTATTGGATCAATTCATTAGTCAACATAAACATCTGACCTCCACAACAGAAGTTATAAAACAGGAGTAATCATCCCAGATCCAAATCTTTCCAAGATTATGTGCTTCTCTTCTAAAGCATTATAAAATAATCCATCGTGATTAAAAAAATAAAATATATAAATAAAAACCTATAGCATTCTGGGCCTGTCCTACTGATTATCATTGCTCATTGATTTGTTTTAACTTTAAGAAGAAGGGAAAATGTACAACATTAACAACATAACATTTAGGTGGCAACAAATGCAATTGTATCTCCTCTTCCTTGCTAGTCTAATTTTCCACGTCAGACTGCAGTTCAATGGGCACATAAATCACATTTGTATATGCAAAACCATCCCATACAGGAAGAAAAAGAAAATGTGACAATAACTTTAGCTTATCCATGCCTTCTCGAAAGACACTTTGCGACTTGTACTACAATATTATAAATTATAGCTAAAACTTCTCATCAAAACAGTTCATGCAGAAGCATATCCTAACCTCAACTTAATATCTCCAGAATTAATCAAATACCAAAAGTGCATGCTGCAAGCAAAGAAAATATACATCAAGGAACAGCTTTTCAATAAAATTAAATAAACATAAAGTTTGTCAGTCTGGTGTTAGTATTACCTCTTCTTTGTTCTCTTCATGTTGCATTTTAGTTCTCAGCCTCACAATGCGATTTTCCTCCATTGTCTTTCGCAGCTTCTCAGCTCTATAGTTTCAATCTTCTTAATATTACTTTTTCTCATCCTAGTTCGTAGTTGGTTTGCTTTATTGATTAATATAATTCTTACTCAAACCTTGTGTTATCTGTTCTCTATCCAAAAAACAATTGTTATTTGTTCGTTTTCCAAACTCGAATGATTCCATCCTCAATTTTGTTTCCCTTCTGGTTAGCCATTGTCTCCCATGTTCTTTATTTTACGATATATTTCTTAATAATATTACTTTTTCTCACTATTGTGTCCTGTGTCTACTTAACACCAAAGTCCCACATTGATTACGTTACGTAATAGAAGCAAACACTTGGCCTATAAATAATTGAGTCTTCAGTATCTTTAGGGTCACGTTTTGTACGTAAAATGGACGATCTGTGTTTGGATGGATTGCTCCAAGTAAAATGGCTTAATTACCCTTGTTGCGCTAAGCATCTTGGCGTATTCTTTGCAAATACGCCATCCTCTTTGATGCATCCTACGTGCACTAATAATTATTAAAAAATGTCACGTTGAACAAAAGGATGACAGTTTTGTATATAGTTTCAAAACAGTAATATTTTGGTAAATAGTTTAAAAAATGGCATTTTAATAAATAGTTAAAAAAAATAGCAGTTTGATAAATAATTTTACTAACAGTGACAGTTTGGTAAAAAAAAGCTGAATACTCCACTCCCTGCGCATAAGAAACATGATATCTTCCACAGTAGAACCATATATAGATGCGAGGATATCATATAATGATCTAACAAATGCAAAGCCTGCAAGGAGTCCGATTCCAAATAAATTAGAAACAATTGTAAGACTTCAATTATTCGTATATTCGATGAATAAAAAGAAAGATCCCGATATTTGCATATAATTTTTTATCTGAACTTTACAATTTTTTTTTTGCATATAGGAATTAGTTTAGCTCATATGCCAAAGATATATATATGTATATAGGGGCATGGATAGTGAGAAGAGTTTTTATTGTGAGAGTATGAGAAAAATAAATTTTAACTATACAATAATATATGAATGGTCAAAATTAAAAATTACTTAAAAATCATATAACTACTTAAAAAAGTTGCATGCATTTATGTTCAAGTCTTGACTATTCATGTAAGATCTAATAATTAAAATTCATTTCACTCACCTCTTACAATAAACACTCATCTCACTAGTTATGCTCTCTCTATATATATAATTTGATAATGAAAAAGCTATTATAAATATATAAATGCAAGTTCTGAGCCTGTAGTTAGTTGTGAGCATGCCATTTCTGCACAAGCTTTAAGTGTGTGAGCATGCCATTTCAGAACAATTTATCTCTTCACACTTGACATCTCAGATCAAGCTTATCTCTACCACTTTGACACCTCATCAAACAGATGGTTTGCTTCATTTGCCAGCGAGCCACATCAACCAACAGCTCTTCCTCCTCTGCGCTCCAGAGCATCCATCCTCAGTAAGGCTTAGATCACCACATTCTGAGTAGTATAAAAGCACCGACTATCATCTAACATCCACGAAATACTTTTACGTTGAGAACTTGTATTCCCATCCCCATAACAACTCAACATTGCAGCCAACTACTAAATCATCAAATAAATCATTAGCCAATGAAAATTAAATAATCATATTTACATCTATCATTTACTCCTATAACAAACGTTGGGCTAAACAATCATAATAACCATCAAACACACACAACTAAAAGGCAGCACACGTCACAGCCACCTGCCAATTCTTCAAATAAATCATCAGCCAATTATAATTAAATAATCATCTTTACTTCTATCATTTACTCCTATAACCGTCGTTGGGCTAAGAAATCACATCTATATCTATATATATATATATATATATAACACAACTAAGGGGCAACACATGTTTCAACTGCTATCATCTCATTGAATTTTCATTAATATATATCAAATTACTAACTAACATAGAACATAAAAAAAAAACATACTTCAATACATGAGTTATGACATAGAAAATTAGAGAAAATATGACGACATTCTCATGATGGGTTTACCACAAGTATATATATACACAAATGCACACTCATGGATTCATCAACAAATCCCTCCCTTACTGTTTCTTGCAAAAATATCTAAATTACAAGAATGGATCTCCAGTTCTTCAAGAACTCACTATAGATCGTGTCAATTGGCTTGTTTCAGGTATTTTTTGGAGATAGAAAATAGGTAAAAGTTATGCTTTCGTCTTCTAACTTATTTTTTGTTTTTAAATTTGTTCTCTAACTAATAAATATTTCAAATTGATCCTACAACTTATACAAACCTAACAATGTTATCCTTTCATCGAACTTCGTTAGCTACATTAGCATACATGGTAGAAAATCACTTAATTGACATCTAATATGACAAAAATACACACTTGGCATATGATATGGCAAGTGACAGATGACATGGCTAATGTCATCTTCTTCTTCCGTGAGTTTCTGCTTTATCTTCTTCCAACCATTGCTTCTCCTTTGTTCCTTCTCATCTATATTTCGACGATGGCTCTGTAAATCAAACTTCAACGTTGGCTCTACAAATTGAACTTCAATGGTGGCTCTGCAAATCGTTGATTCGCAGCCACATCAAAAATCAACCTTGGGCTAGACGTTCGTAGTCACATCGTCGATTCGTCACACCTCGAAATTAAGTTGAGGCATTGCACCCCTTGTACTGCCATCAAAGGTCCAGACTTCAAAGGTAAAATGGACGAGTTTGAGGTTTGGAGCCATCGTTAAACCACCAGTTCAGATCTTGCACACCATGAAGATTGTCGAATCACCAGGCTAGAGTCATGGTCGTAGTACAAATCCACTATCAAAACTCGTAAGGTTGATTTGCAGAGCCACCGTGGAAGTTTGATTTGCAAAGCCACAGTTGAAATGGAGATGAGATGGAACAAAGGAGAAGCAACCGTATGAAGAAGAAGAAGATGATGATGATGAAGCAGAAACCCTAAGAAGGTGATTTTTTTTGCCACGTATGCTGATAGAACTAACGGAGTTAGGCGAATGGCAATGTTGTTAGGTTTTATAAGTTAGAGGACTAATATGGAATGTTTATTAGTTAGAGGATGAATTTGAAAATAAAAAATAAGTTAAAGGACAAAAATATGGTTTTTGCTTAGAAAATATGTATTATTTTAATTTCATAAAAAATAAATTTGTTAATGATAGAATCAAGAGGGCGGTGAATTTGGTTTTATGGGTTCTATTAAAGAAATATAAAATATAAATCAATTACAAATTAAATACAATTAATATGAATGTGGAAAATAAGGAGATAGAGATAAGAAGATTGCATAACGAATTTATCCTGGTTCAGCCAAAACATGTGACCTATGTCCAGTCCCCTAACAATTGCTAGGATTTTCTTCACTTCTTATTGAATTACTGCTTACAAGGATTTCGATGAACCTTCCTCTACTTCTATCCCCAAAGTAGAGTAATTGTGGTTTCTTTCCCCCAATGACACCACCAAACCTCTCTTAACTTCTACTCAAAGAAAAGTAACCTATTTCACTAGAACAATAGATTAACTCTCACTTTTATATTGTTATAAGAGCTACAATGGATCCCAAAAATAAAACTCTCTCTATAGAGTGAATATAGAAATTTAGAACCAACTAGGAGGAGAAAAATAGAGATAACAAATTTTCAATAATTCCCCACTTTTGATTTGAGTGATGGTATGTCTTGATCTTCTCCAATGTTTCCCATTTGTAGTGAAAGACTTTTTATTGTTTTTCTAGCCATTAGAGATAGAGAAAGTTAAGGAAAATTAGTCTTTAATTCATGGGAATTAATTCAATGTAAAAAAAAAACATAGTTACTCATTTTGTTCTGTGATAGTTATTCCTTTGCCCAGTAGTCGCTCTAATAGTCGTTCATTTTCTCTAGTTTATGTGTGATAGCATATCATCTAATTTTGAATGTTGGAGCATTCATTTACATTTAAAAGAACTTGATCCAATTATAAAAATGTATAAATGATTTGTTTCTAACAGCTACAAACATTTCATTCAGTGTCTTACTACACCTTTCAATATAAGAATCTATCAACCTCAAATTTGAAATTAATATAAAACACATGTTAAAAATCATATTTAATATTTAACCAACATTAGCAATTGTTAGGTTATTGACATTCTTAATTGTCTATCTACACTCTCCACTAACAACTTATAATTTTGATTTCCTAAATTACTCTCACATAAATACTTTCTTTTTATTAAAGTTAAAATATAGTTAAGTATATGTATTAATCTTTGTCAAACTTAAAATTTTGGATTCAGTTAAAAAATAAATTTTTTATTTAATTTTGATTCATTATGAATGTTACATTATTATTTAATTCTATATTATCATTAAAGTAATTTGATTATGATAATAATTATTTTATAAGTTAACCTCTTTTAATAATGTAACAAGTAAAAATATTTTTTCTTTTGGCTAAATTTTATCTTAAGCACGTTAAAAAGTATTCTTCTTTTTATATTAGAGAAATCGTATTATGAGATGTAAGTGAATGCTAAAATATTCTAGGAGACTGGAGCCAAACTAAAACAAAGTTAAATGGGAAGAATTTAAAACAATGTTTAAGAAGCATTCTCTTATTTCTTAAAATACAAATTCATAATAACTATACCTTGCAAAGATATATGAAAGGATTAACATGATATATTTCAAATTATCATAAAACTATATTACTAATTTAACACTATTTCCGGGGAAAAAAATTCAAGATCCTACATGGCTCCACGAAGTTGACACGTGGTTTAAAAAAATCCGAAACTTTAACCTTTTGATGTTCAAAAGGAGAGAGTGATCAAACTCTCTTAAAATATTTAAGGACTCTTTTCCAATTCATTCAATAGTTTTGTGTTGAAGTCGACATTCATGATATTTAACAATACAAGTGTGAGATCGTGTTTAAGTATACATCAAACACCAATAAATGCAAGTAAAATTAATGTGTCATTTAATAAAATAGATTGATATTGAAATTGAGCTTGAAGAGTACACTTATAGCATAATCTTAAGCACAAGATGAGTAAGTTACGAGCTATGAACTACTCTTAAGTTTGAAGTTAACAATCTACAAAAAGACTAACTAATTTAGAAAGTAAAAATGAAAGAGTAGTCACTGGTAACTCATCATCTTCTTGCTACAAGTGAGGAGTATAGAATATTCAGGATATTTTGCAATGTTTATTAAGACCCTTTATTTATAGATAAATGCATTAATCATTCTTTGCATCCAATGATTTTACATTGATTTGATACATGTTAAGAGTGTGTCATTTCTCCCCGACAATTACTGCTTTCTCTTTCACTAGCTCACTACTTTTTTTGCATATCTTTGTGGTAAGTCATGTTCACCTGAATGGAGAGTAGTAAGAATAATTTCCCATCATGGAATTTAGCCCATAACTAGCACTTTTATAACTGAAGATCTTCTAGAGTCATATACTTGTCGCATGGTCTTTAGACTTAAGTCTTTTCAAAACTTCTTGTCGACAATATCAATAGTATCACTATGCAACTTTGTAAAACTAGTTTTCAAGAATATAGTCTACTTTGGAGCTTTTTTCAACATCAGTATTATTATACACCCTTTTAATTCTAACTCCAAATTATAATTGTCAACCATGACTTTTTGCTTATCGACTGAGTGATAACTTCAGTATTATTACTTATCTTGATATTGACAATATCAATACTACCAAATCTCTAAGATAACATTAGTACTATCTCTTGATAAGGTAGTTTTAATATTACCAAAATTGCTTTTGAACTAAATTCCTCATGACAATGTGGTTAAGCCATTTTCTTTAGCATTTAGGCTACATCAGTATCTTCTTACTCGATTGCATTAGTACTACTGACCGATTATTCCTTTATCCACTTGGCACTTTCTTAACAATTTCATTACCGCCACATGTCACATGCTTCCATGTGCAGTATATTTTTCACGTGTGCTAAATACTATTTTTTAATTTCATTCCCAACATTTAGTTATTGATAGATTCTAAGGCTTGCACATGACTTGGGCAAGCTTGTGGCCCATGTTGGTTTGCGCCGGTCATGGACCCCAGTTGAATCGTGACAGTGTATGATTCAAATATAACTCTAAGTAATATGTATATAAATTAAAACAATGATTAAAAGTTCTATTAGTTAGATTCTATAAATAATACTACAAATTTGAAAATTATCAATCTTTTGCGTGCTTGAGTTATAAAATAAAACAAGTATTGGGAAAAAATTCCCCACTCACAAAAAAGCAAGCAAATAGACAAATACAAGAACACAAAAAATTTAATGTAATTTGACCTTTACTACTTACATCCGTGACTTCAAAATTCAATGCAATAATTTTAACAAATAATTACAATCACCAATCTTAAAAATATCTCTCACAAACCTAAAATCTCAATACACCCAATCTCACAAGACAACATTTTTCACTCAAACAAAGTGTTAATACTTACAAATTTTCTCCACACAAAATCAATTTTAGATGTACTTAAAGCAAGGCATTTTTCTTGTTCTGTGCCATTCATTGTTACTCACATCAGCATTGTGAATCATTTTTGTCTCCTTATTTAATATTTTAAAATTTTTTAAAATATTAATCATGATTAACTATATCTCTGTCTAACCATCATTTTCATTAATTGTTAACTTTTTTTTGTCTTCCTTTATTTGTACGCTGTTAATTTTCTGTTTTCTTCTTCACATTCTCTGCACTCACTTTATATGGGCGAAGGCTTCTAGGTCATGAGAAAACTCATTGATTACGTTGACCATCTCATTGAGTGGGGCACAAGCTATGCGGCTCACGAAGCTTTCATTCATATAAAGAAAATGAGATCCATTTCTATCAAAATCGAACCAAAAGAGAATCACATGTGCATTAACTAAAAGGGCACCTAAAATTCCAATCAAAACGAAATCACATCTATTTCTATAAAAACGAAACAAAGCCACAAGGCCTCTTCTCCAGCAATGTGGTTCCCATGGAAGCGATGGTTCTTCATGGGATGAGCAAGAAAGGGGGATACGGGGACTTTTCGGTGGCGCTTGAAATTTATTGAATTTTAAAATGTTAGGGTACATGTATAAAAATAATAATAATAATAATAATGTTTCAATACAGATTAAGTTAACCATGATTAATGTTTTAAAAATTAAAAAAATAAATCTGACACAAGAATGGCCCACAACATTAATGTGGGCAACAATAATGACATAGGATAAAAAAATGTCTTATTCTACTAAGTGCATCTAAGAATTTCCCAAATCATAAATAATTCCTTTCAATCTTTCACCACCTGTGTTCTACTGCTCCAAGAAAGAGACAAAAACTTCTCAAGCGGCGCAGCTCCGCACAATGAAAGTGAACCAAATTGTTAAAACCCTTTGTATTCACTCTCCCCACTCTCACGTGCACCCACATGCACCGTAAAACAAGTCACATTTCTTCAAAAAGTACAACCCAGTACAAGGCAATAATAGGCAACAACAAGTTGCGGTACATAATCATCCATAAATTAGCGTATATTTCTAGCTTATTCATCAATTATTGAAATTTACATTATAATATATCAAAACGAAGACTTAATGAACATGGGGCTAACAATCTCATATTTTTTTATGATGACAAGTCATCCTTTTAAAAAAAAATTACTAAAAATATATAGATGTGATCAATTAAACATGTTTAACCAAATAAAGCATTTGCTCATTTTATTCTTTGTAGCTTCCATCAACTGAAGCAAGACTCCGTCACCCGCGAACAATAGGTGGCTCTAGCCAAGGAGTTGTTACGAGGTAGGTTGTTAATTTGGATATATAATGGATCACAATTCCTTGAAGACTCCGTCCAATTTGTTGTCAGCGAGCAAGAGGAATAGATTCGGCTAGTGGATGACTTGAATCCAACCACTTATGCATAAACAAGCATCCATTATTTCTACCGCATAATAATTTCCATGATATATTGATGGCCTCTGGCATCTTATCAAGGGTAAGGAGGAGTTTTAGACCTTAATTCATGTGGAACAAATCCAAAGAACAATCTCTTTTCTTGGAAACATTTTAATTGGGTTCGATTGATTGCGAACTTACCACTTAAAAAGGTCTATATTAAATGATGTTTAACATTATAAATGAAAAGAATTCAATTAAATTGGATAATGCTAGATAAGAATTAAAATATTTAATTTTTTTTATCATAGACTATAAATTCATTCAACCAAAAGTTCAATGGTACTTATAATTTCAATAAAAATAATAAGTCTATTTAAAATTAAAAAATAAATACAATATTTATTCAAAACCAACTCATGACATGTAGTTTTGCTTCTAACTTATAGATTATTTATGACGACACATCTTTCACCGTGGATATCAACACATAACATGATGTCGTATAAAGAAAAGTATCATGTTTCTTATTTCAATAAATCTAAAATTCTTACTATTATACAAAGTCAAAGTATAAGACTGATATAAAAAAAGTAAAACAAGAAGAAAGAAAACGTAGTAAAAAAAATCGAAATTTTTATATTTATAGTAGAATTGAACTTATCATTATAACAATGAAGTGACATTTTTAAATTAGAAGGAATGACTATATTTTCTCATAACAATTACTAAACACGTTTTTTTATCTTATTCTCATTCCCTTTGATCTAATTTTAGTAAACCCAACACGACATAGTTTAAGAAGAGGGTAAGATAGGGAGTTATGGTAAGAAAAAAAAACGAAAAATATTGTGCTATTAAAAAAAGAAATTTGAGCTTTTTAATGAAATAAACTTTTCGGTGGATAAAGGGCTTATGGTAGAGGAGCTGGTACAAAAATGAAACTAAAAGTATAATTTGTTAAAAATATGATAGCATCAATAATAATGCCACTGTGCAAAAGTTTTATGGAGGGAAAGAGTTAGCTAAATTTTCTTTAACTTGGGAGAGTTAAGAGGCAGTGCCAAAAACACCAAGTGCTTTTAGATTTTTTCCACTTAGTGGTGAAGATAGGCTAGGCTAGGCTGAGTTTTACCTAAATAGACCTAGATTTATTTTGTAAAATGTCACTCTTATGAAATTTTTTTTGAGGGATGAACTTAACTTGCTTATGAAACATAAAAATATGGCATGACTTAAAAGTCTATTTAAAGAGTTACATTACATAAAGACTTTCATATATGTCAAGAAATTTAAATTTTTTAATTTTTAAATAGGTATAATCTTTAACAAAATTGTTATATTCTACATACAATAAATATATGATACTAACAAATAATTAGTAAATTATGTAATTATTATAAATTCTTAATTATATATAAATATAAAATAAATAGGTCAACTTTGTAGGCCTAATAAGATTTTTCAAAAACTCAAGCATTAACCTATATAGTTAAACAAGTCTTTCTAAAAATCTAAATTTGACTTATTTGCTAAATAAATTAGACTTTTATAGGCTTGAAAATAAGTTAGGCTATAAGTTCCTGATGGGCCGCCGGACTTATTCCTATACTTAGAAAGACACACGAAAAATAGAGTAATGAGAAAAGTAAGTTGTAAATATTTACAAAATGATTTTGATTGATGATTTTAACATTATAAACCAATGTATAACATCTTATTGATTTTTTATTAAAATATATCAAATTACTAACCAACGTATAACATTAAAAAGAAAAATCACACTTTAATACATGAGTTATGACACAAAAATTTAGAGAAAATGTGACGACATTCTCATTACGGGTTTATATATATATGTATATACACACACAAATACACACTCATGGATTCATCAACATTCAGATCGTGTCAATAGGCTTGTTTCAGGTATTTTTTGGAGATAGAAAATATGTATTTTTTTTTTCATTTCATAGAAAATAAAATTATTAAAAGTAGCAACACTCAAAGCTCACATTTAATAACTTTTGCAGAATCAAGGTGCAATTGAAAGTCTTAGACGCAACCGTTAGAACAATGTTTGACCAAGATGCACATAAACTCTTAGGAATCACAGTAGCAGAATTGGTTACTATACAGGATGGTAATATCCTCCCAAATGACATTGTGGACCAACTACAAACTGAAAAGAGCGAAGAAGACAACTCACTGCAGAAAAAGCAGAAGATCTTTTGAAATAAACATTTCATCAAATGCTTTACTAAGAATGCAAATTGCCGATGGGGGCCAGATATTCAGTTCTTCACATAAATAGTATTGTAGTTATTTTACATTCCAAGTTTCTTTTTTTTCTTCTTTTTTTGCTGGGTTCAAATTTTAGAATATTAAGTTTAACAATGGTCATGCTTTATATATTTGTAGGTTCTTTACATTTATTAATAGGACCAAGCTTTTTATAAATAAAAAATAAAAAATCATATATAACATGTACTAACAATCAATACAAAAATAAATTACATAGCACACGCTTAAAAGATTTTGCATTGTATATTATATGTTATCTATATTGTAGTGAAACAAAATTAGCAAGCTAAACATTTGTCACTCTTCATATTTCGAAGGTTATATATAAATATCAATAAATTAATAAATATAAATATAACAAATAAAAAGCACGAACAAAATGATCAATATATTTTCTTCACAAATTTAACTATCACATATTAAAAAGGATTAACTTGTATACCCGTGTCTTCATCTAGTTTAAAGAAAAAGGAGGCTCATACACGATAAATGCATATTAAAATGTTGAAGCTGCTTCTTGTATATTTGTTTTTCAGATACATTGGTTTACAAGTAAAATAATTGGTCCATTACCAATATGTATTGTTCCAAGTGAAAAGGGTTCGAGTCCTTTAAGCATGTGATCTTAAATTTGATCACGAAATTTATGTGTATGAAAATAATATTATTGGGAGAGATTTTTGCTTAAACGTCTAACTATACTTCAAAAAATTAGTCTCTCATTTATCAGATGGAGAATACTTTAAAAAATCAAAACATAAATGCCCATTTGAAAGTAGAATTTAATTTTTCCCTATTATTATGATTATACTTTTATATTATTATGTGTTGTCATAATTATTAAAAAAATTATCTTTCACATGATTAAAATTAAACTCTTTTAATGATGCTATTGTAATATATAATTGAATATAATTGATTTAGAAAATTTACATGTAGATCAAACTTTAACTCTTTAAAATATTTTGAATGACTTTTAAGATTCTATTAATTTTCTCTAAATAAGGACAGGTTGGATCGATGCATAAAAATAGAGGTACGACCATTGTAGGGACAACTAAGAGCCCAAGTTGACGCCTAAGTCTAGGCTGTTTTGCTATACCTAAGTTTAGGCTTTCAATCAAGATATAGATAAACAATTCACATCCATGCATGCAACGAACAAATAAAAATGTTAAGCACTCATCTTTCTCATGCTTACATTGTCATATCTCTATTAAGTAGAATTATAATATAAATATATAAAAAATAAAGTAAATTTAATTATAATTAAATAGTAAAAATTATAGAAATATAAAATGATATATTTATAAGTATGGGTCAATAATATTGTTGACGAATAAAATAAAATAATTAAATAATCACTTTCTTTAATGGATCTCGGCGTAGGTACAATACATATTTTTTGGTATTTTCACAAAAAAATGTCAAGGCAACGTCAAACTCGTGCTGGGTGAGCATGACTTCAAGTCGGGAGTCCTACCCTCTTTTGGGCCTAGAGCAATATGACTATGAGCCTTTCAGATAAGCTACCCCAGGTTGGTTAACACATATATAGATTATGCGGCAATTCCTTTTATTATTTAGTTTTTCTGATCTAATTTTATTTTTTTAATTTTGAATTATTATAGTTATTCTTATATCTAAGCCCATAAACAAGTTTTTATAAAATAATTAGTAGAGTCTCATATTAATAATGTGCTGTAAATAAAGAAAATAAATTTAAAAAGATTAAAAGAGTAAAAATTTGGACTCAGTCTAATTTTTCATGAACTATTTGTACTATTTTTTTTATAATTTTTTCATAAGAAATTATGTCAGTATATAAGACTTAAAACAATAGTTACAAAAACTATTATGCGTAGTGGTTATAAAGTAATTAAGTATATTAAAAGTTATAACCACTAACTTATACTAATGACACCCTTAAATATCAAATTAAAATAATCATTTATCACATATAAAATATGCATCTTTCACATCATATATTCCATTTTTTTTGGTAAATTATTCCATTAGATACGTTTAAAGACATATTATGTAGATACTTTTGTAAGTGATGACCTTCTAATATTATTTTTAATATAAGAAGACATACAAACATGCTTTCAACTAATCTTGTATTTAGTAAGTCATCGTCAACAAGTATTATTTTAAGATGAAACTTATATTCATTTCTTTATATTTATTACATCAATTTCATTAATATCAAAAGTTATGATATGTGTATCTTTTTTAAAAAGGAGAATAAAAAATAATATTAATGAACATACGTCATAATTTGATTAGTAAAATAAATGTAATGAACATAAAAAATAACCTAAATTTTATTCCTTAATTTAATGAGAGAGAGAGAGGAAAGATTCCTTCTAGCCAGACCTAACGCACAATTGGATTCATTTAGAGCGAAGAAACGAAAAATTGTAAAAACTATAGGTCGTTTCATTTGCAAGAGTCGGACTTTGCAGAGCAGACGTTAAAAAAAATAAAGAAATGAAAAATGCAATGAGCTATAAACTAAAAATATCTTATAAAAAAGATCAAATCAGAGGCAACTATGGAGAGGAAAATACCAAGTGAAAGTGGGAGCATACGCCGCAGCCAGCATTGACCAAATATGCTGGAAAGGAATCAATTACCCTCGATATTGTGGAGCTAACATAGACAACACATTGCAATACAATGACCCTGCACCACAGAAATAAAGAGAAATCTAAGGTACCATTTGGATTAGAGTTAGAAAGAGGAGATTGGCTCCTCATCCTACTTGTGCAAGATGTCATGCTTCGAATGAAATCATCCTACACTGTTTATGTGATTGTAATAGTTCGTTATGGATTTAGTTTGGGCTTGGATTTGTTCAAAAAGCGGGTTTCTTTAAGGATAACCCATGCCAATGAATTCGTTGTTTTACTAAGAAATTTCTTTAAGGATAACCCATGCCAATGAATTCGTTGTTTTACCAAGAAAGAGGGTGGCAGCCTGTTCCTTGCAACAATCTGGTAGCTTTGGATCAGACATAACAAAGCTGTCGTGAGTAATGAAATTATGTCAGATTATGAAGCCTTCAAGCAGATTCATCAAACAATGGAGAGAACAATAACACTCTCTCTTGAAATAGGAGAATACACCTGTATTCTCCTATTTCAAGAGAGAATACACTTCTCTCTATATAAAATAGAAAAAACTCTCAGAAGATACTATGTCATATTTTTCTATAAATATGGGATGATAAAATCATTGGAGGAGGTCTCTATTTATAGGTAAGAGCCTCCTCACAATGCCGCTCCACCGTAAGAGCAATTGAAGAAAAAAAATTACATTCTACCAACTACCACATGTCTCCACCGAAATCAAGCCACTCTTTTTGACTTCTTCATGCCACCATCGAAAGTGGCTTTGACTTTCACAATCTCCCACTAAAAGTCACTTTTGATGAGTTTTCAAAACTTTTCTCATCATTTAGTTTCATGTTGCCTACATTTCTGATAGATCATAAGAGGATCTACATCATTTAAACTTGTCAGAGTTTATTGGTTTTGTCATAACATTTGCTAAGTTCTCTTTAGTATGAATCTTTTACATATCCACAGTCCATTCTTCTACAACTTCTCGAACAAAGTGATATTGAATTGTTATATGCTTTGTCTTGGAATGAAAGGCTGGATTCCTTGCAATGTACAAGGCACTCTGACTGTCACAATACAAATGAATCTTTTGTTGCTTGTGCCCGAGTTCCTCCATTAACTTTTAATCCAAATTGCTTCCTTGCATGCTTACGTAGCTGCCATATATTCAGCTTCTGTAGTGGATAAAGCTACAACAGTCTGTAACTTTGATAACTAGCTCACAGCTCCTCCTGCAAGTGTAAACACATAGCCTGTAGTAGATTTCCTTTTATCAAGATCACCTGCAAAATCTGAATTAACATATCCCCTGACAACAAACTCTGATCCTCCAAAACATAATGCAGCACCTAAGGTCCTTTTAATATATCTTAGGATCCTCTTGACAATATTCCAATGCTCTTTACCAGGATCTGTCATAAAACGACTGACTGTACAAATTCCTTAAGCAATATCTGGTCTAGTACAGATTATAGCACACATAAGACTCCCCACAGCTGATGCATATGGTACTCGAGACATTTTCATCCTCTCCACTTCATTGCTAGGACACATACTTAAGAATAATTTATAATTAATAAGAAGTGGGGTAGAGACTAGCTTACAATCTTGCATGTTGAAGCGTCGCAAGATTTTTCTTAAGGTAGTTCCTTTGAGATAGCCAAATCTTCCTATCTTTTTCTGTCTCAATGAATTTACATCCCTAAAATCTTGTTTGCTAGTTCCAAGTCTTTTATATCAAATTCCCTAGCCAATTGTGCCTTCAATTCTTGGACTCAATCTTTGTTGGAGCCTACCACCAACATGTCATCCACGTACAACAGCAAAATGATAAAATCATCATCGTCAAACCTCTTGTAATATGTACAATGGTCTGAATTCAGTCTGTTGTATTTGAGGCTAATAATGAAGAAATCAAATCTTTTGTACCAATACCTTGACGCCTACTTTAGACCGTACAAATATTTGGTTAACTTGCAAACCAAGTTTTCTTTGCCTTTTTCTTCAAAGCTTTCTAGTTGGAGCATATATATCTCTTCTTCAAACTTTCTATGAAGAAAAGTTATTTTTACATCTAATTATTTAAGATGTAAATCAAATGCAGCACATATAGTCAGGATTACTCTGATAGTGGTAAGTTTGACAACTGAAGAGAATATCTCATTGAAATTAATTCTTTTTTTCTGAGCATACCCTTTGACCACCAGCCTTGCACGATATCGTTCTACTTGATCATTGTTATCTCGTTTGATCTTGTAGGCCCATTTGTTACCAATGGCTTTTCGTCCCTTTGGAAGTTCAACAAGTTCTCATGTCTTGTTTCTATGTAGGACTTCCATTTCTTCTTGCATTACTGTCATCCATAGAGAAGCATCTGAGCTACTCACAGCCTTCTGAAAGGTTGATGGCTCTCCTTCTTCTATTAGAAGACAATATGCATCGAGGGTTGTCATAACGTAGTCTGAGTGCCATGATGGTTGCCTTATCTAACGAGTTGACTGCTGAACTTCTGTATCATTAGCCTTATATGGTTCTTGTTCCTCATGCTTTGGTTCTTGTTCTGCTTCAGAGAAATCTTCTACTCTAGCTTTTCCATCTATTTGTACCGTAGTAGTCTCTTTCAAAGTACTGACATCTTCTTGTTCACTTTACAGTTCATTTTCTGTAAATATCACATCTCTTCTAAAAATAACCTTACGGGCAATAGAATCCCACAGGCGATACCCCTTAACACTGTCAGCATAACCCCAGAATATGTATTTCTTGGATTTTGGATCCAACTTTGTTCTTTCTTGGGAATTGTAAAGCACATATGCAGGATATCCGAATACATGAAGAGAAGAATAATTTGCTGGCTTGTTATTCTATATCTCCATTGGTGTCTTTAAACCAATTGCAGTTGATGGCAATTGATTTATCATGTAACAGGAATTTTTGATTGCTTCTGCCCAAAAAGATTTGGCTAGACCTGTAGTTCACAACATAGTTCTTGTTCTATCTAGGAGAGTTCTATTCATCCGTTCTGCTACACCATTCTGCTGAGGTGTGTATGCAAATGTAAACTACCTTTGAATACCCTCTTGCTTGCAAAATGTGAGAAAATTACCTTTTGTATATTCTCCTCCATTGTCTATCCTCAACCACTTGATCCTTTTTTCTGGATTCAAGTTCTACTCTTGCTTTGAAGTCCTTGAAGATTGGAAATACATATGATTGCTTCTTGATTGACTACACTCATAATCTCCTGGAATAATCATCAATCAATGATACAAAGTATTTTACTCATTCTAAGGACATTTCTAGTGACTTCCACACATCAGAATGAATCAAGTCTAGTATGTGCTTGCTTCTAATAGTTAATCTATCAAACTTTAATCTATGTTGCTTGCTTGTAACACAGTGCTCACAAAGAAGTAAGTTTATTGATTTAAGTCTGGGAAGGAGATCACGTTCCGCGAGAATATTCAAACCACGTTATGATATGTGGCATAATTTGCGATGCCACATTATCGTTGATTCTTCTTGGCCGGATGATGCAACTGATGTGTCTGCCTTTTACAACATCTCTCCCTGAAGCATGTATAGACTTACCGCGATCTTTTCTACTTTCATCACCACAAGAGCACATTTAACCACCTTCAAGATCCCACCTTCAATATGGGTCTTGCACCCGAAGTCATCCAATTTCCCAATAGATAATAAATTATTCTTTAAACCTTTTCACGTGTCGTACCCTTTGAATTGTGTGAACTATACCATCGTGTAATTTTATTTTGACAGTACAAACTCTAGCAATCTCCAAGGCATGATTATTTCCCATGAACACAGATCCTTATGGGATAGGTTCATAAGAACTAAATTAGTTTTGTTGTGAAGTCATGTGCCATGTTGCTCCTGAATCCATTATCTAAACATCAGTGAGCTGTTTTTCACCTTTAGAACTAATTGTTACTTCGCTATAAAGGATTTCTCCATCATCAGAGGTACTCGCAACACATCCTTGAGAGGTTGTTGCTTCAGGAGCTTTTTCTAAATTTTTCTTATTGTGCCAACAATCTTTCTTCATGTGCCTTCACATGCCACAATGGAAGAATTTGAAGTTCTTCCTTCTTCATGACTTTGATATACTCTGATCTCGGCTCCAACTATAGCCACGTTTCGTTGATCTTCCCCTCGTCATCAATGAAGCCTCTGCTTGTTTTGAGCTTTCTAATTTGTCTTCCTTATTCTTCTGTCTGGATTCTTTTCAAGAATAACAGCAGCAACATCATCAAATTGAAGACCATCAACAATATTATTATTTGTTATACTGATGATGAGTTGATCATAAGAGTCAGGTAAACTTTGAAGTAGAAGCTCTGCACGTTTATTTTTCACCATGATGTAATCTGATGCAGTTAGCTGGGAAAATATCATGTTCAGATTGTTGATGTGATCTGTCACTGTCGTGGATTTACTCATTCGAAGAGTATAAAGCCTCCTTTTTAAGAATATCCGATTGTGAAGTAACTTGACCTCGTACAATTTGGTGAGTGCATCCTAGATCTCCTTTGTCGTCTTCTTTTCAGTAACACTTGAAAAAACTAAATCTTCCAAAGCTAAAATGCAGGTTGCCAACAATATTATCATGCATTTCCTTCCACTTGTCATCAGATATCCCAGTGGGTCTACCTTCAATTGCTATTAAGCTATTGTCCTTCCTTAAGATCGCATTTATCTTCAGTTTCCATAAGGAGAAATTACTTCTATTAAACCTCTCGATCTCAAATTTTGCTGTCATGATATTGACAACAATATGTCTCTCAACTGGACCAACTTACTCCTATTGAATTGAATCATTATGAGTTGATTTAGCACCACTTTGCACATACACAATTCAATACTTATAATACAAGTAACATTGTGAGCAACAGAGTAACAACATTGTGATCTAATAGAATAACTATGATCTAACAAAATAACAAACTCAAAGTATTAACTAACTTATAACATAATACTAACTGAATTCCAACTCATATTTTTAGTCTCTATTATGGAGTGACAGAATACGTCTTTTGCAATAAATACGAGTAAACAAATTAAATAAGACAAAAAAAATCTTGAATTTTAGTAATAAAATTTTGAAAATTACCATAAACTCATCGAACCATATATCTCTTGTGGTTGGTGATAGCTTTTTCTATGATGTCCATGGCTAAAAATATTAATGGCCCATGAAGATTTCACTAATGCCATTTGTCGCAAGATGCGAAGGCAAGAATCTACAAATATTACAGGTGATTAGTTACAATATATCAAACATACTCATGTAATTTAAAAAAATTATTACATACTCATATCCATCAAGTTGTATCTCTAGTTAGTGTTGTTGATTTTCCGCAAGCGCACAGATCGTACAAGTAGTAAAATAAATATCGTTCCCACAAGGATCGGTTAATTACTAACTCTTACGGCTACTTTGATTATTTAAGCGAATAAAAATCAATAGTGACAGTCCAATTAAATTAAGACAAAAAGTAAAGAAATAAAGTAAACAATTGAAACCAGAAAAGATGAGATTTGACAAGAATTTAAAGCTCTAGGATTCGGAATCCACTATACTACCCTCTACGATAAATTGTAATCCTATCTTTGTTAATGTTCAATTATGTTCTTGAAAGAGATTTATCTTAAATTATTTAAAACCTAATTTTTTGGCACTAAAAATGTGTTAAAACTTCACTAACCTCATTCTCATGGCAATTAGTTTAAGTTCTAACTCATTAAGATTCATGACAATCATTTACCCTTCGAAGGATTTAAGCCTATGTCTAGGTCTCAATTCTTAAGTTCAATTCTTAGATTATCAAGCAATTAGATTTCATTTTTCGATCCTTCACCTAAAGCCTAAAATCATATAAATATGGTGCGCAACATATCACAAGCATTAAGCATACCAAGAATGAATTAAGAACAATAATTTCATTAACAAAGAATCAAATTAACAATTCATAATAGAGAAATCGAGAGTTTCATCCTAATCCTAGAAAAAGGGTTTAGCTGCTCATGACAATTATAGCACAAATAAGAACAAAGGTTAAAGAAACAACCATGATTCCAAAATAAAAAGAGAAGATGGAGAAGATGTAGATGGGGGAAAAGACTTCAATGATTGATCTTCAATGACTCTTGCTCATGCCTTCTAATCCTTCGCCTTTGAATTCTTGTGCTTCTCCTCTCAAAACCTGCCATCACATAAGTCTCTAGCCAAGAGTCTCTTTATATTTGGTGTTTGTGCCCTATTTATAATGATTTGGGGGCAAAACTACCCTTTTTTTGTGTCAGAGGGACTCACACGACCGTGTAAGCTTTAAAAACAGCGTAATTTGCACGTTTAGGGGTCACACGACTGTGTCTCCAAGAGACACGACCGTATCTCCTACACAGAAGTTTCATTGAAGTTAGACAGGGCCCTGTGAGTTTGATAGAAGCATTTTGAAGATTAGACACGGCTATGTTAAACTTTTTAATTACTCAAAACGTCATTTTTTGGAGAAGTGGTCTTCATGAAAGTTGTAAATCTTTTTCTTATCTTTCCAATGCCACTAAAATCACCTCATTTCAACTTCTGTAACTCAAGTTATGCTCATTTTATCGAGAAAAGGTCAAAAACTCTATGAATCTTGGCCATATAAATTTCGAGTTCAACTCCATTGCAATAATCCAAAGCTTCATAGAGTCATGTCAAAACACCTCTTTTGGACCTGAAAACATAGAAAAAGACCAATCAAGAGATACTAAGGATAATTAGATTAAATGTGGCATAAATTTCAACATAAATCATCAAAGCACACCTAAATCTGCCTCAAATCAAGCACAAGAGGTGTGTATTTTGTCCACACATTAAATTCCCCCATACTTGAACATTACTTATCCTCAAGCAAAGAATATGAATCAAAAACAAGATTAAACTCAACATCAAGAAACATGAATCAAGGAAAATTTCATAATTCAAAAATTCAATTAAGCTCAGCAATCAAATCTAATCAAGAAAGATTATTTAGCACTTAATACAATTAGAGGCTTGAGTCTAGCTTGCACCTATTTTCTTTACCAACCATTTGAGATCACTTATCTTTCAATCTCCCAAGTGTTTAAGGACAAAGAGATCACTCAAATTTCTCTTGAAAAATGCAATACCATAGGTTTGGTTATCAATCTCATCTCCACTTCTAAGTTCATATACATAACAAGAATCAAAAGGACTTCCTCTGGTTGTAATGGGGCCAATGGTATAATGAAAGGTAGGAAAAAGATAAGAAATGATAAAGAATATTCATGGATAAATCGATACAAAACAGAATCAGGTTGAAAACATAATACACAAGGAGATAATCAATTCTCACTATCAACCAAATATTCTCATTATTCTTCACCACAAATTTTTTTCTTTTTTTTCTTATTCATTTTCATTTTTTTTCTTTTAAGCAATAAACTCCTTGAAGACAGAAACAATCTTTTATGACTTCTCAATTAACACATCAGTTACTCCAAAGAATTCAACCTGATCATTCAATAAGGTATCCAAAGAAATCAAATTCAGGCTCAAATGGGGCAACTAAGGGATTATTTAATAATGCAACTCTGAAAGTCAAGAAAAAAGTAAGCCTAATTGCCTTCATCATGTCCAAGAATGTATGTGAACCATAAAAGTCATAACAAAATATCAAATCAAGTTCTAACACACAAAAATCAAGAGAAAACTCACTATAGAAGAAACAAAGGATTTAGTTAATGAAAAATCCAATCAATAAAGGCTCAAAACTCACTTTCTGGCTTAAGTTAGTAAATAGAATAAATTACAAGTAGACATGGCTAATTTTCAAATAAGATGCTAAATATTTTAATACTCAATTTAAAAAGATTGCTTTGCACACAAACAACTCACGAGTAGTGGATTCCCCTCTCAAACACATTTCTATCAGCTCAGAAATAATCAAAAAATCAATACACAATTCCAACTTAGTTAAATGCAATAATCAAGTGTTCATCGATTCTCCCCCACACTTTAAAGAAACATTGCCCTCAATGTTTAGACAATAAAAGTAATAGTACAAAGGACAACAAAACTTCCCTGAAAATGGAAACTCAAGATCATGATGGTGGTGAGGAAGGGTGGGAGAAAGAGGCGAGTAACCATAAACTCGAACATCTGGTCTTTATGAATGGCTACATAGGGTCTGAAACTGCACAAGAAAAACAAAGCAAAAACTGAAAAATAAAATGTAAGAACTAAATGCAAAAATAAAGAAACTAAAAGAAAGAAAAGAAAAATCTTTTTGGGCAGCTGACAACTATATACATCCCTCTACAAAGGCTCCGAATTCAGGGGGGCACTTAAGCCGACACAACAAAAGAGCTAACTACAAAACAAAAATAGAAAAATTAATAATCAATAAAATAAGTAATAACAAAATAAGAACAAAATAAAAATAAATAACAGAGTAAAGAAAAAGAAAGAAAATTTGGGTTGCCTCTCAAGAAGCGCTAAGTTATAGTCATTAGCTTGACTATGGGTTGGTTCTATGCTTAAGTGATGTCAATGGAGTGGTGCTCAGTCCCCACTCCTTCTTCATAGCGCTTCACTCTCTGGCCATTTATCATGAATGACTCATTGCCTTCTTTCTTCACCTCAAGCACGTCGTAAGATAAGACTCGAATAATCTCATATGGTCCTGACCATTTTGATCATAACTTACTAGGACAGAAATGTAGAAGCAAGTTATTGACAAGAACTTTATCCCTAAGTTTAAATTCACACTTCTCGACACACTTGTCATTCCGCTTCTTAGGTCCTTTCTTGCAGGGCTTGGACTTCTCAAATTTTGTGACAGCCTTGGGCAAAGTCTTTTCTAGCACAACATCAGTCAATGATTCCTACACACCTGAAAGCACAACGCTATCCACAACATTAGTAGCATTTATGCGATTACATGAATTTAAGGAATTAGAATTATTTTCAGATTAAAAACATCAAAAACTACTTCCTCATCATTCAATTACAATGTCAATTTCCCTTCGTGGACATCAACGATTGCCCTTCCAGTGGCGAGGAATGGACGCCCAAGTATGATCGACATTTTAGCATCAGCATCCATGTCAAGCACAACAAAATCCACCAGCATGTAAAACTTACCAACCTTCAAGCGGATATTCTCTAGTATGCCAATAGGACGTTTGATTGACCTATTGGCCAGTTGAAGAGAGATGGTGGTCGGTTTGAGCTCCCCAATATTAAGTTTCTTGCAAAGAAAAAAGGTATCAAACTCACACTTGCCCGAAGGTCACATAAAGCCTCATTAATTTGCATGATCCTAATCGAGCACGGAATAGAAAAGCTACCTAGATCCTTAAACTTAGGAGGAAGTTTGTTCTGAATGAGTGCACTGCATTCCTCAGTTAAAACAACAATTTCATAATTCTCAAGCTTCCTATTATTAGAGAGGATCTCTTTCAAGAATTTAGCATAGGTAGGCATTTGAGAGAGTACTTCCGTAAAATGAATGTTTATATACAGCTTTTTAAGAACCTCCAAAAACTTTCCAAATTGCTCATCAAGCTTTGCTCGTTGAGATTTTTGTGGGAAGGGCAAAGGTGGAACATATACTGGTGGAAGAACATACCTTTTAGCGCTTTCTTCTTCTTCTTTCTTGGCCTCCTTCTTCTTTTGCTTCTCTTCCTTTTCTTGAGATTTCTCATCTTCATGTTTTTCTTCCCTTGTGGGGCTTTTAACTTGATTGTCACTTCTCCAGAAAATTGCATTTCCTTGCTCCCTTGGGTTTGTCTCCGGTTGACTTGGGATTTGCCCCTGTACCATGTTGAACAAGCTTGCTTGTTGGGCTATCTGAGTTTCAAGCATCTTAGAATGAGTTGACATTTGATTAAGGCGAGTATGAATTTGCTTGATGGACTCCCCATGTTGTTGCACTTAAGTTTGAATGGCATTATTATGCTCCTTTTGAGTGACAATGAAGTTCTCCATGAGAGCTTCTAAATTGGATTTCCCATCTTGAGAAGATTGTTGAACCTATTGGAAATTAGATGGGCCTACATTATGTTGTTGATTTCCATAGGAGAGATTTGGGTGGTTTCTCCAGCCGAGGTTATATGAATTGGGAAAAGAATTCCCCTGAGCTCTGAAATTACCATTTTGGACGTAATTCACTTGGCCCATAGATTGGTCTTGAGAATACGTCTCTAATGCATTGCACTCTGAAGTCAAATGCCCTCCTTCACATGTTTCATAAGTTGCTTTAGGAGTATTTATAGCATTAACATTCAACTTTTCAAATGACTTGGCCAAGACGTCAAACTTGGCATTTAACATGGTAACGACATCAAGCTCTAAAATTCCAGCTTGCTTCCTTGAAGTAGATCTCTCACTTGGCCACAGATAAATATTTGAAGTCACTTCATTGATTAAGGCCCTTGCCTCAGTTGGAGTCTTGGCCATCAAAGCACTACCAGATGCGACATCAAGAGCTACATTTGTAGAGAAAGTCAATCCAGCATAGAATGTTTGGATGACCACAAAATCCTATAAGCCACAATGTGGACATTGACAAATCATATCATTATACCTCTCTCATGATTCATAAAGAGATTCATCCACTACA
The DNA here is from genome assembly GCA_029884595.1 of Ormosia semicastrata. Classification (NCBI taxonomy): domain Eukaryota; kingdom Viridiplantae; phylum Streptophyta; class Magnoliopsida; order Fabales; family Fabaceae; genus Ormosia; species Ormosia semicastrata. Next base: position 31,294,080 of record JAQQTO010000059.1, on the reverse strand, counting down.
AGAATTTTACAAATTAGCTACGAAAAAATCCGTAGCTAATCCGTAGCTAATCCATAGCTAAATTTATTAGCTACGGATTAGCTACAGATTTGTCCGTAGTCTAAATCTCGTAGCTAATTAGCTACCAAACATTTTCGTAGCTAATCTGTAGCTAATTTTTAAATTTTTGTAGCTAATCCGAAGCTAAATTATAGCTAATTTTTGTTTAGAGTTTCCTTCATTTCCGTAGATAATTAGCTACGAAAAATTTTGTAGCTAATCCGTAGAAGATTTTAACAACTTGTAGCAATTCCGTAGCTATTTCCTAGCTATTATGTTACTAAATTTGTAGCAATTCTGTAGGTAATCCATAGCTAATTATCCCTAACAATTTCGTAGCTATTTCCTAGCTATTAAGTTGCTAAATCCGTAGCAAATCCATAGCTAATCAATAGCAATTATTCGTAGCAATTCCGTAGTTATTCCCTAGCAATTATCCATAGCAATTCCGTAGCTAATTTGTAGCAATTCTGCAACTAATTCGTACCAATTACGTGATTGTTCCCTACCTAACCAAAATTAATTTTATAATAATAATTGATATATTTTAAAATGATACCTATATAGATATTTCAATACAAACAAAAAAACCCAAAAAATAAGTTGTACCAAACAACAAAATATCGCAATTGCATTAGTAAGATCAAAACATGTTCTACAAAGAAAGGATAACTAGCCAATAAGTCTAAGTTAATACAAATAGTTCTAAACAAATTGGCCATATCATCAACAAACACAACTTCATGATCATCAACTTCATGATCATCTCTAATTGCATCTCTTTGTGATGGTGTCTACGGCACACCACTTCCTGCTTGGAAGCCAACAATCTCACGAAAAATGGACACCAGCTGCGTCTAGACAAAGGAAGTCATCGCTTCATTAACAGCTTCCTTTATAGCTTGTTTCCTACAAGACCAAAGAATAATTTTTTTTATTTTATGAAATGTTGAAGTTTGATTCTAAAATTTACATGGAGACATTAAACGCAATTAAGTCAATTCACAATGTAGAGAGCTAAAAATTTTCACCAATTGATCATCATTGCTGAATATTAAATGATACATAAAAATAATAATAGTAATAATCTATATAATTAAGCTGGTGAATATTAAATGATACATAATAGTTATTTCTAACTCCAGAAACAACAAAAATTTTCTCCAAAGAGTAATGCGTTGAAGCATTTTATGAGTTATAGTCATATTGACTATTATTTTTTAGTTTAGTAATTTAAAAGAGGGAAAATATATAGAAATAATGAAGCTATAGATAAGGCCAGTAATATCCATGAATCTTCATTAATTGACATCAAGTCCTATTGTGAATACTTTATATTAGTTCAGGATCAAAAGTCACTTTATCTGTACTTGACCGACCCCACCCAGCATCAGGTCCTAAACGTCATTTGCAACAAAAAAGTCCACTAATACTAAGCTACTTATGACCCTGAAAATAGATATAGAACTAGGAGTCTGGGATCTGACTAATCATCTTTATGTGACATTCCAAAATTAGAAAGCAGCCATGCAACAAGGACCTAAATATTAATCAATTATCTAATAGGAAACTGATAAGTGAAACTGATAAATAAGCATCAAATTTACTTGAAACAACAAGCATGTGAGATAATTGAATCCATGGACCATGATAGACATAAGAAAAAAGAAAAATAAATAAATAAATGAAAATAGATAGATATTGGAAGATATCTTGAAAGACCACAAACATGAAAGTCACGTCAAGCAACTCAGTCTTCAAGTATGGTCGAAAAGAAATTGATGTCAATTTAGAGACTTTGTTGTTTTTTGTAATAGAAAAATAACAGAAAGTTTTAACAGAAAGAGACCAACTTCAGACATTGTTTTCTGAAACTTACATCTCCTAAAATTCTCGCAGTTGAAGATGAGCCACCAAGAAAATGGGCAGAGAAGCAACAGAACCCATGTTTGATAAATAGATAAGGAGAAAAGGACTTGGTTAAAGATAGGCGTTGGAATAACCGAGTAGCTCACCAACTCTAATTCAATGAGCTTTAGAGGTGGGGAAAAAGGGAAGAGCTTGATCAACAGGAAGCTATTTATTTACCTTTACTGAACAACAAAATAATTATGGAAAATAGTGAGATCTGTTTATTTTTTGCTGTTCTTTTCTTTCTAAGTCATTTTTCTCTGCTTTGGTTTTGGTTTTCCTTTTTTCTTTTTTGTTCAATATTGGTTAAAGTAATGAATGAAACATAAATAATGCAACTAGAATAAATAGTGATAGTGGCTAATTAGATATGAAAAAGACTAGAGAAAGTGACTGCAACTTTGGACTGTTATCTGCTACTTTCCAGTCAATAAACAATTGGTGATGAATGAAAAAAGTACAAGAGAGAGAGAGAGAGAGAGTTAAACTTGAAAAGACTCAGACTGGTTTGGAACATTTGATGGCTCAAGGGAAGAAGCTTAATTGAACAACTGTGTTTCATTTATGAAAAATGGTATGTATATATATATTCCAATATACTTATGGGATTGGTTCATTGGTATACCTTTTTGGTTTTGATGCTGGTTTAAGATGATGAATGTTGATTCCTCACTTTTATCTTATGTGACTTCTTTAAAAGGTTCTTTAGGGAACTGAAATGTTCATAATACAATACAATTAATAAAACAATTCTCTAATGGACTGGATTTGTATATTTATTTATTTTGGGGGGGTGTTAAACGATTATAGGCATTGTTTGTTGAAGTTGTTGAGATAAACAAATGGCATAAATTAATGTTAGTTATTTTTACTTAGTTCCACATAGACAAGTGGTATATAGTATATACCCCGTCTTGAAGTGCCAGATGTGCATACTCCAAGGGCAGTAGAAGACATGCATCAAGTAAGAAGTTTCAACAACAGGAGAGATGAACTAATAGTGTCAGGAAATTGTAATAATCACAGTAAGAGCTGTTTTGGTACTAAAGTGTTAGTAAATCAATTCACTATATGTAAAGTTGCCATGGCATTGAATTTAGGTGTGCCTCATCGACTGCAGGATATTTTACCACATTCATTGAAGGTCAGATTCTAATTACATAATTTATTATAATAGTTTCAAGGGGCCCCATTGATGAAAAAGAAGCTAAGAAAGCACAGACACTTGGGGTTAGTAAATCAGTTCACTATAAGTAAAGTTGCCATGGCATTGAATTTAGGTGTGCCTCATCGACTGCAGGATATTTTACCACATTCATTAAAGGTCAGATTCCAATTACATAATTTATTATAATAGTTTCAAGGGGCCCCATTGATGAAAAAGTGGTTGTTCCTAATTAGTTACTTACATACTCACCAAAATTTTTTATATATTTTTGTTACAAAGGGACTTGATGCAAATTCAGAAATTAGAAATATTTATGATAGCATTACAAGGTATTTTATCAAACAGGTGGTGTGCATGTGAAAACATAAACAGAGGACAATGTCATGGCATCATCGTAGAAAGAACCCCCTACCTCATGGTTTTCCTTTGCTCCCTTTGATTCTTCAAGCTTTACCTCTCCCTATTTCTTCCCTTTGATTCTTTCCTGTTTTCTAGCAACACAAAAATGAAAGAGAAAGTGAGTGAGAATCAAAGAAACAAAAAAGAAAGAAGATGGTCAGAACAGTCAAGATAGCCTAACATGAGAAAGATATAATAATTAACTTGAAAAAACAATATTTTTCAATTCTAAGATCAATAAAAAGGGAGTACGTTGTGCTAATAAGTATAGTTGTAAGGAATCGAGTAACATCACTTCGGAGTAGTCTGAAGACACCATTTTCAGATTCCTTTTCAGCTAACTCACGAACCTTACACAATGTCATCAACAGTGATTAGACTTCAAAGTTCAAACCACAACCAGCTAAATTACCCATAGGGAATCACAAATCTAATGTACAAAAAATGCATACATATTAAAGGAATTAAAAACATTTCTAAAGGAAAAGCAAATATAGTAATTGATGCTTAAATCAGTAACATTTAATTTCCTTACTAACATATAGGTGAATTAAGAAATTACTAGCTTAAGTCAGTTAAGAGGTATTATTTTAGCCATTCATAAACTTTTCAGTCAAAGTGTCAAACCAATATTACAATCAAATTATGATTTTTGTTAGATTTTAAACAGCATTCAACTCCAGTGTCTACATCATCCAAGTTACTGAAGCTAGTACCGCATGAATGAACCATAGAAATCTTAGTGTCGCTAACAAAATAGACAGCAGATGAGTTTTTGGGTAGTATGATTCAGCAATTGGACATCAAAATAAATTTCATTGTCAACAAAGTTACCATATAATCAAGAATAACGAGCCTATTTCTGTGAAGTTCACCTTTTGCCCCAGTTCACCTTTTGCCCCTCTTCCTACAATGACATAAAGTTTTAATACAAGCCTCCTTTGAAAAAGTTACAGGGACTCTTATGGATGTCCATAACGGCGAGAGTGAGAGAGACGAGCGAGTGATTTGGTCTGGGCAGAAAATGTTCAATTCGATAACTCTTCCATTTGAGAGATAAAAAAGCAAAGCAAAATGAAATTGAAAAAGACATTAAATTTATGCAAAAATGCAGAGCTTCTTAACTTGTTCATGAACCTCCCACCAAAATCCCAGCATCCTCATCCTTCAACATCCAGAGTGGACCTTGTGAAATTAAAAATATTCATTTCCATTAAGACAGGCAACAATGATATCAAAAATAAATACCAAAAAAATGGAAAACCACGAACTACATAAGAGTTTTGAGATAAACTAAAGAAAAGGCGTCATACAATTAAATGGAAAGAATAATATATCTTCAAAATCATAACCCAGCCTCCATTAACGCACCTGAAAAGGCCCAACCATCTACCACTAAATTTCCAGCACCTCTGCCGCCACGGCAACCTCAACCAACCTCCAAACTGCCTTCAACCAAGATGCATCAAACCGTTGACACCATCACTTGAAACTACCAAGCCCCAGCACCTAACCGATTCCAGCCCCTAGGCGCCATCAACCGCCACAAAACCAGCGGGAACCGAACTACGACGCACTAACCCCTGCCTCTGCTAGACTCGTATGCATCGCCCGAACCCGACATCTCCCAGCTTCGCCACAAGCAACACACCCTCGCCTCCCACACCACCAAACGCGACCTAAAACCACCACACTGCTCAACCCCATGGCACCTGCTTCCACCTAAGAGAGGGATTTGAGAGAGGGGGAAAGAATTTTTTTAAAAAAAGTAAAATAAAGCTTAGATGCTTCAAAGCATGAAGAAGAATAATAGAGGGATTTGAGAGAGGGGGAAAGAATGAGAGGGAGGGAGAGACAGAGGAGGGAATTCAGATTTGGGAAAGTAAAAGATTAAAGAGAGATTTGGCCAATTTTTTTTTATGCAATTAAAATTTAGTTACGAAAAAATTTAGTAGCTAATCCGTAGCTAATTAGTTACGGCTTAGCTACAGATTAGCTGCGAAATAAATTTTCTTAGTTAAATTTTATAGTTAAATTGTAGCAATTTTGTAGCTATTTACTTAATAAAAATTTTCTCTTTATGATTCTAAATTTAGTTAGGGAATTTTATTTCGTAGCTAATCCGTAGTTAATTAGCTACAGATTAACTACCAAAATTTTTCATAGCTAAATTTCGTAGCTAAATCGTAGCTAATCAGTAGTATTTGTTTGATAAAATTTTTAACTTTCTATATTCGAAATTTAGCTACGAAAATTTAATCCGTAGCTAATCCGTAGCTAATTAGCTACGGATTAGCTACCAAAATTTTTCGTAGCAAAATTTGGTAGCTAATTTAAAAAATTCTTGTAGTGATCATCCATTTGAGAGAAGGTAGTGATATCTTGACGGAGCTTAATTGTCTTTCCAATTAGGTAGTATTTATCCAAAAAGGCTTGCTCTATCAAAGCCCAAGTGATAAGTGAATTTGGGGCTTCTGAGTGAATCAATTTCTTTGCTTTCCCCCTAAGAGAAAAGGGAAAAAGTCTAATCCATATAGCATCCGTCGAAACCCTATTCATCTTGATTGTGTCACATAGTTCCAAGAAATCGTCCAAATGTTGATTCGAGTCTTCGGTTGGTAACCCACTGAATTATATTTGTTGGACCATCTGAATCAGTGACGTCTTTAATTCAAAATTACCGGCCTCTACCTGTGGCCTAACAATGGAAAACCAACGAGCATTAGCGTTGGGAGCTCCATAATCCCTCAGACTTAGCTCTACATTAGCAGCTTGGTCATTATTGTTTGCCATGTTGTCTTCCTCAATTCTCTGTGCTCTTCTTTCCCTTCTAATATTATGAAGCGTCCTCTCGATCTCAAGATCAATAAAGATAGTAAGATCTCCTTGACTCCTCGTTCTACGCATATGAAGGAAACAACACTTAAAAATGCAAAGAAAAATAAAAGAAAGTTAAAATAAGATTAAAAAATAGAAATAAAATAAAATAAAAATTGCTTAAATCAACCAAATTCGCCGCTCGTGTTAATATCAACACGATCCCCGGCAGGGGCACTAAAAACTTGTTGTTGATTTTTTGCAAGCGTACGGATCGTATAAGTAGTAAAATAAAGATCATTCCCACGAGAATCGGTTAATTACTAACTCTTACGACTACTTTGATTATTAAGAGAATAAAAATCAATAGTGATAGTCCAATTAAATTTAGACAAAAAGCAAAGAAATAAAGTAAACAATTGAAACCAGAAAAGATGAGATTTGACAAGGATTTAAAGCTATTGGATTCAGAATCCACTATACTACCTTCTACGATAAATTGTAACATATCTTTATTAATGTTCAATTATATTCTTGAAGGCAATTTGTCCTAAATTATTTAAAGCTCAATTTGTTGGCACTAAAAATGTGCTAAAACTTTACTAACCCCATTCTCATAGCAATTAACCCAAGTTCTAACCTATTAAGATTCATGACAATCATTTACCTCTCGAAGGATTTAAGCCTATGTCTAGGTCTCAATTCCTAAGTTCAATTCTTAGATTATCAAGCAATTAAATTTCATTTTTCGATCCTTCACCTAAAGCCTAAAATCATGTAAATATGACGCACAACATATCACAAGCATTAAGCATATCAAGAATGAATCAAGAATAATAATTTCATTAACAAAGAATCAAATTAACAATTCATAATAGAGAAATAGAGAGTTTCATCCTAATCCTAGAAAAAGGGCTCAGACGCTCATAGCAATTGTAGCACAAATAAGAATAAAGGTTAAAGAAACAATCATGATTCCAAAACAAAAAGAGAAGATAGAGAAGATGTAGATGTGGAAAAAGACTTCAATGGTTGATCTTCAATGACTCTTGCTCATGCCTTCCAATACTTCGCCTTTGAATCCTTGTGCTTCTACTCTCAAAACCTGCTATCACACAAGTCTCTAGCCAAGAGACTCTTTAGATTTGGTGTTTTTGCCCTATTTATAATGATTATGGGGGCAAAATTACCTTTTTTTGCGTCAGAGGGACTCACACGACCATGTCTCCTTTTGACACGATCGTGTGAGGTTTAAAAATAGCGTAATTTGCACGTTTAGGGGTCACACGGCTGTGTCTCTAAGAGACACGGTTGTGTCTCCTACACAGAAGCTTCATTGAAGTTAGACAGGGCCCTGTGAGCTTGATAGAAGTATTTTAGAGATTAGACACGACCGTGTCTAACTCTTTAATCACTTAAAACATCATTTTTTGGAGAAGTGGTCTTATTAAAGTTACAAATCTTTTTCTTAGCTTTCCAATGCCATCAAAATCACCTCGTTTCGACTTCTATAGCTCAAGTTATGCTCATTTTATCGAGCAAAGGTCAAAAACTCTGTGAATCTTGACCATATAAATTCTGAGCTCAACTCCATTGCAATGAATCCATCCAAAGCTTCATAGAGCTATGTTAAAACACCTCTTTTGGACCTAAAAATATAGAGAAATACTAATCCTGAGATACTAAGGATAATTAGATTAAATGTGACATAAATTCTAACATAAATCATTAAAGCACGCCTAAATCTACCTCAAATCAAGTACAAGAGGTGTGTATTTTATCCACACATCAGTTTGTTCCCACTCATTTGTGCCTATGATGGATCTTGAGTATGACTGGATCCAAGTGAATATGCTACATCTGTTGGAGGATAGACGATCCAATAATGTGAGAAGATTGTTGTGTCGGAGGCACTACATGATGAGCAGGTGAGCTAAAGCGAGATGACTGCTTAAAAGGGGGTGAACGTGTAGTTGGCATCAAAGGTAAAGGGGTAAAATGGGGTGTCTTGGGTGATGTAGTAGTAAAAGGCGATAGAGGGCTAGTGGAGACTAAATACCTGTGAGAAGTAGAGGGTCGTATCGGCTGTTGCTTTTTTGGGCTACCCTTAAAAGCCTTTCCTTTAATATAATCTCTCTCTGACATCTATGATGAACCTTATTGCTATGTAAATTAAAATGTTTATTAAATAAATAATAATTAATATATACAAAATAAAAAACACAATTAATTTACCATTTCAAAATACAAAAACTAATCATCATCGTCATCATCATCATCATCAAGCAATTCATATTGCTGAAGATCTTCATTTTCGTTGTCATTTTCAGAATCATTGTCAAAATCATATTCATCTTCCTCTTCATCCTCTCCTTCATTCTCTTTGCCTTCATCTTCCTCTTCATCCTCCCCACCCTCCTCACCCTCACTTACATCCGCTTCTACCTCAACATAATTAGCATATTTATCTATTAAGTTTCCGAGAAGATCATCATTTATTATAAAATTCATATAGGTTGTAGCATCTTGATATGCAACCTCTAATGTATATCGATCATCAATAGTACCTCTTGCTTTGGTTTTAATGACAACCCACTAATTAGCCTTTTCTTTTTTTTTCAAGGTAAGGTGTATAGTACACTTGAATTGCATTTTGTGCAAATATGAAAGGGTCGTATTTTGAATACTGTCGAGTATGTCTCACCTCCATTATTCCATATTATTTATGAACATTCACACCACGATTAATTATAGTATAAATCCATTCACGATTAAACAACACTGACCATTTCATTGGTTCTCCTAGGTATTCTACTTCCACAATCTCTTTAATGATGCCATAATAATAATTATCTTCTTCTACTTGGTCATCACCCTTAACACAACCCCACAACTGATAGCTTTTTTTTTTTTTTACCAATACTCCATTTTTCTGTATGAAACTTTAAACCATTGATAAAGTAGTAGGCCATGTATGAACCTTTCTCTTAGGACCTCATGCTAAGTGGTGCAAAATTTGAATTTGTACGAAGTTATTTCTATTGTGAACCTACCAATGGAAAAAGTAACATCATTATAATTTATAACTAACAAATATTTATATCATTAGCAAAAAAAAGTGTTAAGACACTTACATAACTTTGGAATCAAATTGGAAATTCATAGGCAATCCTACCATCAACATTAGTGTGATTAATGTTTGGATTAACTGCTTTCAAATATTGCTTAAAATATCTAATAACATGCATATTGTAACACCCTAGATAAAAATGATAGACTTGTATATGGTTATGGAGGTAACCTAACACTAGTTTGTTATGCTTGTAAATTTTTGTGACCGTCTAAGTACGTTTAGTCATTTTACTGTAGCACTTTGTGTGGAACATAGTTGTTTTTAGCCTTGATTTTGACTTCAACTACTTAGTTAATGGAAATAAGTGTGGGGAACTTGTTTTTAGGTCACAAATGCACGGAAGCAGATGTGGTTAAAGTTTGAGATTAATCGAAGTTAGTTTGACTTTTTTAAGCATACTAGTTATGTGTTTTAGTTCTGGACCCTTGCAAATATGGGAAAAGGTGAAAATAGTGAAATAAAATTTTTTAATGAATCTCAGGATTTATTTTAAGCTTGTTGGAAGTTAAGAAACTTGGTTTAATGAAATCCAAGCGTTCTTAATGATCGGGTGAATAGTGAGTCACTTAGGTGACCAAAGTGAGAGCACGACTCTTGTATTCTGTTTCTTGGCCTATTCAAGGCCAAAATGATACTTTTCTCTCATTTCTCACTTCTCACTTCACGGCTGCAACAGGAAAGGGAAAAGAGAGAGAGAGGAAAACAAGGAGCTAAAGAAGAAGGATCTTCATCTAAGAAAGGGAGAGATATTAGTTTTGCAGATGAACGACTAACAGACTTCAATTTCTAAAGATTGACGTAGGGGGAACTTTGTATTTCACACTTTCCTTCCATGTTCTTCATTAGGTTCTTGAGTGTGCTTGATGTGAGATATGGATTCTCAGTGTCATTTTGGTATTTTTGGCTTGAATCTTGTTAGAGAACTTGAGGATGACTTGTTTATGAGCTGTTGGGTGTATAGAAATGGATTTCCAGCCCTTGTATGCCTTAAATTCCATTTGAGTTGATATTTGGAGTTTTAAGTTTTGTATTGGATGATTATCCATGATCCATAGTTTGGAGTGAAATTGAAATGGAATAAGAGTTATAATGTGTAGATGAACCTTGTGGGAGGTTGGAAATCACTTGGAATTGAGTTTCGAGTGATTCGAAGAGGGTCTAGTTCCATTGGAACACTACCCGTATCTACAACGTGCGAGTGATGTACGCCCAGGGATTGGAACTTGAGAGCTGGGCGCTACAACGTGGCGTGTGTATGCCGCGACATGTGTGGAACAGGGATGAATGTCGCAGCGTGGCACATAGAGTATCGTGGCGTGGGTAGCATTTCCTAGCAGTACTTCAACCTGAGGCTTGGGCACCGTGGCGTGGCTTAGGGTGTGCCTTAGCGTGGATGCCAGAAAACAACTATAAGTTGTGTTTGATGTCATTGAGCCTTCCAATGGTGTAGTTTCTTATTTTATGTTTCTTATTGAGTGATGAGACTCTAGTAGGAATATTTAATGCAGGGTGAATATTTTGAATCAAAATGGTTTGTAATGCTAATTATGAAAATTTAATTAGACATGATTATATACATGATGATATGTTTTGCCTTTAATAAAAGGTGTGAACCCTGTAGATATGGGTGATCTTTTTGCCTTTTTGAAAAGTGTGAACCCCATAGATGTGGGTGACTACTTTTTAAAATGTGTAATCCCGTAGATATGAGTGATCTATATTAGATAAGGTGGGTTGTATTCTTCCTATTATAGTGATTTAAGGATGGATTTCCTTATTAATTATTGATAATCGTGTAGTTGATAGACTTCACTACCCAGAGGGGATGGATTTCCTTTGTGATAATGATGATTATTGAATGGACTTCCAGTGCTTGTTCAAGGTTATGGATGTGACTTCTATTACTTTGTTCAAGACTCATGCATTCATGACATTACCATGGAATTTGAGTTCCTGAATATAGTATCATAACATTATTCATTTTCATACTTAGGATATTGTATAGGCATAAGTACTAGACATAATTTGGCATAGTATGACGATTGTATAGGTGGTTGCTATCATGACATAAAATCATGACATTGCAATTGTATGAGCGATTACGTATCTCTGAGATGGAGATGTTGTTTCTTTCTGTGATTGAAGTGTTAATTCGATAATTGTGAATATTATTTGAATGTATGTATATATATATATACTAGTTTTGGAATACTTCTACTGAGATATGTAATTTCTCACCCAAAATGTGTTGCCATGTAAATACAGGTGTGAGTTCCTCAAAAGGAAAAAAGAAGATGTATGAAGATTAGTATAGTTATAAGCTTTTTGTTGATAAAACTTGTATATTATGCTAGATCTTATTGTTTAAAAGTTTGTGTATTACAATATGTCCTTGTAGGCAATGATGTGTGTGTGTGTGTGTGTGTGTGTGTAACTTTTGTTATTGTGACTCTCCATATTTACTCATTGTGTATGAATAATATGAGTTAGTTTGTTGATGTATGTTTTGAAGTAGCATGTCTAGTATTGATTATTCTTTTATATGATGATATATCTGGATAGCAAATATTGGGTTGTTATACGTACAAATACTCCATATGAGATGAGTTAATTAATGTAAAGTGAACAAATCAATAATGAAGTAGTTCACTTACCCAAGAAATAGTTGAACCTCTTCACAGGGATATGTAAATGTGCAGCAACTATTTCTCTATCCGTAAAATATCTACTCTTACAAGTTCCAGTTGAGCGGTTAGGATGATTGAAAATTGATAAAGTTGGTTGGATTGTCTCATCTAAACCTCCATCATCATTTCGACTAACTCTATTTCTCATTGAATGCACATGAGATTCAAAATAATAAGAACAAAAATGAGAAGTCTCTTACCATAAATATGCCTTACATATGGACCCTTCTACGTGTGAATTATTTTTAATCATCTGTTTCAACATATTCAAGTACCTAAAAGTAACATGATATTATTAATTACTATTTGAACTAAAAATATTAACACATTTAAAAATGTAATATGGTAGGTAATTACCTCTCAAACGGATACATTCATCGATATTGAATAGGGCTTCGTACTCTTGCCTCATATGACAGATGAATAGGTAAATGTTTCATTGAGTTAAAGAATCCAAGTGGAAAGATTCATTCTAATTTACATGTTGTAATGACAATGTTTTGTTCCATTAGCAATAAATCAGGCACCCATAATACTGTTGACCACAAGTCTCTAAAAAATTTACATAACTCAGCTAAAGGCTTCCACACTAGATTTGGCAGTGCACCAAAAGCAATTGGTAGTAACCACTCCATAAGCACATGACAATCATAGCTTTTCATCCCAAATAGCTTCCCCTCTCTTTTGTTCACACATCTATGCAAATTAGGCTCATATCCATCAGGCATTTTTAAACTCGCTAACCTATTTACACATAACCATTTTTTGCTCAATGGACAAGGCAAATTTTGCTTTAGGCTTCACAACTTTTCCAATAGGTGATTGTTGCAGCTCTACTTCCTTTTGCCTACAATACTCTTTCAAATTCATTCTTGCTTTAACATTATCTTTGGTTTTGTTTTTAATATCCATCATTGTATTAAATACATTATCAAACATATTTTTCTCAATATGTATTACATCAAGATTGTGCCTGATTATATTAGTGTTCCAATATGATAACTCCTAGAATGCTACAACGTGTGAGTCCACGGGTGAGGCCACCAAAGTAGACAACACTAACGATGAAGGAGAGGTGTTCCTCACTGGTAATGACAAAGGAAAGGCGTTCCCCACCAACCTGATCTGCTCCTCACCCTTAAATGAGTTACTATAAACGGCCTCACCCCTAAGCAAGAGGCCATCGACGACGAAGGTGAGGCCACAGACGATGAGGTGCCTGCAACTGAGTTAATTATTTTTTCTCTAATTTGTTCTATGGTTTTGTAATTTTTGGTGTGCATTTTACTGAGTTGAGACCCCTGTTTGTTCTCTGTTTTGTTCTCTAATTTCAGTGATTTTGGGTGTGCATTTTACTAAGTTGAGACAACCCTAATTTGCTTTCTTATTTTAGTGGTATTGTTGTGTTTAGGGTGTTATTGTCCATTGTTGTGGTATTATTGTGACTTGTGCTTATGTAACTGAGTTTGGAGTTTAGTATATTATCTCTTTTTCTCTTTTGTAAGTTTCCTTTAATTAGGTTTATGTTTGGAGTTTGGACTTAGGATTTGCTGTATAATGTGATTATTAATATTGAGATGAGTTTGATTTTAATAAATTTATTCTTTGGCATTTATTTATTTTTATCATAGACTTATTATGTATTTTTTGGTTTTGGAATGACGATTTTGGTCAGCTATATAGTAGGGCATTTATTAAAAAAAATACATAATTCGACTACCTGAACTGAACCAACCACTTATTATTTGGTTTCGTTTATGTCAAATTTAACTAAAAAAATTACAAAAATCAAATCAAATCAAATCAATTAATTTTAATTAATTTAAATTTTTTTTTTAACTCCTGAACCCGTATCAATACAACCCTACATAAATTAGGGTATATTTCTAGCTTATTCATCAATTATTGAAATTTGTATTATAAAATATCAAAACGAAGACAATGAACATGGGGCTAATAATCTCATGATTTTTTATGATGACAAGTCATCCTTAAAAAAGTACATGCTAACACACACACACATATATATATATTCTAACAATTTTCATTAACTTTTAACTTTCATTAACTTTTAACTTTTTCTATTTTTGCCTTCTTTCATTTTCGCGTCGTTAATTTCTTACTTGCTTCTACTTCTCATTCTATGCACTCACTTTACCCGGGCGAAAGCTACTGGGCCATGAGGAGACTAATTGACCACATTGACCATCTCATTGGGTGGGGGGCAAGGCTATGCGGCTCACAGAGCTTTCATTCATATAAAGAAAATCACATCCATCAATCAAAAGAGAATTGTATGTCCATTAACTAAAAGATCACCTAAAATTCCAATCAAAAGAAAATCACATCCATTTCTACGAGAACGAAACAGAGCCACAAGGCCTCTTCTCAAGTGATCTAATTCCCATGGAAGCGATGGTTCTTTGTGGGATGAGAGAGAGGGGGGGGGGGGGATAGAGACATCTTTGTGGCATATGAAATTTTATGAATTTTAAAATATTAGGGTACATGTAAAAAAAATGTTAGAATATAGATTAAATTAACCACATTAATGTTTTAAAAATTTAAAAAAATCTAAGACAAGAATGACCCACAACGTTGATATGGACAACAATAAATAGCACAAAATAAGAAAAATATCTTACTTTAACTGTATCTAACAATTTCTCAAATCATAAATAATACCTTTCAATCTCTCACCATCACTTGCTGTGCTGCAACTCTAAGATGGAGACAACTTCTCAAGCGGCGCAGCTCCACCCAGTGGAAGAGAACCAAATTGTTAAAACCCTCCTTGTATTCACTCTCCCCACTCTCATATGCACCCACATGCACCGTAAAACAAGTCACACATTTCTCCAAAAGCACAACCCAATACAAGGTAATAATACCCAACAACAAGCTACTGAATGACTGTTTGAATCCAACCACTTATACCTAACAAGCATCCATTATTTCTATGGAAAAAAAATTTCCATTATATATTGATGGATTCTGGCATCTTATCATGAGTTCGGAGGAGTTTTATAAATTAGACCTTAATTGATGTGGAACAAATCCATAGAGCAATCTCCTTTCCTGGAAACGTTTTAATTGGGATCAATCAATTGTGAACTTACCACTTAAAAAAGTCTATATTAAATGATGTTTAACGTTATCAATGAAAAGAGTTTAATTAAATTGATAATGCTAGATAAAAAATAAAATATTTAATTTTTTTTATCATAGACTATAAATTTATTCAACCAAAAATTCAACAACACTTATAATTTCAATAAAAATAATAAGTCTATTAAAAATAAAAAAATAAATATAATATTCACTCAAAACTAACCCATGACTTGTGCCTTAATTTGCTCCTATCCATAGACTATTGATTGCAACATATTTTTCATTGTAAAAACCAACGACACATAACATAATGTCGTATGAAGATAGTATCATGTATCTTATTTTAGTAAATTTGAAAGTCTTATTATTATGTAAGGTTAAAGCATAAGGCTGATTTAACAAAAGTAAAACTAAAATATTCATATCTATCATAATTTGACAAATTTTAAAACCTCAAAACCAAGCTCTTCATATTTATCAAAAGGTAATAAATCTAGGCTACGTTTGGTGAACAGGATAAGGAGAACATGATAGTATTAACTAATACTTTCAGGCCTTATCAGGTGTTTGGAAGTTTAACCTGATAGTATAATCAAACCAGGTCAAACTTTTTTATCTTATTCTAACTTGATTATCCTATCCCCCACCCCCTGATTAGACCTGATAGGATATATTTTCCTCTCCTATCCCTCAACTTCATCCCTCTCAGTCCAAGGTTTTACTTCTCTGCCCAAAACTCCATTCCCACCATGAGCTAGCCTCCTCACTTGCACCCATGTGAGCAACCCGTATGAAACCCAGCCACCATAACCAGAAACTAATGGAACCCGCCGTTCAGCAGAACAACTCCACCGTGAACCCGAAGCCTCCCTCGGAAACCCCATACCACCATGCGCACAGCCGCACCCCGAAGACTCTTACATCTTAATCAGTACTAATATAACATCCTAATATAGATATCTAGACATATTCTAGAAATACCAAGATATATAAAGATAATCAGTACTAAAGATGTCACTTCTACATAACTAACTAATACATATATCCATAACCGCAATGAGTAATCATAGAAAGTCTTACATCTTAGCTTTCAAATGCAACAAGAATGAGGTCAATCTGATGTCTATAACTCAAGTTATACAACTAGAACCACAGGCTGTTCAAAATGACCTATTTCCACTGACTTATATATGTATGAATTTTAGATATGACTCTCCATAATTATTTATTTAAATGTTATGGATTAGTTGATGTTTAAGTTAGAAGTAGCATGACTGATACTGTTTATTCAAGTATATGTCAGATATACTAGGGTATCGGTATTAGGATGTTACACCAGCCACTAACTAGAAAGCCACCATACACCTTTACCCATTCCGACCATCGCGCGCACCACATTGCCCAGCCATCCACACCATTGTTCACGCCATTCTCCATGCTAGAACCCAACAATCATCAAACCCAGAACCACCTGCCTTTGCCACCACGCAAAACCCCCAAAGCCATAGAGCCACCTCCACGATGTTGTGCCAGAACTGAACCAGGACCACCCTGTTCCAAGTTCATCCGTCACCACTCCGCGCCACCGCGACCACAGTCCAGATCTGTGTTGCGCCCCCACTCTTCTGCTACCAGATCCGTGAGCAAGAACAACCTTCACGCCACCGTCGTCTCTGCCTCACGCCATCTGCACCAACCACCACGCCGCTCTCACTTCTCTGCCACTCTCCAAATCAAAACTGTGACCCAGCAGTGGCGCACCATCACGTCACCTGGTTGTGAGGCCGCTACCCACACTGTAAACAATCCCCCATGATTTCCCTTATCTGGACTTGAATACACAAAATTTATGAATTGAAGTGGAAAACAACAATGCCTGATATGAATGGAAACCTGCAAAAGTGAAGCTGGTGAAGCTTATTTCATAAATGAAGGCTTTTTTTCTAATTATTTTGACTTTTATGCTAAAGGACATTTTGGTCCATAAAAAAATATTATACAATCAGTTAATTTATCATTTTTGTTATCAAATAAAAGATAGGAATATGTCTTATTTTGTTAGTTATACTATCATATCATCTTATTTTATACTATATTATCATGTGTACCAAACAGAACCCTAAAAGATTTGAATAATTTTATAGGAGAAAAAACTAAAAACAAATAAAGAAAACATAGAAAGAAAATATTTGAGTTTTTATATTTATAGTAGAATTAAACTTATAATTATAACAATGAAGTGACATTTTTAAATTAGAAGGAATGACTATATTTTTTCATAATAATTGATAAACACGTTTTCTATCTTATTCTCATTCCTTCCTATCTAATTACATAGTAGAGGGAGTTATGGTAAGGAAAAATAGAAAAATATTGTACTATTTAAAAAAAGAAATTTGAGCTTTTTTTATTAAATAAATTTTTTGGAGGATAGGGCTCATGGTACCAAAATGGAATTAAAAGTATAATTTGTTAGAAGCATGATCACATTATGATAATGGTACTGTACAAAAGTTTCATGGAGGGAAAGAGTTTATTCAAACTGTGAGCTATATTTTCTTTAGCTTGGGGGAGTTAAGAGACAGTGCCAACAACACTAAGCGCTTGTTGATGGCATTTATGTTGTTGTAGATTTTTTTTCATAGAAAGACTTAGGGGTGGAGATAGGTTATGCTTGGATAGGCTTTACGTAAATAAACCTAGACTTAGTTTTGTAAAATGTTGCACTTATAAAAACATAAGTTTATTTTTTTGGGAATCAACTTAGCCTGGTTATGAAAACATAGAAGTTTGGTCTGTCCGAAAAACTTATTTAAAGAACTATATTACATGAAGGCAATATAGGCCAAAAAAGCTTAAACTTCTTAATTTGTTAAGTAGGTATAACATTTAATAAAATTATTATGTTCTATATTCTATATCAAATAAATATATCATACTAATATATAATTAATTAGTGAATTATATAAGTATTATAAATTTTTAATTATATATAAATATTAAATAAATAGGCCAACTTTGTAGACCCAATAAACTTTTTTAAAAAACTTAAGGCTTAGCATACATAGTTAAATAGATTTTTTTATCTTTATTTTAAGGGAGTACTAGACCTTTCTATGACCTAGGGGAGGCCCTATCACTTAAATGGTGCTTAGGAGACTCCCACTAGGGGGCAAGGGAGAGGGGAGGAGGAAAGGTATGTTCCATCAAAGGGTATTGAATTCCCTATTACGAACTTGCATGCAAATGTCCCAAGCATATGAGCTAGGCTCATGGGGATAAATAAGTCTTTTTTAAAGCTTAAACTTAATTTGTTTGTTAAATAGGTGAAACTTATATAACTCGAAAATAAATTAGGTTGTAGACTCCTAATAAATCATTTGACTTATTTTCACTCATAAAAAGGCACACGAAAAATAGAATAATGAAAAAAGTGAGTTGTAAATACTTACAGTTCGATTTTGATTGATGATTTTAACATAATAAATATGTCTTATAAGGTATGTTTGGATTAGAAGGAGAATGACAAATTTTTCAATCATAAAAAATATATCAAGATTTCAATCAAATATTTTCAAATCTATTTGAAATGACAATTTACAAGCCTTTCGTATAGGTACAAATCATAAACTTGTTACCACACAATCTTGTTCATGTAAGAAATACAATCACTCTGATTTGACCAGTAGTAAATGCTATCTCGTAGGATTAGGATAGATACTCACATTGAAGGATGGAAATGGCTGTCTGTTTGACATTTGCTTGAAGTTGGAGCTAGAGGTGACTTACAGATTGAATTTCAAACACAACCGCGGAACGCGAAACATGCATTGCAATCATGGGTTAGGAATACTATGATTTTGAGGTAAGCCTGTATCTGGGATGCTATTTATTTTTTTGGCTTGTTTAAACTCACCATAAAAATAGGACAAAAAGCCCCAAAGGGAGAGTACCATAGAAACACCTTTCTCTGCTTTAAATTTCTCTTTGTAGAAAATAACTGCCAAGAGTTCTGTTACAGGTATGATCACAGTAACCATAATACCACTCAACAAAGACGAGGCACAAAAGATGACCCCTATTGCTCCCAAGAAGTTAAGCTGCCATATTATAGCACTTCCTATGAGCACAACATAATACTTAGCTTCCCCAAGCCCAAAATGTCTCGCTTCTCTTCGAATTGCCTGAAAATTCAGACACCCAAAAATCATAATAATTATTTTCTAAATGCGTTTCAATTGAAGATTGAAAATTTGTAATATAATTAATAACAAAAAAAGAATTCAAGACAAAGAAAGAAAACAACCTTAAAGTCATTATTTATGATCATCCCAACAGTGCAAAATAGAGTAGCAAACAAGCTCATAACCAACTGTATCTCTAACACAAGTGAGTAAGTGATAGCCTGCTTGGCCTTCTTGTACATCAACTCCACCAAGGGCAAAATAAACCCATACAATGCTGTAGCCACTAATGTCATGACGAATCCCATCACATATTGCTTAGTTGACTCACCAGCAGGGCGATCTCCACTACCATGCAAAGCCAAAATCCCCGCTCCAAGGGTGAGCAAAACGACGGCGTTCACCGAGTAAGCTGTGAACTTCTGTCTCACCATGAGAAAAGCAAAGATGGCGGTAAAGGCAAGTTGGGTGGCGACGATCAGAGCAGAAGTGGACACGGGAAGCCGAGCCACACCGTAGGAATAGAGATAACTGTCTAGGCCGGTGATGACACCAATAATGGCGGAGGCAACAAATAAAGGTGGCTTCATAGAAATCATCTTCGGTTTTGTGCTATTGGCGGCAGTGGGATTGTGGCGGTGGCGAATGATGTAGAAGATGGAGAGGGGAAGCAGCATGATGGGAAAGCCAGCAGTTTGGAGGAAGCTAGATAACCAGACACGCTTGCCGCCGTGGATGAAGTAGAGACGCATTACGAGTGGACCACCGGAGGTGCCTATGGCTAGAATGATGCAACTTATTATCAAAAGGATTCTCTTCATGGTTCTCTCTTGTTCTGCTTCCCTACCTTCCGCCATGGCTACCTACTCGAGCTAGGTACAATTCTCTTCCTCCTTTATCTGTGTGTTTTGTCAAATGAACAACAACAATAGAATCAAAGCCCAACAATTTTGGGGAATTTTGTTAGTGTAAGAGAGAGAGAGAAAGAGAGAGAAGGGGAATTGTGTGGTGTGCTGTGTAAGTTTGTGCGCGCGTGTAGTACGGAAACGACGAAAATTGTTGTGATGATAATGACGATAAGGGTTCAACGGTTGGGATAGGGTAATTGCTTTTTTGTTAGTGGTGGTGCTGTGTTGTGCGCGTGGTGGGGGTGGTCCAGACTCCGTTAACAGTGACGGGGGAATCTGGAAAACGGGCAATTTGACGGCGCCGTTATGGCTTCAAGGCTGCGCCGAAGCACGGGCCAAATAAATTAGAAACAATTGTAAGACTTCAATTATTTGTATATTCGATGAATAAAAAGAAAGATCCCGATATTTGCACATAATTTTTTATCTGAACTTTACAATTTTTTTTATTTGCATATAGGAATTAGTTTAGTTCCTATGCCAAAGAGATATATATATATATATATATATATATATATATATATATATATATATATATATATATGGGCGTGGATAGTGATTAAATAAATCATTAGCCAATGAAAATTAAATAATCATATTTACATCTATCATTTACTCCTATAACAAACGTTGGGCTAAACAATCATAATAACCATAAAACACACACAACTAAAAGGCAGCACACGTCACAGCCACCTGCCAATTCTTCAAATAAATCATCAGCCAATTATAATTAAATAATCATCTTTACTTCTATCATTTACTCCTATAACCGTCGTTGGGCTAAGAAATCACAATATCTATCTATCTATCAAAATATATATATATATATATATATATATATATATATATATATATATAACACAACTAAGGGGCAACACATGTTTCAACTGCTATCATCTCATTGAATTTTCATTAATATATATCAAAGGTTCAGACTTCAAAGGTCAAATGGACGATTTGAGGTTTGGAACCATCCTTAAACCACTAGTTCAAATCTTGCACACCATGAAGATTGTCGAATCACCAGGCTAGAGTCATGGTTGTAGTACAATGCCACCATCAAAACTCATAAGGTTGATTTGCAGAGCTATCGTGGAAGTTTGATTTGCAAAGCCACAGTTGAAATGGAGATAAGATGGAACAGAGGAGAAGCAACAATATGAAGAAGAAGATGATGATGATGATGAAGCAGAAACTCTAAGGTAATTTTTTTTGCCACGTATGTTGATGGAACTAACAGAGTTAGGCGAATGGCAATGTTGTTAGGTTTTATAAGTTAGAGGACTAATATGGAATGTTTATTAGTTAGAGGATGAATTTGAAAATAAAAAATAAGTTAGAAGACAAAAGTATGGGTTTTGCCTAGAAAATATGTATTATTTTAATTTCATAAAAAAAATTGTTAATGATAGAACCAAGAGGGCAGTGAATTTGGTTTTATGGGCTCTATTAAAGAAAATTATAAAATATAAATCAATTACAAATTAAATACAAGTAATATGAATGCGGAAAATAAGGAGATAGGGATAAGAAGATTGCACAACGAATTTATCCTGGTTCAGCCAAAACACGTAACCTATGTCCAGTCCCCTAGCAATTGCCAGGATTTTCTCCACTTCTTATTGAATTACTGCTTACAAGGATTTCGATGAACCTTCCTCTACTTCTATCCCCAAAGTAGAGTAATTGTGGTTTCTTTCCCCCACTGACACCACCAAACCTCTCCCAACTTCTACTCGAAGAAAAGGAACCTATTTCACTGGAACAATAGATTAACTCTCACTTTTATGTTGTTATAAGAGCTACAATGGATCCCAAAAATAAAACTCTCTCTCTATAGAGTGAATACAGAAATTTAGAACCAACTAGGAGGAGGAAAATAAAGATAACAAATTTTCAATAATTCCCCAGTTTTGATTTGAGTAATGGTATGTCTTGATCTTCTCCAATGCTTCCTATTTGTAGTGAAAGACTTTTTATTGTTTTTCTAGCCATTAGAGATAGAGAAACCTGAGGAAAATTACTCTTTAATTCATGGGAATTAATTCAATGTAAAAAAAAAGACATAGTTACTCCTTTTGTTCTGTGATAGTTATTCCTTTACCTAGCAGTCGCTCTAATAGTCGTTCATTTTCTCTAGTTTATGTGTGATAGCATATCATCTAATTTTGAACGTTAGAGCATTCATTTACACTTAAAAAAACTTGATCCAATCATAAAAATGTATAAATGATTTGTTTCTAACCGCTACAAACATTTCATTTAGTGTCTTACTACACCTTTCAATATAAGAATCTATCAACCTCAAATTTGAAATTAATATAAAACACATGTTAAAAATCATATTTAATATTTAACCAACATTAGCAATGGTTAGGTTATTGACACTCTTAATTGCCTATCTACACTTTCCACTAACAACTTATAATTTTGATTTTCTAAATTACTCTCACATAAATACTTTCTTTTTATTAAAGTTAAAATATAGTTAAGTATATGTATTAATCTTTGTCAAACTTAAAATTTTGGATTTAGTAAAAAAATAATTTTTTTATTTAATTTTTGATTCATTATGAATGTTACATTATTATTTAATTCTATATTATCATTAAAATAATTTGATATGATAATAATTATTTTATAAGTTAACCTCTTTTGATAATGTAACAAGCAAAAAATATTTTTTCTTTTGGCTAAATTTTATCTTAAGCACGTTAAAAAGTATTTTTCTTTTTATATTAGAGAAATCGTATTATGAGATGTAAGTGAATGCTAAAATATTCTAGGAGACAGGAGCCAAACTAAAACAAAGTTAAATGGGAAGAATTTAAAACAATGTATAAGAAGCATTCTTTTATTTCTTAAAATACAAATTCATAATAACTATACCTTGCAAAGATATATGAAAGGATTAACATGATATATTTCAAATTATCAGAAAACTATATTACTAATTTAACACTATTTCTGGGGGAAAAATTCAAGATCCTACATGGCTCCACGAAGTTGATGCGTGGTTTAAAAAAATACGAAACTTTAACCCTTTGATGTTCAAAAGGAGAGAGTGATCAAACTCTCATAAAATATTTAGGGACTCTTTTCCAATTCATTCAATAGTTTTGTGTTGAAGTCGACATTCATGATATTTAACAATACAAGTGTGAGATCGTGTTTAAGTATACATCAAACACCAATAAATGCAAGTAAAATGTATCATTTAATAAAATAGATTGATATTGAAATTGAGCTTGAAGAGTACACTTACAGCATAATCCTAAGCACAAGCTGAGTAAGTTACGAGCTATGAACTACTCTTAAGTTTGAAGTTAAAAATCTACAAAAAGACTAGCTAATTTAGAAAGTAAAAATGAAAAGAGTAGTCACTGGTAACTCATTATCTTCTTGCTACAGGTGAGGAGTATAGAATATTCAGGACCTTTTGCAATGTTTATTAAGACCCCTTATTTATAGATAAATGCATTAATCATTCTTTGCATCCAACGATTCTACACTGATTTGATACATGTTAAGAGTGTGCCATATCTCCCCGACAATTACTGCTTTCTCTTTCACTAGCTCACTACTTTTTTGCATATCTTTGTGGTAAGTCATGTTCACCTGAACGGAGATTAGTGAGAATAATTTCCCATCATGGAATTTAGCCTATAACTAGCACTTTTATAACTGAAGATCTTCTAGAGTCATATACTTGTCGCATACTCTTTAGACTTAAGTCTTTTCAAAACTTTTCATCGACAATATCAATAGTATTGCTATGCAACTTTGTAAAACTAGTTCCCAAAAATATAGTCTATTTTGGAGCTTTTTCAACAACATCAGTATTATTGTTATACACCCTTTTAATTCTAACTCCAAATTATAATTGTCAACCATGACTTTTTGCTTATCGACCCAGTGATAACTTCAGTATTACCACTTATCTTGATACACTGCAAGAAATTTGTGATCTGGTGACGGAATTTTGTGAGGGATAATTTCCTTCGGTGATCTGCGAGGGATCAACGAGGGAAATCTTAGCCCTCACAAAATTTCAAAAATAAAATGTGGGGAAAATAGTGAATTAATAGCGAGGAAATTGAGAGGAAAAATATCCCTCGCTAAAATTAGTGAAGGTATTACGAGGGATATTTTTTCTTGCTAAGGTTATCGAGGGAATTGCGAGGAAAACTTCCCTCGCTGAAAATTAGAGAGGGAATTGAGAGGGATATTTTCCCTAGCTAACTGACAAAAATGTAGTGAGGGAAAGTTCTGTCGCAAATCCCTCGCAAAATCTACTAACCCTAATTACAGAATTCTAAATCCCTCACAGCCGCGCTCACCTCTCACTTTCACCTCTCTCTGTTCTGCTCTCACTCTCACCTCTCTCTGCTCACCTCTCCCTCTCACTCTCAATCTTGCTCTCACCTCTCTCTGTTCTGCTCTCCCTCTCCCTCTCACTCTCAATCTCACTCTCACCCTCACCCTCACCCTCCTTCTAAGCACGACAGCCACGCGACGATGCTTATAGTAGCTCACCCACTCTGTTCCCCTCCTTCTGAGCATGACAGCGATGCGACCCAAGTGAGCGATAACCCTGCAGGTAAGTTATCCCACCCCTTTCTCTTACACACTCATGAATGACATTATTGATTCTAATGAGTTTTGGAAATGCAGGTGGGAAGCTCATTTATCAGAGCACAAAGAAAAGAGCCCCCAGACCCAAGTGCCTTGTTACTGGAAAGAGGATTCTGGGGGTATGCATATTTCATTCCTCTTTCAATTTTTTCCTGAAGGATTTTTTTTTTAGGATGTGATTTGTCATGTTTTGTTATTGATGGTGTCTTTTAAAATTGTGTATTTTTTCATTTTTTTCAGCTTATAGCTGATGAGATTTTTTTATGCATTATAGGGAGTTTCCTAGGTAGATTTGCTAATTCTATTTTGTTGAAAAAGCAATTCCTGTTATAGAAGCACAATTCTGTTTTGTTAAAAGAGTAATCCTTGGTAGATTTTTCTATGTATTATAGAAGCACAATTCTGTTTTGTTGAAAGAGTAATTCTTGAACAGGGTAGGATACCCTATATCACTTTCTATTCTCTGCTACGCAAATTGCAATGCATGCACCAAAAGGATTGTGATTTTATTTTATGTTGTTTTCAATTAATTGTTAGGTTTCTTGGTTTTGTCTGGTAGTCATTGCTCTAGTTAGAGGGTATTTGATGCTGTGTTTGAAGTATAAGACAATTGGATGCATAATCGTGGTGTCCTCTACTCCCCAGGGATAAATAAATCCATACACAATGAACCTTGAAGGTACAACAAGATTCCAAGGACACTGGGTATTTATAGTTAGCCATTTGAGAAACTTAAGCCATTTGAGAAACTTAGTTACTACTACTGTTTAACTTTCTGGTGATGATCATAATAATAAATTAGTGATAATGGCGTCTGTATTCATATATAAGCACTAGTAAGCTGAAAAATTGAAATAGATTTTATGGTACACTGAAATATATAATATCCTTGGAAGATCAGTGTGTGTATCCACTTGGATGCATAGAATAGGATGCTCATGATGTCATTATTGCAATTTCTTTATTTTTGTGTGCTAAATGAACATGGAAATGGCAGAGGCAAACACCCCTGTTGACTTTATTATTACAAGTTGTGTAATGATGTGTGTCTAATTAAAAATAAATGGTAGTTTTTCTTTATCAGAAACCCTATGAATGTCATGTTATTGATATGTAATACCAGTACTTTCAAATTATGCAGCCTAGTGAATCCAGCACATATGCTCACATAGAGGCAATATATGACTCCAGCCTAGTGAATCCAACACATATGCACATATAGTATTGCACCATTAATTTTAGAAAACGCAAATGTAAAATTATATTATTTGTTTCAAATAAAAAAAATTCCATTTGTCTTTTTTTTGAGTAACGGCAAACAAATTGAATAACAAGAGTGAGTTTTAGTTTAAGATATAAGTCAGTGGTCATGAAATCCATCTTTTTTACCCCCTTTCATGGTGAGTGGGCCTGTTCATTGACCTTTAAATTTTTGGAAAACTTAGTCCTTGAAAATTTCAAATTCTTAAATTCCATTATTCACCGCATGAAAACAAACTTAGCAACATACTGCCAAGTAGGAAAGCAACTTGAGTGAGTCTATCTATATAATGCTTCTCTAGTTTTGGAGCTGCTCATTATATAAGGGTAAAGAACTCTACCCGTCATCCTGCTGGAACTTCATAGTCATAAATAATTGGAGTGGCTAGGCTTGCAGTTCTATCCCTAGTTGGGTAGCTAATCTAGTGTATCCTTGGAAAAGAGAAGATAAAAATGGAGACTAGGGAAGCCCTTCACTAATGATATTCTAATTAAGATAATAGGTGGTGCTACCATATCAATTTTTTACTAGAATGATTTGTTACTCAATTTTTTATGTTGTAGCTACTGTTTTGGGACTTTGCAATATAATTTATAATGCTGTCCAAATTTTTAACAAAATATATTTTATAGGATGACTAAGAATTCAGCATTGTATAGTTAATATTGTAATGTAATTTCAGGGTTCCCATATTTGAACCTTGGCCATGGTTACCATTAGGGTTCAGTGAGCAGAGAAAGTGATAGAAACTGAAGGAAAGTGTGAGAAAGTAGAGAGAGAGATGAGAGAAGAGAGAGAAAGTGAATCTGGTCATGTTTTTCCACCACTACAGCATTCTCAAGTTAAGAGAAATTGATAGAAACCCGTTAAGCATCACATTAGCATCATCGCTGGTATGCTCTTGGAAGGCATAGAGAATACCATCAATCAAAATATCTTCTAACTGGGCATCTATTCAGATGCTCCCAAGTTAGTGACCACCTTCTCAATAGTTTCCATAACCATTCGCCTATAAGGTTCACTCTCATCTTTAAGATCCTCAACAATTCTCCCGACAATATCGGCAATGCCAACTTTGTTTGCTATCTCTACAATAGGAAATGAGCACGTTGCTTATAGTTTCTTCGATTCAAAGCCATCCTCCTAACCCAGACATTCTTGTTCAAAAGTCAAGGAGAACATCATTTCTAATATAATTAGTTTTCACACCCTCAGCAGGTATACCAAGAGTAGAGGCAACAACACTGAAAGCTCTAGCAGTAGTGTTCCTAACATATTCATCAATATTGTCTATGTCAGGCCGCATAGCAGTCGTCATTGTGGCCAGTGAAAACTTAGATTTTCTTTGTTTTTCTCTCCTATGGGGTACATTTAGGACTATCTAAATATGACATCAAATCTTAGATGTTGAAAATAAAATTTATGAATTTCTAACAAATTATGTGTTAAGAATATTAGTTTGATTTAACTTTTGATTATTCTTTAACATATGCTTAAAGTTTTATTTTCTTATTCGAATAAAAATTTGAGCAAAACCTTAATTTTCCATTTGAGATTCAATATTAATGAGCACATATACCTATTGTTGAAACTGCTTATTGTATTGAATCTTGAATTGTCCAAGTGGGACAGTTTGGTAAGAAATTTTTCCTTCACTTGATTAATAATTATTCTTTAAATCTCATATCTTATACTTGTTAAAATTTCGGTCTGTTACATTTCCTTTTGTTCTCTGGGTGTATACTTAAACGGGGTAAATCTCACTGCGTTATAGTCATGCACTTGGAGACCAATAGGAAATGCTGCTGCAATTTCGTTAAGTATAAAATATGATATTTAAGGAATAACTATTAACTAAGTGTTAAAAAAATTTCTTATCAAAAGGAGTTTCCATTATAAAATATGATTCATATCGTCAATTTCCTATGCTTTGCCTTTCTTCACCCTCATGGTATGAAAAACCTCTTGGGCTATAATGATGTTATCCAAGCTATGATGGCCCGACATAAAGCTGCACTGCATGACAGAGATAAGCCTACTCATAACCTTCTTTAATCTATTCAGAATTATTTTAGTTATGACTTTGTAAGACACATTACAAAGGCTAATGGGACAGAGTTGCTTAATAGTTTTCGGCTAATTAACCTTTGGAATCAAAGTTAGCAACGTTTAGTTGATCTATTGGACCTTTCTCGGGTCACAAAAAATTTCCATCACCATATTGCACATAGATTGCCCCGTGGTTTCCCATTAACTTTGATAAAACAAAGCATGAAGCCCATCAATACCTGGAGCTTTTAACCACCCATTTGAAACGAAGCACTCTTAATTTCCCAAAGCTGAACTATGTCTCCCAAAGTGAACATATCAGTGTCCTGTAAATCCAAAAGACATCCACTCAGAAGAAAAGGATCAAAAGGCTCCTCC
The DNA here is from genome assembly GCA_029884595.1 of Ormosia semicastrata. Lineage (NCBI taxonomy): Eukaryota > Viridiplantae > Streptophyta > Magnoliopsida > Fabales > Fabaceae > Ormosia > Ormosia semicastrata. The sequence goes on along the minus strand of JAQQTO010000059.1, from coordinate 31,265,397 downwards.
ATAGTATAGAGATTCTTGTAAAAATCTAAGGCCATATTTATGAGAATTTCAGCATAAAAAACCCAATCATCTGTTTGATCTTTAGGAGCTTCCACTTTATTATGCTTTCTCCTAAAAATAGTGGGAGCACTTAGATTTTTGACACCAAAGAATTTCTTCCTGAATTAAAGCACATTCATATTCCTTCCAGAGTTTCTTCTGAAGATCTTCAAGGAAGAGGCATTGCCCTAACTCAAGTTTCCTAGCTATGTCACCTAAGTTGCTTTACAAGGATCTTTACTTTAAAAAATTATTGGCTTCTCCTTCCCTAAGCTTCTGTCTATCTTCCATTCATTGATTCATTTGTCCTATTATTCTTTCAACATCCTACTCCTCTCTTCATTATGTTCGCTCAACAACATTGAAGCATCTTGGTTCGCTACCTCATACTTCTCTTGCTATACTCCTTCAAGGTCTTAGCAATATCTTCCTCTTTCTGCACAAACAAAGACTAATTTAAATCAGAAGATTTTCGAAACAATAAAAAATTAAAGAATAAAGACAAATTGGAAAAATAAAATAAAATCTAGCTAGTGAGAGAAAGAAAAGTAAAGGAACAACTTGTTGAAGATTGGGTTTGACCACGTTTCTACATAAACAAAGACCAACTTAGATTAGCAAATTTTCAAAACAATCTAAAAAATAAAGAATAAAAATAAATTGAAAAGAAGAATCTACATTGAGAAAGAAATAAATAAAGGAAGAGCTTGTTGATGATTGGGTTTGATCATTTTTCTACATAAACAAAGACGACGTTGCATCAGTAAAATTTCAAAACGATCTTTAAATTAAACAATGAAGATGCTAACACTCAATTTTGACCAGACATTTTATTTATATATACAAAAATTAAGAACAATAATTGTTCTTATTATAAAAAAAAAAAAAGTTTGTCCTGACCAACTTTTAGGCAAAATTCAATTCAGTCCATTGTCTTGTTTAACCCAAAGTTCCTCAACTTAACAAGGTGTTTAGATCGATTCATTGTATAACCAAGACTAATATTGTAGAAATCATGCTCATTCTCCCTCATCCCATATATAAAGAGTTGATACTCAAGTGTTTGAGTTATTCCAAAAAGTTCACACTCAAGCTTAATGCCAAGTAGAGCTTGAGGACATTAGCAAAAAGAATTTCGTGGGCTGAACAGGTGAGATCCTGTGCACAACACTTTTCAAGCATAATATTTTTGCGTGTTTTTGAGGTAACTTTGTTTTTTCCTTTTTTTCCTTAACTTTTTTTCATATACTTGTGATGTTCATTTAGCTTATTTATTTGTTAACTTAGTTTATTTCTTAGTTCTTTAAGTTAGGTTCAAGGTATTTATGTTTTAATTTAGTTTTATTTTTTAAATTGATAGGACCTTTATCTTATTTTTTATAATGGGTTGGAAAAAATAAAAATGATAAAATACCAGAAAAAAATCACAAAATACAAAAACAATAAAAAAAATCTTTAATTGCTTTGGTTAGCACAATTGAATTTTAACTCACTTTCTTTGTTTGCTCATTAGTCTTGTACTTGTTCAAGTCTCTTGATTTCTTGTGTTCATTTTGTATTATTTGTTGGCATTTTTTTAGAATAACTTATTGCTAAATATATTTTCTTTCTAAAACGTTTTTTCTTAATTAAAATTAACTAACTCACACTTGTTTTTTTAAAGAATTATGTTGGCTTTAAACTCCTCATTGAACTTAGGGGATACTTATAAATTTTTTGTAATTGTCTTCGATGCATCTTTATTTTTATTTGTTATGTTTTTCCATTTTACTTGTGAATCTTTTTTAATCTTTGACTTCATTTTATTTTATTCCATATTGTAAATTTTTGTAAATTAGTCCTTTTGATGTTTTTTTTTATTCTTGTGTATATATCTTAATTATTGCTTTATTTTGATTTGCTTGTAAATATAAATTTCTTTGACGTGCTTGTAAATATTTTAATAGTCATTGAATTTTAATTGTAATTTTTATTTTCTTTTTCTTTTTATTTTTTATTGCAAATATTGTATTTTAGTTCTATGTTATTATTGATTATTTGTTATTTTTCTTGTGGTAAATTAAATATTTTTAAGTTATTTAATTGCTACAATTTACTTTAGGATAATTGTCTAAAAACGAATGTATAAGGGTGCTATTAAATTAAGATTTCACTCTTTCTTGTACATAACTAATTTTTGAACATAATTTGGTTTGCACAAATTAGTTTTCTAAATTTTTTAAGGTTTTTGTGTAACTTTTTCTTAACCTAATAAAGTTGATGGTGACTATTCTAAAATTATTTAAAGAAAAATCCAGTGAGAGAAAGAAGAAAATAAAGGAATTAGTGAGTAACTAATGCAGAAGGGAGAAAGAGAATAAGAGTCACTTATTGTAAGGAAGTTGGGAGCAATTTTTGATAACCGATGGGAATAATGAATCTGACTACAAAAGACCTGGGAACGTGGCTTACTGCTTAGAAATTTTAGGTTATAATTGTAACCTTGTTTAAGTTTGTGTTTGATTGAATATAAATGAGATCAAGGAGAAATTTGTGCTTGATTGTAATGGTATCGCAGGAAAGATAAATTTGGACTCCAAAGAAGCCAATTCTCATTATAAGGAAAAAATCTAAAATATAGAGCATGTTTGGGAAAGATTAAATCTTTTCTACACAGCTGTTTTTGGAGGATTAAGCTGTTTTGTGAAATAATTATTATGTTTGAGTAAAAAAATTATTTTTTAAAAATTTTTTTACAAGAAATTCAATGCAAAATAAAAGCTTTTTTCAGTTAATAATCATAAGCTAAAGATTGGAACTTATGATTTTAGCTTATAGATTATTTCTTACACTTTGATATGTAAATACTATTTTGCCCTCAATCAAATATTTTTTTAATCATTCTATGCCTATTTTAGTAATTTAATGCATAAAAGTGATTCTTTTTTATATCATTCAAAAGAATCATATTAATTTAAAATCACTTTACAGCTAATGCATCTAAACATAAAAATAAATAGATTATAATCGATTATAACAATAATCGATTATCAACATAATCTATAATTTTTAATTTTCTCAAACAAGCCCTTACTAGAGTATTGAAGTTTTGTCACCATTAATTTTTAATTTAATGGTATTTTATTTTTTAATTTAACGGCCTGTATAATTATAAATGGTGTGTGTCTGATCAAAAAAAAAAAATGGTGTGTGTCATAATTTGAGTGAAGTTGTATAACACACTTAAAGTATGAAAGAAACTACGCATTATAAATAATATAGATAGATAATACAGATAAGTAGTATAGATTATTACATAGATTTCCTTCTAATTCACTTCTATTCTCTCTTCGCCAACTTATCAGTATTAAGTTGTTAAGTATAATATTAACTTGATATACACCCGCGCTTTGGACAGGCAGATAGATAAAGTTATTTAAAATTTGATTGAATATTTGTGTATATTTATATTACTAAGAGAATGAAATAAATAATCGTAACTACATCTTATATAAGTTTGTTATAGTAAGATTTTTTATATAAAAATATAATGAAATTAATTGAAATATAATTTACACCATAAATAAATAAATTAATTAATAACATTTTTATTACAAGAAATTTTGAAGATTAACATAGAAATTCTTAATGATAAATAAATGATTCTCTCAAGAGATATTTCTTCTTGGATGACTACAAATTCTAAAGAGTGATGTTAATATAGACTTCAATTTACCATGAACTCTATATATGACAGCATATACACAATTTAAAACATAATTTAAAATTATAAATATATACCTATTATGAAATCAAATGACAGATATGTTGTCATGTAAGATTTATCGTGAATTCGAGTCTATATTAACATCACTCAATTTTAAGAATACTATATTCAACGATAGCCAAAATAAAAAAGTTTTTAGAGGTTGTTTTGGGTTATCCATTTGGAGGAATCTCTTACTTGGAAAGCTCTCATAGTTGAATCTTCAAAAGAAAATATTTGTCCTCAATGAATATATTTACCATTGATAAAGAATAGTTGCTTATGATTTTAAGTCATCCCTTAAATAAGTAAGGATGTTCTCTGAAATTTAACCTGAAGCTGTTTATATTCCATTATTGTTTTTGGTAAATTATTCCATTAGATACCTTTAAAGACATATTATGTAGATACTTATATATATATATATATATATATAAAAGAAAACATACAAACATTCTCTCGACTAATCTTGTCTTTAGTGAGTCATCGTCATCAATTATTATTTTAACATGTGAGAGAGGGGAAAAAAAAAAAGGAAAGATTCCTTCTAGCCAAACCTAACAGCCTAGCACACAAATGGGTTCATTTAGAGCAGTGAACCGAAAAATTGTAATTTAAAATTTGATTAGATACTTGTATATACTCATATTACCAAGAGAATACAAGTGTGTGTTGGTTTGAGTAAAAAAAGTTTAGGTTCTTTAAATATGTAATATTGGGTTCAATTTTAAAATTTATGTGTATAAAATAACATCATTGCGAGAGGTAACCGTATACCAGAAGATTAGTCTCTTACTTATTAAGTGAGAAATTATAGAAAAAAAATATTACTAACATAATAAAATAAATAATCATAACTACATCTTATATAAGGATGTTATAGTAAAAACATAATGAAATTAATTGAAATATAATATTTACACCATAATTAAATAAATTAATTAGTAACATTTTTATTACAAAAAAAAATCAAGATTAACATAGAAATTTTTAGTAATAAATATATGATTCTCTCAAGAGATTTTTTTTGGACGACTGCAAATTCGAAAAGAACCATAATCAACTATAGCAAAAATAAAAGAAATTTTAGAGGTTGTTTAGATGCTAAATAGGGGTATCCATAAAATTTCATTGGAGGAATATCTTACTTGGAAAGCTCTCATAGTTGAATCGTCAAAAGAAAATATTTGTCTTCAATGAACATATTTATCATTGATCAATAATAATTGCTTCTGATTTTAAGTCATCCATTAAATAATTGAGGATGTTCTCTGAAATTTAACAAGAAGCTGTATATATTATTGTAAATAGAGAAGAGAAATTTAGAAAGATAAAAATAATGGAAATATTGATTCAAGGTCTAATTTTTTAGAAATTAGTTGTGTTTTTCTTCTCTCTCTTTTCTTCTTATTATTTCTTTTTGAGAAATCATGTCTTTATATAGGACTCTAAACAATGGTTACAAAATTATTATGTGCAATAATTACAAAACCATTATGTCCAATGGTTATAAATTTATTATGTGCAATGGTTACAAAGTAATTAGGCATACCAAATATTATAACCACCAACCCTTATTAATAACAACTTAATATCAAATTAATATAGTCATCTGTCACATGTAAAATATGCATGTTTTACAACACTTCTCTTTGGATGATTATACACTAAAATATGCATATTTTACAACACTTCTCTTTGGATGACTATACACTATGAATATATTTTATTAAAACCTTGCTAAGAAAAACTCAGCAAGATAAAAACGAGAAATTCTTACTTGCACATAATTATAATATTTCATTCTTGCACACACTCACATAAAGTGGGACCCACTAACAATCCATCAAAATAAAATATAAAATACTTATTGAGACCCATTCTTATACACCAATTATGTAAGTGAGTGCAAGAATGAGGTGTTACAATTATGTGCAAGCAATGATTTTTTGGATAAAAACTTAGCGAAGGAAAAAGAGTTCAGTATTCACAAGCAACTTACTTCTCCTAAAAAATACAATCAATACTAAAATGTTTTTAAGTCTATGCATTGTAACTCTTGTGACTCTTAGACATTCGTCTTTAATATTATTTATAACACTCCTCCTTGATGTCCATATGAGATATGCCTTATTAAAGCCTTATTAAAAAAATCCATTGGAAAGAAAATTAGTTAAAGAAAATGACTACAATATCCTTTACATGAGAATTGTCTCTTTACAAACTTTATCAAGGAAAATCATGTAGGATAAAACATTGATTAAGGGAAAAAAATATAATTTTTCTCCCATATTATTAGAAGAATCACTTAAGATATATGAATTGAAAATTTTCAATTTTCTCCCATGAAGAATTTTGGAGAAATATAATTTATTCTGTCACCTTTAATATATTCTCCTTTCAGTTGAACTTTGCAAGTAGTATTATCTTATGTTAGAATTTCATTTCCATAAGACAATATACAAGATTCTTAAATATGATGAATCATAAATCTTAACGGGAAACATTAACAACTTCCTTCATAAATTATTGTTATTTTTGCATTATCCAAAGAAGTGGCCACTTAGATTATTTTGTAAATCGTCATGATATAGCAATACCTTTTTGGGATCTAACTTTATTTGGATAAGATAAATACCCTACATATTGTATAATCAATTAGTTGGACATATATAGATATATTAATAAAATAATATTATAATTGTGCCTCGAAGATATAAAAAATATACTTAATTCCATTTCAATATCTTTTGGTTGGTGATGAACTATATTTGCTAATAAACTCACGAAAAAAATTATATCAGGTCATGTTGTATTTAACAGTATGCATGTGTGCTTCTATAACACTAAGGTACAGTACTTCATGACTAAGATTTTCATTATCATTTTTAAATCCAACGATGTAACAATTATTAGTGTACTCAATATATACAATTTATATGTATAAAACACTTAATAACTTGTTCTCTATAATTTGATGAATAAAATGTAATTTGCTAAATGCTCAATCTGCAAGTCAAAACAAAGTTTTATCATTCAAAAATTTTTCATTTCAAATTCTTTCTTTAAATCTTCTACAATATTAGAAGAACTTCAAGCAATTTTAATAATAACATACATAGCAATTATGACAAAGTCAATTTCAAGTTTCTTTAAATAATGAACACAAACAAATAAGATATTTTAAGAAATTTTGAAATAAATATATAATGTATATCAACAAATATTAATGTTCAATACTAAAGTTTCAATATGATAAGCAAAAGAACATAAATTGTTAATATATGTTAATTAAGTTTATTGGATGCTGTGGATATTTTAAATCCTTCATATATTTTCATTTCCATAGTTTATATCGATAGATTCATAAGATATAATAGCATCCAATAAAAGTATTTGGCTTCTAGTATGTAAATAAATTTATCAAATAATAAAATGTAATTGCATCCACCGCTAAAAAATATATTATCTTAGTGAGAAACTTTGAACAACAAGTTATGATTTCTTTGTCGCGCTTCGTTTTTCTTTATTTTATTTTTTCACAAACATCTATTTGTATTAGACTGATTTTGTACCTTTTGAATTTAGACTTTAAATCTATTAAAACTTTTTTTTTAAATTTGAACTAAAAATTTAATAATCTCATATTTTATAAGTGAATTCAATTTTACTTATAAAATATTTTTCTATTTTAACTAATAATTTTTTTCGATATTTTTTGACTATTCTAAATTTAAAATACTTATTATTATTGATAAAATTGCGTGCAACATATGTTGTCAAGTATGATATTAAGGGTGTGTTTGTGATAGCTACAAAAATTTGATTATACTTAGTAATCGATTATTGTATAAAAGCTTTTTGTTATAATCGATTATAATTGATGTATTTTTATGTTTGGATGCATTAGCTGTAAAGTGATTTTAAGTTAATCTGATTCATTTGAATGATATAAAAAAGAATCGTTTTTATGCATTAAATTACTAAAATAGGTATAAATGATTAAAAAATTATTTGATTGAAGATAAAATGGTATTTACATATCAAAATATAAGAAATAATTTATAAGCTAAAATCATAAGCTTCAATCTTCAGCATTATAAAAATCAGCTTTAAAAAGTTTTTATTTTATATTGAATTTCGTGTAAAAATTAAAGTTAATTTTATCAAACATGATTAAACACTGTTACAATAATTTTTTTTTCAAAAAAAACTAAGCAGAAACTGTACCACACATGCACTAATACAGGGATGATATTAATCCATCTGATATTGTGAAGGCGGTGATTGAAGAACTCTGCCCAGTAGAGGACGATGAAGAGGGGATGGTAGAAGATAATAAAAAAAATTGAGCCTAATCCTACTGTGGGAGCAGTGCCTTCGGAGGAATACGAGGAGTGATGGAAGACAAGGAAGTACACGTTGATTGTCAAACTCCTGGGTAAAAGGATGGGTATTAAACTCATGCATATGAAGTTACAACCCGTGGGCAAAGAAGGGCAAAATTAAGGTCCTTGGTTTGTATCATATTTTGGCATAATCCCCTGGGCCTCTCATTCTGTTGTACTTTTCTTAATTTCAAAATAGTAGATCCAATTTCAACGGAAAAATATATTTAAATTAAATCATTCAGTACATATATATGGTTACTTTTTGGATTTGGTCGGTTACATAATTGATATATCTGGACCAACTGTTGTTCCAAAATTCGTTAGGTTGCACAGATGTTAGGTTACCAATTTTCATGATAAAATTAAAGATATGATTTTGTTCACTTCTTATATTTATAAAAGATTTTAAAATAATCTTTGTTATTAACTTCTGTAATAATATTATTATAAATACTATCAATTAGTTAATAGACCTTTCCATGTGTAATTTATTTTTAACCATCGATTTCAACTTATTCAAGTACCTATAAGTAATATGATATTATTAATTATTAAACTTTGAACTAAAAAATTAACACATTTTAAAATGTAATATGATAGGTAATTACCTCTCAAATAGATACATCCATCGATATTAAACAGTGTCTCCTACTCATGTCTCATACAACAAATGAACAGGTAAATGTTTCATTGAGTTAAAGAATTCAAGTGCAAAGATTTATTCTGATTTACATATTATAATGACAATGTTTTGTTTCATTAGTAACAAATCAGACACCCATAACACTGTTGAGCACAAGTCTCTAAAGAATTTACTTAATTCAGCTAAATGTTTCCACATTTGATCCAACAGTGCACCAAAAGCAATTAGTAGCAACTACTCCATAAGCACATGACAATCATGGCTTTTAATCCCAAATAGCTTCCTCTCTCTTTTGTTCACACATCTATGCAAATTAGACGTATATCTATTATGCATTTTTAACTTGCTAACCCATTTACAGACAACCCTTTTTTACTCAATGGACAAGGCAAATTTTGCTTTAAGTTTCACAACTTTTCCAATAGGTGATTGTTGCAACTCTAGTTCCTTCCGCCTACAATACTCTCAAATTCATTCTTGCTTTAACATTATATTTGGTGTTGTCTTTAATATTCATCACTGTATTAAATACACTATCAAACTTATTTTTCTCAATATACATCACATTAAGATTGTGCTTGATTATATTAGTTTCCAATATAGTAACTCCTAGAATGCTAAAATGCATGATTCCACGGGTGAGGCCACCAAAGTAGACAACACTGATGATGAAGGAGAGGCATTCCTCCCCTATGATGACAAAGGAAAGGCGTTCCTCACCGACCTGATCTGCTCCTCACCCTTAAACGAGTTACTACAAACGGTGAGGCCACTAGCAACAAAGGTGAGGCCGCTGGTGATGAGGTGTCTGCAACTGAGTTAATTATTTGTTCTCTAATTTGTTCTCTGATTTTAGTGACTTTTGGTGTGCATTTTACTGAGTTGAGACCCCTGTTTATTCTCTGTTTTGTTTTCTAATGTCAGATATTTTTAGTGTGCATTTTACTGAGTTGAGACAACCCTAGTTTGCTATCTGATTTTAGGGGTATTGTTGTGTTTAGGGGGTTGTTTCCCATTGTTGTGGTATTGTTGTGACTTGTGTTTATGTAACTGAGTTTGGAGTTTATTATACTATCTCTTTTTTCTCTTTTATAAGTTTCCTTTAATTAGGTTTTTGTTTGGAGTTTGGACTTAGGATTTGATGTATAATGTGATTATTAATATTGAGATGAGATTGATTTTAATAGATTCCTTCTTTAGCATTTATTTTATTTTTATCATAGGTTTATTATGTATTTTTTGACTTTGGAATGGTAATTTTTGTCAACTATATAGTAGGGCATTTATGAAAAAAACTACATAATCCGACCACTTGAATCGAGCCAACCATTTGTTGTTCAGTTTAATTTGGTTTGAATTTGGTCAAGAAAAATTACAAACACTGAACCAAATCGAATTAATTGACTTTGATTGGTTTATATTATTTTTTTACCCTTGAACCTGAACCAATACACCCCTACATAAATTAGCCTATATTTCTAGCTTATTCATCAATTATTGAAATTTGTATTATAATATATCAAAACGAAGACAATGAACATGGGGCTAAAAATCTCATAGTTTTTTTGTGATGACAAATCATCTGTAAAAAAGTATATACTAGCATATTGTTCTGAATCGGGTTCAGAGAGTACCTGAGATAGACACGTAACGGTGGTTTCTCCTTTAAGCAGCAGCTGAGCGCGTAGAACAGGGGGGTGGGTACCTGCAAAGGGACTCCAAAGCTCAAGTCAGGCAATGCACAAAAAGGTTTAAGAGATTGGGTTAAAAGTTACCTTCTTAGGATGACTCAACCATGTATTTATAGAGCGTATACAGAATCCTAATAGGATCTTTACTGAATGCAGGTAATTTAGGATTAGTATCATGATGAGGATCATCTTTCCATTATTATAGGATACGTCCCTGTAAATCTGGGATTAAGATATAGAAAGTATCTAGCCATCAAAGATATCTATAAATCCTATAATATTGTAAGTTGATGATTGGCAGTTACAGATATTTAGGGATTCATCCTCTGCGTGAATCTATCAACCACGATGTCATATCCCAACACCACTTGAGAGCCGTAATCCGTGGTCCAGAATACGTCTAGAGTCTTCCTCTACACTAGCTAAGAGGAGTCCGGTAGTGTGCATGCCGGGTTGATCCCATGGAGCGAGATCCCGGATCACGGTCCAGAGCAGTTGCCCCCAGCTTAGCTCTAGGATGAGACAGACCAGAGTCAAGCTTAGAACGGATTAACCATCATATGGCTAACATGGTAATTCGAAGGATGGGCGTTAGACCCCGGGTTATTACCGATGTCCTCGTCCTATTCAGTTACGAGTAAAGATTTCTGCCCCCAAGTAAGGGTACTAGGAATTCCTGGAGACATGTTCAACATAAATTCTGAACGTGATCTCCGATTAATACAGACTGCGATTCTCTGGGAAACTGATACTTGGACTTTATTGGGGAGTAGTGATTCTTTAATTCCTAATGTCAGTTTCATACGAATTTTCTCAACTGCTCCCTATCTTTGTGACCAATCAGAGATTAGGAGCATTTATTTCAGCTGACTTCATGGGATCAGGTTACTTTTTACGGGACCAATCAGGACCCCTCATGCATGTTATAAGTAGAGAATACTTCTCTGTGAGCTTGCATTCCCTTCTTTTTCATTCTCGAATAGGGATGATTTCTTCCAGGAGAGTGAGTGTAGTTCTTTCTTCATTTCCCACTTTTGTGAAGAGAGCTTCATCATCTGCAGAAATTATACTTTTATTTTTTCCAAAGTTCTTGAAGATGTTCGATCTTCCCAAGCGTTTTTTTCCTCTGACAGGGGCCTTTCTTTCTTGGCGTAAAATTGGGTTGCTATGCATTTAGAGAGGCGGAAGCCTTTCTCTCTTGGTGTACACAGCGGTGTCCGATCCAACGTGTTGCCAGGATGAGACAATGCCTTCGTCTACTATTGCATGGGGACCCGACGGAGCACACTGTTCCTCTTTCCATATTCTTGGCGAGCTATTTGAAAGCACCTGGCCAGTCTTCTTCGTAGTAACGGCTGGATATGCAAGAATGCCGGGTCGAAGGAAGCGAGGACCCTCTTAGAGCAAACAGGAGTGGTCTGCTTTCTTTGACTTGCTTTCAAGGAAGCAGCGGGTATCCACTTCTGCTGTTATCCGTTGAGAAGGTGGGAGAGGAACGAGTGAGCGGAGGATTTCTACTCCGGAGTGGCTTCAGTCTATTCCGGGGTGGAAAGGCCGCTGTAGCTACTCCGTAACTTGAGGCAACTTGGAATGGTTAATGCCGGCGGAGGATTCTTCAGCTAAAGAGGTTGTACCCCTTCCAATAAGCGAGAGAAGATTTCGGTCTTTAGTTGCATTGCGGAGAAGCAATGCAAGGAACTTTGGTATTTTCTCCAAGATTATGACCCCGGTTTGCCAATGTTCTTCAAAGCCAATCCACTTTTTCAAGAGACCAAGGTTTGGAGATATGGATGGGGTATAATTCAGGCAGCCGAAGATGTTTGCCCCCTTTCCCGGGATATCTTTATACATTCCATGTCTCAATATTTTCTTTTTCCTCTTTTTTGGATGTATGACGATGTATGGAATGAGGATGATTCAATAGGGTTTTACCTTCTCTGTACTTGTTCTGGACTTTCATTATATATATATATATATATATATATATATATATATATATATATATATATATATATATATATATATATATATATATATATATTTATTTATTTATTTATTTATATTTATATTTATATTTACCGAGGTAACGCTGTCGGGATGAGTCCAACGCTTATCCCGGTATAACCCCGTAAAGACATTGTCGGGATATATCTAATGCCAACACGGCATAATCGTCACAACAATTGGACCTCGGCGTTAGCACGTAGTCTGTGATGTTAATAGTGAGTTGAAGCTGGAATCCGCAGTACAAACCCGGGTTCTCATTTAACATTCGTACGACGCTTTGGATTATTGCGTAACCGTCCTTTCAACTGCTATTACAGCTGTGTGGGCCACGTGTTGCGATTTCATCGGAGGGACGTGCCTAGAGCTCTGCGAGCCATGATGAGCACCTTTTGAACTTGCGTCGGAGAGGACAGAATTGTCCCTTAACCGTTTAAACCTTTATAAATAAGAGTCAAAGGTTCGTCTTCCCCATTTCACTGAAAAGATCGTGCGGCAAAAGCTTTGGCTTCTTTTGGGTGCTTTCCAACCACTTGTGGCTTCTCCATTGTTCTGGCACAACTTCTCCACTGTTCAAGTATTCTGCCTTTACATAGTAAGTAGCTTTCTCTCAACATTCTCGTTATTTGCGCTTTCAGTATGTTAATAACTTTTTAAAGAGTAGAGTAGCTTCGCATTTCTGGTTTTGCTTTCTTTCAAGCAGACCTTAGTGATTTAGGTAGATTTTGTCACATCCCTGAAACACCATCTTCGTCGCGCCATATGCGGTGGAGGAGTTCCCCTGAATGCTTTGTTTCTTGTGGGACAGGAGGTCAGTAGGGGAGGTTTGGATTACTTCGCTCTCCCTGTGTCTGAATCTATGAGATTATCGATTCTGACAATTGCTCACCGACTTCTTTAGATGTTCTCAGGATTTTTATGTCCAAAGGAAAAAAGGCTAGAGTCCAGCCCCCACTCCACGACGTCCGTGACCCAGCAGAGGACGAGCTGATTCGAATTTGGCGGGGTCCCGGGCTGGTATGCCCCTGGGTGGTGGACGACGTATGGGATCGTCAGTCCAAGTTTTTGAGCAAAGCCGTACTCCGAGAGTCCTTATTTGCCTTGGAGTTAACTGTGAACAAAGCTCGAGACGACGAATTCGAAGTTGTCTGTCCAAGCTGGAGTGAGAGAGTGTATTCCTGTCGAGAAGCTAGTTCACATTTTATGTTCCTGTATGAGCCACTTTTCCTCAAGTTGGGGCTTAGGATGCCGTTTTCTGGCTTCCAAATGGCTGTCCTCCGTACTCTCCATATGGCCCCTTCGTAGATCCATCCTAATGGTTGGGGCTACATCATCTCGTTCAAGAAGTTTTACCGGTTAATGAGCCTTAAGTGCTCAGTGAATACCTTTTTTATTTTTATACAAGAATAAACACCCAGGGGATGGTAAGGCAAACGAGTTGGCTTGTCATTCGGTCACGACTTAGTCGTAAGTCCTTTGATGTTTTCGAAGAAAGCTTCAAATGATTTAAGACTGCATTCTTCAAGGTAAAAGCCAAGGAGGGATGTCAACCATTCTTCCTCAAACCGGACGGGGAGCCAGAATTTTTGCTCTACTGGACGCAAGGCTACTGGGATGTGCCCATCGATTTGATTGAAAAAGAGGAGGAAGATCTTGACCCCGAGGAGCTTAGGTCTGTCAGGTTCATAACCCGATATGCCGAGAAGCATGGGAACATCAATATTAGAGATGTTCTTTGTATCCCTGGTGATGATCTTCTTTACGCTTTATTAGGTAGGAATTAGGGCGTTATTACCCGTAGTATCCCTAGGTGCTTGCTTTGTCTTCATATAGCAATATTTCGTGATGTGCTGATTATACTTGTTTTTGTTTTCTTTCAGTTAGCAACATGACTTCTGGGTCTTCCATGGTTACCCTACATTCTTCAAGAAACCGGAGGAAAAGGAAGAAAATCGCGGCTTCTTCCTCCACGGCCGTTCCGGTCTCCTCCGACCAGGGCGTTGTTATCGCAGAAAGAGATCAGCCCGGCTCCCTTACCCACAATTTTAAAGAGAGAAAAAGGCAAGCTGTCGAAGGGCCTTCCAAACACGATGGAAGGTCGTTGGAGGGCGGCGAAAGGGAAAGGGCGGACTTCTTGCCAATCATCATGGGGCACTCTGATTCAGGCCCTTCATAGCTAGGCGATTTTTAAGTGGCGAGGTGAGGCAGCACATCACCGACTAAGGTCTGGCCCAAACCTTAGCCGCACTTCAAATGCAAGCTCTCCGGGCGGTGGCCGAGATCCGTGTAATCGAGGAGACTATCGAGAATGCTGATAGGCGGGCATCGGAAGAGCTGAAGACTTTGAAGAAAGAAAAGGAGGAAATTGGCCAGAAACTGACCGCGTCCTTAAAAACAAACGAGGATACTAGGGCAAAGGTCGTCGAGCTGGAAAAAAGGGTCCTCGAACTGGAAAAGGCGTTGACGGACTCTCAGGCGCCAGGAAGACCGAGAAGCTTGAAGCCGACCAAAGCATTGGCGCGCTGAGGGCCGAGGTGATAGAGCTCGAAAAGGAGGTGAAGGAGCTAGACGAGGTAGCTGGAAAGGTCAGGGGAGAGCAGTTCCAGAATGTCGTGGCGCAAATCCAGCATTTCAATCCCGGGGTCGCCCTTATCTTGGAGGGTGTTACCCTGGATAAAATCTTTCATAACAGTCAGCTTGTAGCTGCAGTGGAGTTCGCCGCGAATGCTCCTGGTGGCAACCCGGAGGTTATTCAGATCCTAGAAGGAGAAGAGGCCGATGTTTAAGCTTTTATTACTTTTTTCATTTCCTATTTTCTACCCTCTGCGTGGGATTTTGTTACTTGTATGGATAATTGCCCCGTGATTAGGATTTTATAATTAATTACTTTATTTTGCCGTTCATCCTCGTTTTTCATGGTCCGACTTGGGTCCAACGCCTATTTTTATAGTTGTTTTAATGGACTTAGAAAACTATTTGTGGTAGTAAAAAACCATGGTCTGGGATCCCTCACTCATACCGTTGAGTGGATGGCATTCCACTTGACTTAGGTGGGAATAATGCCTTGGTTTGTAATTAACATTTATAACAATTAAACGTCTATGAAATTTTAGACTTAGGCAAAGTAAAACCTTAATCCATATTCCAACGCTTATCATGGGAAGCATTTGGCACAGCGGATATAGGTAAGAGTAGCGCCCTGGCTTAGGGTATTTTACGCGAAAACCCTTTTACCTGAGGCACCAACATTATTTAACCTTGCCTGGGGTAGGTACCCTAATAATCATATAGATTTTGGGACCCCTTCTTGGTTTAGGTATAAAGAAGGAGTGTGTATATATGATCCGTACTGCCTCCTATCCATTTGACATTTTAACAGTCAGTGTCGTGCGTTGGACCAAATTTGGTATCTGAATAACTATTTTATTGATGATATTGGGAGGACGAAAGTCCATATAGAGCGTATTTATTCAAAACAAAGTCGGATCAAAGATAATTCTACTAGAGGGCTAAGCCACTAAAGGCATTTAGCTATAGTATTTTCTTAGTTTATTCGCATTCCAATAATTCTTGACCGGGGTTCTAGATAACATTTCCAGGGTGTAAGTTCTCTTACCCGTATTGGTGACGACACGGTAGGGGCCTTCCCAGTTAGGGGCTAATTTTCCTTGGGAAGCATTTTTCCCTCCTATGTCGGCTCTCCTGAGCACTAGGTCACCTGGCTGGAATTTCCTTGGGACTACTTTCTTGTTGTACCTGGCCGCTGTCTTCTGTTTAAGGGCAACATCCCGTATGTGAGCTACGTTTCTTCTTTCTTCGAGCAAGTCCAGGTCCTCTCTGATTAGACCAGGGTTGCTGTCGGATGAGAACTATTGGTAGCGCTAGCTGGGCTCCCCTATCTCCACCGAGATCATGGCCTTACAGTCATAGGTCAGTTTGAAAGGGGCCTCTCCTGTGGTGGAATATGGAGTGGTTCGATATGCCCAGAGAACATGATCGAGTTGCTCGACCCAGTTTCCTTTGGCTTCATCTAACCTCTTTTTTAAGCCTCGCATGATGAATTTGTTGGCGGCCTCGGCTTGTCCATTTGTCCTGGGGTTCTCTACTGAGCTGCAGTGGTGCTTTATTTTCAATCCGGCTAGTAGCTCTTCAAAAGTTTTATCTTTGAACTGGGTACCGCTATCTGTGATGACAGATTCTGGTATACCGAACCTGGTGATCATATGGCGCCAAGTAAACTTCTGAATTCGCATCGAGATGATAGTAATCAGAGGTTCAGCCTCGATCCACTTAGTAAAATAGTCTACCACTATCACCAAGTATTTAAACTACCCTGGGGCCTGGGGGAACAGACCCAAAATGTCCATACCCCACCTGATACAAATCAAGAATGATGTCCAATTTAAGGCCAAATTGATTTTTGATGAAAATTTTATTTTCATTAGTGAGGAATTCGTTCACTTGTTTTGGCTTTATCTTGCACTATAGAACTCAGATTAGTGCATTCTTTAGTTCGTTGGAAAGCTAAGGAAATTATCTACAAATCATATTTCAAGCTTCTTGACCAGAATCGGCCTCTATCATGGTGAAAAATGGGATGAAAATTTAAGACGAATTCTTGGACGGAATTTTACTTGTATTTTGGGCTTTCTATTATGTTTCTTTTATATTTTGTTATTTTCAAGCCTAGAGTGTCTTTAATGTTCCAAATTCTGAGAGTTTCTTTTGGTTCAATTTATTTAGCTACTTAGTGGAATGGTTAATGCTTTTATTAGCCACTTAGGGAATAGTTATTTTCTTTTATGAGGGATTTTAGTCACTTTATGGTGACCTTTTGTTTGCATGGTGTATGCAACCCCTAAACTCTATATATGTACACATCTATGATGAATAAAAAAAAAACAAGGATTTGATGTTCAATTTGGTTTGTCCAATTGTGAGAGTATTCCTCTCTTAGGTTCTTGACTGAGCCATAGATCTTATCAAGAGTTTCTCTTGTGGCGATCACTAACTTTGGTTTATCAATCAATCCTTGATTGTGGCACCAATCCACTTCTTATTTTCATCTCTCGTCTTAACCATTTTCTTTTTTTTTTGTTTTTGTTGTTTTGCGATTTTCTAGTTCTCAAATTCTGTTACTTTTCTCCGATTTGTATCTCATGATTTACTGATCTTTTTCTAGTGATTCTTGAGCCTAATTTGCATTTCAGAACGTGATCTTTCACATCGTTTTGGAATCGCTCAATTCTGAGTAGTATAGTGCGAGATACAGCTATTTTTAAACAAGTGCGTCATTTTGGTTGGTCACTCAAGGATAGATCCGAATTTTTACATGATCTTTCTAGAATCATATCATGTGGTATCAGAGCCATCCTTCCTAGAGTGACTTTTGGTCTCATTCTTCCCACCACCTATCATGGAGTCTCTAATGAAGAAAAATGATGCCAAACAAAGGGAGGATTTTTTCTATTCTAGATGCTATGTGAAGGACAAGACATGTAGCTTGGTCATTGATAGAAAGGGTTACACTAATCTAGCTAGTACCACCATGGTGCAAAAGTTGGGACTTCCTATTCTACAGCATCCACAACCATATAAGCTTTGGTGCATCCCGGAGTTTAGCGATCTCGGTGACGTGATGGTGAACAAACAAGTGCGAGTGTCGTTCCAGATTGGGAGATATGAAGATGAGGTATTATGTGATGTGGTGCCTATAGAATCGACACACTTGTTACTTGGGCGTCCTTGGAGGGTCGAACGACAAGCGAGATATGATACCTATAAGAGTAAGTACTCATTTGCATTTAATAATCGCCAAATTACTCTTGTACCATTGTCACCAAAACAAGTGTATGAAGATCAAATGCACTTGAAAATTGAGAGTGAGAAAGGAAGAATGATTGAAAAAAAATGGAAGAAGGTTCGGTGGATAAGGTAAAAGTTGAGAGTACATTTGAAGAGAAAGAAAAGAAAGATGAAAGTATGGAAAAGAATGAGGAAAAAGAAAAAGATGAGAGCAAAAAAGAAAGTGTTGTGAAAAATGAAAACTTGAATTCTTGTTTTGATGTTATTCCTAATTCTTTGCCTAGTTGTGTTGAATCTCTTTTCAAGGAAATTGAGTTTGTTCCTCCAAAGGAAGCTTGTAAGATAATTGAAGATATGATTCCAAAGGAAGAATGCAAAGCATCCATTGGCTTTGAATTGCAAGAGGAAAGTAAGGAAGTTGAAGAAACAATTTCAAGGAGGTGCCCCATGGATTCAAAAGAGTTGTGTTTGAATCCGGAGGATGAAGACGATTCCCAAAGGCAATAAATTCGAGATCGAATTCTCTTCAAGAGGGAGGGAATGATACAAATCAAGAATGATGTCCAATTTAAGGCCAAATTGATTTTTGATGAAAATTTTATTTTCATTAGTGAGGAATCCGTTCACTTGTTTTGGCTTTATCTTGCACTACAGAACTCAGATTAGTGCATTCTTTAGTTCATTGGAAAGTTAAGGAAATTATCTACAAATCATATTTCAAGCTTCTTGACTAGAATCGGCCTCTATCATGGTGAAAAATGGGATGAAAATTTAAGATGAATTCTTGGACGGAATTTTACTTGTATTTTGGGCTTTCTATTATGTTTCTTTTATATTTTGTTATTTTCAAGCCTAGAGTGTCTTTAATGTTCCAAATTCTGAGAGTTTCTTTTGGTTCAATTTATTTAGCTACTTAGTGGAATGGTTAATGCTTTTATTAGTCACTTAGGGAATAGTTATTTTCTTTTATGAGGGATTTTAGTCACTTTATGGTGACCTTTTGTTTGCATGATGTATGCAGCCCCTAAACTCTATATATGTACACATCTATGATGAATAAAAAAAAAAACAAGGATTTGATGTTCAATTTGGTTTGTCCAATTGTGAGAGTATTCCTCTCTTAGGTTCTTGACTGAGCCATAAATCTTATCAAGAGTTTCTCTTGTGGCGATCACTAACTTTGGTTTATCAATCAATCCTTGATTGTGGCACCAATCCACTTCTTATTTTCATCTCTCGTCTTAACCATTTTCTTTTTTTTGGTTGTTTTGCGATTTTCTAGTTCTCAAATTCTGTTAGTTTTCTCCGATTTGTATCTCATGATTTACTGATCTTTTTCTAGTGATTCTTGAGCCTAATTTGCATTTCAGAACGTGATCTTTCACATCGTTTTGGAATCGCTCAATTCTGAGTAGTATAGTGCGAGATACAGCTGTTTTTAAACAAGTGCGTCATTTTGGTTGGTCACTCAAGGATAGATCCGAATTTTTACATGATCTTTCTAGAATCATATCACCACCTGTAAAAGGGCCAAGGAATCGACGTCGTGAATAGTTCTTCAGAAGGGGCTTGAAAATGATCTGCATGGCGCTGACACTTGTCGCAAACTTGAACATGTGTTTGAGAGTCAGCTTCCATTATCGGCCAATAGAATCCTGCCCTTAATACTTTTTGGGCTAGGGCTTTGGCTCCTAAATGGTGACTGCAGCTTCTTTCATGAACTTCAGCTAGGGCGTATTCTGCTTCTTTTGGGGTTAAGCACTTTAGAAGAGGGGAGGAGAAACCACATCGGTATAGGCGGCCGTTGTAAATAGTGTATCTGACCACGATCTTTACTAATCTGGAAGCCTCTTTCAGGTCCGATGGTAAGTTTCTATGCTACAAATAGCCCAGTATAGGGGTGATCCAAGATGGCTGATGGTCCTCCACTTGGGATATGCTGTGATCCGTGATAGAGGGTTGGGAGAGAGTTTCTTGTATTACAGACCGGTTGTTGCTGGGGCTCTTCGTGCTGGCCAGTTTAGATAGAAGGTCTGCTCTGGAGTTCTGTTCTCTTGGGATGTGTTCTATCTTGATATCTTCAAAACCTCTCAAAAGTTCCTGGACCTTGCTTAAGTATTTTTGCAGGAGGGGTTCTTTAGCTTGATAGTCCCCTTGGATTTGGGAGGTTACTAGCTGGGAATCACTGCAGAGTGTGATTCACGTTGCCTCCATATCCCTTGCCATTAGCAAACCGGCGATGCAGGCCTCATACTCAGCCTAATTGCTTGAGGTTGGAAACTCAAATTTCAGGGAGTGTTCTAAGGTCAAACCCTCCGAATTTTCCAAAATCACTTCGGCCCCGCTTCCTTTGGGGTTCGATGATCTGTCGGCAAAAATGGTCCGAAAGGCTTTCTTAGGGTCGCCGTTGTCTGTTGTGAGTTCCGCTAGGAAGTCGGACAACACTTGGGCTTTTATTGCAAGTCGTGGTTCGTATGTAATTCCAAACTCTGAGAGTTCAATCGACCATGCAATCATTCACCCGGCCAGATCTGGTTTATGTAGCACCTGCCAGATAGGTTGGTCTGTTCTTACCACCATTGGGTGGCATTGGAAGTATTGTCGAAGTCTTCTTGCGGTGATAATGAGCGCAAAGACAACTTTCTCAACCTTTTGGTATCGAAGCTCGGGGCCCTGGAGGACCTTGCTTACGAAGTAGACAGGCTTTTGTCCTTCGTCAGTTTCCCGGATCAAGACTGAGCTTACGGCCTCATCGTGGACGGATAGGTACAAGTAGAGTGTTTCCCCAGTGTCTGACCTCGTCAAGATAGGAGGGGAGGACAAGAGGTTTTTTGATGATGTGAAGGCATCCTCGCACTCTTGGGTCCATTCAAAACTTTTTCCTTTCTTGAGCAATTTGAACAGGGGGAAAGACTTGTGAGCGGCTTTGGCTAAGAATCTTGTGAGGGCCGCTATGCGCCCCGTAAACTGTTGTACTTCTTTGACGTTCCGGGGACTTCTCATGTTGAGGACAGCCTGACATTTGTCCGAATTTGCTTCAATTCCTCTATGAGTTAGCATAAACCCTAAAAATTTACCGGCCTGGACCCCGAAAGTGCACTTCTCCGGGTTCAACCTCATGTTGTACTTTTGGAGTTGTGCGAATACTTCCTCGAAGTCTGCCGTGTGCGATCTGCTGTGTGGGGTCTTTACTATTATGTCATCTATATAGACTTCTAGCATCTTTCCCACTTGGTTTTCAAACACCTTGTTCATCATCCTCTGGTAGGTGGCTTCTGCGTTCTTTAGGCCGAAAAGCATGACCTTGTAGCAGTAACTCGCTCTGTCGGTAATGAAAGCGGTTTTATCCTCATCCCCAACGTACATGGGAATCTGGTTCTACCCGGAATATGCATCCATGAACGAGAGCCATCTAAACCCCGAGGAGCCATCCACTAATTTGTCCACATTGGGGAGTGAGTATGGGTCCTTGGGACAGGCTTTATTCAGGTCAGTATAGTCTACACACATTCTCCATTTTTCGTTGGACTTTTTTACCAGAACCACGTTGGAAAGCCATGTGGTATAGGAAATTTCTCTGATGAAGTTGCCATTTAGTAGCTCTTTAACTTGGTCTTCGATGACTTGCTGCCTCTCGGGTCCGACCTTCCTCTTCTTTTGTGCGACCGGCCTGGTACCTTCTTTAATTGACAATCGGTGGCAAATAAAGCTGGGGTCGAGTCCGGGCATGTCGGAGGAAGTCCAAGCGAAAAGGTCCTTGTTCCTCAACAAGAGTTCCGAGAGTTGTTGTTTTTCTTTTTCACCCAGACGAGCTCCGATCTTGGTGACCTGTTCTGGGTTAGTCCCGAGCTGAAGAGACTCCAGTTCGCCTTCGGGCTGGGCTCGAGTACCCCGGATTTCTTCTCTAACGTCCAACTAGGTCATTAAAATGTTAACCTGGTCGATAGCCGGGGTGGAGACGGCAGGGGTCGACCTCCGAGGCACTTTACAAATCTTCAAGCTCTCATTATAGTATTTTCTGGCAGCAACTTGGTCGCCTTTAACAGTGACGACGTCATTATTTTTATTGAGGAACTTCATCACGAGGTGGGTGGTGGATACCACCGCTCCAAAGGTGTTGAGAGAAGGATGGCCTAGGATAATGTTACAAGCTGAGGGGTAGTCCACAACCAGGAACTTTACCTTGACAGTCCTGAAGAGTTTAGATGATCCGAGGGTCAGGTGGGTTTCGTAATATTTGACCGGGGTAATCTTCTCACCGGTGAAACCCGTCAATTCTCCTACGTGGGGAGTCAAGTCGGATTGCGGGAGCTCCAACTTCTGATAGAGATCTAAGAACATAATGTCGGCTAAACTCCCTTAATCGATGAAAATTCGGAGGACCAAAGCATTGGAAATTACCCCGGAGATGACGAGTGGATCGTCATGGTCTGGGATTATTCCGCCGTAGTCTTCGTCTAAAAAGGTGATGAGAGGCATTTTTCTATTCTCCGCTTGTGTTCTTTGTTCTGAGTGGACCACGCTAAAAACTGCCATTCTAAGGGCTTTCTTTCGAGCTCTATTGGAAGATCCCCCTCCGGTAATGCCACCGGCAATGGTATGGATCGTCCTATTGGGCTCGGTGCGATGGTCGTCGTTATCAACGGGGGGAGTGTTCCTGGTCCGACCTTGCCGATCACTGTTGTCTCGGTGAGGTGGAGTCCGAGATCTTCTCTTGAGATTTCTTGTCCTTCTTTTGCGCGGAGGGGATGGACTCCAACGCGGGGTACGTCTGCTGTCTCTGCGTCTATTGTCCCCCTCGTTGTTTTGTACACGAAGGATATACTGCTACAGGCATCCGGCCTTGATTAAAAATTTGATGGCATCGCGCAGCTGATAGCAATCTTCTGTATCATGGCCATAGGCTTTATGCCATGTGCAATGTTTGGAGTGATCCTTCTACTTGTGTTTCTTGATAGGGGGTGCTCTCCAGACGTTCTGGAACTCCGTATGCATTACTTCCCTCAAGATTGTTTCCCGGGGCGTGTTCAAAGGAGTGTAGTCAGAATGATTCCTCCGTGGTGGGCTACCCTTTGAGGGTCGCGACCTTGAGGAATTCTTGTTGGGCTTGTGGTGAGGGGGCTCGCCTTTGTCCTACCTCCTGTGGTCTTCTGTTGCCTCCTCTAAGTAGACATACTTCTCGGATCATTTCTGAAAGTCGGTCATATTGTCTGGTTTCTTTTTTGCCAGGGACTTGAAGAATTTGGAGCTTATCCGGAGACCGCTCATGGCATAATGCAAGGCTATTCTGTCTTCAAAATTTTCTACATTGGTGCAGGCAGCCATAAAACGCCTAACGTAATCTTGGAGGCTCTCGTCCTTTCCCTGGCGGATCTTAGCCAGAGATTCGATGGATTTAGGTTGTTCCTTACTCGTGGTGTATTGCAGCAGAAAACGTTGTTTAAGGTCCAACCAATCCACGATGGTCTCCCGTGGTTGGCTGGTAAACCATTTGAGGGCTCCCTTTTTGAGGGAGAGAGGGAAAGCCCAGCACAACAATTCCATGGATCCGTCGTAGAAACATAGGGACTGCTCGTAGGCATTTATGTGTTCTTGGGGGTCCGTGGTTCTGTCATAGATTTCTAGGTTTGGAGGAAACTTGAAATTTCTCGGAACCCGGAACTCCATGAGTTGATCGGAGAAAGGTTGTTCCATTGTTCCGCGATTCCGGTTACTATCCCCAGTATTGGGAATTCCCTCATCGTCGTGGGCCCTCCTTTTATTATTTTTCATGTCGGTCCATCTATCACGGCGGCGCAGCTTTGGTTGGTTTTCATGCATGGCGCGCTGCATGTCTTCTAGCCTCCTAAATTGGTCATTGAGCAAATCCATGTGTTGCTGCAACATGTCTTGAAATTGGCATTGAGAGCCTCGAGATTGATGTGTGTGTTCAGAGCGAGATGCACGGTCATCGAACTCGTTGTTTGGGATTCCCAAACGTTGGTGTACCGGAATCCTACGATCTTGAAGGCTTTGGTCACCTCTCTGGGTTGGGAATTCAAGTCTTTTCCTAACAGAAATCCTACGTGATGGGTTAGGAGACTCCTTAGAAAAGGAGGTGGAGTGCCCATCACGTCGGCTTCCTGATCCGGGTGCCTGATTTCTCACAGCGGAGGTTTGAGCCATAAGTGGAGGCAGTGGTGGTGGTGGACGTTGCATGTCAGGATCCTATCTCTGGTTGACAGAGGTTTGTGCAGCGTCTCTTATCGAGTTTTGCCTCATATTCACCATGATTGGGTGAGATTAGAATTTTATGGATCCCCACAGTCGACGCCAATGTTCTAAATCAAGTTCAAAGAGTACCTGAGATAGGCACATAACGGTGGTTTCTCCTTTGAGCAGCAGCTGAGCGCGTAGCACAGGGGGGTAGGTACCTGCAAAAAGACTCCAACGCTCAAGTCAGGCAGTGCACGAGAAGGTTTAAGAGATTGGGTTAAAAGTTACCTTCTTAGGATGACTCAACCATGTATTTATAGAGCGTATACAGAATCCTAATAGGATCCTTACTGAATGCAGGTAATTTAGGATTAGTATCCTGATGAGGATCATCTTTCCATTATTATAGATACGTCCCTCAAATCTGGGATTAAGATATGAAAAGTATCTACCATCAAAGATATCTATAAATCCTATAATATCGTAAGTTGATGATTGAGCATTCTGGATATTTAAGGATTCATCCTCTGCGTGAATCTATCAACCACGATGTCGATCCCAACACCGCTGGTGTAATCTGTGTCCGAAATACGTCATGAGTCTTCCTCTACGCCACCAGAGAGAGAGTTCGATAGTGTGACGTGTCGATTGATCCTATGGAAATGGATCCCTGATCACAAATTCAAACACATATGTACATGATATACTATCATATATACAGATATTATAACAATTTTCATTAAGTTTTAACTTTTTCTATTTTTGCCTTCTTTCATTTTCACGACGTTGTTTGCTTGCTTGCTTCTACTTCTCATTTTATGCACTCACTTTACCTGGGCGAAGGCTAGTGGGCCATGAGGAGACTTATTGACCACTTTGACCATCTCATTCGGTGGGGGGCAAGGCTATGCGACTCACGGAGCTTTCATTCATATAAAGAAAATCGCATCCATTTCTGTAAAAATCCAATCAAAAGAGAATTGCATGTGAATTAACTAAAAGGTCACCTAAAATTTCAATCAAAAGAAAATCACATCCATTTCTACGAGAACGAAACAGAGCCACAAGGTCTCTTCTCAAGTGATTTGATTCCCATGGAAGCAATGGTTCTTCGTGGGATGAGAGAGAGGGGGGATAGGGACATCACTGCGGCACATGAAATTTTATGAATTTTAAAATGTTAAGGTACATGTACAAAAAAAAATGTTAGAATACAGATTAAATTAACCATGTTAATGTTTTAAAAATTAAAAAACAATTATGAGACAAGAATGACCTACAACGTTGATGTGGACAACAATAAATAATATAAAATAAGAAAAATATTTTAATTTAAGCATATCGAAGAATTTCTCAAATCATAAATAATACCTTCCAATCTCTCACTATCCCTTGCTGTGCTGCAACTCTAAGAAGGAGACAATTTCTCAAGCGGCACAGCTCCACACAATGGCACATGAAATTTCTACGAAAATCACATCCATTTCTACGACAACGAAACAGAGCCACAAGGTCTCTTCTCAAGTGATTTGATTCCCTTGGAAGCAATGGTTCTTCGTGGGATGAGAGAGAGGGGGGATAGGGACATCACTGTGGCACATGAAATTTTATGAATTTTAAAATGTTAAGGTACATGTACAAAAAAAAAATGTTAGAATACAGATTAAATTAACCATGTTAATGTTTTAAAAATTAAAAAAAATATATATGAGACAAGAATGACCTACAACGTTGATGTGGACAACAATAAATAATATAAAATAAGAAAAATATCTTAATTTAAGCATATATAAGAATTTCTCAAATCATAAATAATACCTTCCATTCTTTCACTATCACTTGCTGTGCTGCAACTTTAACAAGGAGACAAAACTTCTCAAGCGGCGCAGCTCCACACAATGGCACATGAAATTTCTACGAAAATCACGTCCATTTCTACGAGAACGAAACAGAGCCACAAGGTCTCTTCTCAAGTGATTTGATTCCCTTGGAAGCAATGGTTCTTCGTGGGATGAGAGAGAGGGGGGATTGGGACATCACTGTGGCACATGAAATTTTATGAATTTTAAAATGTTAAGGTACATGTACAAAAAAAAATGTTAGAATACAGATTAAATTAACCATGTTAATGTTTTAAAAATTAAAAAAAAATTATGAGACAAGAATGACCTACAACGTTGATGTGGACAACAATAAATAATATAAAATAAGAAAAATATCTTAATTTAAGCATATCTAAGAATTTCTCAAATCATAAATAATACCTTCCAATCTCTCACTATCACTTGCTGTGCTGCAACTCTAAGGAGGAGACAAAACTTCTCAAGCGGCGCAGCTCCACACAATGGAAGAGAACCAAATTGTTAAAACCCTCCTTGTATTCACTCTCCCCACTCTCATATGCACCCATATGCACCGTAAAACAAGTGACATATATCTCCAAAAGTACAAACCAATACAAGGCAATAATACCCAACAACAAGTTTGGGTACATAATCATCCATAAATTAGCGTATATTGCTAGCTTATTAATCAATTATTGAAATTTATATTACAATATATCAAAACGAAGCCTTAATGAACATGGGGCTAACAATCTCATAGTTTTTTTATGGTGACTAGTCATCCTTTAAAAAAAAAAAAACTAAACATATGAAAATGAGATCAATTAAACATGTTTAATCAAATAAAGCATGTGCTCACTTTATTCTTTGTAGCTTCCATTAACTGAAGCAAGACTCCCTCACCCGCGAACAATAGGTGGCTAGCCAAGGAGTTGTCACGAGAAAGGTGGAAGACAAAAACAAGGAATGAAAAAAAAAAACAAAAAACCTCCATATTTTGATGTCAGCGAGCATGAGGAATAGATTCGGCTACTGGATGACTTGAATCCAACCACTTATACACAGCAAGCATCCATTATTTCTACCCGTTGTTACGAGGAAGGTGGAAAACCCAAACTAGGATTGAAACATAAACAAAAAAGCCATCATAATTTGATGTCAACGAGCATGAGGAATAGATTCAGCTACTGAATGACTGTTTGAATTTAACCAGTTATACCTAACAAGCATCCATTATTTCTATCGCAAAAAAATTTCCATTATATATTGATGGATTCGCATCTTATCATGAGTACGGAGGAGTTTTATAAATTAGACCTTAATTGATGTGGAACAAATCCATAGAGCAATCTCCTTTCCTGGAAACGTTTTAATTGGGATCAATCAATTATGAACTTACCACTTAAAAAAGTCTATATTAAATGATGTTTAACGTTATTGTCGCGATTGGAATCGCGGACGACCGAAAAAGATAAAAATAATGGAGTCGTCACCAATGTTTATTTAAATTAGAAAAACATTAGAAAAATCCTTAAAACAAGAAAACTGATCTTTTAGAAAATAAGTTTGGATTCGGGAGTCGATTACAAGTAGGGAATGTGTTAACATCCTACATTGCCTGTTTCAAGAACGGTATCTTAAGTTAGTTGTGCAAATTTTAATAATCTCAAATATATTTATTTTATCCCTTTTAGAAAGAAAAGGTTGTAACTATTTACAAAAGAAAAAGAAACAACGAAAATATGAAAATTTAAATTTGACTCGACAGAAATGAATTTCTGCTCCTACGTATCCCTTGGTGCAATGGGGAACTCAAAGTCACGTAGTTCTTTTAAAAAATAAATGTGTGTTGGTTGATTTTAATTTAAAAAAATGGTTCTGAAAATTTGAATTAACAAGTCGTTACAACTCAGTTAATCAAATTAAGGGTTGAATAGGTGAAGTTCGCGTCACGCTAAAGACGTCACCCACTGATTATCAAATTTGTTACAAAAATTTTATTAAAAAAAGATTTTGAATCTTTATCAATTAGCGATTTGTTTTATAAAAAATTGAAGACAAAATAACAATTTAGATCATCAAGCTGTCGCAACTCAGATGATCACAAGGGTTAGCAAGCTGTCGCAACTCAGCTAACCCCAATTTATTCTTGAATTAATTTTAAAATAAAAATTATAAAAAATAAATTAATAAATAAACAAATCAAACTGATAAATGAATAAACTAAAATGAACAACACTTATATATAAAAAAATACAAAAAATAAATAAATAAGCAAGCTTACCTCCAAGGCGTAAAAATGCTACTCAAAGAAGTTGGTGCACAGAGCTCCCGCGCGTTCTCTTCAAATTAAACCTTGAAAAGCAATTCACTAGCAAGAAAAAAAGTTTTACTGCAGTCTCAGACTCTTATACTTAGTATTAAGCCCAAGTAAAAAAAATTTACTAAAGTTCTCGGGCTCTTATACTTAGTATTAAGCCCAAGTGTAAAAAAAATTTGGATCTCCAAACCATTGAGAAGCACCCCTTTATATAGAAGGAGGGGAGGGAGAAGGAGCATGGTTTCTCCAATGTGGGACTTAGACATTTTAGTTTTTCAACTATCTTCATTTTTTCATTTTTTTATTTTTATTTTTTTTAGATTTTCATTCATTTTTTCAAGGTTTAGAAATAAATTTTATGGACAAAATTAGGTATTCATACCTTGATTAAGTAACAAAAATAAAAAAAATTATGGATAAAATTGGGTATCAACAGATTATCAATGAAAAGGGTTTAATTAAATTGAAAATGCTAGATAAAAAATAAAATATGTAATTTTTTATTATCATAGACTATAAAATTATTCAACCAAAAGTTCAACAACACTTATAATTTCAATAAAAACAATAAGTCTATTAAAAATAAGAAAATAAATACAATATTCACTCGAAACTAACCCATGACTTGTACCTTAATTTGCTCCTGGTCTATAGACTATCGATTACAATATATTTTTCATTGTAAAAACCAACGACACATAACATAATATCGTATGAAGATAATATCATGTCTCTTATTTTAATAAATTTGAAGGTCTTATTATTATGTAAGATTAAAGTATAAAACTGATTTAAAAAAGTAAAACTAAAAAATTCATATCTATCTTAATTTGATAGATTTTAAAAACTTAAAACCAAACTCTTTGTATCTATCAAAAAGTAATAAATCTAAAAGATTTGAATAATTTTATAGGAGAAAAACTAAAAACAACAATAAAGAAAACATAGAAAGAAAATATCTGAGTTTTTATATTTATAGTAGAATTAAACTTATAATTATAACAATGAAGTGACATTTTTTAAATTAGAAGGAATGACTATATTTTTTCATAATAATTGCTAAACACGTTTTTTTTATCTTATTCTCATTCCTTCCTATCTAATTACATAGTAGAGGGAGTTATGGTAAGGAAAAATAGAAAAAATATTGTGCTATTTAAAATAAGAAATTTGAGCTTTTTTTATGAAATATATTTTTTGGAGGATAGGGCTCACGGTACCAAAATGGAATTAAAAATATAATTTGTTAGAAGCATGATCACATTAATGATAATGGTACTGTGCAAAAGTTTCATGGAGGGAAAGAGTTTATTTAAACTGTGAGTCATATTTTCTTTAACTTGGGGGAGTTAAGAGGCAGTGCCAAAACCACTAAGCGCTTGTTGATGGCATTTATGTTGTTGTAGATATTTTTTCATAGAAGGACTTAAGGGTGGAGATAGGTTATGCTAGGCTAGGCTTTACTTAAATAGACCTAGATTTAGTTTTGTAAAATGTCGCACTTATAAAAACATAAGTTTATTTTTTTTTTAGAATCAACTTAGTCAAAACTTATTTAAAGAGTTATATTACATGAAGGCAATATAGGCAAAAAAAAGCTTAAACTTCTTAATTTTTTAAGTATAACATTTAACAAAATTATTATATTCTATATTATATATCAAATAAATATATCATACTAATATATAATTAATTAGTGAATTATGTAAGTATTATAAATTTTTAATTATATATAAATATTAAATAAATAGGCCAACTTTGTAGATCCAATAAACTTTTTCAAAAACCTAAGCCTTAGGATACATAGTTAAATAGATACTTTTTTTTTTCTGTTTTTAGGTGGTACTAGACCCTACTATGACCTAGGGGAGGCTCCACCACTTAAATGGTGCTTAAGAGACCCCCACTAGGGGGCAAGGGAGAGCTGTGGAGGAAAGGGATGTTTCATCAAGCGGTATTGAAACCCTATTAGGAATTTGCATGCAAATGTCCCAAGCAAGTGAGCTAGGCTCACGGGGATAAATAAGTTTTTCTAAAAGCTTAAACTTAGTTTGTTTGTTAAATAGGTCAACTTATATAACTCAAAAATAAATTAGGTTGTAAACTCCTAATAAATCATTTGACTTATTTCAACCCATAAAAAGATACACGAAAAATAGAATAATGAGAAAAGTGGATTGTAAATACTTACCAATTGATTTTGATTGATGATTTTAACACTATAAATATGTCTTATAAGGTATGTTTGCATTAGAAGGAGACTGACAAATTTTTCAATCTTAAAAAATATATCAAGATTTCAATCAAATATTTTCAAATCTATTTGAAATGACAATTTACAAGTCTTTCGTATAGATACAAATCATAAACTTGTTACCACACAATCTTGTTCATGTAAGAAATACAATCACTCTGATTTGACCAGTAGTAAATGCCATCTTGTAGGATTAGGATAGATACTCATACTGAAGGATGGAAATGGCTGTATGTTTGACATTTGCTTGAAGTTGGAGCTAGAGGTGACTTACAGATTGAATTTCAAACACAACCGCGGAACGTGAAACATGCATTGCAATCATGGGTTAGGAATACTATGATTTTGAGGTAACTCTGTATCTGGGATGCTATTTATTTTTTTGGCTTGTTTAAACTCACCATAAAAATAGGACAAAAAGCCCCAAAGGGAGAGTACCATAGAAACACCTTTCTCTGCTTTAAATTTCTCTTTGTAAAAAATAACTGCCAAGACTTCTGTTACAGGTATGATCACAGTAACCATAATACCACTCAACAAAGACGAGGCACAAAAGATGACCCCTATTGCTCCCAAGAAGTTAAGCTGCCATATTATAGCACTTCCTATGAGCACAACATAATACTTAGCTTCCCCAAGCCCAAAATGTCTCGCTTCTCTTCGAATTGCCTGAAAATTCAGACACCCAAAAATCATAATAATTATTTTCTAAATGCGTTTCAATTGAAGATTGAAAATTTGTAATATAATTAATAACAAAAAAAGAATTCAAGACAAATAAAGAAAACAACCTTAAAGTCATTATTTATGATCATCCCAACAGTGCAAAATAGAGTAGCAAACAAGCTCATAACCAACTGTATCTCTAACACAAGTGAGTAAGTGATAGCCTGCTTGGTCTTCTTGTACATCAACTCCACCAAGGGCAAAATAAACCCATACAATGCTGCAGCCACTAATGTCATGACAAATCCCATCACATATTGCTTAGTTGACTCACCAGCAGGGCGATCTCCACTGCCATGCAGAGCCAAAATCCCCGCTCCAAGGGTGAGCAAAACGACGGCGTTCACCGAGTAAGCTGTGAACTTCTGTCTCACCATGAAAAAAGCAAAGATGGCGGTAAAGGCAAGTTGGGTGGCGATGATCAGAGCAGAAGTGGACACGGGAAGCCGAGCCACACCGTAGGAATAGAGATAATTGTCTAGGCCGGTGATGACACCAATAATGGCGGAGGCAACAAATAAAGGTGGCTTCATAGAAATCATCTTCGGTTTTGTGCTATTGGCGGCAGTGGGATTGTGGCGGTGGCGAATGATGTAGAAGATGGAGAGGGGAAGCAGCATGATGGGAAAGCCAGCAGTTTGGAGGAAGCTAGATAACCAGACACGCTTGCCGCCGTGGATGAAGTAGAGACGCATTACGAGTGGACCACCGGAGGTGCCTATGGCTAGAATGGTGCAACTTATTATCAAAAGGATTCTCTTCATGGTTCTTTCTTGTTCTGCTTCCCTACCTTCCGCCATGGCTACCTACTCGAGCTAGGTACAATTCTCTTCCTCCTTTATCTGTGTGTTTTGTCAAATGAACAACGATAATAGAATCAAACCCAAAGAATTTTGGGGAATTTTGTGAATATATATAGACGGCGCTTCTTCAGGATATATTAGCTTATTTTGTGAATAACCCCACTACTTGATCGCTGTTGATTATTCTGTCCTTATTCATGAGAAAGAGATCAAGTTGCACTGCATTAATTATTAAGATAGGGATTACATTGGGTTAGTTCACCCACTCCAGTTAGTTATTTGCAAAATATTGATAATGCTCTGTCAGTCTCGCATGCATAGGGCCAGCGGTCAGTCTCGTATATGATTATATTATAAAGATCAATACTGACATGCTTTGATTAAATTTTTTCAAAACTCCCTTAGCAAAAATCATATTAATTTTAAATATAAAATAAACTAACTTTTTTGGTAGATTGGAAAACAACGAAAACAACTAGTAGCTACAGCAGAACCCATCTTGGCTAACACATCTGCACATCTATTGCCCAATATGAATACTCCTCTCCCTGCGCATAAGAAACATGATATCTTCCACTATAGAACCATATATAGATGCGAGGATATCATATAATGTTCTAACAAATGCAAAGCCTGCAAGGAGTCCGATTCCAAACAAATTAGAAACAATTGTAAGACTTTAATTATTTGTATATTCCAAGAATAAAAAGAAAGATCCCGATATTTGCACATAATTTTTTATCTGAACTTTACAATTTTTTTTATTTACAATTAGTTTAGTCCCTATGCCAACTATATATATATAGGAGCATAGATAGTAAGAAGAGTTTTTATTGTGAAAATGTGAAATAAGTAAATTTTAACTATATAATAATACATGAATGATCAAAATTAAAAATTACTTAAAAGTCATACAACTACTTAAAAAAGTCACATACATTTATGTTCAAGTTTTGATCATTATTGTAAAATCTAATGGTCAAGATTCACTCTTTTCACTTATTATAATAAACATTCATCTCACTAGTTATGCTTTATATATATATAATATGATAATGAAAAATTTATTATAAATATATAAATGCAAGTTCTGAGCCAGTAGTTAGTTGTGAGCATGCCATTACTGCACAAGCTTTAAGTGTGTGAGCATGCCATTTCAGAACAATTTTATCTCTTCACACTTGACATCTCTGATCAAGCTTATCTCTACCTCTTTGACAGCTCATCAAACAGATGATTTGCTTCATTTGCCAGCGAGCCACATCAACCAACAGCTGTTCCTCCTCTGCGCTCCAGAGCATCCATCCTCAGTAATGCTTAGATCACCACATTCTGAGTAGTATAAAAGCACCGACTATCATGTAACACCCATGAAATACTTTTACGTTGAGAACTTGTATTCCCATCCCCATAACAACTCAACATTACAGCCAACTACTAATTCATCAAATAAATCATTAGCCAATGAAAATTAAATAATCATATTTACATCTATCATTTACTCCTATAACAAACGTTGGGCTAAACAATCATAATAACCATAAAACACACACAACTAAAAGGCAGCACACGTTACAGCCACCTGCCAATTCTTCAAATAAATCATCAGCCAATTATAATTAAATAATCATCTTTACTTCTATCATATACTTCTATAACCGTCGTTGGGCTAAGCAATCACAATAAATATATATATATATATATATATATATATATATATATATATATATATATATATATATATATAACACAACTAAGGGGCAACACATGTTTCAACTTCTATCATCTCATTGAATTTTCATTAATATATATCAAATTACTAACTAACGTAGAACAGAAAAAAAAAAAAAACATACTTCAATACATGAGTTATGACACAGAAAATTAGAGAAAATATGACGACATTCTCATTATGGGTTTACCACAAGTATATATATATACACAAATGCACACTCATGGATTCATCATCAAATCCCACCCTTACTGTATCTTGCAAAAATATCTAAATTACAAAGAATGGATCACCAGTTCTTCAAGAACTCACTAATGTCATCTTCTTCTTCCAAGGGTTTCTACTTTACCTTCTTCCAACCATTGCTTCTCCTTTGTTCCTTCTCATCTATATGTCAACAATGGCTCTGTAAATCGAACTTCAATGGTGGCTCTGCAAATTAAACTTCAATGGTGGCTCTACAAATCGTCGATTCGCAGCCACATCAAAAATCAACCTTGGGCTAGACGTTCGCAGTCACATCGTTGATTCGTCGCACCTCGAAATTAAACTGAGGCATTGCACCCCCTGTGCCGCCATCGAAGGTCCAGACTTCAAAGGTCAAATGGACGATTTGAGGTTTGGAGCCATCGTCGAACCACCAATTCAAATCTTGCACACCACGAAGATTGTCGAATCACCAGGCTAGAGTCATGATGGTCGTAGTACAAAGCTACTATAAAAACTCATCAGGTTGATTTGCAGAGCCACCGTCGAAGTTCGATTTACAAAGCCACGGTTGAAATGGAGATGAGAAGGAACAGAGGAGAAATGTAACACCCTTAGTATCATGTTAGGCTTGTAAATGGGTTTACAAAGGTAGTCTAATACTTGTTTAACATGTCAATTCAATTTTGTGACAAACTAAGTTAGTTTAGGCACTTAGTTACAACACAGAAGTTAAAAAATAGCTTAAAATGACTTAGAAAATAGCTTTAAAGGCTAAGTTGAGAGAAACAAGTATGAATAACTTGTTTCTAGGTCACAAATAAACTAAGTAAGGTATAGTTAAAATTTGAGAAGAATCGGAGTCAGTTTGGTATTTTTAAGTATACTAGTTGTGTATTTTGATACCCGACTGATCTTAGCAGATATAGAAAAATAGAATAATGGTGAACCAATAATTTAGATGAATCCTAATAATTATTCTAAAGTTGTTAGGAAGTTGAAAAACTTAAATTAGTGTGATTCAAGTGTCTTTAGTAGATAAAAGTTCCAGCACAGGAACTTTAGTTCTTATCTCCCCTTAACCTACGACACCCCAGTAGAAAACAAAAGAAAAGAAAAGAAAAGAAACGAAGGGAGAAACGAAGGGGGAGAAGGGGAAAGAGGAAGAGGAAGAAGGAGAAGGAGGAGAGGAAGAGCATGAGCAAGAGGATTAAGCTTCAAGATCTTCATCTTCTCCAAGAGGTAGGGGATTTCTATTCATTTTTCCCTCTTTGTTCTTTTTTAATAGGGTTACGGATTTTGAATGGAAAAGGAGATTTGGAGAGTAAATCGTAGTTCTTAACTTGATTCTTGATTCCAAGGATTAAGTCAAGCAAGTTTCAGCTTAGTGAGAGCAAGATAGTCATTTATGACTTAAGATAATCCATTTTGAATTATTGAAGGAGCTTAGATAATGAGTGGAAGTTAGAGAGATTTCTAGCCTAAATCTATGCCTAAGTGAGTTAATGGGTTATATGAGGGTTACAACAAGTTTAGGGGCCTAGATTGAGGTTAGAAATCACAAGAAAACTGATCTTGAATGATTGGAAGTAACTTAGGTCCCAAAGGGATAGAATTCAGATTCTGCAAAATTCTGCAAAATTCAGCTTCTGTAAAGGTGAACCTAGAGTTGGTTCCCTAAGGGTTGAACCTAGAGTTGGTTCCTTACAGGTCGAACCTAGAGTTGGTTCCCTAAAGATTGAACCTAGAGTTGGTTCCCTAAGGGTCGAACCTAGAGTTGGTTCCCTAAGATTCGAACCTAGAGTTGGTTCCCTACAGGTCGAACCTAGAGTTGGTTCCCTAAGGGTTGAACCTAGAGTTGGTTCCCTAAGGGTTGAACCTAGAGTTGGTTCCCTAAGGGTTAAACCTAGAGTTAGTTCCCTTAAGCAAGTGAGGTTGAGCCTAGTGAGTTGGTTCCCTATGGGTCGAACCTAGAGTTGATTCCCTACGGGTTGAACCTAGAGTTGGCTCCCTACAGGTTGAACCTAAAGTTAGTTCCCTAAGGGTTGAACCCTAGTATTTGGTTCCCTTGGGTAACGAAGTTGAACCCTAGCAAGACTTGGCTCCCTTAATGAGGTCGAACCTAGAGAAAGTCTTAAGCTAGGCTATGAATGAGAAATTCTATGCCAGGCTATGGACCAGTGTATCCTATGCTAGGCTACGAATAAGTACTCGCATGCCAGGTCATGGATCAGTATAGTCTAAGCTAGACTAAGGATGGACATATTCTAGGTCCGATTAAGAATGAGTAGGCTTTATGCCATATGGAGGAACGTAATTCCTAAGGATAATAGAACTATGAGTTTTAGTTTATAATTATATCTTTGTATATATTTAGTTTTAATACCATGAGATGTATGTTATTACTGAGGATTTTATATTCTCACCTCGTTATGTTTCATAGTTAGTAGGTCAAGACCCCATTTTAAGGGTAAGAAGATGAAGAAAGGTAAAGACAAAGAAAAATTTAATTATGTATTTGTTGATACCCAATTTTGTCCATAATTTTTTTTTGTTACTTAATCAAGGTATGAACACTTAATCTTGTCCATGAAGTTTATTTCTAAACCTTGAAAAATGAATGAAATTCTAAAAAAAAAAACAAAAATGAAAAATGAAAAAAAGGAAAAAAGTTGAAAAAACTAAAGTGTTTAAGTCCCACATTGGAGAAGTCAAGCTCCTTCTCCCTCCCCTCCTCCTATATAAAAGGGTGCTTCTCAATGGTTTTTGACATCTAAAATTTTCACACTTGAGCTTAATACTAAGTATAGAGCCCGAGAACTTTAGTAATTTTTTTTACTTAGGCTTAATACTAAATATAAGAGCCCAAGGTTTTAGTAAATTTTTTTCTCCATGCAAGTGGATTGCTTTTCAAGGTTCGATTTGAAGAGAACGCGTGACGCTCTGTGCAGAATTCTTTGAGCATAACATTTTTATACGCCTTTGAGGTAAGCTTGCTCTCCCTTTCTTTTTTCGGTTTGTTTGTATTTTTTATTTTTATTTTTTATTTAAAAAAATCTAAAAACATATAAAAAAAGAGAAAAATTTAAAAATAAAATAAAAAATGAAAGGATAAAAAAATTTTGTTTTTCATTGTTATGTTTAATTTAGTTTTCATGTTATTTTATTTACTTGACTCATGGTATGATAATGTGTTGTTTATGTAGCTACTTAGTTATCTTTGTGCATGCCTTAAAATAAAAAAAATAAAATAAAAATATTTTAATCCATGCAATGATCAATGATGGTGATTGAATAGCGGATGCTATCTTCAATGTCATTTGAATCATAAGGGTTTATTGAGTAGCCTTGTGCTAACTTGAACCTCGTGCAAGAATGGATTTATTTTCAAACAAAATCCCTTTTTCAAAAAATCTCTTTCTTAATTAAAATCAACCAACCCACAATCATTTTCTAAAGAACTACGTGACTTTGAGTTCTCCATTGCACCAGGAGATACGTAGGAGCAGAAATCCATTTCTGTCAAGCCAAAAAAATAAATTTTCATAATTTGGTTGTTTCTTTTATTTCTTTTCAAAAAATAAAAAATGAAAAAAAATAAAAAGTAATTACAAAGTCTTTTGTTTAAAGGGGTTAAAATGAATATATTTGAGATTATTAAAATTTACACAACTAACTTAAGGTACCGTTCATGGAACGGGCAGTGTAGGGTGCTAATACATTCCCTACCTGTAATCGGCTCCCGAATCCAAACTCATTTTCAAAGACCAGTTTTCCTGATAAAAGGGTTTTTCTAATGTTTTCCCAATTTAAATAAACATTGGTGGCGACTCCATTGATTTTATATTTTTCGGTCGTCCCGTCGCGATCCCGGTTGCGACAGCTGGCGACTCCACTGGGGACTTTCAGAGAGTCAGGCCTGATGTTAGTTGTGCAATTTTTTTTAATATTCTCTATTTATTTATTTTACCTCCTTTTTTGTTTTTGTTTTATTATTTGTTTGTAAATAGATTTTGTTTATGTAAATTTCTGATGGTGTTATCATGTGTTTACATTGTATATATATTTTTTCATATTTTGTGCTTAATTATTAAAACCCTAGGGTAGACGATTGCTGGCTGGCTGTTGTATATATGTTTTGCTGGTTAGGAGTATTTTTGTCTTTTAAGTTTTTGTACAGGTTTTTTATGCTCCTTCACACACGTCACTAATCACTTACCTCACACACCTTTTGGGCTCTATACCCGAGTCTGTGCGAACCCGAGGAGTAGGAGGGGTCTCGACTTTTGTTATTGAGGAGCCTTGTGCTCACTTGACATTTGTTGAGACACCACTCAGATTGTTACCAGTATCATGGACTAGTCATATTGAGAGGGTTCATCCCTACTTGTGATTAATTCATGAATTGGGTCCTTATCTTTTGAGATGAGGGCAATCTGGGGACCATGACTTTTAGAAGATAGATCTGTCCTAAAAACCTTGCACTAGTGGATTGAACATAATGACATAAAAAAATTTAGAGTCATCTATCTCCTTAGGTTACACCTGATTAGGACACAAATGGAGCATACTTTTTCTTTATCTTTTCCTCATGTCATTCATCCATGCATTCCTTTTGGTTTAAAAAAAAATTCAACAAAAAAGGAAAAGAGATACATGATATTGCATTTTCATTCATTATCCATCTATTCCTCATGTCATTCATCCATGCTTTCTTTTGGCTAAAAAAAAAATTTCAACAAAAAAGAAAAAAGATACATGATATTGCATTTTCATTCCTAGCTTTTTTTTTTTTTCATTATTCATTATCCATCTATCTCTCATGTCATTCATTCTTACTTTAAAAAGAAAAGATATATCATTTCGCATCTTTTTTTTTCATTATTCATTATCCATCTATCTCTCATGTCATTCATTCTTACTTTAAAAAAAAAAGATATATCATTTCGCATTTTCATTACATTCTTAGCATTCATAAAAAAGAAAAAAAAAACATCATTTTATATTTTCATGACAATCCTAGCATCAAAAAAGTAAAAAAATATCATCTTGCATTTTCATAACATTCCTAACAAAAAACATCATCCTGTATTTTCATAGCATTCTTAGCATTCAAAAACAAAAGAAAAATATACATTATCTTGCATTTTCATAGCATTCTTAGCATAAAAAGAGATACATTATCTTGCATTTGCATTACATCCCCATAAAAAATATCATATTACATTTTCATCGCATTCCTAACTCTAAAAAAGGAAAAGAAAGGAAAAGATACATCATTTTGCATTACCATGACATTCATAGCATTCTTTTTAAAAATAAAAAAATAAAAAAAATTTCATTTGCATAATACTTTGCATGCATGCATGTTGCCAATTTTGTTCAGTCAATGTTGATAATTGCATATTCACATCATGTTTTACCAAGCGAAAAAGTGGGCACTATAACGAAAAAATTGCTTTCGCGACACCCTTACAATACACGTTCTCAGGCAAGGATTATGGACAAAATAGAACGAACTCAAAAGCTGAAGGATGAGGTGAATCAACTTAGAGAACAAGTGTTCAAGATGATGGAGATGTTACAGTCTATAGAAAATAGAAGGAGCACAAATGGGAATCCCTCAGTGGCAAACGAGGGACATCTGACTACACCTCCTCACCTATCTGGTTTCTCTCCAACCCTTCTGCAATACCAAGGCTTCAATCCTCAAGGAGTTGTGATGCCAATCACTACTCAACCCTCAGTCACTAGTTCTCAAGAAATCCAAGTGCCACCCTTCCCTCCTTATGGCTTCCATTTCAGCTATGTACCATCATTAACCACCAATTCCCCTGGTAATAGCATGAAAGCAGTGACACCAAATGCAAACCTGCTGAACAATACCCAAACTCAAGTCACTCGGCTGAATGCTAATGAAACCCCACTAATACAGCACCCATTCCCTTTCTTCATCCCACCATATGACTTCCCTTCCAGCTTTGTAGCACCATGGGTTGCTAATTCCCCTGACAGTGGCATGCCTGCTTCAAACTCATTGAGCATAACCCAACTATATGCCCATTACCCAGGTACCAGTGGAACTCCACCAGTACAACATTTTGTCCCCACTGTCATGCCTCAATACCCATTGAATTCTTTTGCTGAAAATCCTCAGTTCAAAAAGAGGTTTGAAACTTTGGAAGAGAGAATACGGGTCATTGAAAGAGCAGGTTGTTATGGCCTCAAGGATGCTACTGAGCTTTGTCTTGTCCCTGACGTTGTCATTCCCCCAAAGTTTAAGGTCCTAGATTTTGATAAATATAAGGGGATTACTTGTCCAAAGAATCACTTGACAATGTACATTCGCAAGATGGCTTCACAAGCTCACGATGACAAACTGTTAATCCATTTCTTCCAAGACAGTTTAACTGGGGCAACTTCGAATTGGTACACACATCTTGAGCGTGTCCACATAAAGAGTTTCAAGGATTTAGCTGATGCCTTTGTAAAGCAGTATAAATACAACATTGACATGGCACCAGATAGAATGCAACTACAAAGCATGTTTAAAAAAGATGGTGAGACCTTCAAGGAATATGCTCAGAGGTGGAGGGAAATAGCTGCACAAGTAAGACCCCCTTTGTCAGATAAAGAGATGGTTGCTATGTTCACTAATACACTGCACGCGCTATTCTATGATCATATGATTGGGAATGTGTCGTCGAATTTTTCAGATATCGTGATAATTGGTGAAATGATTGAAAGGGAAATGAAAAAGGGAAGACTGCACCAAATGAATGACGGACAGGCAAGTATGGAAAATGTTGAACCGACTGAGGGTGGACTTCAAGTCGAATGAGTTAAATGGGGCTTCAGAAAAACTCATGGATGACAACGGTTACCTAAATAGTAAATCACCAAGCATTGTCAGAGGTTTCTACACATGCCTATCTGCAATAGGAACGAATGCCTACAATGGTTGATCAGGGGCAATCTTAGAAAGTTCAACAAGGTGATGATTCATTTTTCTAACAATTGAGAATGAACCATACCTTGGAGTCCTCCAGCACTGAAAAATTTCTGAGCGACTAGTATTCTGATTTGTTTACCAAGTTGTTACCATGAATGATGATTTAATTGTACTAACGTCGTGCTTGTTCAATCGTTAAGACCATTCGAGTTTTTGAACTTATGTAAACTTTCTAGAAGCATTAATGTGATGGATTTGTGTGGATCTCAGCATACCTTGTTTTCTTTTCCCATGTTCTTGGCACTCATGTTCTTGTCAGATCCTTTTTGTCATTCTTTTATGCTTTTTATTTGCTTTTGTTTGGTTCATATCCTATTGGACTCTCATTGTGAAAACTGTTTGTGGTCATGAGACCCATGAGTGCAGGTGTTCTTTGCACACGCAAAAATAAAAAATAAAAAATCAAAAAAAAAGAAAAAATGAAAAAATGAGCAAATAAATAATCACTTGGTGGGCATTATCATTTTGTCTCAAATTTAAATTTTTTGAAAATGAGCAATCAAGATTTGAAATGAAGATTGACTATATTTCTCTTTCTCTCACAAGAATTCATCTTACCATTATCCCTCGTTGTCCTATTTTGAGCTTGAAAGTTTTCTTCAATAAACCTTGGACAAGGATCACCCCTACACTAGGGGATGACACAAAATAAATGTTGATTGTCATGGTGATTATTTTGAAGTATAAAAGAAAAAGGAAGAAAAGGCGAAAGAGGCGGAAAGTAAAAGGTATTGACAAAATTCAAGTTTGAACAAGAACAAAAAAAAAATGGAGAACAACAAGAGAAAAGTGTGCTTGAAAGTGCAAAAGTAATTGACAAGGTTCAAGTTTGAACAAGGATCCTTGGTCCCACTTAACCTTTAAACACTTGTTTGAGCCTTATACCTTTCATTTCATAACCCCTAACCTTGGCCACATTACAAGCCTTAAAAAGTCCATTCTGATCAATGAAAGGTCGTTTTCATTTTCATCAACTTTAATTTTGAGACAAAAAGTTTATGCACTGCTGAATTTTCAATCCTTGCTCTTAAAAAAAATTGAAAAAAAACAACAAAATTGTTAGGCTGAAAACCCGCAAGGGCGGTCTAAAAAAAAAGGGGACTTACATTAGGGCAAATTGTTGTCGTGTTCAAGCTGGCTCTACACTAGGGCATGTTTTCTTTTGGTTCAACTGGCTCTACATTGAGGCAAGTCTCTACCCTGTTCAATTTGGCCCTACACTGGGGCAAATCTTCTAGTTCAACTGGCTCTACATTGGGACAAGTCTCTACTATGTTCAATTCAATTCTAAACTGGGACGGTTTGCTTTGTCTTATTTGGCCTTACGCAAAAAAAAAAAAAATTCCTCACTGGGACAATTTTGTTGTCAAATGGCCTACACTGGGGCATCTTTGTTCTCAAAGGACATACCCTGAGTCAAATTCATTTGATACTATACACAGGGGCATATTTTTGTAGATACCTGATAAAACAATGGTCATGATGTCCAGTTGTCAAGTTAAGATCAATCACATCCAAACTGGGTCCAAAAAGCAAAAAAAAGGCAAAAAAAAAAACCTCTTGACTTTTGTACTATTCAACTACTTGTGTTTTTATCCTTTGTAAATGTCCTTCATGTAGTCATACTCCCAAAATCAGTCAAAAAAGGTCACTCGGGTAGTAAATCTCTTTCATGTTGTACTTTTGAATCCATGCATATCTGGTACATGATACTTCAGGTTGGGTGAACATGAGCACAATAGTACAATTTAACCATCTAATGGTAGCCTCTTGATGAGCAACTCAAGCCAAATGAGCTCTAGAGTTTCAATCGATGAAGGAAATGACATCCTCAATGGCTAATTCATATTGAAGTATGTCCGGTGGAAATAGGAACTTTTGGGGGAAGAAAGTCACAAGCTTCTACACGAGCCATATTTAATGAAGAGAAATTCAACAATGATCCCTTTTGAATATGAGTTTGGTTGGTCAAAGTTTTCCAAGAAGCGTTTAGTTCCTCAAGTACATTCATTTCTTTGGCTCATGGCCCATTGTACAAATTCTTGGGCTCAAGACCCACTTCATGAGTTTTTAGGCTCAAGGCCCATTGTATAAAGTTTTCTGGCTCGAGGCCCTTTAAGTGTTGATAAGAAAAAAAAAGGATGACTAGACAAATCATAAGGCCAATCAACGAATTTTGCTGTTCAATTGCGATCCTGCTGTGGGAAAAAGTCCTTAAGGGTTGCGGAATCAAAGTTTCGATGTGAAAAAAAAACAAAAACAAAA
Organism: Ormosia semicastrata; assembly: GCA_029884595.1. Taxonomy (NCBI): domain Eukaryota; kingdom Viridiplantae; phylum Streptophyta; class Magnoliopsida; order Fabales; family Fabaceae; genus Ormosia; species Ormosia semicastrata. The sequence goes on along the minus strand of JAQQTO010000059.1, from coordinate 31,221,721 downwards.
AAACTAAAAAAACAAAAAAGGCAAAAAAAATAAGATTTGCTTACTCAATTTGTTCATGAGAATCTTTACAGTAGGGCATCCATTGCATTATGCTTCATCTTAGGCATTACATGCATTGTCCTCAAGTGTCACACCCATTGCATTATGCTTCATCTTAGGCATTACATGCATTGTTCTCAGGCGTCACTTCTGGCATCACATGCATTGCCTCTGGCATCACATGCATTATCCTTTGGTATCACATTCATTGTATCCATTGCATCATGCACCATCTCTGGAATCACATGCAAAACCATTGTCTTTAAATTACCGGGTCCATGCACCCATTGTCTTTTAGTTTTCGGGTCCTCGTGATCTGTTAATAATTTCAGCTCTTAAATGTTCTTTGTTTGATCTAATTGGATTCCAAATGTGTTTAATTGTTGACATTTAGCTAAGTTTCTGATTTAGAGTTGTCTTTGGATGTTTATTGTGAAACTTTGCTTAAATGTGGTTATAGACACTCATAAACGTATTGTGATTTTTAGGAGATCTATGAGTGATGGAGTCCATTGGTATTGAGCTATTAAGAAGAGAGTTAAGAGACTTAAGGGAATCAGTATCAACCTCTAGAAGCAAAGGAAGAAGAGCATTCATGAAGAATCAAGGCTGGATTTGAAGAAAGTAATTAACACGGCCCGTGTGAAATAACACGGGGTAGGCCATGTATCATTCTGACTTTGAAGACTGGAAGGTTCTGATCAACACGGCCCGTGTCAAATGACACGGGGTAGGCCGTGTACGCCTCTGACTTCACGAGGAAGGGTAATTTCAAGTCTTGACCGATAACACGGCCCGTGTCAAGTGACACGGGGTGGGCTGTGTTCCTTTCTGACCTTGGAATAGATAGAAATTTGTCTCCAGAATCAGACATGGGTTGGGCCGTGTATCATGACACGGCCCGTGTCGTCGCACCAGAAAGTTAATTTCGTGCTTTAATGTTAAATTAGGTTCCCAAACCTATAAATAGGGTTGCTTAGAGCCCTTTAAGGTATTCTGGACAGAAAGAGCCGTGAAGGAAACTGAGAGAAACACAAAGACCAAGAAGGGGAAGGATTCGATCGAGGATTGGAGACTAGGATTCGAGCGATCAAAGATCAATCACTCTCAAGCCTTGGAAACTAGTTTGATCTTTAGTTTTTCTTTTCTTCTTTTGTTCTGAACAATGTTTTCTTTTAATTCTTCTTCTGTTTTTGAATTTGCCATGTGTGGCTAAACTTCTTGATTGGTTAAGGGATGATGAAACTCTAGTTTTGATTATGTGAATCTTGCATACCTCTTTATATCAATACAATTATATTTTTATTCATATGTTTCTGTTCATAAATCAATATAAAGGTTTTTATATTCTTGCCAAACTTCGAAAGTGGTAAAATTAGGATTGCTATACGCGGTTGCGGTGGTATGACTAGTGAGACATATGATCTAAGTAATTTAATCCCGGTGTGTGATTAGACCTTAGTGTGATTAGTTTTCTAATTCTTTATGTAATCATTAGGTAGGTGTAAGAGCGTTGCTTTACAAATAACTAATGGTTAGGGTTTGATTTGAGCGGTTGCTGAATTAAGCGAAACTTAAGGAAGACATGGGATTTATCTCTCAATTACATAAGAACATAATTGATCATGTTGGTATAAAGGGTATGTAAGTTGGCATAATCATATAAATCTAGTGGTGGATTCCATCTCTTAACCAATATCTTTAACTTGATAATTCAATTTGTGTTTACTGTATTGGTTTAAGTTTAATTTCTCTTTTTAGTTTTAATCAACAAAACTCCCCTTTTACTTTTACTGTTTATTTTTCATCAAAGTTTAATTTAGGAATTGGATTGATAGTGTTAATTGAATTAGTTCTTTGTGGATTGACCCTTGCTTACTACAATTGGTTGCAAGGTTTTTATATTTTTGGTAGAACTTGGTAACTATTTGTAATATTAATTTTTAATCGTATTCCACACCACACCAAATTTTGGCGTCGTTGCTGGGGAACCAATTTTTCAATTGCGCTAATAATTTGTTTCCTATTTTTCTCTTTGTTTTTGTTTTAATTTTGATAGTTTTATTTGTTCTCTTCAACTATCTTGCATGTGTTCATGTCCGGTGAAGAGGTGAACGAGCAATTGAGGAATCTGAGGCATTACTTTGAACAAATCGGCTTCATGATTCACACTGCGACGTTGAAGTGCCGTCACATAGATCTTTCCGGTTCTGCAAAAGATCGAGATATCTGAACCACCGAAGAAGAAGTGATGGCGAGAAAATACACTAAGGATGTTGGGTGCTCGGACTTAGACCAACAACCTCTGTGCATAGAAATTCACGAGAATGATGAGGCATTTGAGTGAAATCGGTCTAATCCATCTTTTGCCATCTTTCAATGGACTAGCTAGGAGAAGATCCGAACAAACATCTGAAGGAAATCCATGTTGTGTGTTCTAGCATGAAGCCTGCAGGAATTTCAGTGGAGCAAGTCAAGCTGAGAGCTTTTCTGTTTTCCCTAAAGGACTCTGCAAAGGAGTGGTTGTACTACTTGCCACCCGGATCAATTCAGACATGGCAGGACATGGTTCGGGCTTTCCTAGACAGATATTTCCCAGCATCAAAGGCCGCAACCATCAGAAAAGAAATTTGCGGCATCCAACAAAGACATGGGGAATCACTTTATGAGTACTGGGAGAGATTCAAGAGATTGTGTGCTAGCTGCCCTCAGCATCAAATCAGTGAACAACTTCTGATACAATACTTCTACGAAGGTTTGCTAGTGATGGACCGCAATATGATTGACGCTGCCAGTGGAGGAGCCTTGGTTGATAAGACTCCTCGAGAAGCTAGGAACTTGATATCTAGAATGGCTGCGAACACTCAACAATTCTTCACTCGGAATGATACAGGGGTGAGAGCAGTTAAAGAAGCTGACACTACTAGTTTGCGATCAAATGACTCAGTTGATCCGCCATGGTTCGAAGGCGATGGACAATGGGAAAGCACCAAGATCTGGTGGGGGATATGTTGCTCTTCAGGACATCCCACTAATATGTGTCCCACTTTGCAAGAGGACACGAATGAAGAGGCCAAGGCAGTGGGGGGATTTTCTGCTCCATCTAAGAATTATAACCCCTACTCCAACACATATAATCCGGGGTGGAGAGATCATCCTAACTTTAGCTATGCGAAGCAGCCCCAAGCTCAAGTGCAACCTCAAACTTATGGGCCTCCAGGGTTTCAGCAAAGGCAAGCACCCTTTCCTCCGAGGCAACCACAAGTTCAGGCCCCTAGGCAACCTGAGCCTTCGTTGGAAGATCTAGTGAGGCAAATGACCACTAACAATATTCAGTTTCAGCAAGAAACAAGGGCCACTATCAGTACTTTGCAGAACCAAGTGGGACAGTTGCCTACTGAGATCAACAAGGTGCAGAGTCAGATTTCGGGAAACTTCCCTCGCAACCAGAGGTGAACCCAGAGAAAATGCTAGTCTTTGTCACCTTGCGAAGTGGGAAGACACTTGAAGGACCCGCATCTTCCCAAGTCACCGAAGACAAAGCTCCAAATCCTCGGGAAGTAGATGAGGAGGGGATCAATTCTAAGACCCCTAAGGTAAGTGTTTCTGACCCACTTTCTAAATATGTCACTAAGGCTCCTTTCCCGAAAGCAGGTTGGTTAGAAATAAGAAAGAAGAAGCGGATAAAGAGATCTTAGAGACTTTCAGGAAAGTTGAAGTTAACATTCCTCTGTTAGATGCAATAAAGCAAGTGCCTAGATATGCTAAATTCCTAAAAGAGTTATGCACTAACAAAAGGAAGTTGAAAGGTAATGAACAGGTCCAAGTGGGAGCAAACGTTTCAGCTGTTTTTAATAAGAAACTCCCAACTAAATGTAAAGATCCTGGCACATTCACTATACCATGCACTATCGGTAATGCCAGGTTTGAGAGAACTATGCTAGATTTAGGTGCATTCATTAGTGTCATGCCCTTTTCTATTTATGCATCTTTACATCTAGGACCTTTAGAACCTACTGGAGTTATCATTCAACTGGCAGACAGGTCTAATGCATACCCTAAGGGGCTTGTTGAGGATGTTTTGGTGCAGGTCAATGAACTAGTGTTTCCGACAGATTTCTATGTGCTGGACATGGAGGAGGACAAATCTCCCAACTCTGCCCCCATTCTGTTGGGGAGGCCTTTCCTCAAGACTGCCCGAACTAAAATTGAAATGCATTCGGGAACATTGACTATGGAATTTTATGGAGAGTTGATTAGATTCAACATCTTCAAGGCTATGAGATACCCGAGTGATGTGCACTCTGCCTATGTTGTTGATTCTTTTGATGTTGTTGAATCTTTAATTTCTACTATTTTTTAGTCTGATCAATTTGATGTTCTTGATACAATTATGACTCGCAGTTTAGATTTTCAGGATCCAAAGAAGGATGACCAAGGGGAGCCATGGAGTGAGGAGATTAATGAAGTGGAGGCAGCCTTGCATACACTTTCTTCCACCTCAGAAGGGCATGAGGTATCGTATGTTGAATTACCTTTTACCACTGATGTACCTAAACCTTCTGTTGTGCAGGCTCCAGAGCTGGAATTGAAGGAATTGTCTTCCCATTTGAAATATGTTTTTTTGGGTGAGAAGGAGACACTTCCGATAATAATTGCTAAATCCCTCACCAAAGAGTAAGAGGAGAGCTTGATTTCTATGTTGAAAGAACACAAAACAGTCATCGGGTGGACTATTACAGATATCAAAGGTATTAGCCCCTCCATTTGCATGCATCGAATCTTAATAGAGGAGGGGGCTAAGCCAGTACGAGAACCACAGAGGAGGTTGAATCCCCCGATGATGGATGTTGTGAAGAAGGAGCTGAAGCTCCTAAGTGTGGGGGTCATCTACCCCATTTCTGACAGCAAGTGGGTAAGCCCGGTCCAGGTAGTACCAGAGAAATCTGGCATTACTGTGGTAAAAAATGCTGAGAATGAGCTTATTCCCACTAGATTACAAACAGGGTGGCGTGTTTGTATAGACTATAGGAAATTGAATACTGCCACCAGAAAAGACCACTTCCCTTTACCCTTTATTGATCAAATGTTAGAGAGGTTAGCTGGTCATTCTCATTATTGTTTCTTAGATAGATTTTCAGGATATAACCAGATTGCGATCGCTCCAGAAGATCAGGACAAAACCACTTTCACTTATCCTTTTGGCACCTTTGCTTATAGGCGAATGCCTTTTGGACTTTGCAATGCGTCAGGGACCTTTCAGAGATGTATGGTGAGTCTTTTTTCTGATTACATAGAAAACATCATTGAGGTCTTCATAGATGATTTTAGTGTATTTGGGAATGATTTTGAGAAATGCTTGAAACATTTGACTTTGGTTTTAAAGAGATGCATTGACACTAACCTTGTTTTAAATTGGGAAAAGTGTCATTTCATGGTAGAAGAAGGTATTGTGTTAGGTCATGTAATCTCTGCTAGGGGCATTGAAGTTGATAAAGCTAAGGTAGAACTTGTGCGTTCATTACCCCCGCCCACTAGTGTGCGGGATATTCGCTCTTTTCTTGGTTATGCAGGTTTCTATCGGCGCTTCATCAAAGATTTCTCCAAGATATCAGCCCCCCTCTGCACACTTCTCCAAAAAGATGTGTCGTTTCAATTCAATGAGAAGTATATGAAGGCTTTCCTTACACTTAAGGAGTTGATGACTGAGGCACCTATCATTAGGCCGCCAAATTGGGAGCTTCCATTCGAATTAATGTGTGATGCGAGTGACTTTGTGGTAGGGGTTGTCCTAGGACAGCGAGTTGATAGGGTTCCTTATGCTATTTACTATGCATCAAGGACCCTAAATGATGCTTAACTGAATTATTCCACAACTGAGAAAGAACTCCTTGCTGTTGTTTTTGCTTTGGAGAAATTTAGATCATATTTAATTGGCTCTAAAGTAATTATTTTTTCTGATCATGCAGCTTTGAAGTACCTACTGGAAAAGAAGGAGGCGAAGCCAAGATTGCTCTAATGGATTCTGTTGCTCCAAGAGTTTGACTTGGAGATTAAAGATAGAAAAGGGAGTGAAAACTTGGTGGCAGACCATTTGAGTAGATTGGTGACTGAAGAGGAGGATATACCTATTCCAGAGAGCTTTCCGGATGAGCATTTAATGACTATCGCAACCACTATTCCGTGGTATCTTGATATTATCAATTATTTGGCCACCAAGGATTTTTCGGTAGGCCTAAACAAGGCACAGCGAGATAAGCTGAGGAGTGATTGCAAGTACTATATTTGGGATGATCCTTACCTTTGGAAGCATTGCGCAGATCAAGTGATTCGGAGATGTATCCCGGATTCAGAGACTCACTCTGTTCTCTCTTTCTGCCATACCTATGCCTGTGGAGGACATTTCGGCATGAAGAGGACAGCCACCAAAGTGCTTGACAGTGGATTTTACTGGCCTACCATCTTTAAGGATGCTTATAATTTCTGTAAGTCATGTGACCGCTGTCAAAGAACAGGTAATATTGGCCCACGAAATCAAATGCCTCAAACTCCAATAATCTTTGTGGAAATCTTTGATGTTTGGGGCATTGACTTCATGGGACTATTTCCTCCTTCTTTTGGTTTCTCCTATATTCTTTTAGCTGTGGATTATGTTTCAAAATGGGTGGAAGCTAAAGCCACTAAATCTGATGATTCTAAGACTGTTGTGGATTTTGTGAAGTCCTTTATCTTTTCCAGGTTTGGCACTCCCAAAGCCAACATTAGCGACCAAGGGACACATTTTTGCAACAGAATCTTTGAATCCCTGTTGAAGAAATATGGTGTGGTGCACCAGACCTCTACCCCTTACCATCCGCAAACGAATGGCCAGACTGAGGTATCCAATCGGGAGATCAAGTCTATCCTTGAAAAAACTGTGAATCCCACGCGCAAGGATTGGAGTACTAGACTTGCTGATGCCTTGTGAGCTTATCGAACGGCATACAAGACTCCTATTAGCATGTCCCCTTTCCGATTGGTTTATGGGAAGCCCTGTCACTTGCCAGTGGAGCTGGAGCATCGATCTTACTGGGCTATCAAACAAGTTAACTTGAACTTGGAAGGTGCTGGAAAGCAGAGAAAACTCCAAATTCAGGAGTTGGAAGAATTGAGGAATGAGGCCTTTGAGAGTGCCCTCATTTACAAGGAAAAAACCAAAGCATTTCATGATCACATGATCTCTAGGAAAAGTTTCCACCAAGGCCAAAAAGTGTTACTGTACCAATCCAGACTCAAATTATTTTCAGGTAAGTTGTGCTCTAAATGGATTGGCCCATTTGTAGTAACTACTGTTTTTCCTTATGGTGCAGTGGAAATCATGAACGAGGCTTCTGGAAAGGCGTTTAAGGTTAATGGGCACCGTCTCAAGCCTTACCATGAACTTCCAGAGAATGCAGAAGTTGAAGACATGCCTCTTCTCCATCCATCTTATGAAGAATCCTGAGGAGCATCATAATGTCTGGCTGAGGACAATAAACCAAGCGCTTATTGGGAGGCAACCCAAGCAGATTTGCTTTCTTTTTCCTTTCTCTTTTACGTTGTTTAGTTTCTTAGTTTAGCCAATTTTTAAATGTTTCTTGCTTGATCTCTGTCTCCTTGCTGATATTTGTGTTTGGACTTGCTCAGTTTTTAGCTTGATTACTTGAGTTCATGGTTTGTTGAGTGTATGCAGTTCTTAGGAAACGTTTAGAATGATTCTTGTTTTCCAGAGGGGTACACGGGGTGGGCCGTGTCATATGACACGACCCATGTCCTCATGACAGCAACCCCATTACTGCAAAAAACTACACGGGGTGGGCTGTGTCACATGACACGTCCCGTGTTATTTTGCTCACCTACTCCCAAAGACAGAGGAGTACACGGTGTGGGCCGTGTCATATGACACGGCCAGTGTACTCGTGTCAGCGTCCCACTTAAACCCTCATTTAGGGTTTTCTGCCCTAATTTTTGCCCCAATTTCCCTTTTCCTCTTCTTCTTCTCTCAATTTTCTCTGCGCCGTACCCACATCTTTCCCTTCAATCTCTTCTATCCACCACCATTCACCACCTTTTCCCTCCCTTCTTCACTATTTTCACTAATCTTACCTCTCCCTATACGCATTTCTCACCATCCACCACCTAATTACCACGCATTTCTCATTGTTCCTCCCCTTCCACCATTTTCTCCCCGTTCCTCCTTCCATCTCCCACGCGCAGCTCCTCTCCCTTCTCTCCATCAATTTTCTCATTTCACCCTCACCTCACCATCAAAATCTCTCTTTATTCTTCATTTCTTTTGTTCCTTCATTGATGGGTCCTAAAAAGCGTGTCAAGACAACTGCTGCGTCCTGTTCGCTCCATCCCCATCGTTCTGGCTCTAGGCGTGCTCGGTCTCCATCACCCCTGCGTGAGCCCTCACCCCCTCAGGTGCTAGTCAACCCTATTGACAGAAAGGTAGTGATTCCTACTCGCTTTTTAGATGTAGATACCCTTAGGGCTATAGGGTTATATGATGAGGTGTTTGTTCTGTTTGGTAGAATTGGTTGGGTTGATTTTGCATTGTTACATAAGCCTACTTTTGCTGCATTGACTAGGGAGTTTGTTTCTAGTTTTAATCATAAGCTTTACCCTCTGTCTGATCAAACTAGATGGCCTGGTGAAATCACCTTTAGGTTGCTCGGTAATTCTCATTCTGTTAATATTCATATGTTTAGAGCTATTTTTGGTTTTCCTGAGGGGGAAAATATGTTACCCCGTGATTTTAATGTTGATCATGTATGGTCTGCCCTCACTGTGCCTGAGTCTGATAACTATGATCCTAAGATGTCTAAAGCTTCTAGGCTTAGGTCCCCTGCCCATCACTATATTCAGAAATAGTTAGCTAATACTCTGTGTGGTTGGGGGGAAAGTCAAGGGATAATTATCCGTTCTGAGTTATTTTTCTTGCACTGCATGATTGAGGGAGTGCCTGTTAATGGGGGGTATTGGCTCTGTGTCGCTTTCATCATGTCGGGACCACTTTAGCTGGCCGTATTGTGATAGGAGGGTATGTGACTGCCATTGCTGATCACTTTGAGTATTTGGATTTGGTGGAGGAGGCACCAGTTCAGGGTCCCAATGCTATTGATGGGGCCATTTTGGTGTCTATGAAGCTCTGCACTCGTCTCAATGGTGCTCTCGTCTTGCTTGGCGCTGATGGAGCTGCCTTGCCTAGGGCTGATCCGACCCCTGAGCCACATGAGGATATCGCCGTTGTCTCCCTCCCCCAGAGTTTACTGATGATGCGGGCCCTTCCACTCAGCCAGGCGCAGCTTCTTATGATGCTATCTTGGCCCGTATTGATTGCTTGGAGTTGGACCATGCTGCTCGCTTCCAGCGCTTAGAGGATCGCTTTCAGGCTCTGGAGGTTGCGCGCGATCAGAAGATGGATGCCATTGATGGCAAGCTTGATCTTCTGCTTCAGCGTTTTTCATATCCCCCTCCCCCATCTTGATGTATTTTCATTTTGAGGCTGTGTCCTTCATTTTGCTGGCTTCATGGACATTGTTTTGGTTACTATTGGTTTATCTTTTGTATTTGCTTGAGTTTCCTGATGCCAGACTCAATTTTTCATATATACTTTCCTTATGACTGTGGATTCCTTTTATATGTTGTGTATGGTTTGACATTGAGGACACTGTCTATTTTAAGTGTGGGGGGAAGTTTGAAGTTTGGTTTTGACCTTAATTGCACATTCTGATCTTAATGGCATATCTGGTGCATGTCTTTCTAATTGGTTTTGCGAGTATATTGAGCAATGAGCAAGCGATTGATTTTTATTGACAAGTTTTTAAGCCTTAAGGAATTAATTTTCTTGATTTTAAACTTGCACTGAGAGGTTTTGAAAATTGAAAGGGTTTTGAGAATATGATAAAATTGGACCTAATGAGTTTTTGGGCCTTGATGTGAATGACTAATCTTAAGTCATTTCTGTTCTTTGTTGTGTGATTCCACTTGTGATTATATGCTTTTCAGAATTTGATTTGACTCTCTTTTAAATTGTAAATGATCACTGCACATTTTTGAGATGATAAAAGCATTTCTTTCTTTCAGCTACTCGCCAAATAGCTAGCCTTGTATTTTGATCCATTATTTCACCCCTTTGAGCCCGAATTATATCCTTTCTTTTTATTATAGCTCAATACAAGCCTAATAGTGAAAAACCATTGCTACCCTACCTTAGGGAGTAGAAGAGCTTAATAATTATGTTGAGAATTGTGTTTGAATAAGTGTGGGGGTGATTACACTGTTTTGCCTTAGTTATTCAAAAAAAAAGGGGGGGCTCTCAAAGGAGAAAAGGAAGAAATATGAAAAAAAAAAAGAAAAAAAGATTGATAAGTTGGTTGATAAATGGAGAAAGTCAAGTAAAAGATGAAGATGGATTGAAAAGTGTTGGGGTAATTGTGCAAAAGTGTTTGGTTTTTATTCCCCTTAGCTCTTCTATTTCCGATGGTCTAACTTTGTTTATCCTTGATATATCTTACCTTGACCTTGACCTCATTACAACCTGATTAAAGACCTTTTGATCTTTGTGTGCATGTGATTTAGGTGGTGGAGAAGTAGAAGCTTGTCAAGCCTATGGTAAGGCATGTTTTCATGAGTTGGTTGAGAGTAAATATAAGCCCAAAATACTTGAGTGAAATAGAGTACATCTGTGAGGATTTATCATGTTGACTTAACCCTGATATTGGATTGACCTTGCTTGCTGATTTGGATTGTTGAGAGAGGAAATTCTTGAATGCTTAGATTCCTTGAAAGAACTGATGTGTGTAAATCTTTGCTCACTGTTCAGCACTTTTGTTAGTTTTTGAGAGGCATGTGCTTAGTTTTATGTTTTTGCCCAGGAGTGCAAAAGGTTAAGTGTGGGGGTATTTGATCTGTTAATAATTTCAGCTCTTGAATGTTCTTTGTTTGATCTAATTGGATTCCAAATGTGTTTAATTGTTGACATTTAGCTAAGTTTCTGATTTAGAGTTGTCTTTGGATGTTTATTGTGAAACTTTGCTTAAATGTGGTTATAGACACTCATAAACGTATTGTGATTTTCAAGAGATCTATGAGTGATGGAGTCCATTAGTATTGAGCTGTTGAGAAGAGAGTTAAGAGACTTAAGGGAATCAGTATCAACCTCTAGAAGCAAAGGAAGAAGAGCATTCATGAAGAATCAAGGCTGGATTTGAAGAAAGTAATTAACACGGCCCATGTGAAATAACACGGGATAGGCCGTGTATCATTCTGACTTTGAAGACTGGAAGGTTCTGATCAACACGGCCCGTGTCAAATGACACGGGGTAGGCCGTGTACGCCTCTGACTTCACGAGGAAGGGTAATTTCAAGTCTTGACCGATAACACGGCCCGTATCAAGTGACATGGGGTGGGCTGTGTTCCTTTCTGACCTTGGAATAGATGAAAATTTGTCTTCAGAATCAGACACGGGTTGGGCCGTGTATCATGACACGGCCCGTGTCGTCGCACCAGAAAGTTAATTTCGTGCTTTAATATTAAATTAGGTTCCCAAACCTATAAACAGGGTTGCTTAGAGCCCTTTAAGGTATTCTAGACAGAAAGAGCCGTGAAGGAAACTGAGAGAAACACAAAGACCAAGAAGGGGAAGGATTCAATCGAGGATTGAAGACTCGGATTCGAGCGATCAAAGATCAATCACTCTCAAGCCTTGGAAACTAGTTTGATCTTTAGTTTTTCTTTTCTTCTTTTGTTCTGAACAATGTTTTCTTTTAATTCTTCTTCTGTTTTTGAATTTGCCATGTGTGGCTAAACTTCTTGATTGGTTAAGGGAGGATGAAACTCTAGTTTTGATTATGTGAATCTTGCATATCTCTTTATATCAATACAATTATGTTTTTATTCATATGTTTCTGTTCATAAATCAATATAAAGGTTTTTATATTCTTGCCAAACTTCGAAAGTGGTAAAACTAGGGTTGCTATGCGCGGTTGCGGTGGTATGACTAGTGAGACATATGATCTAAGTAATTTAATCCCGGTGTGTGATTAGACCTTAGTGTGATTGGTTTTCTAATTCTTCATGCAATCATTAGGTAGGTGTAAGAGCGGTTGCTTTACAAATAACTAATGGTTAGGGTTTGATTTGAGCGGTTCTTTGAATTAAAGCGAAACTTAAGGAAGATATGGGATTTATCTCACAATTACATAAGAACATAATTGATCATGTTGGTATAAGGGTATGTAAGTTGGCATAATCATATAAATCTAGTGGTGGATTCCATCTCTTAACCAATATCTTTAACTTGATAATTCAATTTGTGTTTACTGTATTGGTTTAAGTTTAATTTCTCTTTTTAGTTTTAATCAACAAAACCCCCTTTTACTTTTACTGTTTATTTTTCATCAAAGTTTAATTTAGGAATTGGATTGATAGTGTTAATTGAATTGGTTCTCTATGGATCGACCCTTGCTTTCTACAATTGGTTGCAAGATTTTTATATTTTTGGTGGAACTTGGCAACTATTTTTAATATTAATTTTTAATCGTATTCCACACCACACCACCTCGCACCCATTGTCTTTTAGTTTCTGGGTCCCCGCACCCATTGTCTTTTAGTTTCCGGGTCCCTGATAACTCTGTAGAGTTAAGTTATTATTGCCCTATATCTGTGCATCATGGCAAGTTTAGTCCTTGTTTGTAAGCATTGATGGAAGGTTTTAGCATCATTTCTATCTGATTTCATTCTGATGACTTCCATTGTGATCCTGAGTAAATACTTTCAAGATTATGATCAAATTGAGTACATTTGCATGATTTAAAGAATTGATAAATTCTCTTATATAGGCAGGTCTTAAAAGAAGCATGGAAATGAAGAAGTTGAAGCAGCTTTGGACCAGGAAGCCTAAGAGAAGCTCAAAAGTGCAGATCAGCACTCAACGCCGCGACGTGGATATGGTTGCGCCGCGGCGTTCCCCTGCATCAGTAGATAAAATCCGAGGCTGGAGCGCCGCAACGTTGAAGAGTAGGCGCCTCAGGCGCCTGTGACCTAATTGCGCGCGCCGCGGCGGGACATGTTGGACGCCGCGGCGTGACCCTGTTTTATTCAGCTTATAAATAGATTTGCACCGAATTTCTACGAGAGTTTTCATCATTTTTGGAGAGCAAATTTCTTGGTTTTTGGTTTTTAGACCTAGAGAAAGCGAGAAAAAGGCTAAGGTTGGAGGTCATCCTTCCTATGGAGGGTGAATCAAGCTTAAAGGATACAATCTATTGAGCTTCCTTCCTTTCCTTTCTTCTTTTCTCTCTTATTTGCTGCATGATCATGATTTATATGTTTGTACTCTCATGATTCATGGCTAGCTAGGCTGTATATAAGTTTTACTTTGTAGTTTCTTATAGATACTGAGAAATTTGTAATCTTTTGAGTATATATTGAAGTTTAGTTGAGTTCAATCACAATCTGTGTTTAATGCTTGTGGTTGACTGATCACTAATTGCATGACGTTAATATTGACAAATGAACTAGACATAGGGATTTGTTAATATGGATATGATGTGGTTGATACATGTTCGGCTATGAGCTGTTTCGTTAATAAGGTTTAATATACCTATTGACCATGTATAGTGTGTGATTGAGAATAGATCATTAATGAGTGGAGTTTGCACTGGTTCTCAAGGAAACTTAGTGAGCTGGGTAAATGAAACCAGGGTTAATTGACCTAGACATAGGCTTTTAACTAAATTAGATTCTCAAGCTAACTAAACCAATCTTTGATTTTGCTTGTAAGGATTACAATTCATTAGTTGAAATAGGAAATGAAAAGTAATTCTTATTTCTCTATTTATCTATTTATCTTAGAGTTATTGCTTTTCAGTCTTTATATTTCTTTAACCATTCATTTATAAATTTAATGCTTTTGGATAGCATTACCTAGACTATTGGTTAATACTCAGCTTTACTTTGAAATACGTTTTCCTCGTGGGATCGATCTCTTACTCTATAACTGTATTACTTGTGCGACCCGTGCACTTGCGGTTAGCAAAAAGGGGCAACACGTTTGCACCCTCAACAGTCCCCGCACCCATTGTCTTTTAGTCTCTGGGTCCCCGCACCCATTGTCTTTTTGTCTCCGGGTCCCCGCACCCATTGTCTTTTAGTTTTACCGAGTCCCCGCACCCATTGTCTTTTAGTTCCCGGGTCCTCGCACCCATTGTCTTTTAGTTTTCGGGTCCCCACACCCATTGTCTTTTAATTCCCGGGTCCCCGCACCCATTGTCTTTTAGTTTCCGGGTCCCCGCACCCATTGTCCTTTAGTTTTCGGGTCCCCGCACCCATTGTCTTTAAGTTTTCGGGTCCCCGCACCCATTGTCTTTTAGTTTCCGAGTCCCCGCACCCATTGTCTTTTAATTTTCGGGTCCTCGCACCCATTGTGTTTTGTTTCTGGGTCCCTGCACCTATTGTCTTTTAATTTTCGGGCCCCTGCGCCTATCGTCTTTTCCTTTCCGGGTCCCCGTACCCCTTGCCTTTAAGCTTCAGCGGATACCCGACTTCGCAAGCTTTTTACCTTTCCTGTTTTTATTTTTGTTACAAAAAAAAAATCATATTTTCATGGACAAAATTGAATCAATTCCTTTGCTTTTCATTTAGTTTAAATGTAAAGCAAAGGGGGGCAGCTGTTGATACCCAATTTTGTCCATAATTTTTTTTTGTTACTTAATCAAGGTATGAACACTTAATCTTGTCCATGAAGTTTATTTCTAAACCTTGAAAAATGAATGAAATTCTAAAAAAAATAAAAATGAAAAATGAAAAAAAGGAAAAAAGTTGAAAAAACTAAAGTGTTTAAGTCCCACATTGGAGAAGCCAAGCTCCTTCTCCCTCCCCTCCTCCTATATAAAGGGGTACTTCTCAATGGTTTTGACATCCAAAATTTTCACACTTGGGCTTAATACTAAGTATAGAGTCCGAGAACTTTAGTAATTTTTTTTACTTAGGCTTAATACTAAATATAAGAGCCCAATGTTTTAGTAAATTTTTTTTCTCCATGCAAGTGGATTGCTTTTCAAGGTTCGATTTGAAGAGAACGCGTGACGCTCTGTGCAGAATTCTTTGAGCATAACATTTTTATACGCCTTTGAGGTAAGCTTGCTCTCCTTTCTTTTTTGGTTTGTTTGTATTTTTTATTTTTATTTTTTATTTAAAAAAATATAAAAACATATAAAAAAAGAAAAAATTTAAAAAAAAAAATAAAAAATGAAAGGATAAAAAAAAATTGTTTTTCATTGTTATGTTTAATTTAGTTTTCATGTTATTTTATTTACTTGACTCATGGTATGATAATGTGTTGTTTATGTAGCTACTTAGTTATCTTTGTGCATGCCTTAAAATAAAAAAATAAAATAAAAATATTTTAATCCATGCAATGATCAATGATGGTGATTGAATAGCGGATGTTATCTTCAAAGTCATTTGAATCATAAGGGTTTATTGAGTAGCCTTATGCTAACTTGAATCTCATGCAAGAATGGATTTATTTTCAAACAAAATCCCTTTTTCAAAAAATCTCTTTCTTAATTAAATTCAACCAACCCACAATCATTTTCTAAAGAACTACGTGACTTTGAGTTCTCCATTGCACCAAGAGATACGTAGGAGCAGAAATCCATTTCTGTCAAGTGAAAAAAATAAATTTTCATAATTTGGTTGTTTCTTTTATTTCTTTTCAAAAAATAAAAAATGAAAAAAAATAAAAAGTAATTACAAAGTCTTTTGTTTAAAGGGGTTAAAATGAATATATTTGAGATTATTAAAATTTACACAACTAACTTAAGGTACCGTTCATGGAACGGGCAGTGTAGGGTGCTAATACCTTCCCTACCTGTAATCGGCTCCCGAATCCAAACTCATTTTCAAAGACCAGTTTTCCTGATAAAAGGGTTTTTCTAATGTTTTCCCAATTAAAATAAAATTGGTGGCGACTCCATTGATTTTATATTTTTCGGTCATCCCGTCGCGATCCTGGTTGACATATTTAATTCAAAGCTTATGTAATTAATTTATATTTGCTTTGAAGTTATTAAAGTTATATGTATAAAGTTATATATGTATAACTTTTAGGTATGGCTCTCCATAATTATTTATTTAAATATTATGGATTAGTTGAAGTATAAGTAGAAGTAGCATGAC
Source organism: Ormosia semicastrata (assembly GCA_029884595.1). Taxonomy (NCBI): domain Eukaryota; kingdom Viridiplantae; phylum Streptophyta; class Magnoliopsida; order Fabales; family Fabaceae; genus Ormosia; species Ormosia semicastrata. The sequence goes on along the minus strand of JAQQTO010000059.1, from coordinate 31,205,472 downwards.
TAATACTGCTTATCCAGGTGTGTGTCAGATATATTAGGATATCTTTATTAGGGATGTTACAAGAAGCAACAGTATGAAGAAGAAGAATATAATGATGATGAAGCAGAAACCCTAAGAAGGTGATTTTTTTGCCATGTATGTCGATAGAACTAACGGAGTTAGGCGAATGGCAACGTTGTTAGATTTTATAAGTTAGAGGACTAATATGGAATGTCTATTAGTTAGAGGATGAATTTGAAAATAAAAAATAAGTTAGAGGATATATAAAAGTATGATTTTTGCCTATAAAATATATATTATTTTAATTTCATAAAAAATAAAATTATTAATAATAGAACCAAGAGGGTGGTGAATTTGGTTTTATGGGTTCTATTAAAGAAAATTATAAAATAAAAATCAATTACAAATTATATACAAGTAATATGAATGCGAAAAATAAGGAGATAGGGATAAGAAGATTGCATGTAACATCCTAATACCGATAACCTAGTATTTCGTACATATACACGGATAAGCAGTATTAGCAACGCTACTTCTAACCTAAACAATAAACTAAACTCATATCATTCATTCAAATAAATAAATATGGGGAGCCTGAACAGTAAAAAGCCATATATATACATCATCAGCCTCTCAAGACAAACTGTAATATATAACTTTTACAAAACTCAAGGTAGCAGATAATAAATATACAATATATTCCTTTCAAGAAACAAAATAAAACTACACTAGTTCTTCTGCTTCTTCTACTTCCCTTACCCGTACCTGGATTTACATGGAAACACAATCGGGGTGAAAAATCATAATTTCTTAGTATATGTAATTCCAAAACTAGCAGTTAATTATTTAATAACAAATAACCAATTGAGCGCATAAGATTAAGCCTGCAACAGATAATGGAGCCCCCACTCAAACACTATCGGAATATATACACGCCTTATGTAACATTCACAAGGCAAGCTATAATCCTATCTCACCCTAAAATCGAACAATCAATGATATCAAATAACTGCTCATACAATTGTAAGATATCATCAACAAGCAAGGCAACTGCCCATACAGCAGCCAACAAATGCAATGCTTTATGATATGATGTATGGTTATGCTCACACAAAGTCCTACTAATATAATGATGCAATGCAAATGCAAATTTTAGTTTTAGAAAACACATGTCACGTACTTGTTTCCCAGGAACCTTTTGTTCCCTTGTATATACTGAGTAGGATAGGCATTCTGCCCTAACACTACTTGATGATGTGTGGACTGGTTTCCCTTATAAAAGTAAGAGTAACGACACCAACTTCATACATCGGTAACCCTAACCATATAAGCAAACCTGTAAGGAGAATTCGAATCCAACACCTCATTCTCAGGTCATATGGTTGTGCACACCATCTAAGGTTACAATACATAGGAAACAAGACATAGCAAGTTTGGAAAGAAGATATGCAATGTACTTTACAATTACAACCAATCATCATTAGGTTTTTCCTAACCAAGTGACTAAGGAAAACTAGAAAACTTCCTAGCCAAGCTCACTTACTGCTTAAAGAGCAAAGTTATGTTTCTAGTACTTCCTATACCTCAACCTCGTCTCACAAGGGAGTAAAATATCATCCATGTATCCTCAGCTTTACTTTCCTCTCAAAGGAGCAACATATGCATGATAACATAACCAACAAGTCAAGCACACTTAGCTTACCATACCTAACATCCCACTTCATCACTTCACCAGTGATTCACAAGGCAACCTCCTGTTGCTCAAGAGTATAGGTATTGACCTATGACATTCAACTTCTCAAAGGATGCCTAAGGTTTCACAAATCCTATCACAAGGTTCACCCTAACCAAGTGAAAGAACTATCACTAGCAAATAAGTACTCTTGGCTCAACTCTATCACATAAAGGAACCAATCCATGTTTCTAGCATATAATCAAGTTCAACCTTTAAAAACAAGAGAACATACACTAACTATGCATCTTAAACTCAACTTTAACCCTAAAGGAGTAAAGTATGCATATAGATAGACATATTATACCAAACAAACCTAAACTAGTTATTACTAGTGCACCTTGTCTTAACTTCTCAAATCCTTCACATAAGGTAAGTGATTATTCTTTCTAAGAACTACCACTAGTTGTATCTCAACACTAATACTCTTGTATTTAGAACCTCACACCATCACTTCACAAGTGATTCCAAAGTCAACCTCATGTTGAACAAGGTTCTAAACACTTCCTTGTTGCATTCCAACACACTTGGATGCTTAAGGTTCCCAAGACTACCCTATGGCATTCCATCACATAATGGAAGTTTAAGGTGTTCCAAAGACATTACCCCTTGACACTCCATCTCACAATGGTTGTCTAGGGTCTCACAAGTCTATCATAAGGCATTTCCACACTTTGGATTCTTAAATGTTCTCCAATATCATCCTAAGGCAAATCCCATAACCTTGGGTGCCTAAGGGTTTTCCAAACTTCTCATATATGCTAGGTGATCACTCTCTCCAAGAATTACCTCCATTAGTGCCTCAATACACTTTAAAAGGCATATATGAGTGATCTCAACACTTAGGGAAGTCCAAAACATCAAGAATACAATTCTTGCAAATTTCTGGAACTCATGCCTAGGCTTGACATTTCCATTCCTAGGCTTGGCTGAATCACGCCTAGGCTTGGTTTTACCAAGCCTAGGTGTGGTGTTCTCTGTCTGCTCAGGACTGAAAATTGATCAGTCTACGCCTAGGCGTGTCCAGGATGTGCCTAGGGGTGACCATTCTACAGAGCACGAACCACTATTCCAATGGCCCCAAATCTATTTCCAACCATACAAACATGGATTTTAAGTGTTTTCTAACTCTAATCATGGTCTCTAAATATGTTAGAATCATTAAACACTAAACTCAACTCATCAATTTCACATTGACCTTTCAAACCACAATTAAACATTAAGAATCAAAACCCCTCTCCCAAATACCTATTTCTCAATTTGCACCACAAAGCATTACATAGATATTCTTAGGGATCAATTCAGCCACCATGCTTAATCTAACTCATTGCAAGTTCTAATCCAAGTTCCTAAGGTGTTCAACCAACTCAAACCCTCAAGAAACTCATAAAACCTCATTTTCACCTTTTTCAAACATACCCCAAGCATGACAAGATAAAAGCAAAGATGAGAGTTGGGAGATGAGAGCAAGAACCCCTACCTCTTGTCTAGGAAAGATGAAGATCTTGAAGATGAAGCTAAGCCTCCACTTGAATCCTCCTTCTTCCTTCTCTTCTTCCCTTCCTCAATTCCTTTTTCTCCTTTTTCTCTTCTCTTTTTTGTTTTCCTTTATGTTCTGTCATGAGAGAAATGAAGAGAAAAAGAGAGAATTGGCTTCTTATAGCCAATTACTAAAAGATACCAAAAATTATGATTTGCTAAGAACACTCAGATTCCACCGAATCCAGATTCTTAACTTCCAACAGATTTAAAATAAATTCTAAAATTCATTAAAAATCTTGTTACATCATTATCACATTTTTTCATATCTGTGACTAGTCAATCCGGTATTATATATACACACAGTATGCTTAAAAATACCAAACTAACTCCAATTATCCTCATATTTTAATTGTAGCACAGTTTACACATTTATGACCTAAAAATAAAGTTTTCACATTTATTTTCACTAACTGAATAGTTTAAGCCATTTTTGGGGTTAATAACAGTTATTTCTCACAAATAGTGTTATAGTAAAGTGACTAAACATGTTCAGAAAGCTATAAAATTAAACAGATATGTTAAATAGGTATTAGGCTACCTCTGTATCCATATACAAGCCTAACATATTTTTCAGGGTATTACATTGCACAACGAATTTATCATGGTTCAGCCAAAACATGTGACCTACGTCTTTCTTCACTTCTTATTGAATTGCTACTTACAAGGATTTTGATAAACCTTCTTCTACTTCTATCATCAAAGTAGAGTAACTGTGGTTTCTTTCCCCCAATGACACCACCAAACCTCCCTCAACTTCTACTCGAAGAAAAGTAACATATTTCACTAGAACTATTGATTAACTCTTACTTTTATGTTGTTATAAGAGCTACAATGGATCCCAAAAATAAAACTTTCTCTACAGAGTGAATACACAAATTTAGAACCAACTAGGAGGAGGAAAATAGAGATAACAAATTTTCAATAATTCCCCACTTTTGATTTGAGTAATGGTATGTCTTGATATTCTCCAATGCTTCCTATTTGTAGTGAAAGGCTTTTTATTATTTTTCTAGCTGTTAGAGACAGAAAAAGTTAAGGAAAATTAGTCTTTAATTCATGGGAATTAATTCAATGTAAAAAAAAAAATACATAGTTGCTCCTTTTGTTTTCTGATAGTTATTCCTTTACCCAGTAGTCGCTCTAATAGTCGTTCATTTTTTTCTAGTTTATGTGTGACAGTTTATCATTCATTTACACTTAATATAGCTTGATCCAATCATAAAAATGTATAAATGACTTTTTTCTAACAGCCACAAACATTTCATTCAATGTCTTACTACACCTTTCAATATAAGAATCAATCATATATATGTTAATCCTATCAACCTCAAATTTGAAATTAATATAAAACACATGCTAAAAATCATATTTAATATTTAACCAACATTAGCAATGATGGGGTTATTGGCACTCTTAATTGCCTATCCACACTCTCCATTAACAACTTATAATTTTGATTTCCTAAATTACTCTCACATAAATACTTTCTTTTTATTAAAGTTAAAATATAGTTAAGTATATGTATTAATCTTTGTCAAACTTAAAATTTTGGATTTAGTAAAAATAAATAATTTTTTTAATTTTGATTAATTATGAATGTTACATTATTATTTAATTCTATATTATCATTAAAGTAATTTGATTATGATAATAATTATTTTATAAGTTAACCTCTTTTAATAATGAAACAAGTAAAAAATATTTTTTCTTTTGGCTAAATTTTATCTTAAGCACGTTAAAAAGTATTTTTCTTTTTATATTAGAGAAATCGTATTCTGAGATGTAAGTGAATGCTAAAATATTCTAGGAGACAGGAGTAAAACTAAAACAAAGTTAAATGGGAAGAATTTAAAACAATGTTTAAGAAGCATTCTTTTATTTCTTCAAATATAAAATCATAATAACTTTACCTTGCAAAGATATATGAAAGCATTAACATGATATATTTCAAATTATCATAAAACTATATTACTAATTTAACACTATTTTAGGGGAAAAAATTCAGGATCCTACATGGCTCCATGAAGTTAACACGTGGTTTAAAAAAAATCCAAAACTTTAACTCTTTGATGTTCAAAAGGAGAGAGGGATCAAACTCTCATAAAATATTTAGGGACTCTTTTTCAATTCATTCAATAGTTTGTGTTGAAGTGGACATTCATGATATTTAACAATACAAGTGTGTGATCGTGTTTAAACATATATCAAACACCAATAAATGTAAGTAAAATGTGTTATTTAATAAAATAGATTGATATTGAAATTGAGCTTGAAGAGTACACTTATAACATAATCCTAAGTACAAGCTGAGTAAGCTACGAGCTCTGAATTACTCTTAAGTTTGAAGTTAAGAATCTACAAAAAGACTAGCTAATTTAGAAAGTAAAAATGAAAAGAGTAGTCATTAGTAACTCATCTTCCTGCTACATGTGGGGAGTATAGAGTATTCAGGACCTTTTATAATGTTTACCAAGACCCCTAATTTATAGATAAATGCATTAATTGTTCTTTGTATCCAACGATGCTACATTGATCTGATACATGCTAAGAGCGTGCCATCTCTCCCCGACAATTACTGCTTTCTCTTCCATTAGCTCACTACTTTTTTGCATATCTTTGTGGTAAGTCATGTTCCCCTGAATGAAGAGTAGTGAGAATAATTTCTCATCATGGAATTTAGCCCATAACTAGCACTTTTATAACCAAAGATCTTCTAGAGTCATATACTTGTCGCATACTCTTTAGACTTAAGTTTTTTCAAAACTTCTCGTCGACAAAATCAATAGTGTCGCTGTGCAACTTTGTAAAACTAGTTCCCAAAGATATAGTCTATTTTGTAGCTTTTTCAATAACATCAATATTGTTGTTATATACCCTTTTAATTCTAACTCCAAATTATAATTGTCAACCATGACTTTTTGCTTATCGACTCAGTGATAACTTCAGTATTACCACTTATCTTGATATTAACAACATCAGTATTACCAAAGCTCTAAGATAACATTAGTACTATCTCTTGGTAAGGTAGCTTTAATATTACCAACATTGCTTTTGAACTTAACTCCTCATGACAATATAGTTAAGCAATTTTCTTTAGCATTAAGGCAACATCAGTATTTTCTTACTCGATTGCATTAGTACTCGACCGATTATTCCTTTATCCACTTGGCACTTCCTTAACAGTATCATTACTGCTACGTGTCACCTGCTCCCATGTATAGTATATTTTCCACATGTGCTAAATACTATTTTTTTATTTCATTCCCAATATTTAATTATTGATAGATTTTGAGGCTTGCACGTGACTTGGGCGAGCTTGTGGCTCATCTTGGTTTGCGCCGGTCATGACCCCAGTTTGAATCGTGACAATGCATGATTCAAATATAACTCTAAGCAATATGTATAGATTAAAAGTGCTATTAGTTAGATTCTATAAATAATAATACAAATTTGAAAATTATCAAGCTTTATTGCGTGCTTGAGTTATAAAATAAGACAAGTGTTGGGAAAAAATTCCCCACTCACAAGAAAACAAACAAATAAACAAGTATAAAAACACAAAAAATTTAACGTGATTTAGCATCCACTACTTACGTCAATGACTTCACAATTCAATTCAATAATTTTAACAAATAATTATAATCACTAATCTTGATAATATCTCTCACAAACTTAAAATCTCAATACACTCAATCTCACAAAGCAACATTTTTCACTCAAACAAAGTGTCAACACTTACAAATTTTTCCACACAAAATCAATTTTAGATGTACCTAAAGCAAGACATTTTTCTTGCTCTGTGTCATTCATTGTTACCCACATTAGCATTGTGGATCATTTTTGTCTCCTTATTTAATATTTTAAAATTTTTAAAACATTAACCATGATTAACTATATCTACGTCTAACCATCATTTTCATTAATTGTTAATTTTTTTTTTTTGCCTTCCTTCATTTGTACGCCGTTAATTTTCTGTTTTCTTCTTCTCATTCTCTGCACTCACTTTACGTGGGCAAGGCTTCTAGGTCATGAGAAAACTCATCGAGTGGGGGACAAGGCAATGCGGCTCACGAAGCTTTCATTCATATAAAGAAAATGACATCCATTTCTATAAAAATCGAACCAAAAGAGAATCACATGTGCATTAACTAAAAGGGCACCTAAAATTCCAATCAAAAGAAAATCACATCTATTTCTATAAAAACGAAACAAAGCCACAAGGCCTCTTCTCCAGCAATGTGGTTCCCATGGACGCGATGGTTCTTCATGGGATGAGCAAGAAAGGGGGATATGGTGACTTTTCAGTGGCACATGAAATTTATTGAATTTTAAAATGTTAGGGTACATGTATAAAAAAATATGTTACAATACAGATTAAATTAACCATGATTAATGTTTTAAAAATTAAAAAAAAATCTGACACAAGAATGGTCCACAAATTAATGTGGGCAACAATAATGACATAGAGTAAAAAAATGTCTTATTCTACTAAGTGCATCTAAGAATTTCCCAAATCATAAATAATTCCTTTCAATCTTTCACCATCTGTGTTCTACTGCTCCAAGAAAGAGACAAAAACTTCTCAAGCGGCGCAGCTCCGCACAATGAAAGAGAACCAAATTCACTCTCCCCACTCTCACGTGCACCCACATGCACCGTAAAACAAGTCACATTTCTTCAAAAAGTACAACCCAGTACAAGGCAATAATAGGCAACAAGAAGTTGCGGAACATAATCATCCATAAATTAGCGTATATTTCTAGCTTATTCATCAATTATTGAAATTTATATTATAATATATCAAAACGAAGACTTAATGAACATGGGGCTAACAATCTCATAGTTTTTTATGATGACAAGTCATCATTTTTTTTAGAAAAAAAAATTACTAAACATATGAAGATGTGATCAATTAAACATGTTTAACCAAATAAAGCATTTGTTCACTTTATTTTTTGTAGCTTCCATTAACTGAAGCAAGACTCCGTCATCCTCGAACAATAGGTAGCTCTAGCCAAGGAGTTGTTACGAGGTAGGTAGTTAATTTGGATATATAATGGATCACAATTCCTTGAAGACTCCGTCCACTTTGATGTCAGCGAGCAAGAGGAATAGATTCGGCTAGTGGATGACTTGAATCCAACCACTTATGCGTAAACAAGCCCATTATTTCTTCCGCATAATAATTTCCATGATATATTGATGGCCTCTGGCATCTTATCAAGGGTAAGGTGGAGTTTTAGACCTTAATTCACGTGGAACAAATCCAAAGAACAATCTCTTTTCTTGGAAACATTTTAATTGGGTTCGATTGATTGCGAACTTACCACTTAAAAAGGTCTATATTAAATGATGTTTAACATTATAAATGAAAAGAATTCAATTAAATTGGATAATGCTAGATAAAAATTAAAATATTTAATTTTTTTATCATAGACTATAAATTCATTCAACCAAAAGTTCAATGGTACTTATAATTTTAATAAAAACAATAAGTCTATTTAAAATAAAAATAAATAAATACAATATTCATTTAAAACTAACTCATGACATGTAGTTTTGTCTCTGACCTATAGATTATCTTTGACGACACATCTTTCACTATAAAGATTGACACATAACATGATATTATGTCAAGATAGTATCATGTTTTTTATTTCAGTAAATCTAAAAGTTCTTACTATTATACAAAACCAAAGTATAAGACTGATATATAAAAAGTAAAACAAGGAGAAAGAAAACGCAGTAAAAAAATCGAAATTTTTATATTTATAGTAGAATTGAACTTATCATTATAACAATGAAGGGACATTTTTAAATTAGAAGGAATGACTATATTTTCTCGTAATAATTACTAAACACGTTTTTTTATCTTATTCGCATTCCCTTTGATCTAATTTTAGTAAACCTAACACGACATAATTTAAGAAGAGGGTAAGATAGGGAGTTATGGTAAGAAAAAAAATGAAAAATATTGTGCTATTAAAAAAAAGAAATTTGAGCTTTTTAATGAAATAAACTTTTCGGTGGATAAAAGGCTTATGGTAGAGGAGCTGGTACAAAATTGAAACCAAAAGTATAATTTGTTAAAAATATGGGAGCATCAATAATAATGGCACTATGCAAAAGTTTTATGGAGGGAAAGAGTTTACTCAAACTATGAGCTAAATTTTCTTTAACTTGGGAGAGTTAAGAGGGAATGCCAAAAATACGAAGTGTATTTAAGTTTTTTCCATTGAAGGACTTAGTGGTGAAGATAGGCTTGACTGAGCTTTGCCTAATTAGGCCTAAGCTTGTGTTGTAAAATGTCACTCTTATGAGAAATTTTTTTGAGGAATCCGCTTAACTTGTTTATGAAACATAAAAATATGGTCTGACATAAAAGACTATTTAAAAAGTTACATTATACAAAGACCTTCAAAGAAGTTAAAAAACTTAAACTTTTTAATTTTTAAATAAGTATAATCTTTAACAAAATTGTTATATTCTGCATACAATAAATATATGATACTGATAAATAATTAGTAAATTATGTAAGTATTATAAATTCTTAATTATATATAAATATAAAATAAATAGGTCAACTTCCTAGGCCTAATAAGTTTTTTCAAAAACTCAAGCATTAACTTACATAGTTAAACAAGTTTTTTTAAAATTTAAATTTAACTTATTTGTTAAATAAGTTAGACCTTTATAGGCTTAAAAATAAGTTAAGCTATAAACTTTTGATGAAGACAAACGAAAAATAGAATAATGGGAAAAGTAGGTTGTAAATATTTACAAAATGATTTTGATTGATAATTTTAACATTATAAACCAATGTATAACATCTTATTGAATTTTTATTAAAATATATCAAATTACTAACCAACGTATAATATTAAAAATAAAAATCACACTTTAATACATGAGTTATGACACAAAAATTTAGAGAAAATGTGACGACATTCTCATTACGGGTTTACCACAAGTATATATATATACACACACACAAATACACATTCATGGATTCATCAACATTCAGATCGTGTCAATAGGTTTATTTCAGGTATTTTTTGGAGATAGAAAATATGTATTTTTTTTTTCATTTCATAGAAAATAAAATTGTTAAAATTAGCAACACTCAAAGCTCACATTTAATAACTTTTGCGGATTCAAGGTGCAATTGAAAGTCTTAGACGCAACCGCTAGAACAATGTTAACAATGTTTGACCAAGATGCACATAAACTCTTAGGAATCACAGTAGCAGAATTGGTTACTATACAGGATGGTAATATCCTCCCAAATGACATTGTGGACCAACTACAAACTGAAAAGAGCGAAGAAGAGAACCTACTGCAGAAAAAGCAGAAGATCTTTTGAAAATAAACATTTCATCAAATGCTTTACTAAGAATGCAAATTGCCGATGGGGACCAGATATTCAGTTCTTCACATAAATAGTATTGTAGTTATTTTACATTACAAGTTTCTTTTTTTTTTCTTTTTTTGGCTGGGTTCAAGTTTTAGAATATTAAGTTTAACAATGGTCATGCTTTATATATTTGGAGGTTCTTTACATTTATTAATAGGACCAAGCTTTTTATAAATAAAAAAATCCTATATAACATGTACTAACAATCAATACAAAAATAAATTACATAGCACGTACGCTTAAAAGATTTTGCATTCAATATTATATGTTATCTATATTGTAGTGAAACAAAATTAGCAAGCTAAACATTTGTCACTCTTCATATTTCGAAGGTTATATATAAATATCAATAAATTAATAAATATAAATATAACAAATAAAAAGCACGAACAAAATGATCAATATATTTTCTTCACAAATTTAACTATCACATATTAAAAAGGATTAACTTGTATACCCGTGGCTTCATCTAGTTTAAAGAAAAAAGAGGCTCATACACGATAAATGCATATTAAAATGTACAAGCTTCTTCTTGTATATTTGTTTTTCAGATACAATGGTTTACAAGTAAAATAATTGTTCCATTAACATGTGTTGTTGCAAGTGGAAATGACTCGAGTCCTTTAAACATGCGATCTTAAATTTGATCCTAAGATTCATGTGTATGAAAATAATATTATTGGTAAGGATTCTCGCTTAAGCGTCTGAGAAAAATTAATCTCTTATCTATCGAATGGAAAATACTTTAAAAAATCAAAAAATAAATGCTCATTTGAAAGTAGAATTTAATTTTGCCCTATTGTTATGATTATACTTTTATATTATTATGTGTTCTCATAATTATTAAAAAAAATTATCTTTCACATGATTAAAATTAAAGTCTTTTAATGATGCTATTGTAATATATAATTGAATATAATTGATTTAGAAAATTTACATGTAGATCAATTTTTAACTCTTTAAAATATTTTGAATGACTTTTAAGATTCTATTAATGTTCTCTAAATAAGGACAGGTTAGATGCATAAAAATAGAGGTACGACCATTGTAGGGACAGCTAAGAGCGCAAGTTGATGCCTAAGTCTAGGCTGTTTTGGTAGACCTAAGTTTAGGCTTTCAATCAAGATATAGATAAACAATTCACATCCATGGATGCAACGAACAAATAAAAATGTTAAGCACTCATCTTTCTCATGCTTACATTGCCATATCTCTATTAAGTGGAATTATAATATAAATGTATAAAAAATAAAGTAAATTTAATTATAATTAAATAGTAAAAATTATAGAAATATAAAATGATATATTTATAAGTATGGGTCAATAATATTGTTGACGAATAAAATAAAATAATTAAATAATCACTTTCTTTAATGGGTCGCGGCGTAGGTACAATACATATTTTTTGGTATATTCACAAGAAATTATCAAGGCAACGTCAAACTCGTGCTGGGTGAGCATGACTTCAAGTCGGGAGTCCTACCCTCTTTTGGGCCTAGAGCAATATGACTATGAGCCTTTCAGATAAGCTACCCCAGGTAAGTACAACACATATATAGATTATGTGACAATTCCTTTTAGAAAAATGATCATTTTATATCTTTAAAAAAGATGTAAGTATTATTTATATCTTTTTTAAAATATGTAATTGAGTGAGAGAAAGTGATAAAAAAAATTAAATATAATGAATAATATTAGATGAGATGTAAAAAGAAGTGTATACATCGCTTATTATAAGAATATAAAAATTGTTCCTTTTATTATTTAGTTTTTCTAATCTAATTTTATTTTTTAATTTTGAATTATTATAGTTATTCTTATCTCTAAGCCCATAAACAAGTTTTTATAAAGTCATTATTAGAGTCTCATATTAATAATATGTTGTAAATAAAAAAATTAGAAAGATTAAAACAGTAAAAAGTTGGACTCAAAGTCTAATTTTTCACGAATTATTTGTATTATTTTTTTTTTTTTTGTTATATTTTTTCATAAGAAATTATGTCATTATATAAGACTTAAAACAATAGTTACAAAACTATTATTTGTAGTGGTTAACTGGTTATAAAGTAATTAGGTATATTAAAAGTTATAACCACTAACTCATACTAATGATACCCTTAAATATCAAATTAAAATAATCATTTATCACATATAAAATATGCATCTTTCACAACATATATTCCATTTTTTTGGTAAATTATTCCATTAGATACGTTTAAAGACATATTATGTAGATACTTTTGTAAGTGATGACCTTCTAATATTAATTTTAAAATAAGAAGACATACAAACATTCTCTCAACTAATCTTGTCTTTAGTAAGTCATCGTCAACAACTATTATTTTAAAATCAAACTTATATTTATTTTTTATGTCTATTATATTAATTTTATTAATATAAAAAATTATGATGTGTATATTTTTTAAAAAAGAGAATAAAATAAAAAATATTAATAAATATATGTTATAATTTAATTAATAAAATAAATATAATGAACAATATTAAAAATTAAACTTAAATTTTATTCATTATTTTAATATGAGAGAGAGAGGAAAGATTCCTCCTAGCCAGACCTAACGCACAATTGGATTCATTTTGAACAACAAAGACAACACATTACAATACACTGCCCTGCACCACAGAAATGAAGAGAGATCTAAGGTCCCATTTGGATTAGAGTTAGATCTGCTTAAATTTTTAACACTGATTTTATTATTATTATTTTTATATTTCTCTCTATATTATTAATTATATATATTTTATTATTATTATTTTTACTTAATCATAACTTTTAAAAAGATATAAATAATAATAAACTTTTAAAAAAAATGCAAGGCTAACATTTTCTCTAAATTTTATGTTACCTGCTGCTTAAGTTCATAGGTCAGCCACTTTGCCTTTAATGTCAGCTATTTTGTCAAAGAAGACTGCTTTCATCTATAGTTTGATTCGACGTCAAACTTAATAAAAAAATTCGTGATGCAAAGAATGACGCTTTCCGACATTACTTAATATACTCGCTTTCTCAAATCTCAAAACTTCTAAGGATTTATTTGAGGAAGTTAAAAATTATAAATTATATTGATAATTAATTATTATTATAATTAATTATAATTAATTTATTTTTATATTTAAATATATTAATTATAAAATAATTTTAAGTTAATATAATTTATTTGAATAATATAAAAAATAATAATTTTTATATATTAAATTATTAAAATAGATATAAAATAATTAAAAAATATATTTGATTAAAAATAAAATAATATTTATATATTAAAGTGTAAGAAATAATTTATAAGTTAAAATTATAAATTTTAATCTTCAACTTATGATTATTAGTTATAAAAAAAAATTGTATTAAATTTTGTGTAAAAATTTTTTAAAAAATAATTTTTTTACTTAAATATAATAATTATTTCACAAAATAATTTAATCTTTTAAAAATAACTATTTAAAAAAATTAATTTTTCTCAAGTGCCCTAAGTTACATTCCAATCCTAAAAGCGAAAAAACAAAAACAAAAAATCATTGAAAAGGAAAACAATCACATCAATGAGATTTGGGTTGAGAAAGAGATAGAGAGTATATAACTGTAAAGGACGATGATGGTCGGTCTATAATTGTGTCTTCAGGAATAAAAGCATTCCAAAGCAATCCTATAACTGCAAGCAACATTCAAAAAATAAAAAACTGAGAAATCAGAAATTAAAAATCAGATCGAATGCAAGAAATTTGAATCTAAATGTTATAAGATAAGAATGGTGGTTTATCATATGATAATTGCTTTATATGCCTATTTAGTGGAGTCATGACTAGCAAATATTGTGATATTGGTGGTTAAAAGACATAAGGGGTCATAGATCAATCACTCATTAATAATTAATAACTATTTTAAAAGCATTAATTGTGATATTAGTGGCTGAAATTTGGCAACCACGTTTGTAAATTTTAGACCATATATTGGTCATGAAATTTGACTATAAATAGTCATGCTTAAGGATGAATCAAACACACCAAAAACTCCAAACTCTAGGAGTTCTTTCTTCTTAATCTTTCTCTTCATTTTCTTGTTCTAAAGTGAGAGAGGGTTCTAATAGTGAGAGAAAAACTTGTGAGTTTAAGAGAGGCCTGAGTGAGAGTGATTTTAGGTGTAATTGGGTGCTGGGAACTGAGTGAAATACTGAGTGAGCTTGTAATAATCCTCTTTTGTCATAGTAAAATTTTTCTCGTTGCTCTTCGACCATGGACGTAGGCAAATTGTCGAACCACATTAATTCTCGTTGTCATTTTCTCTATTACTTTTCTCTAAAAAAAATGGGCCTTATGCTGCAACAAATTGGTATAAGAGCTCTTGGATAAGGTGCTGGATTTATAAGAAAATTCTTAGTATGCTCTGTGGTTGTAGCATTGTCTGATCTTCCACATCAGAAAAGAATTATTCTTGTTGCTGGAAAAGTGTGGTAGTGTGAAAGTGCATGTCTAGAAAAGTTCTAGCTAGGAAAGACTTGGTATTTAAGTGTGTCTATTATTGACTCACTTCTCTTTCCTGGGAACTTCCCTGGTATACCGTTCACGGACTACGGCATTGTTCCAATATACGGTACTGTTCACTTGTACGTCACTATACGGTCATCATGGCAAGTGCTAAATTTGATTTGGAGAAATTCAATGGAGAAAATGATTTCAGTCTCTGGCAGCTGAAGATGAAAGCGCTATTAGTTCATCAAGGCTTGGGCAAAGCCTTGGAAGGTAGAGACAAGCTGCCACAAAGTCTAATCGACATCTAGAAAAGCGAGATCTTGGAAAAAACACACAGTGCAATTTTGTTGTGCTTGGGAGATGAAGTTCTACGAGAAGTGTCAGAAGAAAATACAGCTGCTTCATTATGACTGAAGCTGGAAAGCCTGTACATGACGAAGTCGCTCACCAATAGACTGTATTTGAAGAAAAGAATATATACTCTTCAAATGCAGGAAGGAAAGCCTATAAAAGAGCACTTGGATGAATTTAACAGAGTTATTCTTGATCTAAAGAATATCGATGTTAAAATCGATGACGAAGATCAAGCAATTCTTCTATTATGTTCCCTTCCAAGTTCTTACGAGCACTTTATCGACACCATGATGTATGGTCAAGAAGATCTTACCTTGGAGGAAGTCAAGGCTGCGTTGCACTCGAAAGAATTGAAGAAAAGAGTATCAAATTCAAAATCTGAAGGCTCGGGTGAAGGTCTCTTTGTTAGAGGAAGAGCAGAGATACGAAATCAAAATAATGGAAGAGGAAGATCTAGGTCAAAATCCAAAGCGAAACCTAGAAAATATAAATGCTTCCATTGTCACAAGGAAGGGCATATAAGAAAGAATTGTCCACAGCGCAAAGGCAAGGAAAAGATCTCTGAATCTGGAGATGCGACTGTAGCAGATGGCTACGATAGTGTAGATGCTCTTATAGTCTCAGAACATGACTCAAAAGATAAGTGGATTCTTGATTCTGGATGCTCATATCACATGTGTCCCAATAAAGATTGGTTTACCACTTACCAACCCTTAGATGGGGGCAAGGTCCTTCTAGGAAATAATGCTCCCTGTAAGGTCGTCGGCATCGGCACAGTTAGAATCAAAATGTTTGACGGAATCGTGAGGACATTGACGGATGTAAGGCATGTTCCAGAATTGAAGAAAAATTTGATTTCTTTGGGAACACTAGATTCAAAAGGTTATAGCTATAAAGGTGAAGGTGGAGCTATAAGAATCTCTAAAGGCGCTCTGATTATGATGAAGGGAAAGAAAAAGAATAGTCTCTATGTACTACAAGGAAGCACAATTACAGGTACTGCTATTGTCTCCTCAACAGCTGATTCTGATGTCACCAAGTTATGGCATTTGCGAATAGGGCATGTCAGTGAGAGAGGTCTAGCAGAGTTGAGCAAGCAAGGATTACTATGTGGTCAACAAGTTGGGAAGTTAGATTTCTGTGAACACTATGTATTTGAAAAACAGTGTCAAATAAAATTCAACACTGTAGTTCATCGAACAAAAGGCACGTTGGATTATATACATTCCGAGTTGTGGGGTCCTTCTCAAGTACTTTCTCACGGTGGTGGCAGATATATGTTAACCTTCATTGATGATTATTCAAGGAAGGTTTGGATCTTCATTTTGAAACATAAAAATGAAGTATTTGTCAAGTTCAAACAGTGGAAAACCTTGATCGAAAAGCAGACTGGAAGGCAGATCAAGCGATTGAGAACTGACAATGGTTTGGAGTTCTGTAGCGGAGAATTTGAAAAGTTTTGCAAGGATCATGGTATCGTCAGACACCATACAGTGAGGCACACTCCACAACAGAATGGACTTGCAGAGCGAATGAACAGAACTTTACTTGAAAGAACCAGATGTATGCTGTCAAATGCTGGATTACCAAAAGAATTTTGGGCTGAAGCTGTCAATACAGCCTGTTACTTGATCAACAGATGTCCATCAACGACCATTGGTTTCAAAACTCCAGTAGAAATGTGGTCAAGTGCTCCTGCCAATTATGAAAATTTAAGGATATTTGGTTGTCCTGCATATGCTCATATCAAAGAAGGAAAACTTGATGCAAGAGCATTGAAATGCATTTTTCTTGGATATCCTGACAGTGTGAAAAGATATAAGTTATGGTTGCCAGAGAAAAGAAAATGTATTATCAGCAGGAATGTTACTTTTAATGAAGCTGAAATGCTAAAGCCTCATAAAGAGTCATCAAGTGAAAACAAAGATCCTAATATCTCAAAGAAGGTGGAGCTTGAAGTGGAGCCTACAAAAGAAAAATCAGTTGATAAAGAAGAAGACCAAGATCCAGTTATTGATACTGGCACATCACAATTGCAGCAATATCAGTTGGCTAGAGACAGACAAAGGAGAGAGATAAAACCTCCTCAAAAGTATGGCTATGCTGACCTGGTGTCATACGCTCTAAATATTGCTGATATTGATATCAACAATTGTGAGCCTCAGTCATATCAAGAAGCTATCAATAGCAAAGAAGTTGCCTAATGAACTGCTGCAATGACAGAGGAAATTGAATCTCTTCAGAAGAATCATACTTGGGTTCTTGTTGAAAGGCCGAAGGCTCAAAAAATTGTTGGATGCAAATGGGTCTTCAAGAAGAAGGAAGGACTCCCTGGAATTGAAGATGCAAGATTCAAAGCGCGATTAGTAGCTAAAGGTTTTACACAAAGAGAAGGTGTTGATTTCAATGAAGTCTTCTCTCCCGTAGTAAAACATAGCTCTATTCGCATCCTACTTGCCATCGTAGCTCAATTTGATCTAGAACTTGAGCAGCTAGATGTCAAGACAGCATTCTTGCATGGCGAGCTGGAGGAACAAATCTATATGAAGCAGCCTGAGGGATTTGAAGTCCAAGGGAAGGAATACCATGTTTGCTTATTGAAGAAATCTTTATATGGCCTAAAACAGTCTCCCAGACAGTGGTACAAGCGGTTTGACACCTTCATGCTTAGAAATGACTACTGCAGAAGTGAGCATGATAGTTGTGTCTACTACAAGAAGCTTGCAGATGAGTCATTCATCTATTTGCTCCTGTACGTTGATGACATATTGATCGTCTGTAAGAACATGTCTGAAATAAAGAACTTGAAAGCTCAATTGAGCTCAGAGTTTGAAATGAAGGATTTAGGAGCTGCAAAGAAAATTTTGGGAATGGAGATTCACAGAGATAGAAAAGCAGGGATGCTCTTTCTATCACAAAAGAAGTATATTGAGAAAGTATTGGAACGTTTTGGTATGCAAAATGCTAAACCTGTCACTACTCCATTGGCGGCCCATTTTAAACTTTCAACAGCCTTTTCACCGCAAACTGAGGGTGAAAAGAAGGAGATGTCAGATGTATCTTATGCTAGTGCAGTTGGCAGTCTCATGTATGTCATGGTATGCATTAGACCAGATATTGCACAGGCAGTAAGCGTGGTAAGCAGGTATATAGCAAGTCCTAGTAAAGTTCACTGGAAAGCTGTAAAGTGGATTTTGCGCTACCTGAAAGGTACCACGGATATAGGCCTAGTGTATAAAAAAATCAAAGATGTCGGGAGCAAGATCACTGGATACGTTGACTCAGACTATGCTGGAGATCTAGATAAGCGAAGATCACTCACTGGGTATGTCTTTACACTGTGCGGTTGTACTATTAGTTAGAAAGCAACGCTACAATTGATTGTTGCTTTGTCTACAACTGAAGCAGAGTACATCGCAACAACAGAAGCTGTAAAGGAAGCTATTTGGGTGAGAAGACTAATTGAAGAGTTGGGTATACAACTAGTAGAAACAACCATCTACTGCGATAGTCAAAGTGTTATACATCTGACAAAGAATCCTATGTATCACGAAAGAACTAAGCATATCGACATCAGAATGCACTTTATCAGAGATATCGTGGAAAGAGAAATTGTTAGAGTTGAGAAGATACCCACGGCAGATAACCCGGCAGACATGATGACGAAGCCAGTTCCGACAACCAAGTTCAGACATTGTCTGGACTTGATTGGAGTTCAGAGACTCTAATGGACATGAAAGGAGAGCAGCAAAAAGAAAAGCTATGGAGTCTTTCAGCTAAGGTGGAGATTTGTGATATTGGTGGTTGAAAGACATAAGGGGTCATAGATCAACCACTTATCAATAATTAATGACTATTTTGGAAGCACTAATTGTGATATTAGTGGCTGAAATTTGGCAGCCACGTTTGCAAATTTTAGACCACATATTGTTCATGGAATTAGGCTATAAATAGTCATACTTAAGGATGAATCAAACACACCAAAAACTTCAAGCTCTAGGAGTTCTCTCTTCTTAATCTTTCTCTTCATTCTCTTGTTCTAAAGTGAGAGAGAGTTCTAATAGTGAGAGAAAGACTTGTGAGTTTAAGAGAGGCCTGAATGAGAGTGATTTTGACTGTAATTGGGTGCTGGGAATTGAGTGAAATACTAAATGAGCTTGTAATAATCCTCTTTTGTTATAGTAGAATTTTTCTCATTGCTCTTCGACTGTAGACATAGGCAAATTACCGAATCACGTTAATTCTCATTGTCATTTTTTCTATTACTTTTTTATAAATGGGCCTTACGCTGCAACAAATATTATTGATGGAAAGAAAGGAAACGTTTGTGATGCGTTCCTATAATCCTATCAAAGAACTTTAACGACTCAATTGAGAATCTCAAAAGATAATTTTTAAGGGAAGCTGAAAATTTACAATGACCCGTGCTCATGTAGTTGAGATACTCAAAAGGCATAAACTTAGAGCTAAGGTAAAGCTGAGAATATTAAAAGGAATTTTTTTTAAGTAAACACGATATATTATATTATTTCTAAACATATTATTAATTAATATATATTAAAAAATATTTTTAAAAGTTAATATATTTATATGATAAATTTCATATTTTTATACATATAAATAATAATTTAAATAATTATAATAAATCGTGCTTAATCAATAATAAAATACTTGGATTATGATGATGTGGCAGAAAGAAGATAATAACCAAAGGAGTTAGCAGAAAAATATAATTTTATAGAAGCTGACGTGACAATATGTGGGAGCTTGATATGACTAAAGTTGCAATCTCACATCTCACTCAAACTTTATATAATAAAAATAAAAATAATAAATTATATATAAATAGACGAATAGACAGATATACTTAAAACCAAAATTCATGTTATGAGACATTCTTTTAGTATTTAATATTATAGTCTGCATTTCATTTATAATCTTTATTATCTCAAGCTATATTTGATAGACTGAATAAGAAAGACTTGATAATATTAATTAATATTATTAAATTTTATTAAATATTTAATGTTGACACATAATAGAATAATCAAATTTGATTAAATATTTTTATCTTATTATAACAGGATAATATTATCCTCTATCTTATTTCATGATAAGACTTGATAGGGTAATTATTTTCACCTTATCCTTCAACATTATCTCTCTCATTCTAACTTCTTCATCTTTCAGAATCACCATACTACCACCAACCCCACCCTCATCATGACTATTCTTTCTAGCCATCACAAGACTACCGCCAGACCATGAGGCTGATTGACTGTTCATCGAGGTCGATATTATGTCATTAATGGAGGCTTGAAACTTTTTGGTGTTGTTGCGGATCGAACGATGATAGGTAGACAATCACAATGATCGGTCTTTCATAGAGGTCGCTATTCTATCATCCGCCATAATGGCGGATTTGTTTCTTTTGAATCACCATTCATGGTGGGTAACCACTAGTTTCTTTCTTTGAGTCACATCATTGGGCTGCAACGCCGGCTTCATGGCAAGCGATGGTTTTCTCCTTGAATTGGTTGGGATCTATTGTTTTCTTGGTCTCCAACTCCTCTTCATAGCTTTTTCGATGAGATTGGTAGCTATTCCAACCACTGTAAGTGAAACTTTGGGAGGAGCTTTCATAATGGCAAATCTGTTTGAGTCTCATGAATATAATAATTTTTTGTTTTGAATTTTTTGTGTTAAAGGATAATATAGTTATGATAAATAGTTATATATGCTATTAAGTTAATTATATTATGTATACCAAATACTTGATAATATAAAACTTTATCAACTTCTTTATATTATCAAAACTTATCTTATTATCTTACAATATTATATTTTATACAATTAAATGTACAAATACAACCTTAATGAATTTGGTTAGCGGATCAGGCATCGAATGACAGACCAATAGAAAGTATGAAAACAAACAAAGCCCACGGGACGGAGCACTTTACAAAAATACAAAGAAGAATAATAGGAATCTTTTCACATATTTGGTCATAAGCAGTGTTTGATTATTGTTCAGAGGATTGCATTTTTTTTATTTATTTTAATTGTGTTTTTGCTGTATTATAATATTATTAGACAGTTGTAAGGCACTGCCCCCTCCATGTATTTGCAGTTGCTTGCATGCACTTTTTTTTTTGTTTGTACATTGCTTGCAGGCATTCTAATTTTCAAACTGTCTGTTTGCAGATCAGGCTGACGAGCCAGTATATAAAATGAATAAAAAATAAATATTCACTCTCTCATAGTGGGAATAAATTCGTCCCTTGAATTGTATCTATGGCTTCTTTTCTGTTATTTTTATGACAATTAGTAAATTGCGTTTATTTGTTTGTAATTAGTTATTTTTAGTGTTAAATTTTTTGGTATTAATTTTTTGTTACTATTTAAAAGTGAATTTGGTAGCACATTTTTAGAGAAACACAATTAGAAATAAACATAAAAGAATACAATAATATATATAGAGAAAATTGTGAGCAAGTATTAAAATCCGTTCAAAATTCGTCTCAATTTCCAAACGGAATTCAGACGGGATAATTTAAAAATAATAAATATTATATGATATTATATTCCATGGATTTCGAATGGATTTCACATACATAGTAATATACAATTTTTAAAGAGTTAATTTGTCCATAATCTGTTATTAATCAGCCCGAAATATTTTTGTTCCTAACGTGGTGTGAAAATTAGAGACTAGACATATTTGCGACAGAACTTTTTCTATACATTTGCTACAAAATATAAATGGTCCAAAATCTGCATATAACCACATTTAGGTACATCCTTCAACGAAATGCATTCCCGTTGATTAAGAAATTCACATCATATACATCGTACTCATTAGATTGTGTTTTATGCTCTGCAATATGATTTTAAAAAGTTAAACCTACTAGACTTTTTTATGAAAAAGAAAAAAAAAAATATAGAGCAGATTGTTTGCATATGCCCATGGTAAACACTGTTCTAGATTTTACTAAGTATCCAATTTTGTTTTAACAAGGAATGCAAGAATCAAACATGACCCTTTCATCATCTAGCAATCCTGAACTTTTACATTTATGCAGGTTAGTCCATCACACATTTCCTAGCATCTAAAGTCAATCATCAAGAGAGTAAAGAGCTATCCAGTAGCTGTGCATACATTGCAATAATAAGTATGAAAAGCAGTAAGAGAATCCAGGGGAGAAATCAAGCTACCAAATTACAATACAAACACCTATTGACACCGTTAACAAACCAGTTTTAAAACTAAATTTAAAACCAAAATAAAAAAAGCACAAAAATGATTTCTCCAAATAAAGAGAGCCCCACACCTAATTATAAGAATGCATGACACACCTCTGCAAATAGTTTGCTTTTCTGGATAAACAAGAAACAAATCAGAGTCGAACCAAGTATGTGAGGCGTCAGACAATCTTATTCACAAGATGCAGAAATTTTGTGCAAATATTTCATGTAAAAATGCAAGATAGAGCTTCTAATGTAAGAAAGAGCATGCACAAGTTGTTGCAGCATCTTTAACAAAGAAGATGATATAGAGAATTTTAGAAGAAAAATGTTTGCAGATACTTTTTTAAATGCAGATATAGTATTTAAATTTTTCCTTAAGCAGATTCTTTATTTGCCTGTGCCCATGGTAAACACTGTCCTAATTTCATTGCATCCAATCCAAGCAAACTGTCCCAACAGAAACAATTGCACACAAAATGAATCGGAAATTTTTTCAGGAATATAATCAAATGGTTATGAAAAAACAACCCAAGTATACTGTTAGCATATACCACAAATATCCATTGAGCAGACCAAGTAGAATAGACATCATCAGCATCGAAAATTCATTCCCACCCACAGAAACATCTTCTATGTAGGAAGGTGTCCTAAGATTTTTCCAATTTCATCACCTGATGCATGTGAAGTAACTAGTAAGACAAGACCATAAAAATGTTGGGTACCAGAGTTATGAAAATAATAACACACAACTAAAACAGAGTTGAGAAAAAAATAAGAACTGACATACAATATTTAATGTAGAAAATCCTCTAACGGTGATGAAGGAAAAATCATGGGTAAGAATAGAAGGTTTTCACTATGTAAAAGAAAAATTACAACTTCTCTCTAATTACAAGGAGAGAACAATAATATTTTCTCTTGAAATAGGAGAACACATCTCTCTTTATATAAATTAGGAAAGGTTATCAGAAGACACTATGTAATATTTCTTTGTGAAAATGGGATGATGAAACCATTAAAAGAGGTATCTATTTATAGGCGAGAGTCTCCTCACAATGCCACTCCACCGTAAAAGCAATTGAAGAAAAAAAAAATTGCATTCTACCAACTACCACATGTTTCCACCAAAATCAAGCCACTCTTTTTGACTTCTCTAGCCAGTACTTTTGACTTCTCCATGCCACCACCGAAAGTGGCTTTGACTTTTACAATCTCTCACTAAAAGTCACTTTTGGTGAATTTTCAAAATCTTTTTCATCTTGTCAGTTTCATACTGCCTACGTTTCTAATATGTCATAAGAAGATCAACATCATTTAAACTTATCAGAGCTGATTGGTTTTGTCATAACATCTGCTAGGTTCTCTTTAGTATGAATCTTTTGCATATCTACACTCCCTTCTTCTACTACTTCTCGAATGAAGTGATATTGAACTCCTATGTGCTTTGTCCTGGAATGAAAGACTGGATTTCTTACAATGTGCAAGGCACTCTGATTGTCACAATACAAAAGAATCTTTCGTTGCTTGTACCTAAGTTCCTCCATTAACCTTTTAATCCAAATTGCTTCATTGCATGCTTACATAGCTACCATATATCCAGCTTCTGTAGTTGATAAAACTACAACAATCTGTAACTTTAATAACTAGCTCACAGCTCCTCCTGCAAGTGTAAATGCATAGCCTGTAGTAGATTTTCTTTTATCAAGATCATCTGTAAAATCTGAATTAACATATCTCTTGACAACAAACTCTAATCTTCCAAAACATAATGCAGCACCTGAGGTCCCTTTAATGTATCTTAGGATCCTCTTGACAATGTTCCAATGCTCTTTACTAGGATCTGCTATAAAACGACTGACCGTACCAATTCCTTGAGCAATATCTGGTCTAGTACAAATCATAGCATACATAAGACTTCCCACTGCTGATGCATACGGTACTCGATACATTTCCATCCTCTCCGCTTCATTGTTAGGACACATACTTGAGGATAATTTACAATTGATGGGAAGTGGGGTAGAGACTAGCTTACAATCTTGCATGTTGAAGCGTCGCAAGATTTTCTTAAGGTAGTTCCTTTGAGAAAGCCAAATCTTCCTATCTTTTCTGTCTCGGTGAATTTGCATCCCTAAAATCTTGTTTGCTGGTCCCAAGTCATTCATATCAAATTCCCTAGTCAATTGTGCCTTCAATTCTTGGACTCGATCTTTATTGGGGCTTACCACCAACATGTCATCCACGTACAACAGCAAGATGATAAAATCATCGTCACCAAACCTCTTGTAATATGTACAATGGTCTGAACTCAATCTGTTGTATTTAAGGTTAATAATGAAGAAATCAAATATCTTGTACCAACACCTTGGCGCCTTCTTTAGACTGTACAGAGATTTGGTTAATTTGCAAACCAAGTTTTCATTGTCTTTTTCTTCAAAGCCTTCTGGTTGGACCATATATATCTCTTCTTTTAGCTCTCAATGAAGAAAAGTTATTTTCACATCTAATTGTTCAATATGTAAATCAAATGCAGCACACATAGTCAGGATTACTCTGATAGTAGTAAATCTGACAACTAGAGAGAATATCTCATTGAAATCAATTCCTTCTTTCTAAGTATACCATTTGACCACTAGCCTTGCACAGTATCGTTCCACTTGATTGTTGCCATCTCATTTGATCTTGTAGATCTATTTGTTACTAATGGCTTTTCGTCCATTTGGAGGTTCAACAAGTTCCTATGTCTTATTTCTATGTAAGGCTTCCATTTCTTCTTGCATTACTGTCATCCATAGAGAAGCATCTAAGCTACTCACAGCTTTCTGAATGGTTGAGGGCTCTCATTCTTCTGTTAGAAGACAATATGCATCGTGGCTTGCCATAACATAGTCTGAGTGCCATGATGGTTGCTTTATTTGATGAGTTGATCACCGAACTTCTGTATCATTAGCTTCATATGGTTCTTGTTCCTCGTGCTCTGGTTCTTGTTCTACTTCAGAGGAATCTTCTTCTCCAGCTTTTCCATCTATCTATACCGTAGTAGTCTCTTTCAAAGTGCTAACATCTTCTTGTTCACTTTGCAGTTAATTTTTTACAAATATCACATCTCTACTAACAATAACCTTGCAGGTAGTGGGATTCCACAAGCGATACCCCTTAATACCGTCAGCATAACCCAAGAATATGCATTTCCAGATTTTGGATCCAACTTTGTTCTTTCTTGGGAATTGTACATCACATATGCAGAATATCTGAACACATAAAGAGAAGAATAATCTGATGGCTTGCCATTCCACATCTTTATTAGTGTCTTTAAACCAATTGCAGTTGTTGGCAATCGATTTATCATGTAACAGGCAGTTTTGACTGCTTTTGCCCAAAAAGACTTGGCTAGACCTGTAGTTCGCAACATAGCTCTTGTTCTTTCTAGGAGAGTTCTATTCATCCGCTCTGCTACACCATTCTATTGAGGTGTGTGTGCAACTGTAAACTACCTTTGAATACCATCTTGCTTGCAAAATGCGAGAAATTTGCCATCTATATATTCTCCTCCATTGTCTGTCCTCAAGCACTTTATCTTTTTTCCGGATTCTTGTTCTACTCTTGCTTTGAAGTCATTGAAGATTGGAAACATATCTGACTTCTTCTTAATTGGGTACACCTATAATCTCTTGGAGTAACCATCAATCAATGATACAAAGTATTTTGCTTATCCTAAGGACATTTCTAGTGACTCCCACACATTAGAACGAATCAAGTCTAGTATGTGCTTGCTTCTAGCAGTTAATCTATCAAACTTTGATCGATGTTGCTTGCTTGTAACATAGTGCTCACAAAGAAGTAAGTTTACCGATTTGAGCCTGGGAAGGAGATCACGTTTCACGAGAATCTTCAAATCACATTCAGATATGTGGCCTAATTTGCAATGCCACATTATCGTTGATTCTTCTTAATTGGCCGGTTGATGCAACTAATGCGTCTGCCTTTTGCAATGTCTCTCCCTGAGGCATGTATAAATTTGCCACGACCTTTTCTACTTTCATCACCACAAGCGCACCTTTAACCACCTTCAAGATCTCACCTTCAATATGGGTCTTGCACCCGAGGTCATCCGATTACTCAATAGGTAATAAATTCTTCTTTAAAACTTTCACATGTCGTACCCCTTGAATTGTGTGCACTGTACCATTGTGTAATTTTATTTTGACAGTACCAACTCCAGCAATCTCCAAGGCATGATCATTTCCTATAAACACAGATCATTCTGAGATAGGTTCATAAGAACTAAATCAGTCTCGTTGTGAAATCATATGTCATGTTGCTCCTGAATCCATTATCCAAACATCAGTGAGCTATTTTCCGCCTTTAGAACCAAATGCTACTTCACTATAAAGGATTTCTCCATCATCAGAGGTACTCGCAACATATCCTTGAGAGGTTGTTGCTTCAAGAGCTTTTTATGTATTTTTCTTGTTATGCCAACAATCTTTCTTCAAGTGCCATCTCATGCCACAATGGTAGCATTTGAAGTCATTCCTTCTTTGTGACTTTGATTTACTCTGATCTCGGCTCCCACTAGAGCCACATTCTATTGATCTTAATTCCCCTTGTTATCGACAAAGCCTCTGCTTGTTTTGAGCTTTCTAATTTGTCTTCCTTGTTCTTTCATCTGGATTCTTCTTCAAGAATAGTAGCAGCAACATCATCAAATTGAAAATTATCAACAATATTATTATTTGTTATGTTGATGATGAGTTGATCATAAGAGTCAAGTAGACTTTGAAGTAGAAGCTCTGCATGTTCATTTTCCACGATATTGTAATCTGATGCAGTTAGCTAAGAAAATAGCGTGTTCAGATTACTGATGTGATTCGTCACTGTCGTGGATTCTCTCATTCGAAGAGTATAAAACCTCCTTTTTAAGAATATCTGATTGTGAAGTGACTTGACCTCGTACAATTTGGTGAGTGCATCCCAAATCTCCTTTGTCGTCTTTTTTTCAGCAACACTTGACAAAACTAAATCTGTCAAAGTTAGATGCAGGTTGCCAACAACATTGTCATCCATCCCCTTCCACTTGTCATCAGGTATCCCAGTGGGTATGCCTTCAATTGCTGTTAAGCAATTGTCCTTCCTTAAGATCGCCTTTATCTTCAGTTTTCATAAGGATAAATTACTCTCATTAAACCTCTCAATCTCAAATTTTGTTGCCATGGTATTGACAACAATATGTCTTTCAACTGGACCGGCTTACTTTATTTTATTGTGAATAATATCGTATACGTGAACTATATTGTATATATATATCGTATTAGGACAAACCTCTTATACGTTAACAATACTGCAAAAATATACAACCACACGTGTGAATAGTAATCATGAACAGTACCCGTAACGTGAATAGTACCAGCAACCAATGGCTCTGATACCACTGTTGGGTACCAGAGTTATGGAAATAATAACACACAGCTAAAATAGAGTTGAGAAAAAATAAGAACTGACACACAATATTTAAAGTGAAAAACCCTCTAATGGTGATGAGGAAAAAATCACGGACAAGAATAGAAGGTTTTCACTATGTAAAAGAAAAATTACAACTTCTCTTTAATTATAAGGAGAGAACAATAACACTCTCACTTGAAATAGGAGAATACATTTCTCCTTATATAAAATAGGAAAGACTCTTGGAAGATACTATGCAATATTTTTCTGTAGAAATGTGATAATGAAACCATTGGAGGAGGTCTCTATTTATATGCGAGAGCCTCCTCACAATGCCGCTCCACCGTAAAAGCAATTGAAGAAAAAAAATGCATTCTGTCAACTACCACACATCTCCACCGAAATCAAGCCACTCTTTTTAACTTCTCCAGCCACTCTTTTTGACTTCTCCATGCCACTACCAAAAGTGACTTTGACTTTAAAAAAAAACACATAATGTATTATACCAAAATAACAAATAAAATGAAACTAGAAAGCAAATTAACATACATGACGACACCTTTTTTTCTAACCATAGACATTTTACAATCAAACACATACTCCAATAGCTAAAGGCATTTCAAAGACAAAGGCATTTAAACATTTGTAATCAGTTGTCAGATTATTATAAACAGAGGCATCACTAGGGTAACCTATCTGCCCAAATCTTCAGGATGACAAACAAAGACAAAACTAGATCCAAGACATTTACTCTTAGGAATAAAAAAGTACCAAGATATTTACATCGTACTCAATGAAAAGATTTGAACAAAATATATATGTAGATTCAGGAGCAAAAAGAAAGTTTTACCGTCTCTTGTGATAAATTCAGATCAAGTGTCAGATTATATATTTTGTGTGACCCTCATCTACCAAGCCATAACACTTGAAACCGAAGTGCAACATACATATTATTAGACCATAGCAGCAATTTATACTTAGTCACCGGTAAAATGACTTTGAT
Organism: Ormosia semicastrata; assembly: GCA_029884595.1. Classification (NCBI taxonomy): domain Eukaryota; kingdom Viridiplantae; phylum Streptophyta; class Magnoliopsida; order Fabales; family Fabaceae; genus Ormosia; species Ormosia semicastrata. The sequence goes on along the minus strand of JAQQTO010000059.1, from coordinate 31,176,255 downwards.
CTAAGCCGGAAATTAACAGCCAACTGGTTTCAAAACATTAATTACAATCAAGCAAATCAAAACAAATCAAACACACGTGTCTTCTAATGAATTTTTTTGCACCATTTCCTTCTATAGAGTTGAAAACATCAACCCCATTTCATAATGCACCACCAAATTACATCACAGTACAGCAACTGGCACACACCTTTTTAGCTTTCGACATTGAAAACTGAAGCCTTTTGAATACTAACAACACCCAGTTGAAAAAGGAGAGACAAAATAATAAAATCATGCAAAAACTCACATGCAAAATCCATCGGAATACTGAACAGTAACACTATGTGACATTGTTACTCAGTCCCTTCCATGTTCATCAACAGTTACAATCATAGCCCCAAATCATTACATGTCTGTAGGCTCATCAATCATCGTGGATTACACACACCCAGTTGGCTAATTGACAAGAAAACACGAACCCCCAAATCAAGAAGTTTTTTCTTTAAATTTTTAATGATATTTAATTGCTCATGTGTTCTACAAAAGCAGTATCTACAAAGGAGTTAGGGGGAGACAAATGATAAACGAAACACGATTTGATTGGTATTGCTTTCAAGGGAACGAGTCGAATGGGAATCGAATATGTGTACTTGAAATTCGAAATCCAAATAAAGCTTTGAGAAAAACGCTACCGAGAGGCGAGAAAGGAAAAAGTTCAGGCCCATTTTAAGGCCGGTATAGGGAAAAAGTTGGCCCATTTTGAGGACCAAAACAAAGCAAAGCAAACACCGTGTAATTAAGAGAAGAGGAAGATAATTGTACAAATTACGTTAGATATATGCATAATTGGCTTTTTTTATTAAACTGTCATTATTGATAAAATTATTTATTAAAATGTTATTTTTTAAAATTATTTATCAAATTGTCATTTTTTTAAATTATTTACTAAAATACTACTATTTTAAAACTATATACCAAACTGTCACATTTTTATCCTATGTGATATTTTTTTAACATTTTTTGGTCATGTAGGATGTGTCAAATAGGATGGCGCATCCAAGTAGGTTACACCAACACGCTTGGCGTAACCTACATGGATGCGCCATCCTATTTGGCGCATTCTACGTGGATTTGCCATATATGATGGCGTATTTACATAGAATACGCTAAGCTTGTTGGCGTAACTAAGATAAATACGTCATTTATTTTGCCGCAATCTACACACAGTCGTGTCAATCTACATAAGGCCGTGTCTTCTTCCAAAAATCAAACAGAAACATTTTTCAAGTTAGACACGGTCGTGTATCAAAAAAAATATTCATACAGAAGCATTTTGTATAATTACATATATAATCTTAAATGAACTTTGAATGTTGTATTTTTCGTTTGGAACCTCTGTTATACGTGAATTCTAATTAAGTTATAAAAAAATTAATCTTATCCTTAATTTACTTACCAAAAGTGGATCTTCTAGTCCAAGTAAATCTTTTTTAATTGTAAATAAGTTTTATCACCTTTATTGTTGTGATAAATCCTTTCCTTACCTCAAAGAATTTTTCTTCTTCAATTCTCTGTGGATCGACCTCGGACTCCGGAGAATTTATTATTTGAGACAACCTGCAGTTGTGTTTGCAACACATATCAAATCGCATCATTGTTATTGTTTGTTTAAAAAGAAATTGTTGGTGATAGAATTCCACATATTGGACATTTTATATTTTCTAAGGCCTATGGTGGTTATTACAGATATTCTGAATTATCTATATGAAAATGTAATTGAATTGTATCTTTTGAAATACTAAAACTCAAGGAAACTTTGCCGAAATTTTGGAAAATTTTGTTTTGTATTCTTTTGCAAGTTAACAATGATTTTCCATTTATTGGGTAGTTGGATGTTTGTTTGACATATTTTGAGGCTTGCACGACTTGGGTGAGCCTATGACCCGTCTTGGTTATGTGCCGGTCATGGACCCCCAATTCGGATCGTGACAGAGTTGTTATCATATCTTTAGGTTGTCCTTATATATAATGAGGCAAGTGTCCTTTAGCAGAGCCAAGATTATGATTATGAAACTTGCCATTCTCACATTCAAGGTGCTATAAAAGGCCTATTAGATATCCTTTCCATCATTGATTGTCAATTTGTCCTATCTGTTTCCTTTGGATGTTTAGGTCTTGTCTAAGTTTTAACCCTACCTGTTGTTTGGGGGGAAAATGTATACTATGACTAAGAAACATAAATTATTTGATCAGTGAATGTGTGTGTTATAAGTAGTCCTCAAAGCATATACTTTAGTTTGAATTTTTTTTTGTTGTTGTTAAGAAATACAAACATAAGATGATGTGCAAGATCTGATTTTGACTATTGTTTGTGAAAGTCTGATTTCATTAAAATAAGATTTTGATATTGACATTTTGGAGAATATGACATTATTGTTCGGATTAAGATTCATGCTATTGGCAAAAATCATTGGAATATGAAAGGTATATATCTATCTTTGTGGAGTATCCAAGTTACATTTTTGAATTATTAGGATTTAATGTGATTGAAAATAATATAGATAAAGTTGATTGTGATTTTGGAAGAAATATATAATTGACTGGAAACATTTTAATATGAAAGAAAGAGATACTTTACATGTTATTTGAATCAAAATCTATAGTTTATTGTTGCAATTTAATTTCATTATTTGATTAAATTGACATATATTTTTTGTTTCCCAGAGTATCTCTTCACCTAATAAGTAAGAAACTAATCTTCCAAGGTACAATCAGGCGTCTAAGCGGGAACTCCTCTCAACAGTATTATTTTCATACACATGAATCTTATAATTGAACCTAGAACTAGAGTATCTGAATGTGTGTGTGTTTGTAATTTATGAAAGAAAGTCAGAACAAATGTTATGTTTTGAGGACTTACATATACAAATTCTGTTTGGTGTTTTTAAGGTAGAAAGAAAAATAGGCTACCTATGTATAGTTTTGGAAATGTTTGTAAATACGATTTATCTAGCTTATAGAGTATTCAGCAATGTTTATGCAAGGGTTAGCATGATAGCTAGATTTCATATGAGAATGGAATATTTTAAATGAAAGATAAAATTCTACAAAATGGTATTTTGATGTAAGATAATGATTTGATAATTACAGGGTCTTAGGTTTTGACTTCAGAATTTGGGTATATAATGTTTAGCAACATTTGTGAAATGTTTATCTTTATTTTTTAAAAAAATTAAAATGATGCTAAGTTCAGTTTTTCTTAAGGAATTCTTCTTATAGATGATTGGGTTTTATTTATTTATTTAAGATAAGATGTTTTGTCAGCTTTTAAGTATTAAGTTAATAAGAGGATATCAAAATATAGTATTTCGGCCTAAAGATTGGTGACAATTTTGTTTAATAAGTCAATATCTTGGGACAAAAGAAAATTTTGTGGTTTTAGCTTGACATGAATATGGAATATTATTGGTAGAAGGAATATTTTAATTGAAAAATAAAATGAAATCTGGGGTTTTGATTTGCAACCAATGTTTTTTGGAATATGTGAAGAATCGAACGACACAAATTAAATATGAAATTGTAAAATGTTATTATCTTGCATGTAAGGAGAATGAGTCACAAGTTTTTGGGGAAAAAAAATTTTAAAGTGAATTTATTTTTAAAGTGAATAAGTAAGTGTATATATTCACTCTTGATTTATCTAAAATGTATTGTGATCTTAACATACTAAAAATTAATAGTAGATATACCATTACTTACATATTTTAGAGGAGTCTTATCCCAAGTTTGAGGTAACTCCTAGTTGTTTTGATACCTCAAATAGATTACGTGATAAAATGGCTTCAATGTTTGAAATGAAAATTTTGAATATTCAAGGATGAATTTTTGTGATAATTTTGGTGCTATACAAGAATGATTATTAGTGGCAGCTTCACAGATAAATTTGTTGTATTGATGATGATTCTGGATGTGAAAGTATCATGAGATGTATGAAAACCTACAGATGGATTCGGTATGGAGTTAGCGTGGAGTGATAATTATTAGACTAAGATAATAAGGTTACTGTCTTTATGGAGACTATGAATGTGAGGACTCTTATGTTATGAAGAATTTGATATGGATTAATGATGTAAAATATTGCTTTTGTTAAGGAATATCTTGGATTCCTTTTTTTTTTTTTTGCGAAAAATATATTCAAAAGTGTGTCAGAGAAATGATCTAGGTAATAACTATTGGAAATATGGATATTAATTTGGGACTGGATTGACATAAGTACATCGTGTAATATAAGTAGCATTGATACGACAGCATGTGTTGATAAAGAAATTATATGCTTGAAAATTATACCGAAAAGAGCTATGAGATTAGTACAAACTAGCAAGCACGAGAATATCTCAGAAATGAATATTAGCATTAATCCTAAATCTTTTTGAGAGGAATAATTGAGTGTGTAAACCCTATGTAGATTGTCAAGATGGGACTTAATTTATAAGCTGATGATTTTGCAAATTCTAGACAAAATTTTTAAATGGAAACTACGGGTACTAAATAAGAGATGAAAATGAACTAGCTTTTGGTGGCTAACACAGAATTGTTTGCTAAGCTTTTAAGAAATATTGGCACATATAAATAACCCACTTTTTAGAGTGAAGTTCAGAAACTAAACAAGGCGTTCATTGAGCAAGTTGCTAAACCTAGGATGTCATACAATATCCAAGAAGAGTTCCACAAACAAGGTTATTTCTCAGTCAAGGTTACTCCACTGGGATCTAATCTTGTTCTTATGGAGGCTGTTGATGAAGGTGAAATCCATGCTCTTATCAAGGATGCCAAAGATTGGCTTGGCATGTGGTTCGATGAAATCCGTAGTTGGAGTCCCAGAGTGGTTGACAACGAAAGGTTAGTATGGGTCCATTGTTATGGTGTTCCTACTCATGCTTGGTCTGTGAAGTTTTTTTCTTTTTTGGTTTCCACTTTTGGAGAGTATGTTAATGTAGACGACAGTACGTGGAAGAAAACTACGATGAATGTTGCTAGAATATTGTTTAGAACAAAGGTCCATGATTTGGTGAATAGGGTGATTAAGGTGAGCATAAATGGAGATGTCTTCTCTGTTAAATTAGTAGAAGACTAGTATGGTTCACTAAAATGGGTTACGCCCTTAAAAAAGAGCCTCATTTATCCAGTTCTGACGATGAGTTCTACAGTAGCGAATCAATATTTTCGGCGGAAGGTGAAGCAGTGGATTTCTTTGAAGAAGATGATAATTTGAATATGGCCAATAATGATACATTAATTGACCCAATTCCTGATGAGAATAATATGGCGAGAACTAAAGACGCAAATCCTAATTCCGGGATCATGTAGTGTATGGAGGGGGATAATGGAGTGGCGGTTAATAATAGTAATTCAATGCAAATCATTGTTGCACACAATCAGAGCCATAATGATTACACGGCTAAGGAGGGTGAAGTGAGTGCTGGTATTGGTGAGAAGGTTAGGAGTATGTTTGGACCTATTACTGTGTTTGAAGATCCATCTGTTGGGACACTTAAGATTGTGGACGCGGATAATAGTAAGGAGGCTCAATGTGCAGCTGTTAGGCCAGTTACTTATCCAGCAAACTATCCTTATGCAGTAACTCACAAACTCCCTCGTGAAGAACGAGAGAGGCTCCCTCTTTTGGTTAACTATCATGCCCCTCCGCCTGACCCAGATCGAGATCAAGTGTCCATCTCTGCGAAAAGTTCCAAATTTTTGGGGGGCTCTGTCTTATGCTGTGATTCTGTCTCCGATTCAAATATTGACAGATGCAATGATAAATTTTAGGCGAATCAAGAGGGATTAGTTGCGGCCAAAATCTGGAAATTTGCCAAGAAGTTGGGGGTCTCAGGAAAGGAGGACGATGCAGTCTATGTTGAAAAGATTCATCAAATGGAGGCCCGTGATCTCCAGGATAAAGTTCAGCGGGGGAAAAAATTAAGAACTCATGAAGATTCTATCACTGAATATGCGGAGGTTGGGAGATCGTGCAAAAAGAAGGAGGATGCGGTCTCTTGTTTTATCTAGTAAGTTTGATTTTTGTCTGCTACAAGAATCTAAACGGACTAGTATTGATGCAAATTTATTAGCAAGTATATGGGGAGGCTATGACTTTGACTGGGTAGCTAAACCCTCAGAAGGGTTATCTAGTGGATTTGTTTCTATTTGGAAATCAGGCCTACTGTCTGTTGAATTTAATTTCTCTGGTGTTGGTTTCTTAGGTGTGTGCGTCAATTGGAAAAATTCTAACTCTCTGTATATTATTGTTAATGTGTATTCTCCGTGTAATCTGTCTGGAAAATGTAAAATGTGGGAAGATTTATACATGTCAAAAAGGGGGTTTGAAAAGGGGGGTGGTGCGTAGCAGGGGATTTTAATGCAGTGGTGTCTAAAAGTGAATGAAGGGGACTGTCCAGTCAGGATAATCAGAAGGAAATAGATGAGTTCAGGCTGTTTATTGATAAAATGGAGTTATTTGATGTACCTCTTATGGGAAAAAAATACACATGGTTCAATGCTGATGGAAACTCTATGAGCAAAATTGATAGATTTTTATTATCTGAAGGTTTAATTGCTGAGTGGAATGTTACAGCTCAGTGGGTGGGGGATAGGGACATCTCTGATCACTGTCCTATTTGGTTGATGTGTTCAAATAGTAACTGGGGGCCTAAACCCTTCAGATTTAATAACTACTGGATGGATCATAAGGGATTTAAGTCCTTTGTGGAAGAGTTGGAATTCTTTTCAGGTGGAAGGATGGAAGATTTATGTTCTAAAGGGAGAAAATGAAATTGTTAAAGGATAAATTGAAATGGTGGAATAAGGAGATTTTTGGCTTTGTGGATCTGAAAATTGACAAAACAGTTGAAGAACTTAATGCTCTGGATGTTTTAGCATCAGGGGGAGATAGTATTGATTTAGACCGCAGAAAATTATTAACAACTCAGTTTTAACAATAGTTAAATGTTAAGGAGAGTTTGATTTTGCAAAAATCTAGAGCTAGATGGATACTTGAAGGGGATGCCAATACTAGGTATTTCCATGCATGCTTAAATTCAAAGAGGAGAAAAAATCAATTGGTAGCTCTAAAAGTAGGTGAGGTTTGGTTAGAAGGTGTTGATGAGATTAAATCTGAAGTTAAAAGACATTTTGAGCAGATCTTTCTGGAATCAGATTTTTGTAGACCTGTTTTGGATGGAATTTGTTTCCAGCAGCTCTCTAATGATGATAACTCGAGTCTTACTACTCCATTTACAGTAGAAGAAATTAAGGAGGCAGCGTGGAGTTGTGAAGGGAATAAAAGTCCTGGGCCTGATGGATTTAATTTCAACTTTATTAAGTCTTGTTGGGATATGCTCAAATCTGAGGTGTGTGATTTTATCCAGGAATTCTATGTTAACGCCCACTTGTCTAAGGCTATAACAGCTTCTTTTTTGCGCTAATTCCTAAGAAGGATCACCCACAAACTTTATCAGATTATAGACCAATCTCCCTTATTGGTAGTCTTTACAAAATAATTGCTAAGTTGCTTGCATTGAGGCTGAAAAGAATTTTGGGTAAGGTGATATCTTCATGTCAATATGCTTTTCTTCCCAATAGGCAGATTCTTGATGGTGTTTTAGTTGTTAATGAGATTATTGATTTGGCAATAAGGAGGAAGAATAATTGTCTCTTATTAAAAGTGGATTTTGAAAAGGCTTACGATTCTGTAAGTTGGAACTACCTAGATTATATGTTGATTAGAATGGGATTCAACTCTACTTGGAGAAAGTGGATGAAGGCTTGTATCTTTTCTAATTCATCATCGGTATTGGTTAATGGGAGTCCTACGGAAGACTTTGAAGCCAAGAAGGGTCTAAGGCAAGGGGACCCATTAGCTCCTTTTTTATTCTTAATAGCTGCTGAGGGGTTGGCTGGACTGGTTAGTAAAGCTGTAGAATTAGGTTGCTTGAAGCGTTATATGGTGAATCAAGACATCTCATTCCCTCTTGTTCAGTTCGCCAACGACACCATCATGGTGTGTGAGGGTTCATGGGATAATCTATGGAGTATTAAAACAATTCTGAGGAGCTTTGAATTAACTTTGGGTTTGAGAGTGAATTTTTCCAAAAGTAATCTATTTGGCATAAATTTAGATGATCATTTTTTGGATGCAGCATCTAATTTCTTATCTTGTTGCATTGGAGCTTTTTCTTTCAAGTTTCTAGGAATTCCGATTGGGGCTAATCCAAGGAGATGCTCTACTTGGTTTCCAGTGGTGGAATCTATGAAGAAGAGGCTATCTTTGTGGAAAGGACGTCACTTTTCTATGAGAGGGAGAGTCACACTAGTTAACTCAGTTTTGACTAGTATGCCCTTATATTTTTTCTCCTTCTATAAAGCTCCAAAAAAGATTGTGAAAATGCTCATAAAGATTCAAAGGAATTTTTTATGGGGAGGAGGTGTAGAGCATCACAAAACAAATTGGGTTTGTTGGGAAAAAGTTTGCCTTCCGAAGAAGTTTGGGGGCTTAGGTGTGAAAAACCTTGAGTTGTTTAATATATCATTATTATCTAAGTGGAAATGGCATTGTTTGACGGATCAAAATGCCATTTGGTTCAATTTGCTATCTTATAAATATGGTCATTTGGCTAAGTGTGTATTGCAGGGTTCAACTTCATCTCTTAATCATGAATCATCTATTTGGTGGAGGGATTTAATTTTGCTGGATATAGACAGAGATAGCTGCTCTCTTTGGTTCTCGGAGGCGGTTCAATTTAAACTTGGCACAGGTGTGGATATCAGTTTTTGGAGCGACAAGTGGCTTAGTATGGCTCCTCTTAAAGACTGCTTTTCTAGACTTTTTTTAGATGGCTGCGAATAATACCTTGATAATAGCATAAATGAGTAAATAGATTGGTGATATGTGGGTTTGGAATTGGAGGTGGAGACGTACTTTATTCGTTTGGGAGGAGGAGCTTTTGAAGGAATTTGAAAATTTACTTGATTATGTTATTCCTCAAAAGGAGGTGTGTGATTCTTGGATTTGGACCCCTGATAATTTAAATGATTTTTCTATGAAATCTGGTTATTTACACTTATTGAATCTTCAAAGGTCTTTGAATCTTAATCCAAATTTAGCAAAAGCTTACCAGGTTTTATGGAAGAGTGTTGTACCATCCAAAGTTACTGTTTTTGCTTGGAGGCTGTTTCAAGACTGGCTGCCAATAAGGGAGACGCTGTCTCATAGGGGAATAATCTCTCCTGATCATGGTGTTTCATGTGTTTTTTGTTTTTCTCACTGTGAGACTTGCAGTCATTTATTTTTTGCTTGTCCCTTCTCTTATAATGTTTGGTCTATAATTTATGCTTGGATGGGTTTTGATGGTGTTTATCATAATGATGTAGTCAGCCACTTTCTACAACATAGGGCTATTATTAGAGAGAAGAAGTTTAGAAGAGTAAGGCATATTATTTGATTTGCGGTTATTTGGTCTTTTTGGTTATTGAGGAACAAAGTTATTTTTCAGGGGGTAATAGTTGATTGTACTTCTGTGATTGTTCAAATTAAGTTTTTATCTTGGGGAAAGGTAGAAATTCAAGTCTCTCTTATTCAGATTAGTGTATTCATCCTATAGGTTGTCTTCAGGCTTTTTAACTTTGTACTATGATGTAACGGGTTGGAGTACCCCTTGTACTCCTTATCAATACACTTTTGCTTATAAAAAAAAAACCCCACTTTTTGTGCGAGTGATTCAGTTATTAGATATTAATTCAACCCTAGATGTTCAATATTGTCCTGTTTGAAAAAAAAAATGTATCATTTGAAACTTGTAGGAGATAAAAAAGAGATAATTATATATTCTGTCATGCTTTTAGTTTGGGATTTGATTATAATATGGCATTAAGGATGTAAATTGAATACATGCACTATTTAAGTTCTGAAAAATCTACGGGGTTAAGATATTATTGAGATTATCGTGTTCAGACATGTAGCATAAGGATGAGTTTGAAGTCTTATATGATGAAAGTTCAATTGAAAAGTCTTTGATATTGATGGTTTTATAACTAGCAAAGTGTTATATTATTGTCGAGTTTGGAGGTTGAACTTTATTTAAATGAAGTTAACGTTAAGATATTGATGGTCTTATATGATGAAAAATTTGAGGTTTGAGTTATTTGTTATATATATATATATATATATGATGCACAATTTTTAGTTTCAAACAAGTTTACAAACTTGATACGGGATTAATTGTTGCATTGCGAATTTAAGTGCAGGTTGTCTCAAGTAATAAATTTCTCGGGAGTCCGAGGTCGATCCATAGGGAATTGTTGAAGATTAATTAAGGTGAAGTAAATATTTTGTTATTACAGTAAAAATTATTTACTTGGGTTAAAAGATCCACTCTTGGTAAATAAAGTAAAGGTAAGATTAATTCCTTTTATAACTCAATTAGAATCCTCGCAACATGGAGGTTCCAATCGAAAAATACAACGTTAAAAGTCTAATTAGAATAATATACGTAATTATATTATATTTCCAAAAAATATTACCACCACTTATAAATAGGTTAAAGCATTCATTGTGTCAATATTTTGTCTACAACAAATCAAGAACTCCACTTTATAAGGAGACTTTCTAACACAACCACTTGTAAATGGGTTAAAGCATTCATTGTGCCAATCTCTTGTCTACAACAAATCAAGAACTCCACTTTACAAGGAGGGTTTCTAAATTGATTGGAAACAAAATACAATACGTATAATGACCACTTGAAAATATATCCTTTAAGCACAAGAGAGAATTTAATCTAACCTTATTTCATTACCAAGAGCTTCACTCTTTCACCCAAGCAAAATGAAACTTAGTTACTCATAGGTAAGAAGAAAGAAAGAGAGAAGAAGAAGAAGAAGAACATGACTTTAATTTAGAACAAAGAAAAATTACTACAAGAAAACCTAGTAACAAAATGGCATCATTTTGGTACCTAATACCTAACACCTTAAATGATCTGCCAAGATCCCATTTTATAGAGGATTAGAGATATAAAATGATAAGGGAGCTGAGTCATTAGTGAGTGGATGAGTGGAAAATGATTGGAAAATGTCAAATAACTTTTGGTGAGTGGAAAATTATGGAGATTCCTTGTCTCCAAAATCATTTAGCTCTAACGTTATTGAATGCGTTAGAATGAGCAAATATGATCTTCATCAAAGTTGTAGGGATTGATATTGACTTTTCAATGGCTTTAGTTTGAGTCCAATATCATTTCTATAACTCTAGATACATTCAAATTACTGTACACTACTCAGGCCTAGTCATAGCTCCTCTATTCTAACTTTCAAGCCCAATATCACCTACTAGACCTCCGATTCTGGAAAAGTGTTCAACATAAAAGTTGTAGATACAGATCTCAACTATTTAGCATCAAAATTTTAGCCTATTTTACAACCTATAGCTCGAAATATGGCATGAACAGTATACATAGATCAAGCTATCAGGAACAGCACTTTAGTTCTTGCTTCAACCCCAATTTGAGTTATCTACTCGTGTGATTAGGCATTTTAGGTCTTCATAAAAGTTATAGAGCTCTCTCTTATCTTTAAAATGCCATTAGATTCACCTCATTTGACCACCTACATCCCAAGATATAGCCCAAATACAGAAATAACGTAAGACATAAATTATGCTAAAAAATTCAATTAAGTCCAATTTGAGTTCAAACTTACAGAACATAATCAAACTCGATCAATTAAGTACATAGAGAGTGTAAATGACTAAAAATGAAGGCTTATTAATGTATCAAATATGTGATCATCAAATTCCCCTACACTTAGCTTTTTGCACTCCTGGGCAAAACACACAAGACTAAAAAAAAAACGAAACAGACTCAAAAGTTAAACACTCCAAAAGACTCAATTTCTAATAATATTTAAAAATGAAGAGCAACCAATCATTCAAGTAATCAAAACATTCATGAGGTAACATATTTTCACATCTCAAATCAACAAGCAATGATATTTCAATTGAAAAACATGAGTCGAGAATGATAGATTTTCACAAGATTCACTCTCAATCCCTCAAGTGTTTAAAAGGTAGGTATTTCACTCAATTCAACCCATGAAAATTGCACTACCATAAGCTTGCTTATCTTCTACTTCTCCACTACTTAGAACACATGCACACACAAATCATGAGGACTTTATTCAAGGTTGTAATGGGGTCAAGGTAAAGGAGAAGATAATATAGATATGACAAGTTAAATACCAAAGAGAATAAAAGAACATGAAAGCTGAGTTCAATTAACAAGCATGAAAATTCATCCCAACTCCACCTAATATAAAATTCCTTTACATATTCTTTTCCTTTCCTTTATTGCCTTGTTGACCCTTTTTTTTTCTTTTTACATTTTTTTTATTTTGATTTTTGATTTTTGATTTTTGATTTTTTTATTTATTTATTTATTTTTACAAAAAGAACATCATATATACATTTTTTTAACCATTCTGCACACACACCCCCACACTTGTTCAAGAACTCATCCAATGACAAAGCTAATGTTCTCTTATTCCCTAAGGCTAAAAAAGAACAATTTTTTTTAAGGTACAAAATGAGTTCGAAATAAAGAATGGTCAAATAAGCTTAAAGGGGTTAAGCAAGGGGAAATAGGCCATTTCCAATGCTTTATATTGGTAGGAATCAGAGAATTTCTAATAAGCCATAAGAGTGTTGATATCATATTGAGACAATATACTACTAAGTAAGGCTGGTTATTTGATTAAAGTAGCTATTTCAAGAAAAATGTCTCAATCATATTTATGTATGCATATGAAAATGTAGTCTCAAAAAGAATTAAAGCAAGTTCTAGAATAATAATTCCATGAGTGAAATTCACACAAGAAAGAAGAGAATGGTACAAATACTCAATCCATTCATCAATAGGTTCAAAATCTCACAAGACATAATTCTATCATTCTCAGTCCATCAATTCAACATCCGTAACCAAGCATGTGAATTTTAAGAATGAAGACAATTTACTCAATCATGCAAATTTTCCTAAATTTGAATTGCTACTTCCACACAAACTAGTTGTTTACCCCAACTAGGATGCGTCTCAAGAGTAAAATTTACTCCTTACTCTGCCATCTTTAACTAGTTTAGTAAGTTACTGACAAACATATAAACATAACAAACATATTAATACACACACTTCCTAATTTTTTTTTGTTTTTTTTACACAACTATCCTTCCCCCCAACTAGATCATAACATTGTCCTCAATGTCAAAGATAGATAGGTAAAGGATAGAAGATAGTACCTGCTGTAATTACTAAAAAGAGAAATCTCACACAAATTTAAACAGAAACAAAGTATGATAAATAAAACTAAAGATAAAAGAAAGTTATAGATGAAGTGTCAGATCACACTCTTGTTCCTTGGTGCCTCCCTTGCTGTTGCCTCTCTTGCTGTTGCCTCCCTTGCTGCTGCCTTCTGACCAATCTATCTGAGCTATTATTGGATCAGGTTCATAAACAAAAGCTTATAATTTATCAATCAACTCATCAACAGTGGAAGCAAAAATAAGGAGTTGTCTTGCCGAAAGTGTGATGAATTTCTGTTCCACAGCATGGTCAAGAAAATATAACAAAAGATCAAAGAAATTATTAACATTCAGCAAACCTATGGGTTTATGGTGGATGTTCAGTTAGGCCTAAGAGATAATTTGAAAAATTTCTTCCAAAGTACCAAAACCACCCGGTAAGGCTATGAATGCATCAGAGTTTGCAAGCATTGTCCTTATTCGTTCATCCATAGATGATACTTGAAGCTCCTCCCCAATTGTTTTTCCAGTAATATTCTGTCGAGTTAAAGGTCTAGGAATAATACCTAAAACTTGACTGCCTCCTAAATGTGCAACAAGTGATACAGCCTTCATTAGCCCAATGCTACCTCCCCCATATACTAAATGAATTTTCCTCATAGCAAGTGTTCGACCAAGAGTGATTGTTGCGTCTACATACTCTAAACCCTTCCCATAAGTTGACCCACAAAATACACAGATATTGGTAAGTCTACGAACAGAAAAAGAAGAAGCTCCCTCCATTTTACACTCACACTCCCTTTGAATGATTTTGAGTTGAAGAAAAGTGAAGAAAATGTAGTGTTTAAATAGGGAAGAGAATAGAAAAAGTAATGATAGCACGTATATAGGTAGGTTGGCTGTTGTCAGAAAGTTTGAAATTAAGAACAAAATTATTATTATTATTATTTTTTTTTGTTTTTTTGTTTTTTTTTGTTTTTTTTACTTCAAGAAAATCATCAGGGTAAAGAAGTCTAGAAACCCCCGAAAGATCCTATCCAAAGGATCGTCTGTCCAAAACCAAAATTCAACAAAATCATATAAAGATAAAATAATAATAACAAATGATTACACACCATTATGTACAGGTTTCATGACAGATCTTTATACTGCGCGTCATGAATGCAGTAATACCAAGATGGCTCAGCCAATCTGGGCATTCTTCTCCTTCCCGCTTATGAGATATCTCAGCCTATGCATCGTCCCTCTAGTTAAAGAGAGAAAATCTGAATATGACGACCAGTGACCACAGCCAGTGAGAGGTCGCTAAAGAGCTCATGACATTAAATCACAGGATCTAGCTCAGAGGCATTGTCACGCAAGAATGCAAACACGTGATGCTTCTTTCTTATTTACGAACCGGCATGCGATGGTCCACCCGAGTCAATGATGGGGTTGCCGCTGGTAGGGGCTCCTAATCTAATTAAAGACCAAGTACAACCGAAGTTTCGCCCTTTTTTATTCTTTTTTATTCTTTTTTTTTTTAAGGTGTAGAAGATAATATATACATGTTGTTATGATTATGACTCACATCTTCCTCTGGTTTCACGTCCAGAAATGACTTAAATGCCTTCTATGAGTTGAGGATAAGCTTCCCATCCAATTTTCTTATAAATTGGCAAACAGGGTCTTTTTGAGTCAAATTCCCAAGACTATAACGCTCTTGCTCGTCCTTAAAGAGATTCCACAAACTAAGAAGTTCACGCTGCACAACTCTACAAGAATACGTCTCAAGAGTCAATAAGATATTATCTAATGACTCCTTACTCAGTCCATTCTTAATGAAGAATATTTTATCTTCTCTGTTTATGGAAATCATCCCCAAAGAGTGACATTGCGTGTTACAATTCCATCGTGCACACTTGTAACAAACTTGTATTCTTTTTGCTCTTCTCCTTTTTGAAAATGAACTTTTACCGAGACCAGGCATGTATGGGACAAATGAATCTGAAGATTCACCAGCTAAACGAACCTTTGCTTCGATTATTCAGCGTATATCTTCTGGGATGCCCTTGTACATTAATAGTCTCAGTCTTTCACACCTAGCTTTGTAGATTTTGGTTAGAGCATTTTTAGGAACAGAAGGGAAATACTTTCTTAGATTTGAGAGAATGACATCCATTTTGAAGGAGAAGGAATTAGTTATTATGGGAAACTGAAAGACAAACCGACTTGAGAGTCACAGAGTACCGTTATCCGCCATTTAACTGGGAACTGCAAAAAGAAAGAAACAAACTTAAAATAAATTCTACTCATAACAATGATTGGAAAGAAAATTGACAATGTTAGCAAACCAAGGCATGGAATTGACAGAAAATAAAAATTCATCAAGAAAAGAATCATTGATTGGTGTGCTATCAAAAGATGAGCCTGTTGTAAGTCTGGACAAATGATCTGCAACAATATTTTTGGCTCCTTTCTTGTCTTTTATTGTGATGTTGAATTCTTGAAGCAACAAGATCCACCGTATCAACCTAGGTTTGGCATCCTGCTTAGACATTAAATATCTAATAGCAGCATGATTAGTAAAAACAACAGTGGAAGAACTAATTAAATAAGCTCAAAAATTGTCCAATGCAAAAATTACAGCAAGTAGTTCTTTTTCAGTAGTGGTGTAATTCATTTGTGCACTATTTAAAGTTTGACTTGCGTAATAAATTACATGAGGCTTACCTTCCTTTCTCTGTCCTAAAACAGCACCAACAGCAAAATCACTAGCATCACACATCAACTCAAAAGGCAAAGACCAGTCAGGAGATCGCATGATAGGAGCAGAAGTCAAAAGACCGATTAATTTTTCAAAAGATTTCTGACAATCTTGAGTCCAATCAAATGGTGCATCTTTCGTTAGAAGATTACATAATGGTCTAGATATTGCACTAAAGTCCTTTACGAATCTTCTGTAAAATCTTGCATGTCCTAAAAAGGAACGAACTTCTCTGACTGTTTTTGGGGAAGCCAAATGAGCAATTAATTCAACTTTGGCCTTATTAACTTTAATTCCTTTAGAAGATATCACATGACCTAACACTATTCTAGAGGTAACCATGTAATGACATTTTTCCTAATTTAACACAAATCCTTTTTCTTCACATCTTTGAAGAACTTTTTCCAAATTATCAAGACAATTTTCAAAAGAATTTCCAAAAACTGTCAGATCATCCATGAAAACCTCTAAATAATGCTCAATCATGTCACTGAAAATACTTAACATGCATTTTTAAAAAGTTATCGGAGATTACAAATACCAAAAGACATTATTCTATATGCAAAAGTGCCAAAGGGGCACGTAAAAGTGGTCTTTTCTTGATCCTCTAATGCAATTGGTATTTGATTATACCCTGAATAACCATCAAGAAAACAATAGTAGGGATGTCCTGCTACTCTTTCCAGAATCTGATCAAGAAATGGCAAAGGGAAATGATCTTTCCTAGTGGCTGCATTCAATTTTCTGAAATCAATACACATACGCCAACTAGATGAAACTCGGGTAGGTATTAATTCTCCTTTTTCATTTTCAACCACTGTTATTCCAGATTTCTTAGGCACAACTTGTGTAGGACTTACCCACTGGCTATCAGAGATAGGATAGATAATTCCAACATCAAGTAATTTAAGAACTTCAGCTCTAACTACCTCTTTCATGTGTGGATTTAATCTTCTTTGAGGTTGTTGAGATGTTTTAGCATTATCCTCTAAATGTATTCTATGTGTACAAATTAATGGATTAATGCCTTTTATGTCCTTTAATGTCCATCCAATTGCACTTTTATGCCTTTTAAGTACTTCTATCAACATACCTTCTTGTTCTTTAGTTAAGGATGAGGAAATTACCACTGGAAAGCTTTGTTCTTCTCCCAAAAATGTGTACTTTAACCCGGCAGGTAATGGCTTTAGTTCCAGTGTGGGTACTTCTTCATGGGTATCATCATTCATGGGTTTTAACTCTTTGAATCTTGGCTTCCTTCCTTTGTATTCCATTTCTTGTGTACAGTCAAGCAAAGAGCATATTTCAGAAACATCATCATCTAATTGTGTAGATGAATCCAATGAATTAATTAAACAAATTTCTAATAGGTCAGAAGAACTCCTGGTTTGAAGATAATCATCTATAATGGCCTCAATCCCTTCAATCTCTTCATTGTCATCATAAACTTCTTGTGGTTGTTTGCACATGTTGAAAACATTAAGCTCCAGTGTCATATTTCCAAATGTTAGCTTCACCACTCCATTTCTGTAATTTATCAAAGCATTAGATGTTGCTAAAAATGGGCGACCTAGAATAATAGGAACTGACTTAGAACTATCAACCACAAGTTCAGTTTCCAGGATAATAAAATCCACAGGATATATGAATTTATCAACTTGAACCAACACATATTCCACTATTCCTTTAGGGATTTTAATTGATCTATCAGCAAGTAGAAGAGTTACAGAAGTTAGTTTTAACTCACTCAGGTTGAGTTGCTGATAAGCTGAATATGGAAACAAATTAACACTAGCACCAATATCAAGTAAAGCTCGTTCAATTTTATGTTCACCAATAATGCATGAAATTGTAGGACAATCAGGGTATTTATATTTTAACTCATTATTGTTTTGGATAATGGAGCTTACCTTTTCAGTCAAAAAGGCATTCTTTTTCACATTATGTTTCCTTTTAACAGTGCACAAGTCTTTCAAATATTTGGCATAAGATAGAATCTGTTTGATAGCATCTAACAGAGGAATATTGACCTTCACTTGTTTAAAAATTTCAAAAATGTCACTGTTATGGCTCATTTTACTTGAATTGTTTAATGCTTGAGGATATGGAGGTGAAGGCGAGGGTTTAGTCTTCTTTTGACTAGGTGGCTTATCAACCCCTTCCTCATCTTTGGGAATTGACTCATCATCTTTCTCAAAAAGTTCAGGAATTTGTTTTTCAACAACCTTTTCACTCCTAAGAGTTATCACTGAGTTGACTTGATCTATTTTTTGACTTTTTGAACTACCCTCATTTAGGCTGTACTGACCCTTGGGATTTGGTTGAGATTGAGAGGGAAATTTTCCTTTCTCGTGAATGGCAAGTGCAGAAGAAAGTTTAGCAAGAGTGTCTTTTATGTTAATTATGGCTTGAGTGTTTTGATTATTAAAGGCCTCTTGCTTTTCCATGAATGCATGCAATGTTCCCTCAAGGTCTTTCATATATGGTGGGACATAGGGTGCATATCCTTGAGGATTTTGAGAATCTTGCTGTGCCTGAGGAGGTGATGGTTGCATGAATTGTGCCTGATTGTTGGTCCTCCAACTGAAATTCGGGTGATTTCTCCATCCCGGATTATATGTATATGAAAAAGAAGAAGTGAATGACTTTTTAAAATTATTAATTGCATTTACTTGCTCATGCACAACTTCTTTAAAAACAAGAATTTTTGGACATTCATTTGTTGAGTGTCCCAATTCATCACAAATGCTACAAATTTCTTCATTTTGCACAGATTTGATTTCTTTTACTTTCCCTGATTCCATAACTTCAATCTTTCTAGCCAAATTAGCAAACCTTGCATTTAGATCTTCTTCTTGACTAAGATGATATTTTCCTTTACTAGCATTTGCAAGGTTAAATCTAATTAAATTTTCAGAAGGATTAGTACCATGCCAAGATTGAGAATTTTCAGTCAAATAGTCTAAATAGTCTAAAGCTTCTTCAGGTTCTTTATCAAGAAATTCACCATTGCACATTGTTTCCACAAATTGTTTGGTTTTAGGTGTTAACCCTTCATAAAAGATGCTTATAGTGCGCCATTTTTCAAAACCATAATCTGGGCAAGAATTTAACAAATCTTTGAAACGTTCCCAACTTTGAAAATATGCTTCATTTGAATTTTGGAAAAAAATTTGGATTTATCTTTTCAAAGCATTAGTTTTATGTGTTGGAAAAAATTTCTTTAAAAAATCACCTTGCATTTCTTGCCATGTGCCAATTGATCTTAGTTTCAAAGTGTTAAGCCAAGCTTTTGCTTTATCTTTTAGAGAAAAAGAAAACAATTTAAGCTTAACAACCTCTTCAGTGCAAGTTTGATCATGAAAAGCGATACATACTTCCTCAAATTCTTTTAGATATAAATATGGGCTTTCAAATTCTAAACCATGGAAATTAGGAAGTAAAGAAATCATACCTGGTTTGAATCTAAAATTGTTAGTATTAAGTGGAAAGATAAAACATGATGGACTAGAATTTCGAGATGGTTGCAAATACTCACGCATGGTTCGCAACGGTTGATTTTCATGTTGATCATGCATACTTTCATTTTTAGCCATAGTGTTTGATGTGTATGATTGTGATTCAAACAAATCAAAATGTAACGTACCTGGATTAACTCTAACCAAACGACCAGAATTTAAATCCCGATACCAATTAAGCATACACAAGAAACTTAATAAGGATATGGTATGAACCAACCACTAATTAAGTTAATAAGTAAAAAAAAATGTTAGAAGCAGATAAAGTAAAAAGTTAGATGGTTAGTAAGAGAGTTAGTAAGTTAGTAAGTTAGTAAACAAAAATAAATGACAGAAAATAAAGAACAAAAAAATAAATGACAAAAAATAAATACAAAAAATAAAGTACAAAAAATAAAATATAGAAAATAAATATAAAAAATAAAGTGCAAAAAATAAATTTAAAATATGAAAACCAGAGAATCGGCAAAGCCGATTTTTTGCTCCAAATGAGAGAGAAGAAGAAGAAAGATTATTTCATTAATGATTGCAGATTATAGATGGTTAAGGGAGAGGTTCCCCCACTAAGTTAGTACGTTAGTAAGTACAAAAAAAATAATTAAAAGAGTAGAATATATACACAAAATATTTACACCATAAATTTGTTCTTCAAATTAAGTCCCTGGCAAAGGTGCCAAAAACTTGATGCACAATTTTTTAGTTTCAAACAAGTCTACAAACTTAATGCGGGATTAATTATTGCATTGCGAACCCAAGTGCAGGTTGTCTCAAGTAATAAATTTCTCGGGAGTCCGAGATCGATCCACAGGGAATTGTTGAAGATTAATTAAGGTGAAGTAAATATTTTGTTACTACGATAAAAATTATTTACTTGGGTTAAAAGATCCACTCTTGGTAAATAAAGTAAAGGTAAGATTAATTCCTTTTATAACTCAATTAGAATCCTCGCAACATGGAGGTTCCAATCAGAAAATACAACGTTAAAAGTCCAATTAAAATAATATACGTAATTATATTATATTTCTGAAAAATATTACCACCACTTATAAATGGGTTAAAGCATTCATTGTGCCAATATTTTATCTACAACAAATCAAGAACTCCACGTTATAAGGAGAGTTTCTAACACCACTACTTGTAAATGGGTTAAAGCATTCATTGTGCCAATCTATTGTCTACAACAAATCAAGAACTCCACTTTCCAAGGAGGGTTTCTAAATTGATTGGAAAATACAATACGTATAATGACCACTTGAAAATATATCATTTAAGCACAAGAGAGAAATTAATCTAACCTTATTTCATTATCAAGAGCTTCACTCTTTCACCCATGCAAAATGAAACTTAGTTACTCATAGATAAGAAGAAAGAAAGAGAGAAGAAGAAGAAGAAGAAGAAGAAGAAGAAGAAGAAGAAGAAGAACATGACTTTAATTTAGAACAAAGAAAAATTACTACAAGAAAACCTAGTAACAAAATGGCATCATTTTGGTACCTAACACCTAACATCTTCAATGATATGCCAAGTTATAGAGGATTAGAGATACAAAATGACAAGGGGGCTGAGTCATTAGTGAGTGGATAAGTGGAAAATGATTGGAAAATGCCAAATAACTTTTGGTGAGTGAAAAATTATGAAGATTCCTTGTCTCCGAAATCATTTAGCTCTGAAGTCATTGAATACATCAGAATGAGCAAATGTGATCTTCATCAAAGTTGTAGGGATTGATCTTTACTTTCAAATGGCTTTGGTTTGAGTCCAATATCATTTCTATAACTCTAGATACATTCAAATTACTGTACACTTCTCAAGCTCAGTCACAGCTCCTCTGTTCTAACTTGCAAGCCTAATATCACTTATTAGACCTTAGATTCTGGAAAAGTGTTCAACATAAAAGTTGTAGACACAGGTCTCAACTATTCAGCATCAAAATTTCA
Organism: Ormosia semicastrata; assembly: GCA_029884595.1. Classification (NCBI taxonomy): domain Eukaryota; kingdom Viridiplantae; phylum Streptophyta; class Magnoliopsida; order Fabales; family Fabaceae; genus Ormosia; species Ormosia semicastrata. The sequence continues at coordinate 31,154,730 of JAQQTO010000059.1, read as the reverse complement.
GCCCATTTTACAACCTATATCTCGAAATATGTCATGAACAGTATACATAGATCAAGCTGTCAAGAAAAGCACTCTAGTTCTTGCTTCAACCCCAATTTGAGTTATCTACTCGTGTGATTGGGCCTTTTAGGTCTTCATGAAAGTTATAGAGCTCTCTCTTATCTTTAAAATGCCATTAGATTCACCTTATTTGACCACCTACATCTCAAGATATAGCTCAAATACAGAAACAACGTAAGACGTAAATTATGCTAAAAAATTCAATTAAGTCCAATTTGAGTCCAAACTTATAAAACATAATCAAACTCGATCAATTAAGTACATGGAGAGTGTAAATGACTAAAAATGAAGACTTATTAATGTATCAAATATGTGATCATCAATATATATATATATATATATATATATATATATATATATATATATATATGGATTGTTAACCTCTACACTTTTATGTGATTGTGACAAAAAGATCAAAATCTTTAATAAAATAACTTAGTAATAAGAGTATTATAGTAACCTAAGATTATCAAATTTAATGGAAAAAGATAATATAACATAAATTTTAATGATGAGAGAGAATTTGATTAATCTTATCAAATAAAAAAGAAAAAGATAAAAAATAAATTAATTATTTTATAAAAAATAAAAATTATGTAATCATGTAATTTTTATTTTTTAATTATAAAACAATTAAATTTGTATACATAATTAAAATTTTGAATTATTTTACAAAAACAAAAAATTCTTAATTACATAATTTTTATTTTTATAAAATAATAAAATTTGTATATGTAATTCATTCATATATGTAATTAAAAAGTTACCTAGCTAAAAGACGTTTTATATATATATATATATATATATATATATATATATATATATATATATATATATATATATATATATATAGGAGACATATCTAGTGAGAAGAGGTTTTATTATGAGAGGGTGAGAGGAGTAAATCTTGACCATACAACCATACAACCATACATGGATGGTTAAGATTAAAAGTTACTTGAATGTCATGTGACCACTTAAAAAAGTCACATGCATTTATTTTCTAATCTTGACCATTCATATAAGATCTAATGGTCAAGATTTACTCCTCTCACCTCTTACAATATATATAAAGTTATGTAATCTTTCTTCACAAAATACTAATTCATATACATACAGTATTTTAATTTAATTATTAAAACTTAAACATATAAAAGACGTTCCTAATCCAACGTTTTATACTTGAGTAATTCTATATTCTCCTACAAGTTCCTCCTAATAATCATCCTAATACTAAATGAAGAAAGTATTAAATAAAAAGTAAATGTATCTAATGTCTTAGGAACATAAAAAATATTCAATACTTTCTTCATTTATTAATTAGGAGGATTAGTAGGAGGATTAGGTAGGAGGATAAATCATTTCTGTTTATACTTTTTTATTGTTAAAATTATAATGCTATTAAAATATTTATAATATATAATATTTTTTAATTTTAAAAATAATTAAATATGTTATACATAATTTTTAAAAATGATATAGATATATTATACTTATTTTAAAATATATACTATATCCATAATTGAAGTATATTATATATATTGTTTAGATATGATAAAATTATTTTATAAATTTATGTACCAAAAAAAAAAAATCTTACAACTTTTTATGTATAATTAATTTTTATTTATATTAAATAATAAAAATAGTTATTTTTCATCTTTCTTATTTTTTTATTTAATAAAAAAAGTCAAAATCTCCCTCATCATTAAAATCTTCATTAAAGTTATGATATTTCTCTATTCTCTATTCTCTATTCTCTCTCCTTATTAATGTTAGGATTTATTATTTTCTTTTTTCATTAAAGTTAATGATTTTAAATTACTAAAAAGCCCTAAAGACTAATTAATTTATAAAAAAGAATTTTGATTTATTTTGTCCAAAGCAAAAATGTGGAAATTGCTAGCCTCCACATGAAGAAGGATTTGATAATCTTTCTCTCTCTCTCTCTCTCTCTCCCTCCCTCTCTCTCTCTCTCTATATATATTGTTTATTTGTTATATATAATATTTTTGTAATTTATATTATCTTTTTTTTTTTATTAAATTTGATAATCTTAAGTTACTATAATACCCTTAATACTAAGTTATTTTATGAAGAAGGATTTTGATCTTTTTATCAAAAACAAAATGTAATGGTTGCTAACATCTACATAAAGGTGTGGAGATTAGCAATTCCTTATATATATATATATATATATAATATGTATTTGGTGAGATGAATGTTTTTGTTATAAGAGGCAAGAATAGTGAATCTTAACCATTGGATTTTACATGAATGATCAAGATCAAGATTAGAACATAAGTTCATGTGACTTTTTAAGTGGTCACATGATTTTTAAGTAACTTTTATTCTTGATCATCCATGTATGGTTGTATAGTCAAGATTTACTTCTTTCACACTCTTACAATAAAAATTTCTCTCACTAAATATGCCGCCATATATATATATATATATATATATATATATATGAGATATGATTTGATATTGATTTTATAACTAGCTCGGTGTTATATTATTGTCGAGTTTGGAGGTTGAAGTTTATTTAAACGAACTTTATTTTGCATATTATGACTCAAGTTCATGAAGAGAGTTCAGAGAATTTCATGACTTAAGTATTATATTAAATTTATTTATTTATTTAATGTGAGACTCATAACATTGCTATACTCCTTTTAAGAACCAATGGCTTTAATTAATTAAGGTTTTATGATTAACTATTTGAAACTGGTCTATGAAGGTAGATAAATGTAAGGCTTTTGGATGGGAAGTAAAACAAATGACTATGTTTGATATATAGAATGGTTTTGAGATCTTTTCCAAAGTAGAGGCAACATTAATATAGATTGTGGTGAATTTTGGCCGCATGGTGGATAGGATATTAAATGTTGGCTATGGGTGGTTTTAGAATTTTAAGGCCTAATTAAGAACTTGATTAATTAAATGATATGAGAGGTTAATTGGAAGTGATATTGTTTGATATTTGAGCAATCTTGTCTATAAAGAGATCAATTTATATAATTTCATTCGGAGAAATACAAATATGTTGTAGGCTATACGTTAGGCTTGAAGTATGCAAATCTTGGGGATTGTAGTGGAAATGTGAATAGGGTGTTTGAGTGGATTAAGTTGCAAAGTTGATTAGTTAAGTTAAAGTTGTGATAAGGTCATTGTTCAGAATGGGCTCCAAGTGAGTCACTTGAAAGCGTTTTTGGTAGGTTGAAGGTAGTGTTTTCATCCTTGGTGTGGTAGTGGTTGCGGCGGAACGGGAAGATTGTGTACCTACAAAGACACTCCAATACTCAAGTTAGATTATGTACTAGGAGAAGAGTGTTTTGGCTTAGTTGCATACCTGATTGACCTACCTTGTTATTTATAGCATAGGTTTGCTTAGTTGTTAAGCAGGATCTGATGGAATCTTATTTGAAATGTGTATTCATGGGTAGTTATGACCATAACAACATACCTATAATCATTCCTAATTGTATGAGATTTATTAGGAGTGATTGCCGCCTGATGGTTAGCCGTTGGACAGTGGGGGTCGCATCAGGTGTGGAGACTATGGTTCGAGATACACAACATTGGGTCACTTTCTGTTGGGCTTGGTATCGGATCCAAGTCTAGAACAGTCACAAATATACTGTCAATATTTATCATTTCTAATTTGAGAATACAATTCATTGCTCAGTTTTGGAGATCTTCTTTAGATAGCCATAAGGACTTGTTTAGGTTTGAACACAACCTTTCATCCTTAGACTAATGGTTAGTCAAAAAGAAACATTACAAATCCTAGAGTTGATGATTCATGATCAAGTCTCAAATCTTGAAGAGAACTAGGACTGACACTAGCCTTTGACCTTTGGTGGAGCTTATTTAAATACAACAATGGTTACAAGTCTAGTATTCAAATAGCATCTTTTGTATTCTAGTAGAGGTGACATTAATTACCAATTGGTTGGTTCGAACTTGGCGAGTTTAAAATTTTTGAGAACTTGAAGTGACTATAAATACGATATGCGTATACCTGCTCATGTGCAAGGTTAAGAAAGATTTAAAATTCAATGACGAATTTTTTTCTTAAAAAGGGAGAAAGTATTGAAGGGGATTTAAAAAAAAGTAAAATAATAAAGTTTATTTTTAAGGACAAACTTGACATTTTACCTCATTATATATATATAAAACCCTAGCCCCTCTCTTACCCATTCCACAGTAGCCTTATCTTTTGTGCCTCATCATTCATTTCTCAATCTCCCTATTTTCTTCTTATCTCTATTCTTCTCTAAACACTATACTAATAAGAAATACAAAAATTGGTGGATTTCTTTGCATAATCATGCCCCATCATTTCTTTCTACTTCTAGCACAAATTAGGAAAACTTTTAGGGAATCAAGAAGTATGATTTTGTTGAGAAATTTGGCAAGTGCACCAAATCATAAAAGCAATAAAGTGATAAGAAAGTATCGTTTTCACAGAAATTGAGTTGATAATTACCACTTCACTAATCCAACTACTATCTAAGTAAAGATTTGATTCAAAGAGAGTTCAAAGGAAAATAAGTAATTGAAGGAAAAGCAAAAGAAAGTAAAAACATATAAATTAAAAACAATAAAGAGAGCACGATAATAAATTAAGATGTAAATAAGCAATGGTAAAGACGCTAGGGATATGACTTCACTTAATTCAGCAATCTATCATAGACAATAAAATTGTTTTGGGACATTCATTCTAATTAATTTCTAATCATTCAATTGACGAGGAGAATTCTTTAATTAATAAAAAATCAATTCATTGGTGGATTCATTCTTTTTAATTATCAAAGTTTAGTCAATTCATTGATCTAACCCCGACTCTTAAAGGCACGACCTTTGCTCTATGGATTCTTATGGAAAATACTACAATTCTCCCACACAACCTATAGCCTCTATTCTTAGATGATTATAAACCATGACACTTATTATTTATGGTCTAAGTCATATGTAAACATTCTGATTCTATATACATCTCACTAGGTCAACTTATGAAGCGCACCTAACTTATAAAAGCATTAAGAACCATAATAAACACTCAAATTGAATAGAAAAGAAATAAATTAAAAATTCAATCTTAATACATGTCAATTGAATCAAGTTACATTTTCACACTAGCAAGAGAAAAGTTTAACCATTCATGGACAAAGAAGCACAAAACAAATAAACATCATAAAGAAAATCCTAGAAGACAAAGATCTTAGAAGTCTTCAATAATGAATTCCTCTAAGCCTCCAAAGTAAATTCTTTGCCTCCGTTGTCGTTACTCTAAATCTTTAACCTTAACCTCTATTTTATAATAAATTCAAGGAATCTAGGATAAAATAGGTCAAACCTTACTTTGCTACTACTTGGGGCACAAATCTTACATTAATAACAACTTAATTAAGGAAAATTGTCAACATAAGATTTGTATATCCCTTTCCTAGCTTTCAAACCTCAATAGAATCAAGTAATTGCATACTTGTAGAGAAAGTTATGCCTAATTTACTTAAACAGATTTGACAACGATACTTTTCATAATTAATATTTGATCAAATCTTTTGTTTCCTATTTTCTTCTTGTTGAATCCATATAAATTAGGAAACAAATATTTTTATAAAATTAGGAAACTCTCCTTAAGATCCTTGCATTAATTTCAAAAATACTTGGCCACCAAGTAGAGATTACTTGCACTCTAATTAAGAATCTAACTTGATCATTAAATTTATGAATATTAGTTGACTTGGTCAAACTTTGTCAGCAACATTGTACACAATTGTTTACCTTCTTAATGCATGAAATGGGCTTCGATGTCTCGTAAAGTTATAAAAAAATTTCTCATCTTTTCATAGACACCAAGATTAACTCAATTCGAGGTCTATAGCAAAATTATGCTCAAAACACTACAGTAATGTCCTTATGCTCTTCATTAAGATTTTAGTAATCAAGCCTAAAATACCACAAAAGTCTTTAAATTCCTATAAAACACAATAAAAACACATTTAATTCAATGAGCCCAGAATCTACTCAATACTATAAATAAATGACGTAATTCTTATCTCAAAACATTCAAATCTATGTTTAAATAAGCATAAAATATGTATGTTTTATACACACATTAGATTTAAATGTCCGACATGCTATCCACTCCATCAAATTATTTGGATCCATAAGGTAAACTCATGCCCCAAAAGATTGATTACATAAATATTTAGGCATTATTTCATTTTGGGTATGTGGGGTAGTAAATTTGGGTGATTATATTTGGAGATTTGTCTAGTTCATAGAGATAAATGATAATTGATCGTCAATGGTTGTTATATGAATTAATTAGCATTTTCTATGGTTATAGAATGGTATAGAAAACCTCCAATTCAATTATGTGAATTTTTGGAAGGACCCACATGGGAATTAAAAAGTATTATGAGTTGTTTCTATAATTAGTATATGTGTATTTGAACCTTCTCAATTTTTATATTGATCTTCTTATTAGAATTTGATTTATATTAGAGCCTTAGGAATTCTTGTGGCAATTTTTTTTTTTTGGAAAAGTCAATACTGATTTATGGACACAGATATAATGAACTGATTGTTGAACTGAAAATTTTGATATCATAATTTCTTTTTTACCAGTTACTATTGCAAGGTGCTTGTATTGACAATGATTTTGGACCAATGATGATATTTGTTACATATAGTTGCTATGCGAATGGAAAGAAAATTACAATTTGTTTAAGTTCAATTTTTATGATATTTGAATAAGTTATTTTTGAAATAAGTTGTCATGTATATGAATTTGCATTGAAAATGGTTTTTGATCATTGATGGATATTGACAGATATTGATTCGAATTACTGTTATGAATATGGAAAAAATTATTGAAATCAGTTTAAGCCTAAATTTTCTAATGTTGGAAATTGTTCTCTATGAAATAATTTATTTTCATAAATTAGATATTTATTTTGTTTCTTTGGAAACTTATTTTCATGAAATGTTTATGGCTGCATGCTTTTATAAATTTTTTTTGGAGAAAACCTCATCAGGACATTGTATCTAACAATAATTAATTTTTACCTTAATACACCTAAGATTGGATTAGAGTAGTAGGAAATATGCTGACTTTATGTGTAGGCCTACACATATAAGTTGGTTATGGTTTGGAGCTTGATGCTCATCAACTCAAACCTTATGCTTGTCAGATTCAGTTCCTCCAAGCAGAGTGCTTGTTAGTTCAACCTTGGATTTGTCAAGTTGTTAGTTTAGGTTCCTTTAGACCTGTTAAGTGAATTCTCCCACATGAATCTATTTTAATTGATAGCTGTATCTTTTTATAAAAAAATGATCAGAATACGTGTTTGTCATAATTATGCTATTATGTTTGTTTTAGCCAAAATTTATTGTGATGACAATATTTGAATTGCTTTAAATTTGAGAAATATCAAGCATATCATTTTTTTTCTTAAATATTTTAGTTATTTGTTCTTATGAATATTTTTAGCAATTATTTTAAAAATATTTTTGTTATGGAAAATTTCGTGCTTCATTTGTCCTATTAGGTATTCATTGTTCACTGCATTGTAACTCTTGTAACATCCCAAAAAAAATTAAAGTACTATAGAAAAATATAAATAATAATAATAATAATAATAATAATAATAATAATAATAATAAGTGTAATTTAAAAATTTAAAGAGGGGAATGAAATAAAAATTTCAAATTTGAACTAAAATTAGGTTAGGTGGGGAAAGACAATTTAATTAATAGGAATAATGGGTAGTTAACGAGGGTTAATTACCTAAAAACTAAGAAAGAGAAATAACATTAGGAGTAATAGGGGGCAATTATTGACTTGAAGCACCCCAACCAATCAGATTTCGGAAAGGGGCTCTAGGCATGCAAAGTACGTGTTGTGCTTCTCTACCACCTGGTAGAGCAGGTGTCACTGCATGGGGGAAGGAAGGAGAGAAACCGGTTCTCCAGGTTTCCAACCCATGTGACCTTCAAGCATACTTAAACCAAACCCTTTCCTCTCCTCCAATCAAAAGCAAACGTCTACTGAGTGATACAGAGAGAGTGAGATACGAGTCACTGAAAGGTCACCATCTTCTAGAGAGTACTAGCCACGAAGATCCTTTTTCCTCTTCCTCAACCACGGTTCTCAGCCATCAGAGAAGGTAGGAGTTTCGAAAACCCATCTCTATCTTCCTTTTCTCTCTTGCCCTAATCATGGTTTCTGACCAAGTTCTTTTCTTTTTTCTCTTATCTACTTATTTCCTGGGTGAGCCACGGTTTTGGTGACATGCAACTCCATTGCTCTTTGCTAAGAGAGAAGGTGGAGTGAGGGTTTCAGAAAATGGAGGGCTGGCTTGATCCTCCAAAAAGTCTTCGTTTTTCAGGTTTAGAAAGGGAGAGGAAGCCTCGGCTTCCCTTGATTCCTGAAAATCCCAGTTTTCAAGAGAAGGCTTGAAGGGTTGCAAGGTGTGGTTTTGATTCATGCAACCTCTTTTTCTTCTGTTTTTCGGTTCAATCTTTATTTTCTGTTTATTTTGTTTTAATATCCTTCTCTAAACCATGATTCATGGCCGAAAGGAAGGTTTGTTCCATGGACTTTATGGTTGTAAATTTTTGGACTTTGGACTCTTTCTACATTTTTCTGGGTTATGGGTTGATGAACTAAAATTTTGGTTTATTGGGGTTAGGGTTTTGACCCCCATGTTATGGGATGATGAGGGTGTATGTTTTTCTTCTTGATTATGACTTAAAGATCTTAACTTGAATATAAAAAGGTGTGGTCTTTTTATTGTAAACAGAAACTGAGTTCTAGAGTTAAATGTCTGGCTTGATGATGATAGACTTGATGCATGTCTTCTATTGCTTCTTGATCACCGAAATTTCAAGGAACCAAATTCTGGCTCCCGTTTTGTGATGCTTTGTAATGGACTGAAAGTTTAATTTTCTGGATTAGCTTCCTCATCAAAAACATGAATTTTCTTGGATGGTTTGCTTAATGATTAATTTCCCAAGAGCTGCGCTTTTGAGTAAGGAAATATGGTCCTCCATGATTCTGTTTTTGATCCAAGTTACCTTATCAAAACTATCCTAGTTGGTTAAGGTTGCTGTTTTAAATTGATTAAAATGATTCACTGTGATTCTGTTTTTAATTATCTTATCAATTTGGTTAAGGTTGCTGTTTTAAATTGATTAAAATGATGCACTTTGATTCGGTTTTAAAGTATCCTATCAATTTGGTTAAGGTTGTTGTCTTAGATTGATTAAAATGATTCACTAAGATTCTGTTTTTAAATTATCTTATTAATTTGGTTAAGGTTGCTGTTTTAGCTTGATTTACATGATTTATCATGATTTTGTTCAATTAGTTTAGTTACTGTTATAGTTCAATAGGCATGAATTTCTATTATTTTATTTCTAATTATCGTACCCAGGTTGCTGTTTTAAATTAATTGGAATGATTCTCTGTGATTCTATTTTCAATTATCTTATCAATTCTGTCCAAGTTAGTAATAGTTGCTGTTTTAATTTGATTAACATGGTCTTCATGGATTTTATTTCAATTTTCATATCAAAATCTGTCCAAAATTGTTATAAGCCAAGGATTTAAAAGGTTTAAGCTTTAGGGACGTTTGGAGCTCTTAAACGGCGTAAAATCATGTTTGGGATTTTTTCAATTTTTATTTGCTTCAACTTAATTAGCAGCACGTACTATGGCTGAAAAGCAAAAAAAATCTTGCTTTTATATTAAAGTTGTTGTCCTAATTCACTTTCAAGACAAAAAATTTTAAATATAAATTATGTTATTATAAATTCGTTTTTAATCAAATTTAAGTTTACAAATCTAAGTTGATTTAAACTTAAATTCACAAACATAAATTATATTATTACAAACTTATTTTTAACTAAATTTATGTTTATAAACTCAAATTAACTCAAATTTAAGTTTACAAATTCTAATTCAAACAAAACACTAAGTAGTTAGTATCAATTGTGAAAGAGAATTCTCTAAAAGTAATATTAAGTTAGGACTACTTTTTAGTCCTTGACAAGCTAGCACTTTTAGTAGCTTTACACATAGGCAAAGAAAAAGCAAAAGGCCATGGGCTGAGTTTTGATTAAATGTCACCCAGAATTCACGTTGCAAATCCTAGATATTAGGATTCATTCTTGTAAAATCTTATAATAGTACGATAGGCTAGTTTTCCTTTAGTCTAACGTAGCCAATAACATAAATGCCTATATATATATATATATATATATGAAATGCTAAATTTTAGATGTGTTGGTGCGACAAGGGATTTTCTTTTTCCTTGCTCAAGAATAAGTTATGTTGAGTTGAGTCAAATCCTATCTGATATACATTTAAAAAAGAAATTCTCTTGATTAAATAAATGTTGAAATATGATATTATAAAGTTGTTACACAAAATGCATGTTAAAAACATCATATATCCCAAATAAATTAAAGAGTCATATACTAACTCTTACATAAACTTAATAAGTTTCAAACATAATAAATAAATATAATAAACCTTACTAAATTAACATAAGTCTAAACCTTACTAAATTAACATAAGTCTAAAATAAACTAAAGCAAGTTAACAATTCTAAAAGTAATATCAAGTAGGAAGCAAGTAATAGAAAATAAATATTTAAGATTAAAAATTTATACCATGTCAAAGTATCATATATCCCCTAAGAATAATTAGAAACATCACACGTACACTTAATTAAGTAAAGGGTAATATTTTGAAGCTAGAAATTAGCCTAAATAAGTTTAATAAAATGAAAGAATTTATTTGCCTAAGACCAATTTAAATGATTGATGAATTTGGGAAATACAAATAAAAGAAACGCACTAAAAAAAGAAAAAGAAAAAATAAGAAGTCAATACCAGATAAAAAAATTTCTAACATACCGGTGGTATATATAGGTAAGATGTTACAACACCCAAATCATAGACATATATTTTACGGTAACAATAACAAGATTATTTCCAGTTTTATTCATCCACCTGATCAAAGGAGTTTACAGTTTTTTTTTTGTGAGCTCGACACAAAATTTCGTGTGTCAATATTTTATCTAAGTTTTGTTATAGTCAAGTTTTTGAAAGTCTTGTAAGCTAGTACTCATAAAAGTGCTTCATTTGTTCTATAAGCTAGATTCGGGATAGTAGGGAAGGTGTCAAATGGTATTTTGGTAAAATTGTTATATTTTGTTAAAGAAGAAACTATTGTTGCTAGAAATTCACCTATTGAATATTTTATATTTTCTGAGGCCCTTGGTGGCTATTTATTTGTATGAAAATGTATTTGAAATGATAAAAATTCAAGGAAACTTTGCCAAAATATTAGATAATTTCATTTTGGATTGTTTTGCAATTTAACAATGTTTTCCCACCTTTTGGGTGGTTGAATGTTAGTTATTTACAATTTTTGAGAAGCATGACTAAGGTGAGTCTATGACCCGTCTTGGTTATGTGTCGGTCATAGACCTCAGTTTAAGTCATGACAGTGCATAATTCACATATAACTCTAAACAATATGTATATATATTAATGAATTAATCATTGATTAAAAGTGCTATTAGATAACCAATTGTAGTTGGTTGTTGTGTAAGTGTACTGCAATCCAGGCGAAGTTACGTGCAATGTCAGATATTTGAATCTTGGAGTTGCATTACTTTGAGAAAGGTTTTACATAATCACCACTCCTAACCTAGAGGTTAGTTTTGTAATAATGTCTATAGCTTGGTCAAAGACTAAAAAATTTGCTACTAGATACATTCTATAAAATAATACTGCAAATTTGAAAATTATTAAGCTTTATTGTCTTGTTGAGTTATAGAAAAGGACAAGTTGGGTTACGTATTCATGCATTAAAAAAGCATTCATTATTTCTACCACAAAAAAAAATCCATTACATGTTAATGGATTCTCGCATTTTATCAAAAAATATGGAGGAGTTTTATAAATTAGACCTTAATTGATGTGGAACAAATCCAACTAACAATCTCCTTTCCTGCAAACATCTGAATTGGTATCGATCGATTGCGAACTTACCACTTAAAAAGGTCTATGTTAAATGATGTTTAACGTTATCAATTAAAAGAGTTTAATTAAATTGGATAACGCTAGATAAAAATTTAAATATCTAATATTTATTGTTTATAGTAGAATTGAACTTACCTTTATAACAAATCATTATAACAAAGAAGTGACATTTTAAATTAGTAGAATTGGACTTATCCTTTTTTATCTATTAACATTTTAAATGACTGTATTTTTTGGTGGGAGGAGTTATCTTCCTCTAACTCCTTTAATTTATTATTGTGCATCCATTAACTCAATTAAGTGATATAAGTGAATAATAAAATAGATACATGATAACAAATTAAGGGATGTGGAGGGAGATAACTCCTCCCAAAGTTAGAGCCAAGTTTTTTTCATACTTTTTCATGATTATCAAACACATTTTTTTTTAAATCCTTTTCTCATCATTCCCTCAGATCTAATTTTAGTAAACCCAGCACAGCATAATTTGGGAATTGGGTCAGAGAGGGAGTTATAGGTATGGCAAAGACAAAAAAGAAAGATGTTGTCCTATTAAAATAAGAAATTTGAATTTCTTTTATGAAATAAACTTTTTGAATGATAGAAGGCTCAAGGTATAGGAGTAAGGCACAAAAATTGAACTAAAAGTAAAATTTGTTAGAAACACGATAGCATCAATGGTAATGATACTGTACAAAAGTTTTATGGAGGAAAAGAGTCTACTTAAAATGTGAGTTGAATATCCTTCTTAATTTAGCTTTGGGAGTTAAGAGGGCAAAACCATAAACACTCATGACTTCTTGTTGGCATTTATGTTTTTGTACATTTTTTCATAGAATGACACTCAAAAATAGAATAAAGGAAAAATTGTCTTTGTGTTTTGACAGATTTTTTTTTTGGCATGTAACTATTGAAACAAAGGGCCTCGTATATTATGCTATCCATAAAGTTTCTTAAAAAATATATTTGTCATTAAGCATTATTTATGATTAAATATTTTTTTGGTATTAACAAATCAAAACTTTATAACAGTTCAAAAAATAATCAAAACTTTATAAAATATGAAAAACAAATAAATTTTCATTTCAAATAGATTTGTAAATATTTGATTGAAATCTTCATATATTTGTAGAGATTGAAAAAATTGTCAATCTCATTTTAATCCAAACTTACCACTATTACAAACTTTAGTGTTATGTTGGAAAAGAAGTTTAACAAATGAGAAATTAATTATATTGTCACCAGATTAAGGCATATTTATAATACCAGTGTTTAAATCCGTGCATGCGATGCATGTGATTATTTTAAAAGTAAAAATAATGTAGAAATAATAAAATTAAGTTTAGTTAATTTTTATTGTAGCTTTTGTAATTTTAGATTAAAATTGTTATAGAATATTAGTGAAAAAACTTATGAACCTGAGCACAAAAGCAAACAATCATCATAGAGATATTAAATTTGACTAAAACCCTGAGGCATAAAAAGTGAACACAAATTCATTTCTGTGCCCCAACTCAAAGTCTAAAAAATAACTACCCTTAAATGGAAGTGTATTACTGTGAAATAAGAGACTGTGTGAATGTGAAATAAGAGGTTTAATACTAATATAATAATTAAAGTAGTAATAAATAAAATCAATTTCATTAAAAATGCAACTTTTTTCATACTATACATAGTCTGGTAGTTGATTTTTTTAATTCAAAATCATATATTATAATAGTAATATATTAAAATTAAATTATATTTATATAAATTGATTACAGGTTATGAATGATATTTTTCATATCGAAAAATATCTTTAAATTTCAGTACAATAAATATATTTGAATTTCATTGAAAAATTCGTTTAACAACATGGTTCAATCATATTAATACCAAAATGAGAGTTGTATAAATTGGTTGACCTAATTAAATAATTTTAGATAGTGAATATTTTATGATGAAGTCCTTAAATATATATGGTTAATTGATTTGATTTTTTTAAATATGTTAATAGCAATTAATGATTATTATTAAAATTTATTGTCAGATTTACGAAATAATTAAACTGGAGTCGTTATTTTTTGAAAAACAAGAAGGCTGAATGTAATAAATTTTAATTCAAAAAAAGAATTTGATATCAATTATATGAGAAGAGTTTTAAAATTGATTTTATTAAATAATAAAAATTAATTATTTTAAATTATTATATAGTAATTACATAACCAAATTATAATTAGTAACAATTAAAAAATAAAATTATATTAAATAATTAAAAGAATTTAATAATATGTAATTAATCTACAAATGCATGCCCATAACCAAATTAAGTAAGAATTTTTGGCCTCCAATCTTTATGGTATTTCCAATCCGATCCAATTTTGGTCGGAAGCGTAGCCCAAAGGAAATGGCCTCCAAGTCTCAAAATCAATCAGTTCCTATAGATGTAGAAGCTTTTAATGCATCTGCGGATGATGCTTGTGTTGTTGTGTTGTACCTTCATATCATATTATCTTCCTTATGACATGAATCTGGTTCCATAGCCTCTCCTCATTGAATACAACCTACAAAAGCTAAAGTACATTGCCTGATAGTGACCATATATGTTAGAGTAAAGGTTTAAGCTTATCTAAATACCCTATTCACATGGTAATCTGCGGACAAACAAATTCTGGACAAAGTCATGATAGGCAGCATTTTGCCTAACACCATAAACATGATCTTATGCAGTTTTCTTGTTAATCTGAATGCACTTAGATGTCTTCAGTACCTATGATAACCCATTTCGTAAGTTGGCAAGTGTTAAGTCATGATATCAGATAAAATGATCAATTTCTCTAAGGTTGTATTTGGATAGAGTATTTTAAAATTCAAAAAAAATTAAAATGCTAGGGAATTTAATTGCTTCATTTAAATTCTCTTCATTTGTAAAATTTTTTGTTTGGATAAAGTAATTAAATTCGCTAGTATTTTAAATTTTTTGTTTGAGCAAAGTAATTAAATTCCTTTCATTTATATTTTTTTATTTTTTTAATCAAAATAAGTATTGTTATTAGGAGTATTCAAAATTCGGCTCAACTCGAAACTAATTGGGATAGATACGACTGTTAAATTTTTATAAATTAAATCCGATATGTTTTCAAGTTAAGTTCAGGTTATGCTTTCGATTTACCTAACTCGATCAGATGTCATAATATTTTAAAAATTAACAAATCACACAATCTAATTGTAATGCAAATAAAATGTCAAGTAGAGACTTGGAATAACAATTTATTTATTTTTTCTACACTTTTGTTATTTCTTGTTTTTTTTTTACTTTTACATTTCCATAATCCCTAAAATAATATAAACTACTAATTGACCTAAAAATATACTTATTCACAATATTAGTTATTTATCACCAAATCAAAAATTTATATATATATATATATATATATATATATATATATATATATATATATATATATATATATATAATGGTTTATCACTTCTACCCATTTTATTTTCTATTATTGTAAAAGAAATTTAGAGGAAAGACTGAGCAACAAAGGCAAAAAATCTAGAGATAATTGAAATCTATTATCATCGGCATCAACAGCACATAAAAGGAAAGCACCATTCTGAAACTTCCAGAAAGAGGAAAGACTTGAAGCAACCTCAAAAACATATTAGATGAGAAACAATAGCATCTTTCAAGATATATATTAGGCTGGGCAGTGCAACAATCGTTGAGAAACAAGAAATTAGAAAATCAACTATTTTTAGCAACTTATTTTGTACCTTACTTAACGAATATATAAGGAACAATAAAGTAATATCAACTCCTAGCATGTTTACAACTTGGCATCAAGACATAAAAGCCAAGATGTAATCTTTCTTCTTATCCATTGGAAGATAACTTCTCGTATCATCTTTCTTGTCCTCAATGTTACTTTTTGTCATCTTTCTTTTTCTCTTTATCTTGCTTCTTCTTTTGGATGACTCCATAATAGTTATCAAATCAAAAAATACACAACCTGACCACAACCATAATAGTCAAAAAAATTACAATGAACATGTGAAACAAACAAAAATACATATGGCTGCCATCTAATCACCTACAAATGCACTGAAAATCACAAAAAACAATCACATCATACTAGAGAGAGCTTACCAGAGAGATGATACAAATCAGGCAAGAACCAAATGCAATAGCTGCCATACACACAACCAAGAAGAAGATTCAAAATGAAAATCAACATATTCAAAGTTAAAAGTGATGCCAACTAAAGACTGTCATACATTATATATGCATATTTATGTCTTCTATCTTTATTTCTTCAAATACAAAATGTGTTCGAGAAGAAGATTATTGGTACTCTTGGTATCTTCTCTATCTTACATGTCATTGTATAAACTCAAATTATTTGGTGGTGCTTTGGATCAAAATACGATTACAAAATAAAGAAATAGCACATTGATCTCTATGAAGCATAGGTGCATAGCTAAGGAAAATCATGACAAAACATAATACAACAATATGATCATCTGCTATGTCAATGTATAAGGAGTGTAATTTTTTTTAAAAAATAAAGCAAGTAATTTCACACTCTTTGAATCATTCAAAATTAAAAATCAAGAACTAAAACAGAATAAACCATTCAGTCGGAGATGGTTTAAATCATAGTACACGAAGAGAAAGAATATCCAACAGTAATGCTATTTGTGGCCTTTTATGGCCTTTAATCTTGCACATAAAGGGCCATTACAAAATAGTTGTAAAATGTAATCTTGAATACCAATAAAGTCTAGAACTAGTGGCTGTCATTCCAATTCCAAAATAGTGTACTCTTTGCATCTATTGCAACTAACAGTAAGCTTCTTCTCGATTCCTCAACTGGAAAGAAAAACCTTGAAAGGCAGTATGAACTGCAGTTCAAGCTCAATAAGCAACACATCAACTATCAGCTTGTTCCCCCCACTTTCTTAGTCAAAACACTCTATTTGAAATCAGTAAGCTATTTTACAAGTGAGGTGTTGCTTCCTCCATCGTTTCAAATTTGGAGCATCTTGAGAACTTGATAATCATTGACTGCACTGGACTGCAATCTTTGTTCATTGAGTCTGAATCAAAGCTTCACAAGTTAACCATCTTAGATTGTCTGCAGTTGAAGTCTCTCTAGAACTTCTAAACTTAAATCTTTACGATATCGTGGACCTCTTCCTCGGATTTGGCCATAATCTCATTTCAACCTGGCTGATGCCATGCTTGATTTCAGACTCAGCCCAAGCTGCAGTGACTTCAAGGCTCAAGATTTCAATGAAACACTATTAACAATAAATAATTTTGAATATTTCAATTATGAGAGTTTGTACTGGCAAGTAATGAGATGCAATGAAATGACAAGTATAAATTTTTGTATCAACCACTACTCTGTCCTGAGGTAATTCAGAAATACTCTTGTATTTTGTAGAGCGATTGTCATTCTTCAAAACTCAAAAGCACATTAGCACCTTCCCCAAACTGCTAAAATTAAGAACTTGAAGAATCACCACCACGAGGGAGAGAGGCAATGGGCAAGGGCTATAGGGGAGCAATAGTAATTATAAATTAAAATGCCAAAAGGCAATAGAGAGAAGCATTAACGAATTGCTATATTGACTGCAAAACCAAAACCAAATTCTATATTCATATTATATAAAACAAAAAGTAGCTCAACCTGCAAAGTGTTGTCTCAGTAGAAGGCAATGATCCTAAAATATTAACACTACCAGTCCTAAATTCTCCTCCACAAAATAGATTGAAGAATGCCCCTTTAGTGCCAAATCTGTTTAAGCCCATTCATGAACTTGGAGGAAAACAACATTTAATCTGCTTCTTACACTTGTGCTTAAACTTACACAATATATGAAGTTAAAACAGGAAGCGCCAAATTGAGAGTTATTGCAAATACAATGTGATGGAAGCAAAATCTGAGCACAAAAGCATAAACATTCTTTCTAGCTTGAAGGATATAGTAAATAATATAACAAACTATTTGTATTTTTTCTTAAATTTTAGGTAGCCATTAACATTATTTAGAGTTTAAATTTGGTATGGAGCTCCACTATTTATCAATTTATTGTGGAATTACAAAATGATTCGTATTAGTGTATCAAAGATGAAAAATGAAAATGAACAACAAAACCTAATGACACCTTCATGTCTAAAATTCAAATACTTCAATTTGAGTCAAAAGCTGCAACATAAGCAACATCACAATTCATAAATCTACCAATGACTCCATTGGGCAATATACTCATTACAGAAAAATCTCCTAAACAAAGAACCACAAGTTATAGCAATTACAACATTGCTTATCAGAGAAGAAGATGATAAATACCAATCTAGAAAATAAATTATGGCAGTTTTCAAACAAAAACCAAATAAAAAAATAAAATAAGAAAATATAATACTCAAAATCATAGAGCATAATCAACAAAATCGAGAATAAAAACGAATACCTAGAATAGATCTTAGATGAAGTCCTCAAATCATTGAGCTAGAGTTATGGAGGAGAAACCACGAGCTTTTGCGAAGAGGATGATAGGCAAAGCCATGGCAGAGAAGATACATGAGGTCAATGTCGGGTTATTGGGGATGAGAGAGAGAGAGAGAGAGAGAAGAAAGAGCAAGGGATTTCGAAAATCCCACCTCAAAAGGTGTAATTCTAAATTCCTTGATTTTGGGTTAAAAAATACCCGATCAAAATGTTGGCAATTTCAAAATATTTCTTCAAAAGTATCCAAACGAAGCATTTTAATGTATGGCATTTTAAATCCTCTCAAAAATTACATTCCTCTTCTAAAATACTTTACCCAAACGCAGCCTAATGGATTTTTGTCTTTGTTGCTGTGAACAATAATAGAAAGCCAAGTATTTGTACTCATTATAACTTCCTTCGCAAAAGTGTTTGTGGTAACGACTGGGAGTGAAAAGATGCACCACTTCTATATAACATGAGCTCAAATTTGACATAAGACACAAATTAACTCTATATATCACTGAGACGAAGATTTTGCAATTTGGGAACTCTTCTACTTTCTGTCAGGGAGGTTTTCATTTTTATAATTTTGTAAAATGAATGCAGTTTGGCTGGCAGAGCAAGTAAGCAACCTAGTCACTCTAACATCTTGTGACCATATGTAGAAAGTGAACAAAACATGGTAATGTCCTCAAAAGTCACAAAACAGGTCAGGTTGTTAGTTATTTTACTACATCAATTTATTTTATCGTCTCATTTGCTAGAAAGCCACCTTTCGGTTTTATGGTTTGAGTTATTCGTTTTAGTCCTTTAAGTAAGAGGGAAGGAAACGGGAAAAAGGACAACAGTTGATATAATGCAGTTACCTATCCATGAAATACAATTTCATGAGTTCTAAATTGGCGGCTTTGTACAGAAGTCAAAAGCCATTGATTTTATTGTCTATCCCGTGTTAAAGAAGTCTTAATGAAGAAGTCAAAATTCATGGATATAAAATCCACCATTCCTATATCATGAAGTATTCATGTCAGCAATGGGATTCCTCTGCAATCATACAAAAGTGTTCTCTATTTTGATGTATTTTATTAATCTTGTTTGCATTTTCTTACTGCAATAGACACCATTACATCTTCTCACTTCACCAAGGAACCACCTTGAAACTCAAGCATCCAATGACATTATGAGAATTTGGTACAAGCCTTAATCCACTATCATATATGTAGTTAACAGAAATCAACCTTATATTTTATGATTTTTTTTGCTTTTCAGTTCATGCTAATAAAGTCATCAGAAAAGATTCCTCAGTTGAAGGAAGGTATAGTACCATCTACCATGTTTGCCATCAATAAACATACATCATAAGGCTCATGTACTTTCATGAACGGAATCAAGGTATAAAGTATACATACATAGAATGCACCAAACCACTTGGACATATAAGTTTAAGTGAGATGAAGATATGCAATTTGGGAACTTGCAGTAACATGTTTGAAAAGGCACTCTCTCATATTGTTTCAGTTTTACATGTAGAAACAACTTTCATAAAGATATTTTTACCAAAGAGTCCAAATCACTTAAATGGAAACATGACTATTTACATCAGTAGAAAACTATAGAAGTCCACAACCAAGTAGAAACATGACTATTTACCAACAAGTATAAATATTTTTCAATATTTGTATGTGTTTTAAAAGTTAAAAAATTGAAATAAAACAATAATCATAAGCAAGTTGCTTCATTGGTATTAGGTGCAAAAAACTCACCTTAAATGCGGGTTCATCCTCTTCCTCTCTCAGCTTGTTAGAAATCTCTATCACCGAATGTACAAAGAAAAAAAAAAGACAACATTCCCTGAGAGAAGGCTTTATGTGCGCTGAGAAATGAGTTGATACAAGGAGTGATGAGTCAACACTTACTAGAGAGAATGCTTTTTCATTCCTTCCCAGATACATAGATACCTTTCTCTCCAGTCCTCTCGAGTCTCTATTACTATCAAGCCTTACTCTAGTCATGCCTAAATGACTGTAAATTTATAATCGACATCTATTTTGTGGGTGGTGAAACAGACTGATCATCTCCCAGCTCATGTTCATTAGTAACTTCAACTTCGTCTCCCTTTTGCTTTGTGCTTGCATCCTGGGAATGTTCTTTAGGCATGGTTTCTGGTCCAATTAGAGGAGAAGGTAGCACCATGTTTGATAGTGCAGCAAAAGGCTTGTCCAATGAGGAAGAGGAGCCCTTAAGCCTGCTGTCATCCATCTCTCTTTGTTACTCAAACATCATTTGAAGATGCTACCCTTGGTTTCATTTTGAATTTGAAATTTTAATTTAATCTGCATAATAGTTATAACATCAGAGCATCATAAAAAGCTTCCCAGTGGTCATCTTCCCAATAGAAAAAAGGGAAAAATAAACAAAACACTTCCACCTCGGGATTACAATATGGTAGACAAAGTGATTAAGTGCTATTAAAGTACCTCAAATTGTTCATGAAGCCACTTTTGGCTTTCCATCTGCAACCAAAATGCTTCAGTAATCCAAGCCAGTGATATACTTCTGTACTGGTTGTACATTTTCTGAACATGGAAGACCCAAATCCATAAGAGAGTAAGCAGTATATCTTCATTCCAATAATTAGATGCTAATTCTAGAAACTTCTTTCACAAGACATAGAAAGGAAAACCTATTCAATTACCAAAGAAATATATTCTTGAACATAGCAAATGGATGGCTGTGATACTAAAAATGTATAAGTAAGGATAAATTAAGAATTTTGATAGGTGAGTTATGGTTTGTCATAACTCATAAGATTAAAGGTAGACATTTTGGTAGAAAGAAGGCATTCTGTAGACATGCAAGGGCAAAAGTGGTCTTGCGTGTGGCGGGAAACACCAGTTTGCACACTTAATGTTGCAGGAAATCAACTGCTTACTATGAGAGGACTTATGTAAAAAGAGTAACTTCTTTAGTTTATTAATGGCAGGCTTCCCCTGTCATGACATTCTCAACTATACAGCTATTTTTGCAGGACTTTTCCCGTTCTTTTTGGGTTCACCGAGGCCATCCAACGCATGAATTCAAGAATCTTAATGCACATAAAATACAGTTAAAAGTTCATCCATGAAAGCTATAAATGACAAAGACATAATTACACAAATATCACCATAAACCACATGCTTCCTTCATGCAGTCCATTAGACATGATGCTAAGTCTACTACTAACCTAACTAACCTTCCACTTTGAAGGAATCATTAATGATACATTAATGATAACATGAGCACTTAACTTTTAAACACCAAAAGGAAAAAAAGATATAGCATTACTCATGAACCCATTTTTCTTCTGGATAAAACTGATCTAAAATAGTAATGCCACTAGGCAAAATGACAAGAACGAAATCAACAGGAAGATCAAACATGAACTCGGCTGAAGCTGAGAAAACAAAAAGAGAAAAAAAAAGAATTAAAACAAAAAAAAAAAACACACCTCATCAAGTATAATACAAAAATAATATAACTAGAGTTTTAAATCTCAGACCGCATCACGAGATGCGGCCGCGACAAAACGATTGCGATGGCCACCGCGACAGCAATAGGCCACGATTGCGGTTGCATCACGCCAAAACAGTCGCAACGCAACTGCAACACGACCGTGACCTAGATTTTAAACCATGAATATAACTAATAGAACTTATCAGCATAGACATCACTTAATGTATCAGAAATAACAGAACCTCCATGAAGATGGCAAGCCTGCAAAAGAACCTGATTTAGATGAAGATGCAAGTAGAATTCTTATGGAAAGGAATTTATGCAAAGAAAATAGGTAAATATAATAGGAAACATTTGTGACTTTATAACGATCAATATACACCCTTTGTGATTGATTCATAATTTAATAGGAAACATTTGTCCTTGATTCATAATAGGGAATCAATATACACCATAATCACGATTCTCATAATCACAAAAAGACAATCAATATAAATAATTAATTAATCTCATTCCTAATTTTATTCTCTGTTTATACTGATAAATAACAATTTGGCAATGTAAAGGTCTAAATTCATTATTTGACCAATTTAAAATGATTTAACCATAATCAAATTACGACAATCAATATTAATGGTAAATTAATCTCCTTCCTAATTTATTCATACTCTACACTGATCTATACAAAATTGGACGTCTAAGTATCTAAAGTCAATAGTAAACCGTTAAAGCAACCAAATTGTCACGACCCTAACCTAGGGCATGACCGGCTCTTAATCAAGGTGGGCTACAGGCTCACCTAAGTCATGCAAGCCTCAAACGAGTCAATAGTTAACATCTAACTACTCAAGGAGTAGAAAACAAAGTTGACTTGCAAAATAAATTCAAACATGATTCCCAAAAACTCAATTTATCTATAACTTGATATAGATAATTCAAATATGCCACCAAAGGGCCTCAGAAACATAAATATCCAAAGGTGAATTTCCTTCATCAACAATTTTATTTATCAAACAAAATACTATACTTTGACAAATACCCTTTCAAAGCATTCTATACATCCCAGATACTACTTGTAAAATATAATGAAGCACATATAGGAGTAATAGTCCATAAGGCTTTCAAATAAAAGTCTATAATAAAATAAAATAAATAAATAAATATACCAACATGAACAATGTGTTAGGCTTCTCAATGGTAACTATGTCAAACTCCTTCTATCAAGTCAGAGAAGTAGAACTAGAAGTTATCTATTTTCCTTCATCAGTAAAACATGTAATTACTATTTGAGTGAATCATAACTCAATGAGCAATTACAGCCTACAATAGCAGAAATAAGACAAGCGAGGCATGAGTTTTCCTTATCAAGTAAAATATTAAATTAAATAAAATATTTTCTCAGTAAAACAATTCCAATCAAATTATTAAAAAAACTATTCTGAAAGGAAAAAAATACAACATTTAAAGTGAGAACAAATTTCAGTTGTATAACAAAAAGTATAACCTGTTAAAATCACAATTCACATAAGAGAATTCACTAGGCAGAACTAAAATAGAACAAGCACACATTTCATGGGTAAACTAACCATCTGACAAACTCAAGACTTGAAGTGACGAGCATTAAGCTCAAAACCATTACCAACTCACATTTGTTAGCTTACACACAAAGTCAACATATACCTTACTAGCTATGGTCTATCCAATCATAGGTGCACCAAGGTTAACATTTACTGTTAATAGATATAGTATTCTAACAAGGTCTTCTCCCAATATATATATATATATATATATATATAATTTATAAAATATGTATCAATCATCCTTTCATGAAAATAAATTTCCAATGGAATAAATAAAGATCAAATTTCTGAAAAAATAATTTATCTCATAGAGAATAATTTCAAACATTAGAAAACCCATTCAAATAAATTCTAATTTCTTTTCCATAAGCATATTCATTGTCTATATCAATTACCATCATTGGCCCAAGTCAATGCCCATAATAGTTACCATCCTTGACATAAATTATTAAACATAACATTTATCATCTTTGATCCAAAACCAATATTAAAACTTTTCAATATAATCAAAACTATCATCTCAGAAAAAATGTACAAAATCAATAGTGAGTTTTCTAAAAAAAAATTGTGAAATTGATAAGTTCAAATAGACATAGCAGGTAGGAACTACTCGTAGTATGTGTTGATTCCAAAATTGGGTCTTTTCCCCAAAAATTTGCACAGTTGCATTGGAAGTGATATGTACCACTCTATAACCATAAAAATACCAACAACACATAAATCAGTTACATACCATAATTTTTACTTTTCTAAATCCCAAATAAATCCTAATTGGCATCCTAAATTCACTGTCCAACCTACCCACTATAAAGTTATACTAATAAAATTAATTAGACGAGTTTTGGTTTATGGGTTTACCTCAAAGAGCCAAAGAAATAATTAATTCCAACGAGTGGATAACCACCACTCTTCTCAAGCCGCAATCCTTAACCCAAGGAAATCACCCTATGACTAGGTGTAAGAGAAAGGAAAAATAAAATATCACTTGAAAGTTTCAACAAAATCTAAAAAAAGAATAAAAGAATGGATAAAAGAATACTCACAATTGGAATGGAAGGCAGCAAGAAAAAAAGAAAAGGGAATTTGGGATGAGGACTGATGAACGACGATGAAGTTGAAGATCTTGGTTAACGAAAGGAAGGGTTTCATATAGGAAAAAAAGAATTACAAAATTGCCATTACAATAAAATTCACCCTAAGTTTTTTTTCTACTTATGTAACGGTGTGTCCTTATGTATCGAATAAGTGTGGGTACTTCTTACACATAGCTGCTTCAGGTTTCCAAGTCATTTCTTCACCAAATGTTGCCTGCCAAATAACTTTGACCAAAACAATATCATTTGATCATAAACACTTTACTTGTCTTTCTACTATGGCTACTGGTTGCTCCATATAGATAAGACATTTGTCAAGCTGAATTGCTTGATGTTATATGATATGAGAATGGTCTCAAATGTATTTTTGGGGCATGGAGATCTAAAAGACTGGCTGAATTCCCAAAAGATCAGGTGGAAGGACTAAGCAATAAGCTACTTGCCCAACTCTCTCAAGAATCTCCAATGGTTCTATGAACCTTGAACTTAACTTATCCTTCTCACCAAATGTCAAGATACCCATCATTAGGGAAACTCGAAAGAATACATGGTCTTCCACATCAAATCCCAAGGGACGACATCTCTAGTGTGAATATGATTTTTGTCTACTTTAAGCTATCGCTAATTGATCACGAATCAATCAAACTTTCTCTTTGACTTCTTGAATTAAATCTGGTCCAAAAAGTTTAGATTGCCAACATCAAACCAACAAATTAGTTATCTACAATGTCTCATAATGCCTCTAAAGGTGCTATCTAGATGCTAGACTGGTAACTACTGTTACAGGAAAACTTCATTAAAGGTAAATGCTAGTCCCAACTACTCACAAAGTCCAAAACAAAAGCATGAAGCATGCCCTTTAACATCTGAAGAGTTTTCTCTAACTAAACATTAGTCTAAGGATGAAAAACTATACTCAAATCCTATCGGTTTCCAAAGCTATCCAAAAAGCTTCAAAATTTAGCATATTGAATTGAGGTCCTCAATTATAGATGACAATAATGACAACTATGCAAAGATACTCTATCATCCAAATAAAGCTTCATATACTATGCCATTTTGTAATTTGTCCTCACGAACAATAAATTTGCAACTTAACCATTCAAACCACAATAACCCAAACTGAATCATAAGCCTTAGAGGTCTTTTGGCAACCCTCTCACATAATACATGAGAATTCTTTCCCTTTTCTATTCAAATATACCTATTTATTGCGATACGCTTATTGGATTTTTGGTTCTTATCCTTCACTTGCTGGCATGCTAAACATTTAAGCATAAAGTCCACTATGTCTTCCTTATTCCTTCCAACTAATAACTTATTTTTAATACAAGTATCAAATCCTAACTCTTTCACTACAAAAAACACGGTAAATTACGACGATTTTTTTGTGGGGGTTATCAAACTCCACAAATTAACACATATTGTGGGAGTTTTTTTTTTTTTTTTTTGCTTTTTAGTAGAGGTTATTAACCCCTACAAATTAAAAAAGGCTGAATTTTATATTCCTTCTAATTTTTTGCCTCTCTTCTCACTCTCCCTCTCACTTTGTCGCTCTTCCTCTCACTCACCCTCTAATTTTTTTGCCTCCCTCTCACTCTTCCTCACATCAGCAAGATCTAGTGCGAAGGCACCACCATGAACCAGATCCGCCTTGCACAGCTGCGCACCACCACTATTTCACTCTGTTCCTCTCACTCTCACTGATTCACTCTCACATCTAGTTCCCAGCCACCATTGTCAGGTATGGTTCTCCATTCAACTAAATAGAAATCTGGGACTGATTAGAACTCTATGTTCCTCTCTCTCGCTGTCTCTCGCTATCTCCCGCTCTCTCTTTTTCTCTCTATTCCCTGAGATCTGGGACTAAATCACACAGTGAGATGGGTTCAGATTGCTCTGCCAAGGGAGGGTAATAGTGACCACAATTTGATTGGAGACTTGCCGAGATCCATTCTTCGAGGTTCCCTGAGAAGAAGGGACCTAGAGATAGTTCAGACATGGGGTTGTGGCACCCTCATCCTCTGCCAAACCTAGCTGCTGTCGTGCGCCAATGTGCTCCGTAGCCTCTTTCTCTAGCTCCTTTGCAAGACCAACTTTATGTTGCTAAAACCTTGGGTTTTTCTCCAGCTCCACCTTGGGGCCCCATCAATGACAGAACCTGCCCTAAGGGCATCATTTCACTGTCTGATTGTGACTCTGAGAAGCTGTATGGTATGCCATTTACGAATGATGTTGTGGCAAATGTTGCATTCACTAGCCACTCGCTGCACCCGATTTGTGCATTATAGCTTGGTACATAGTTGTCAGCCTCTGTAGATCTATCACCAAAATAGTCATTATGGTCATATGCTATAACTGATGCTTGATGGTTGTTTGAAAATTGCTCCACAGTTTCACCTATTGAGTTAGATTAATATTGATTAATGTCAGTTACTATCTTTGAATCCAGAAAGTCACTGAGTGAATTTCAATGTGAAATTTCCTTTGGAGAGAGGAAAGGATTTGTAATTGAAAAATAACTGCTAAAAGATTGAATATAGAGAAACACATATGTGAAAGATTGAAAGTAACATAAGATGTTTTTTTTTGGTAAATACATAAGATGTTCTTTAGGTCCTACCTGACATGCTCCCCACTCAACATTTCATTCATCTTGTTCCCCAACATTCTAGCCTTCCAAATAAGGTTTCTCAGCACTTCCTCTTCTATATTAAATCTCTACACCAAACCACAACACCTTCAACAAATCCATGCTAGGTTCTTCCTCCATGGCCTCCACTAAAAAACAGCTCTTTCCTCCAAACTCATGGATTTCTATGCCAAGTTTGGCCTCCTATGTTTGTCCCAGAAAATCTCCCACTACACTGAAAACCTAGATTCAATTCTTTATAGTTCAATCTTAAGAAACTTGTCTCAGTTTGGTGAATATGAAAAGACCCTCTTTTTGTACAAAGAAATGGTTGAGAAATCCATGTGCCCAGATGAAGAGAGTTGCTCTTTTGTTTTGAGGTCTTGTTTTTCTGTGTCACATGAACAAGGGAAGATAATTCATGGGCAGATAGTGAAACTGGGTATGGATGCATTTGACTTGGTGTGCAACACTTTATAGAGTTGTATGAAATGAGTGGTTTTTTGAATGGGCATGAACCAGTTGAAAGAAAGTATGTAATGGAATTGAATTATTGGAATAACTTCATTAAAACATATGCTTGTCTCTGTAATTTCTCTAAATAGCTTTGCAAATGTAACCATTGAAATGAATTAGAGGGTCAAAATCAACATCTAGTAAAATCAAGAAAGTGAAGGAACAAGTTGAGTTTGAGTAGAAGGGTACCCTATTCATATTGCTGAGCTCTCTGCCGGGAAAGATTTGGCCATTGATATCAGCTCTAATCAACTGGCATACAGCATTCAGAACAATGGTAAAATGAGGCCCATGGTAGATGTAGAGTTTGTTGCCGCCTATGTTGCAAGTCTTTGCATGCTTGATTGTCACTTCCCACATTCTCTTTGACATCTCAATGCCTAAAATTTGATTGCAAAACCATACAACAAGAATTTATTAATCCATATAATCATTTAACGATGAAGAATTCATCTTTCTTTTTCCTTTTTGCCTTTTTTGCCTCTTTCATAAAGTTGTTCTCTTTCGTTTCACTCTTTGTTTTCTATCTTAGGTTTTTCTTGCTTTTGGGTTTGACTGGCTTGGGTCCATATGTGTTGTTAAAACTTATAAATATTATCTATTAGTGATTGTTTGGATTTTGGTTTATGGATCAGTCTTGGTCTTTTAAGTTAGCTTTCTATTGGGCTTGTGTTTGGATTTAGGAAGTGCAGGTTAGATTCAAGTTCCATTGCAAATTAAGGCTTAGTCTCTTTAAACGAGTTAGAGAATATGCAGATCCAAAATTAAAAAAAAAAGAGTTAGAGAATACAAGAAAACAAAAAAAAAGGGTAATTGAAAGCATATTATAAAAATATTGAAATGATAAAAATATAAAAAAAATTGTTATTAATTTTCCTTCATTTGTGAATTTTATTTTTGTTTTTTAGAAAGGATAAAATAAGCATTCTCTAAGTTATTAAAAATTTGTACAATTAATTTCAAGGTAATTATTTTAAGATAAATGTATCAACAATGCAATATAGTTAATTTCCACCTTTGCATAGAATCTTGAAGAGGGATTTGGAACCGGGTTTCTATGTGAATCACTTTGTTAAGGATTTGGGGATTTGTTTGAAGGAGTGTCAGAACATGGGTATTGCTTTGCCTAGATTGGCACTTTCTTAGCAGCTTTATGTGTCGCTTAGGGCTCATGGAGAAGGTAATTTGGGCACCCAAGCACTTATTTTGGTTTTAGAGTGACTCAATAATGTTTCTCTTGCACCTGTTGGATCCTCTTAGGTTGATAACTTTGATGGTTACTAGAGTAATTTGATGTGGGGTTATAGAGTTCATTAGCAAGAGAGGTTTGTTGATTTTTATTTTTTGGCGTCTTGCTAGTTTGGTTATAGGAAGATAATGCAACAGTGGCACAGTGCGTGCGTTTATTAGTATGAGTGAATGGGTGCTAGTGATGCTGAAGATTCTGACCATGCTTTCTTTTGTTTCTTTGCATGGATTTTGTACCTGATGAATGATTGCTGACCTGTGTGATCCTTTGCTTAGAGGTGGGTTTGCTATGGACTGCTATGTAATGCTTCACTTAATTATTATTGAACATTTTTTTCTTTATCTAGACGATTGTTTTATTATTTAACGTTAATGGCCAAAAAAAATTCATAGAACTTTGCCTACATTTAAATATTGTATCAATATTGTTAATATTGTCTACATGAAGATATTTTGGTTTGTATTTTGATTGGGTAATTTTATCTTTCTTTCTTTTGGTTGGTTGTTTCAAATTCACAATAGGAGGTGCAATATCAAAAAATTGATCTATCTACTCTTGCTTGATTTGAAGTGAGTTATCTTTCATCACTCCTTCACTCTAATTTTTTTTTTCAAGTTAGTTACAATTTTCACTTTTAAGTTCTATTTATAGTTGTTTGCTTTGTGAATGTAATTTTAGATAAAGTTAGGAATATATTTTGTGAATGTAATGTTATGATATTAGAATGATTATTCCTTGAGTTTATTTTGTCTATAATTTTTTTTAAAAAGTTTCCCTATATTTGAACTTCTTTCTTTTTGACAGCATATTTGTGTTGAAATTTATCTTGTTCAGCCATTGTTTTCATGATTTTCTGAAGTTGTGCGTGAAGTTAATACTTGTCGATGGATAAATCTTGGATTGCAAAGCCAAGGAACACAATTGAATACTCAATTAGTGTAAGTAACTTCCTCAATTTTGCATTTGAGAATAGGGTCATTGGGGATACAATACAATGTCCGTGTCCAAAGTGTGGGTTTGGGAAATGGCAAACTAGAGATGTAGTCCAAGATCACT
This sequence comes from Ormosia semicastrata, assembly GCA_029884595.1. NCBI lineage: Eukaryota > Viridiplantae > Streptophyta > Magnoliopsida > Fabales > Fabaceae > Ormosia > Ormosia semicastrata. The sequence goes on along the minus strand of JAQQTO010000059.1, from coordinate 31,124,497 downwards.
TACTTTGGAAACCATTCGCCGAAAATTATGTTATATGGAATCTTCATGGTGAGAAACAAGTATTAGAGTCTTTTAGAAATGTAGATGTTATGCAAGATATATCACACTCTAAAAATCCAATAGAGACGATGATTATTGATGCATTTGGGCACTATAGGCACCAAGCCATAGATGTAGGCATGTCACAACTATTGGATGCAGATGAAATATTAAATGAGGGGCCTAGGGAGTACAGTGATTTTTATGAATTTCTTAAAGATGGAAATCAAACATTGTATGAAGGGAACAAGTACACAAAACTAAAATTTGTAATAAAATTGTATCATATAAAGATCTTATATGGATTAAGTGACAAGGCAATGACTATGATACTAGATTTGTTGAGAGATGCATTTGAAGCAGCAAAGTTGCCTCCTTCTTTTTATGAGGCCAAGAAAACCATTAGCAAACTTGGTCTTGACTACATCAAGATAGATGCATGTCCAAATGATTATATGTTATGCTTGGATGATGATCCAAAAAACAAGCAACAAACATGCACGCATTGTGGTACATCTAGATGGAACCCTAAGAAGAAGAAGAAGTAAGCTGCAAAGGTTTTACGTTACTTTCCATTGAAACCAAGGTTGCAAAGATTATTTATGTGTCATAAGACTGCTGAGCATATGAAATGGCATGTTTTGGATCAGAGTAACAAAGATAAGTTGATAAGGCATCCAAGGGATGGTGAGGCATAGAAGACATTTGATCTAGCACACTCTGAATTTGTTTTAGATCCTCGAAATGTTCGCTTGGGTCTTGCTAGTGATGGTTTCAATCCTTTTGGAACCATGAGTTCAACCTATAGCATTTGGCCAGTGTTCTTGATTCCATATAATCTTCTTCTTTGGATATGTATGAAGCACACTTCCTTTATCCTATCAATGATCATTCCAAGCAAGCAGATGCCCGGAAATAATATAAATGTGTACTTACAACCCCTTGTGAAGGAGTTGTGTGATCTATGGAATGATGGTGTGGAAACCTTTGATTCGTCATTGAATGAAACATTTCGAATGCGTACAGCTTTTATGTGGACAATTAGTGACTTTCCTGGGCTAGTTATCCTATTTGGCTGGAACACACATACTGGTTTGGTTTGTTTAACTTGTAACTTTGACACGGAACCTTGTCGTCTTCCTCACAGTAAAAAGTGGTGCTTTATGGGTCATCGGTGTTTTCTGGGAAGAAATCATAGATTTAGATTGAACCGAATTCACTTTGATGGAAGCACAGAGGAACGGAATCCGCCATTAAAATTATCAAGATCTGACATTTTGAGGTAAATGGAAAATCTTAATGTTACATTTGGGAGAGGAGCAGAGTTGGATGGTAGAAAGAAAATATCTAGACAAGCAACTAAGCAATAAAACAAGAGAAGTATATTCTTTGACCTTCCGTATTGGGAATCTAACTTGTTGCGTCATAATCTAGATTTTATGCACATTGAAAAAAATGTATGTGACAATATTATATATACTTTGTTCCATGAGAAACCTAAATCAAAAGACAATCTTAATGCTCGAAATGATCTAAGAGAAATGGGCATAAGGCTTGATCTTTGGCTGAATGATAATGGAACATATCACTTTGCTTTATTTTCACTAACACGTGATACCAAAAAGTTATTTCTTGTAACTTTAAAGAATGTTATAGTAACAGATGGCTACTCAAGTAACATTCCTAGATGTATTGATGAGGTACAAAAAAAGATTTTTGGGTTGAAAAGTCATGATTGCCATATTATTATAGAGCAATTGCTACCATTAGCAATTCGTAATATGTTGCCAAACTATGTGACTACAGTCTTGGTGGACTTTTGCTCATTTTTTAGAGTCCTTTGTGGTAAAAGCTTGAATCCTTCAGACCTTGATAAGCTCCAAGATCGCATTGTGATTACACTGTGCTACCTGGAGATGTTATTCCCTCCATCATTCTTCACAATCATGGTTCATTTAACTGTGCATCTAATAGAGGAAGCAAAGCTCGGACATCCAGTGCATTATCGATATATATATCCTGTGGAGAGGTAAAAGATTGCTACTTTTAATTTAAGGTCATTTGTGTTTAAGTCACTTAAAATAGTTGTTTACTATAATTATCCATCATTTTTTAAGGGAATTAGGTCATTTAAAGTCACATGTATGGAATAAAGCACAACCTGAAGGTTCCATAGCTGAAGGTTACTTAGCTGAAGAGTCTCTTACTTTTTGTTCTCGGTATATAGAGGATATAGAAACAAGGTTCAACAGACCTATACATGTTCGTGATGACCCAAATGACAATGAGCCTTCTAAAATGTCTTCTATCTTCCCCCGAATTGGTAAACCAGTAGGAGCTTCCTCAATGTTTACTTTAACTCAGATGCAGAAGCTACAAGCTCACCGATATGTGATTTTGGATTGTGAAAAAGTCACGCCATTTGTGGAATGAGTAAACAAGATAAACTTTATATGGTTTGTAGCTATACAATTGAAATAAACTAGTCATATGCATTGATTGCAATGTCATTATTTCATGGAATGAGTTTAGGAAAAACATAAAGAGGACTTCAAGGGGAAGAAGATCTTCAGCTACAAAGATAGAGAAGAGAGTTAAAAGAGAGTTTACTGATTGGTTTCGAAGACGGGTAAGAAATCAATCATTTGTTATGTTTCCTTTTGCCGTATTTGATTTGAGATTAGAAACTTGACTAATATAATTTTTTTATTTACATTATGAATCCAGACACAATAGACACAATGTCTACTAATGTAAAGTTTCTAGCATGAGGTCCATTAGATAATGCAAGAAGATTTACAGCTTATAACATCAATGGGTTCAAATTTTGAACTTTGGCTCGAGAAGAAGGATTGAAAACATAAAATGGTGGAGTTTTCTTAACCTCTAACACATCTTGTGTTGCAAGTAGTATTGATGGGAACTTAAGGCAAGTAGACTTTCCATATTATGAGAAGTTGGAAGATATCATTGAAATTAACTATTATGGTATGTTCACAGTTACTCTTTTCAAATGTAAATGGGCTGACACTACTCGAGATAGAGGGTATTAAAAGGATCCTTGAAATTTTAATTGTGTTAATTTTGATAGACTGATTCATACTGGTGAACATGAAGACCACGAACCTTACATCGAGGCATCTTAAGCACAAATGGTGTACTATATAGATGATGTGGTTATTAAAGGATGGAGTGTTATTGTACATTTGAAGCCAAGAAATTTGTATGAAATGGGAGAAGAAGTAGAAGAAGTATATAAAAATGAGCCATACCAAGAGCAAGAACTTGAGCAATTTTTTGGCCCTGTTGATGAGTATATGCAATTGTCTACAGACCATCTCAATGATGATGTAGTTGATGCAAATGTTCCTACTAACTTGGCAACAAATGCACACATGTTTGATTAAAAATGTGATCATATAGTGTTAGTAATTTAGCAATATGGTGCTTTATCTCAAGGTAATGGTTTTACATAATTAAAGCTATGATTATTTCATTTATTTGTCTTTAATGCATCTTTAGAACTATGATTGTAAACATTTAAATTACATTTCATCTCTAAATGTCTTTATTTTCTTATGAATATGCAGTCATGACAAAGAGTAAATGTTTTCAGAATCCATTGAAGTCAGCACCTCAACCACAACGCCATGCTTATCCTCCAACACAGGCTCCCGTACATTCTTCATCATCAATTCATACTCAGCCAGAAACTCCTATTGAGACCCCATCAGCTCATGCCCCTCCACATGATCTAGTAAATCCTTTACCGATAATTCAAGGCCCCCCACATGCTTAGGTAAATTCTGCACCAACAGTTGAAATCCCAGAACAAGTTCCAACTCAGCCTTTTAATTCAACAACATCTTCACGTTGTGTTGGACGTGAGTCTACACAACATTGGACCGTGGAGGCGATAGGTATATGCATTATATGTTTATGGTTGAGTAGCTTTGAGATTATATAACATTGGTAACTTTGTGAAGTTTTTATTTTTAATTTTTTTCATTGACTTGTTTTCTTGTTAAAAACTTAGAAGGAGCTACCAAGAAAATTAAGCTCAAGGTTAAGGAAGTCAACAACTTATGTAGTGGGGAACACATTATTGTGAACTTTGATGAGTACAACGCAGCATATGGTGAAGCACAAGGCCTACTTGCTGGATATTATGGAACATTGGCAACAAATTGCAAGTTGTTTCCAATTAACTTTGAGAGGTGGTCAGCAACATTTCCTATACCTATACCTAAAGATTACTTTAACGATTGTTTTGAAACAATCATAAAGGTATAAACATAATTACACATATCTTTTTGTTGCTACTAGATTTCATGGTTGCATGTAAATGCATAACTAACCTTACTTTATTTTTTATTTGAAGCTTCGATTTTTTTTTAGGACTACTAAAGGCATCACAAAACGATATTGCAATGCTAGTATCGGGGATAAGTGGGCTGCACATAGGCAAAATTTGTGGAATGATTTCTATGACACATCCATGACAAGAGATGAAATCATAAGTAATGTGCAAAGAGGTATAGAGAGAGATCAATTGGTTGCTTTTGTTCATTACCATCTAAAGCCATCAACACAAGTAAGATGTTGTACTTTGATCAGTTTATTGTTGTTATAATTCATTTTTATATGAATATTTAATTGCTTTGTTTATAGAAACTTTGTAGAAGAAATATAGAAATTCAAAGCAAGCAAACAATTCCACATACTAGTGTTTCTAAACCTAATTCAAGAAGGAGGAATGAGATGGTAGTTACACTAACATGATCTTTATTACTATTTTGCAATGTTAATGTCTATTTTTATTTTTATTTTTAACTTCTTTCTATCTTAGTTGCTAGAAACTGAACAGAAAGTTGGTCAGGGAAAAATGTATAAAATAACTCACACAAAAAAGGATGGATCATTTGTAAGTACTGCCGCAATGGATAAAGTGGTAAGTTTAGCTTGAGTGCCCTTATAATATTAAGTTAATTATCTTGTTTTCTAACCTTCTACATTTAAATCTTGACAATTTTTTAATTGATAATGTTGCATGCTTGTAGGAAGCAATTGACCGAATTATCACTTAAAGCACCAATGATGAATCTGAAATTTTCCCTAATGATGCTGTTGGTAAAGTGTTTGGGGAAGAGCACTCTGGAAGAGTACGAATCATGGGTATGGGAGCAGCTCCTACTAATACATTCAGGAATACTAAACTTCGACTAAGTAATGTGAGCCATTCTTCAACTGAGACTACTACATCATCATCATTTAGCCAATCACAAAAGAGGTACCTCCGATTGGAGAATGCACTTAAGGGCGTACATGATAATGAAGGAAGGAAGCATCCTTAAAGAATTGGCTGACTTCTTTGCTCCTCAACCAAAGGTAAAGTATTTTAATGAGACTCTTGATTGGAATTAGAATGCTCCTGCTGGTTATGCCATTGGACTCTTAAATTGTGTTCTATCTATGAATGAGATGGTAGTTATACACTCTAGTTTTGTTTGTTGGACTGTGAAAATCATATGCAAGTAGTCATAAGTGATTAATTTTGCCTATCCTCCAAGGTAACTCTATCCAATAACCATGATGATCTTCTACTCGTCGAATGCTTGATCTTTCCCATAATAGCTTCAATGGCTTCATTCCTTAGTGTTTGACAACAAGGAGCAGTACTCTAAGGGTATTAAATCTTGCTGGAAACAAACTCACAGGTTACATTTCTGATACAATTTCAAGTTCTTGCAATTTAAGGTTCCTTGATCTCAATGGAAATCTCTTGAGTGGTAGAAAATTAATTAAAATCAAATAGAAATTTTCCCCTTATATATATCTCGTAGTTAATAGTGTGTTTGACTTATTAACAGATTCAAGATTTGCATAGTGTTGAAAACTGAAGCTTTAGATGATGATGGGAGGTTTATAATCTTGTTTATCACTCTTTTGTTGTTGATTTCGGTGACTGCATCTTACCCCTGCTGGGAACCTGAGTTTGGACATGATTTTAGAAATTAACGCTGGTTGTTTTATGATCATATCTCTTCATAATTTTTTTGATTTTTTTTTACTTGAAGTTTGGCATGAACTCTTGGACTAAACCTTGGTTATGTGAATCATCTTTTTTTCTCTTGTTTGTCTAAAGCTAAAAGATTGCACCTCTATTTTATCAAATCTGAATTAGCATAAACTTAGATGTGTATACTTTAGTTACCTATTTGATTTTCACCTTTCACTAATTTATGTGTACGAGGGTTGTGTTTTTTTTATACCAGAATTTGATAATTGAAGCTAATTTGAATTAAATGATTGTGCTCCATCTATTCTTGTTGTTAACTGAATCTCTAGAGTGTTGGAGTAGGATGAATCCGTGGCTGTGATGTATGGTTTGAAGAAAATAATGATTTGCACATGTGTTGATCAAATCAAAATTTTAAATGAAGAGATCTTGACATAATTTCATAAGATTTTGAGAAGGATTTTGGGTTTACTTTGGATATGATTCCAGGAGATTTTGATAAGGATTCTGGATTTACTCTTGATATGGTGAAATTATCATATGAATAGCCTTGCTTATTATTTCTGCATGCTCAAATTGGTGGTTTTACTCCTTCTCAAATATGTTTTCTTTTAACTACAATTTGCCAAAGAAATGCAAAGCATCATGAAGATATATTTTATGATTTGGAATGACACCATATTAATGGGTTTAGATTTGTAGCCAATGATTCTCACTTCCTTGGTTCGATTGCTTGCTTTTGGTAGTATACTAAATGATGTTTTATTGAAAACATGAAGTGTTGATTTCTCATGATTTTATTGGAAAAACAATTTTATACATATGAAGGAAAGATTAGAGATGTAATATCCCTATGTACCAAGATCAGACGTGCAAGCTTATTGCCACAGGTTTTGTTGTCTGAAATCGAAACCAAAGCAGAGAATGAAAAAAAATAAAAAACAAGGTCTAGCAGAGGAAAATTGCCAATGGTGAATAAAAAAATTACTTCATGATTCTATTTACTTCATCATTACTCTTGTGATGGTGAATAAAAAAAACAAGGTCTTGTATCATTACTCTTGTGTACATTAATTCATTACTTCATAATTCTATTTATCTCTTTGTAGTTTCTTATCAAATGTCTTTTATTATTTCAGTCAATGATGCTTCAAGTGAACTTACTACACTATTGGATGCAAGAAGATCATATGGTGGTAGAAACACAAACTAACAATAGCATATTTAGTGTTGATTTTTTATGTTCATTTATTGTGACACTACTGTAGGTTAAGGATTTTAAGTTGTAAGTTTACGTTACAAGGGATGAATTTATTTAGTTTATTATAGATTTTAACTTGTGTTTTTATGTTACTATGAATATTTTCAATGTAATTTGATTCACATTTATATTAGCAATTTGTTATAATTAATTATTTTAATTGTGCATCTTAAACATTATTAGAATTAAAAATTAAATATGCAGTAAATCTTTCCTTTAAAAAAAAGTTTATCAGATGAATAAGAAAGTCAAAAATGTTGTTTACAACAATCAAATAGCGGCGGTTTTCAATCTCTGTAATTTTTAAATAAAATCAAACATAGATAGTGGAGGTTAAAAACCACCACAAATTAAAAAAACTGCTGCAATTATTTTGGTAAATAGATTCAGGCAAATAGATAGTAGAGGTTAAAAACTGTCGCAAAATTTTAAAAAAAAACCGCCCCAAAATTGTGGGGGTTTTAAAATCGTCACAAATTAATCATTGTTGCGGAGGTTGCTGAAAAACTACTGCAATATATTGCGGTAAACATAAATGCAGTATTTTTTAAAACTGTCACAATTTAATTTGCGGGAGTTAAAAATCGCCTCAATTTGTACAAAAAAACTGCCAATCTAACGCGTTTTTGTAGTGTTTTACTTTATTATTTTTGCTTGAAAAACTATTAGACGAAACTATACCTTCCTTATAAGTCCTATCACAATCACATGATTGCAAAATCAAGATTCTCCTCTTCTATAGTAGTACAATCATCCCATGATTTCCTACTTATTCTATAGAAACTTCACTTGAGAGTCTTGAATGTATTTCCTTTCAAAATTTAAAACATAACCTATTGCATACAATAAACTTAGATAATTTGAATTGGAAGTATGCTCCTTGATATCCTTGTAACTTTATCTTAGTCTATTAACTCTGCAATTTAATCCATTCAAAAAATTATATTTCTATTTTCACTAAAATCATCATTATTTACTTACTTAGAACTTAACTTATTTACCATAACATATTCAAATTTCTCTTAAGGAGCTTATATCTTTTGATTCATTTATTAACAGGAAATCCAAAAATCTTCTATAAAAAATCAATCAGTTCTTAGGCTTTAAATTTATAAAACCTTCCATAATTAACATATTAGTCCGTAATCACCATATACCCAAATTTCATCATGATATTAATTGCTTCATTTATTCCTTATTTAGGAAAATATTTCAAAACAACCTTTTATCTCAAACAAAAAGTTATTTACAACTATTCCATCAAGAACCTTACATTGATCTTCCTTCATAGATCTTTAACTTTTTACAATTAAACGTAAACCTCAACCGATAATCAAATATAATATTTCCAAATTTAGCTCTTCTAACCACCATACTTCAAACTTAAAAATAGTTGTTGATCTCTATATTTCTTAAAAACTCTCAGATTTAATCTTTAGGTTTTAAACTATACCTTAGTTAAAACCTAAACTTTAATAAGATCATTGATTGATTACTTATTCTCAATACAAACTTTTTAAATACTATCAATGTTTTGAATAAATTTAATATTTAAAATGGAAACTTTTCCAAGTTAATTAATATGCTTGAACTCATTTGTTTGCCACAAACTTCAAATATAAGTTCTCACTTTTTTTTTTCTTTTACCAATTCCATCCAAATAGTTTCACTTATTCTTTTCAAAGCTACACTCAGAATTTGACTATAAAATTTTACTAAGGCATTTCAAATGCCTCAACCTACCATGTAATAACACTCATAATTAACCAATAAGAATTTGACATTAATCACATGTCAAACTGTAACAAAATTCCAACACTGCCATGTTCACAAATAATCTCCAGAAATCCAACTAACCTTGCCATATATCTGATATACAGAACTTCATGACTAATATTTTTTCAAAATCCCAATATAACTAGTCTCACATCTTGCTATCATTGAGTATATTTAATAAGATCATTGATTAATTACTTATTCTCGATCCAAACTTTTCAAATACTATCAATGTTTTGAGTAATTTTAATATCTAAAATAGAAACTTTTCCAAGTTAATTAATATGCTTGAACTCATTTGTTTGCCACAAACTTCCAATATAAGTTCACTTAGTTCTTAGGTCTTTCCTAAAAACTTTCAACTTTAAGCTCAAACTTTGGATCTCTAAACGACGATACGTTCAATCCCATTTTCAATTTTTCCTTTTTTTTCTTTTACCAATTCCGTCCAAATAGTTTCACTTATTCTTTTGCAATGCTAGACTCAGAATTTGAGTATAGAATTTTACTAAGGCATTTCAAATGCCTCAACCTACCATGTAATAAAACTCATAATTAACTAATAAGAATTTGACGTTAATCACATGTCAAATTGTAGCAAAATTCCAACACTGCCATGTTCACAAATAATCTCCAGACATCCACCTAACCTTGCCATATATATACAGAACTTCATGACTAATATTTATTTCAAAATCCCATTATAAGTAGTCTTACATCTTGCTATCATCTTACCCAAGTTCCATCAAGCATAGCCAAAATTTTCAAGACTATAACTCACTTTTGACTTAAACATTTAGCATTTGACGCCTCTAATCGAAGAATCACTAATAGATGGACATCTTTTCCCTTTCAGAATCAACACATATCTACTTAATCATCAGCAATATTAGCTTTCTTTAAGCCTCACATAATAATAGCAATTTAGAATAAATCTCCCATCAAATCATAGCCAAAAATTTGCCCAACTTCGGCCAAACCTCAATTTGTGACTCATTACTACATTTAATTTATTTTTGTACTTATACGATAATACCTACTTACTCCTCAAGACAATATTACTGACATAGAAATGACTTCATCAACCTTAAGCCATTTGCACTAAAATCATAAATATCAGACATTTGTTACTCAAAGCAGTCCAAAACCAATTATTTTACTTATGCCAATTATATGGCACTTTCATACTAATATCATACTCCAAATCCACACTTCAATAATTTCTACAATAATATGCATCTTTATCCGTTCACTTATATATCTTAGAACATTTTTTGTGTCAAAACCTTACTTTAATCAAATTAAAGTTACAAAAACAATAACCAAAACAACATCTAAAATAACACCTTCTGTTCATATGTCATATCAATAACCAAAATTTTTTCAAACCAAAGCATGTACTCTTCCAATCTATCCCTCATAGAATAACTCCATTTATTAATCAATAAATGAAATTAAAAGTATAAACTATTACCAACCATGGCCTATTAACTTAGGCCACAATTTCACTTATATACCCTAGCACTATCAATAGGGTCATCAAGTAAAATTGAATCAAAACAAAGATCAGTCTCATAACAAGAAAAGAGGGAATGAATAGGATAAACTAATTATTAAAGAAGGAAAGAACATCCTAAAAGGTCTTTCATAATGCCTTGATTGTGAAAATGGCCGGAATCACAATCATGGCCCTACTATTGGACACTTGCTCCATTATTCATAAAGACAAAACTAAATCTCTAATACCAACTTTATCACGACCCAAACCCAGGGTCCATGACCGGCACATAACCAAGGTGGACTATAGGTAGAGTCATCAAAATGGGTCAACCTCAATGGGCCAGCCTGAATAACTCTACAAAATGGGCGGGTTGGGCTAGTGAAAGTAAACACGAAATTAAAAATAATCTAAATTAACCTAGCCCCGCTTTGATAACACTACATAGAGCTAAGTTGGATTAACAAAATGCTAACCCGAAACTCACATAACTCGATTTGACCCGACTAGAAAATGGCCCAACCCGAGCTGGCCCGGCCCATCCCGTTTTGACAGCTACAACTATAGGCTCACCTAAGTCATGCAAGCCTCAAACGAGTCAATAATTAACATATAACTAACCAAGGAGTAGAAAACAATGTTGACTTGCAAAATAAATTCAAACATGATTCCCAAAAACTCAATTTATCTATAACTTGATACAAATAATTCAAATATGCCACCATAGGGCCTCAGAAACATAAATATCCAAAGGTGAATTTCTTTCATCAACAATTTTATTTATCAAACAAAATATTATACTTTGACAAATACCCTTTCATAGCATTCTATGCACCCCATATCCCGCTTGTAAAAAATAATAGAGCACATCTAAGAGTAATAGCCCATAAGACTTCCAAATGAAAGTTTATAACAAAATAAAATAAATACTTAAATATGCCCACACGAACAATGTGTTGGGCTTCCCAATGGTAATCATACCAAACTCCCTCGATCAAATCGGAGGAGTTGAACCAGAAGTTCTCTCTTTCCTTTTATCTAAAAAACATATAATTACGATTTGAGTGAGTCATAACTCAGTGAGCAATTACTACATACTATAACAAGAATAAGACAAGCTGGGCACAAGTTTTCCTTATCAGGTAAAATATTAAATTAAATAAAATATTTTCTCAGTAGAACAATTCCAATCAAATCATTAAAATATTTTTGAAATAAAAAATATATATATAATGGTTAAGTGAGAACACATTCCAATTGTATAACAAAAAGTATAACCTATTAAAATCACAATTCACATGGGAGAATTCACTAGGCGGAACTAAAATAGAATGAGCACATAACTCATAGGTAAACTAACCATCTGACAAGCTCAAGACTTTAAGTGACGAGCATTAAGCTCGAAACCATCACTAACCCACCTGTATTGGCTTGCACACAGAGTCAACATATACCCTAGTTAGGGTCTCTAATCCAATCATAAGTGCACAAAGATTAACATTTATTATTGTTAGATACAGTATTTCAATATGGTATTCTCCCATATATATATATATATATATATATATATATATATATATATATATATATATATATATATATATATATATATATAATATGTAGTAGTCATCCTTTCATGAAAATAAATTTCTAAAATAACAAATAAAGATTAAATTTTTTTAAAAAAAATTATCTCATAGAGAACAATTTCAAATATTAGAAAAATCACTCAAATAAATTCTAATTTCTTTTCCGTAAGCATAACTATTGTCTATGTCAATTATCATTGGCCCAAGCCAATGCCCATAACAGTTACTATCTTTGGCACAAATCATTGTACATAAAATTTATCATCTCTGATCCAAAACCAATATTAAAACCTTTCAATATAACCAAAACTATTATCTCAGAATAATGTACAAATTCAATAGTGAGTTTTCTAAATAAAAAAAAAATTGTGTTTGTCCCAAGAGTCCCAAAAGCTCTACTATATTTAAAAATTCAATAACAAAATCAATTTAAAATTGATAAGTTCAAATAAGCATAGTAAGTAGGAACTACTCACAGTACATGTCAATTCCCAAATTGGATCTTTTCCCCAAAAATTTGCACAATTACATTGGAGGTTATATATACCATTCTATAGCCATAAAAATACCAATAACACGTAAATCAGTTACATACCATAATTTGCCTAATTTACGTTTTTAAATCCCAAATAAATCCTAATTGACATTATCCTAAATTCACTATCCAACTTACCCACCATGAAGTTATACCAATAAAATTAATTACTCAAGTTTTGGGTTATGGGTTTACCTCAAAGAGCTAAAGAAATGAATTCCAACAAGTGGATAACCACCACTCTTCTCAAACCGTAATCCCTAATCTAAGAAAATTATCGTAAGACTAGGTGTAAGAGAAAAGGAAAATAAAACAATACTTGAAAGTTTCAACAAAATCTAAAAAATGAATAAAAGAATGGATAAAAGAATACTCACGATGAGGATGGAAGGCAACGAGAATGAAAGAAAAGGAAATTTGGGATAAGGACTGATGAACGATGATGAGGTCGAAGACCTCTGTTAACGAAGGGAGGGGTTTCTTATAGGAAAAGAAAGAATAACAAATTTGCCATTACAATAAAATCCAGCCCAAGTTCTTTTTTCTACTTATGAAATGGTGCATCACACAAGTAGTCCCCAAAAAAGATCAGAAGCAAGAGTAGAGGAGACAACTCACACGATGACTTCGCAGATTGGGTATTTTTGTCCTGGGAGAAGTCACCTCACCTTTCACCTCGCATTCACCTTGCCATTCTGTTCTTGGCAAGGGCATGTCATCATCGAAGTTATCACCTTGAGACCCCTCGTCCTAAGACCCACCGCCGGAGACCCCCTAACCTAAGATTGAAGACGAGTTCGTGACTGAACATCCCCTGCACTACGGCAGGCTGAGACAAACAAACAGGCATTGTTAGACTTCAAGCTTCAACCCCAATTTCTAGGGCATATTGTTCTGCCCAAAAAAGGCATAGCGTGTTCTTGTCAGACTTGAGGTGATGCCTGCAGACTTCATCACGTGTTGAGGCCTTCAACCCTGGAACTTTCACCACAGCCATGGGTGTCAGCTTCGGCGAGAACTTCGTCACACAGAAGCTCAATGCCACTGTGGATCAGATCAATGCAAGGCTTCAGAGCAATATGTTCTTGGGCAACTTGCAGGCATCAATACATTGGAGTTTCAAAGGAGTAGCGCTAGACATGAAAGCCACCAACTATAGTTGTCACCATTGCCGAGAACTTCATGGCACAAAAGCTCAATGCCATCGTCCATGACTTTAATGGGTATTATGTGGGGAGAGAGACTTCAGATTGGGTGAAACCTGCCCAAGACATTTTTTTTGCAGGTTTTGGTCCATTAGCGAGTTCTAGATAGAATTCTTTGTTTCATTTTTTTTTTTTTTTAAACCCAAGGAAAAAAAATCGGAGAGTGAAACCTTCATTCCAAGATAGAATTATTTATTTCTTTTATTTTTGTTTTAATATTTGAATAATTTTTTAATTTCCAATTCTAATTTTTAATTGATATTGAAAGATTTTTTTTCTAGGTGACAAGAATTTGAACACATGTCAAAATTCTTTTTAAGTTGTCACAATGATAAAAAATTAGATAATGTATTTATCATATGAAAGAATTATGAAAGATGTAGTGCCATCTAAGACAGATACATGTCAAAATTTTAAAGCATGTACTTAATACTTTTATTTATTAATATATATATATATATATATATATATATATATATATATATATATATATATATATCTTATATGATTGAAATCATCAATCAAAATCAAATCTAAAGTTTTTGCACTAGGAAGATTTGGTTTTATTAATTGAGCATTGACATCAAAACTTTATAGCTAAATGTTGTAGCTGTTGCAACATGTGGGATATCATTTCTCCATGAAAAACATGTGCCGCCATTGATATTTAATCATAACGATGCTCACTAAAAGGGTGTAGTACGTAGCGCCGTGTAGCAGTGCCAAGTTGTCTGGGCTACCATGAAGGTGCAATAATGAAGTGGGTAAAACAACTATCCCAAGTGTTTTTTCAAACTATTTCTCTAATATGAGTCCAGTAATACCTTGAAAAATATGTTAGACTTGTATATAGATACAAGTTTAGTCTAATACCTGCTTAATATATCTGTACAATTCTGTGACTTTTTGAGTATGTTTAGTCACTTTACTGTAATACTATTTATGAGAAATAGTTGTTATTAGCCTCGAAAATAGCTTAAATTGCTTAGTTAGTGAAAATAATGTGGAAACTTTATTTCTAGGTCACAAATGTGTGAACTGATATTTTTAAGCATACTGAGTGTGTGTTTTAATACCGAATTGACTAGTTACAGATATAAAAAAATGTGATATTGGTGTAACAAGATTTTTAATGAATCTCAAGATTTATTTTAAGTCTGTTGGAAGTTAGGAATCTAGATTCGGTGGAAACTGAGTGTTCTTAACATATCAGGATTTTTGGTACCTTTTAGTGATTGACTCTAAGAAGCCAATTCTGACTTCTTCTCTTCATTTCTCTCACGGTAGCCAGGAGCAAAAATAGAAAAACAAAAAAAGAGAAAGGAGAACCGTGGGGGAGAAGGAGAAAGGAGGAGGAAAAGCTAGAGGACTAAGGATCAAACTTGAAGAAGGATCCAAGAGCAAGATCAAGGCTTTAAGATCTTCATCTCAGCTACTCAAGGTAGGGTTTTTGGAGCTTGAAACTACTTTTGTTCTCTTTTTCCATATTAGGCTTATTTGAAGTTTAATATGTCAAATTGAGTTCTTGTGTTTTGAGTGATTTTCTTGTTGGATAAGTTTTAAATAATGTTTATGACTTGTTCATGCTAAGAGTTTGAATTAGAAACTGAAAATTTTCATTTTGGACCTAAAATGCTCTAAGAGTTGATTTTAGGGGTTTGGATGAGTAATTTAGTGTTTTGATCCATTTTTTTATGAAATCAATTGGTGTTTTATGTTTCCTTCATGTTAGAAAACTTGTTAGGAACTTAAAATCACCTAGAAACCAACTTGGAGTGTTGGAATTTTGTGAGAAAAACCAATGGAATAGTACCACGGCTCTGCAGAATTCTGCAGACCCAGGTTTCTGCTACTCACGTCGCGTCGTGAGTGAGTGGCGTTGCGGCGTACGTGTGTGCCACTTCTAGTTTTTGAAACCCGAGAGCACCATGCCGTGGCGTGGGGGTGTGACGCCGCAGCGTGAGATGCAGGATCTCCAAAAATGTCATTTTTGATGTTTTGGAAGTTCTTAAGGGATGAGATCACTTATATGTGCCTTTTAAATGTGTTGAGACACCAATGAGGATATTTCATGAGGAAAATTACCACCTTGTAAGTATGAGAACTTGGAAAACCCTTAGGCACCATTGTGAGGGGATTTGCCTTATGATGAGGTTGGAACACCTTAGGTTTCCATTGTGTGATGGAATGACATAGAGTAATCTTGAGAACCTTGAGCATCCAAGTGTGTTGGAATGCAACAAGGAAGTGTTTAGAACCTTGTTCAACATGAGTTTGACTTTGGATTCGCTTGTGAAGTGATGTTGTGAGGTTCTAGATACAAAATTATTAGTGTTGAGACACAACTTGTAACATCCTGAAAAATATGTTAGACTTGTATATAGATACAGAGGTAGCCTAATACTTGCTTAACATGTTTGGTCATTTTACTATAACACTATTTGTGAGAAATAATTGTTATTAGTCCTAGAAATGGCTTAAACTGCTCAGTTAGTAGAAATAAATGTGAAAACTTTATTTCTATGTCACAAATGTGTTAAATGTGCTACAGTTAAAATCTGAAGATAATCAGAGTTAGTTTGGTATTTTTAAGCATACTAGTGTGTGTTTTAATGCCAGATTGACTAGTCACAGATATGAAAAAATATGAAAATGGTAAAATAATAATTTAGATGAATCTTATGATTTATTCTAAAGTTGTTGGAAGCTAGAAAAATTGAATTAGCATAATTCAAGTGTTCTTAGCAAATAAGGAAGTTCCAGCAAAATATCCTAAGGGACATGCTGGTCATTCTCTCATTTCTCTCTCTCACGTATAAGCCACAGAAGCTACAAAACAAAGAAAAGAAAAATAGAGAAGAAGAAAATGAAGGAAGAGAATAGAGAAAGAGGAAGAAAGGAAGAAGAAGAAGAAGGAGCAGGAGAGGAAAATCAAGGATCAAGCTTCAAGCTTCAAGATCTTCATCTCAGCTACTCAAGGTAGGGGATTTCTATCCGTTTTATCTCTTATGTTCATTTTGATGAAGTTAGGATTCTTGGATAGGAATTTGTGGTTTGGTGAGCCAAATCTTTATTTTTAACTTGGTTCTTGATTCTAAAAATTGAGTTAGAGCCTTTCCAACTCATTGGGTGCTAAAGTTACTGGTTTAGCTTGGAGGATATCCATAGGCCTATTTGATGAGTATTTTAGGTTTTCAGATGTTTGTTGGCTTAATTGGTTTCAAATCCATGTTTAATGAGTTAAATTGGTGTTTAATGATTCTAACATGTTAGAGACCATGATTAGAGTTAGAAAATGCTTAAAATCCAAGTTTGTATGTTTGAGAATGAATTTAGAGCTAATGGAACACTAGTGGAGTTCCAGGTGCTGGGCGGTTAGTCGCCCAATTTCGGCCACTCAATCACCCAGTTTGTGAGCGCTTAATCGCTCGAGGCCAGGAGGTTCTGGGGTTCACTGACTAGTCGCTCAAGTTGTGGGCGCTTAGTCGCCCAATGACAGATAAAACAGGGTGATGTTTCTGCTATGGGGCACTTAGTCGCTGGAAAAGTGGGCGCTTAATCGCCCAAACAGAGAAATTCCCAAAGCGTTTTTCTTGTGACTTTGGAGTTCATTACTTATTGGGATCACTCATATATGTCTTTTAAGTGTGTTGAGGCACGAACAAGGGTATTTTCATGGAGAAAATTACTACTTTGCATATGTGAGAAGTTGGAAAACCTATAGGCACCCTAGTGAGGTGTTTTGCCTTAGAACTTGGTTTGAGAACCTTTAGGCATCCAAAGTGTGGAAAATGTCTTATGGTAGACTTCTGAGACCCTAGACGACCATAGTATGGTGGAGTGGGGTAATGTCTTTAGAAACCTTAGGCTTCCATAGTGTGATGGAATGCCATAGGGTAGTCTTGGGAACCTTGAACATCCAAGTATGTTGGAATGCAACAAGGAAGTGTTTAGAACATTGTTCAACATGAGGTTGACTTTGGATTCGCTTGGGAAGTGATGGTGTGAGGTTCTAGATACAAGAACATTAGTGTTGAGACACAATTAGTGGTAGTTCTTGGAGACAATAATCACTTACCTTAGGTGAAGGGTTTCGAGTACTAGGGTCATGAATAGGTTCCTTTTTGGGATAAAGTTGAACCTGAGGAACATGTATTCTAGTTAGAGTTTTTCACTTGGAATAGTATGCCTTCTTTTATGCATACTTTACTCCTTTAAAATTAAAGTTGAGTTTAAGATGCATAGTTTGTGTATGCCCTCTTGTTCTTAAAGGTTGAACTTGAGGATATGCTAGAAATATGAGTTAGTTCCTTTATGTGATAGAGTTGAGCCAAGTGTGCATGTTTGCTAGTAATAGTTCTTTCACTTGGTTAAGGTGAACCTTATGATAGGATTTGGGAAACCCTAGGCATATTTCATGAATTAGAATGCCATAGGTCAATACTTATACCCTTGAGTAACAGGAGGTTGCCTTATGAACCACTTGTGAAGTGATGAAGTGGGGTGTTAGGTATTATAAGCTAAGTGTGCTTGGCTTGTTGGTTATGTTGTCATGCATAGGTTGCTTCTTTGTATGGAAAGTAGAGCCAGAGATGCATGAATGACATTTTACTCTCTTGTGAGACGAGGTTGAGGTATATGAAGTACTAGAAACGTGACTTTGCTTCTTAAGTAGTAAGTGAGCTTGGCTGGAAAGTTTGCTAGTTTTCCTTAGTCACTTGGTTAGGAAAGACCTAGTGACGAATGGTTGTAATTGCGAAATACGTTACATATATACTTTTCAAACTTGCTATATCTTGTTTCCTTTGTATTATAACCTTAAATAGTGTGCACAACCATGTGACCTGAGAATGAGGTGTTGTATCCGAATACTCCTGGCGAGTTCGCTTGTATGGTCAAGGTTACCGGTATGGGGGTGGTAGTAGTACTCTGATGGTTATGAGAGGAAGGTACTCACCTATTACCAAGTGGGTTTGTGCTGGTTAGGCCTAACTTGCTCAGTATATACAAAGGAACAGAAGGTTCTTAGGAAACAAGTAAGTGACATGTGTTTTCTAAAAACTAAAATCTGCATTTGCATTGCATCATTATACTAGTAGGACTTTGTGTAAGCATAACCATACATCATATCATAAAGCATTGCATTTGTTGGCCGCTGTATAGGCATTTGCCTTACTTGTTTGATGGTTGCTTGTTGATGATATCTTACAATTGTATGTGCAGTTGTTTGATATCATTGATTGTTCGATTTTAGCGTGAGATAGGATTTTAGCTTGCCTTGTGAGTGTTACATAGAATATGTATATATTGTGATAGTGTTTGAGCAGGGGCTCAATTATCTGTTGCAGGCTTAACTTATGCGCTCAGTTGGTTATTTGTTGTTAAATAATTAACTGCTGGTTTTGGAATTGCATATACTGAGAGATTGTGATTTCTCACACTGATTGTGTTTCCATGTAAATCCAGGTATGGGAAAAAGGGAGCAGAGGAGGCAAAAAGAACTAGAGTAGTTTTATTTTGTTTCTTGAAATGAACATGTTGTATATCTATTATCTGCTACCTTGAGTTTGTAAAAGTTATGTATTATAGTTTACCTTAAAAGGCTGATGATGTATTTATATGACTTTTTGTTGTTTAGGCTCTCTATATTTGTTTATGTAAATGAATAATATGGGTTTAGTTTGTTGTTCGGGTTAGAAGTAACATTGCTAATACTGCTTATTTAGGTATATGCACGATATACTAAGTTACCAATATTAGGATGTTACACAACTAGTGGTTGTTCTTAGAGCGAATAACCACTTATCTTAGGTGAAGGGTTTTGAGTACTAGAGACATGTATAGGTTCTTTTATGTGATAGAGTTGAACCAGGGGATCATGTATTCTAGTTAGAGCTTTTCACTTGGTTAAGGTGAATTTTGTGATACGATTTGAAAAACCTTAGGCATCCTTTGAGAAGTAGAATGCCATAAGTCAATACCTAAAACCTTGAGCAACAGGAGGTTGCCTTGTGAATCACTTGTGAAGTGATGAAGTGAGCTGTTAGGTATTGTAAGCTAAGTATGCTTGGCTTGTTAGTTATGTTACCATGCATAGGTTGCTTCTTGTGTGGAAAGTAGAGCCGGAGATGCATGAATGACATTTTACTCTCTTGTGAGACGAGGTTGAGGTAGAGGAAGTACTAGAAACGTGACTTTGCTTCTTAGATGATAAGTGAGCTTAGTTATGGGGTTTGCTAGTTTTCTTTAGTCACTTAGTTAGGAAGGACCTAGTGATAATTTTATGTGTTTGTGAAATACATTGCATATCTTCTTTTCAAAGTTGCTATGTCTTGTTTCCTATGTATTGTAACCTTAGATGGTGTGCACAACCATGTGGCCTAGGAATGAGGTATTGGATTTGAATTCTCCTTGCGAGTTTGCTTGTATGGTCAGGGTTACCGATATGGGGGTGGTAGTTGTACTCTTACGGTTGTGGTAGGAAGGTAGTCACCTATTACCAAGTGGGTTTAAGCTTGTAGACTTATCCTACTCAATATATACAAGGGTCGCGGTTCCTAGGAAACAAGTAAGTGGCATATGGTTTCTAAAACTAAAATATGCATTTGTATTGCATCATTATATTAATAGGATTTTGTGTGAGCATAACCATACGTCATATCGTAAAGCACTGCATTTGTTTGGCCGCTGTATAGGTAGTTGCCTTTCTTGTTCGTTGTTTGCTTGTTCGATGATATCTCACAATTGTATGAACGGTTGTTTGATATCATTGATTGATCGGTATTAGTGCGAGATAGGATTTTAGCTTGCCTTATAAATGTTACATAGCGTATGTATACGTTCTAATAGTATTGAGCAATGACTCATTTATCTGTTGCAGGCTTAATCTTATGTTTGTTGTATGGTTTGTTCATTGTGATGAATGAATACTAGTTTTGGAATGGTTATCTTGAGAAATTGTGATTTCTCACCCCGTTTATGTTTTCATGTAAATCTAAGTATAGGTAAGGGAAGCAGAAGGAGTAGAAGAATTAGCGTAGTTTATTTTGTTTCTTGCAATAAATATGTTGTATATTTATTTCTTACTACCTTAAGTTTGTAAAAATTATGTATTACAGTTTACCTTGAGAGACTGATGATGTATATATATGACTTTTTGTTATTCAGACTCTCCATATTTATTTATGTGAATAAATAATATGGGTTTAGTTTGTTGTTTAGGTTAAAAGTAACATTGTTAATACTATTTATCTAAGTATATGTACGATATATTATATTACTGATATTAGAATGTTACAAGCCCTGATGTGATTTCACTTTAAAATTGCATATTATTAATATGAAAACATTTGAAAGTACTTAATATAAGGTAAGCAGAGAATAATGACAACAATAATTAAGATGCATGTATACCTTTGTTTTCAATTAATGGGATTCATATATTTGAAAGTACTTAATGTATGGTAAGCTTGTGACATACTCTATCATTTTTATTTTTATTTTTTGTTATTGTTTTGGGTGAATCCTCTGCTTAATTGCAAGCTAATTTCTATTTCATATTACGATAGTGCTATGCTTATAATTTTTTGGTATGAATACTATGCTTTATATAAGTATATCGTATAGATACAACTCTCAAGTAGCATAATTCTATCGGCTGATGTTTACAAATGGTTTGTTATTTATTTGATAAACTTGCTACCATGTATTTTTGTTCATGTAAGAATAAAATACTATTGGGTATACTATTATGCTCACTTTGATTTGACTGGTAGTAAATGTTGTTGTGTACGATTTGGATAGATACTTATTAAAGGGTGGAAATGGCTGTCTCTTCGACATTTGTGTGAAGCTGGACCAGAGCTGACCTATAGATTGAAGTTCAAACACAACCGCGAAACATACATTGCAATCATGGAATAGGAATACTCTGATTTTGAGACAACTCTGTTGCTACGATGCGGTTCTTCTCCATTTTCTTGGCTTGTTTAAACTCACCATAAAAGTAGTACACAAAGCCCCAGAGAGAGAGTATCAGAGAAACCCCTTTCTCTGATTGAAATTTCTCATTGTAGAAAATAACTGCCAAGACTTCTGTTACGGGCACCATCATAGCAATCACAATACCAGACAACAAAGACGAAGCACAAAAGATGACCCCGATTGATCCCAAGAAGCCAACCTGCCATATTACAGCACTCCCCACCAACACAACATAATAATTAGCTTCCCCAAGCCCAAAATGTCTCGCTTCTCTTGGAATTACCTGCAGATTTAGACACCCCCCAAAAATCACAATAATTATTTTCTAAATGCGTCTTAACTGAAGATCGAAAACTCGTAATATAAGTAATACCAAAAAAAGATAGAGTAATACGGTCTATTATAGATATTTAAATTATTATTTGACATATATAATGTGATAAGATCGTTATAAAATTATATTAATAAAATAATAATTTAAATGTTTAAAAAATGACACATTTATTTAAGAATTTCTCAAAAAGATAAAGATAAAGAAAGAGACGAACCTTAAAGTCATTGTTAATGATCATCCCAATACTGCAGAATAGAGAAGCAAACAAGCCCATAACCAGTTGAATCTCCAACACAAGTGAGTAAGTGATAGCCTGCTTGGTCTTCTTGTACACCAACTCCACCAAGGGCAAAATAAAACCATACAACGCCGCAGCCACTAATGTCATGATAAAGCCCATCCCATATTGCTTAGTAGACTCACCAGCAGGGCGATCTCCACCGCTATGTAGAGCCAAAACCCCCGCTCCAAGGGTGAGCAAAACGACGGCGTTCACCGAGTAAGCTGTGAACTTTTGCTTCACCATGAAGAAAGCAAAGACAGCGGTGAAGGCGAGTTGGGTGGCGATGATCAGAGCAGAAGTGGACACAGGAAGCCGAGCCACGCCGTAGGAATAGAGATAATTGTCGAGGCCGTTGAGGACACCGATAATGGCGGAGGCAACAAACAAAGGTGGCTTCATAGCAACCATCTTCAATTCTGTGATGTTGGTGGCGTTGGGAATGCGGCGGCGGCGGCGGCGGATGATGTAGGAGATGGAGATGGGGAGAAACATGATGGGAAAGCCAGCGGCTTGGAGGAAGCTGGATAGCCAAATGAGGTTGCCACCGTGAATGAAGTAAAGACGCATTACTAGTGGACCACCAGAGATGCCTATGGCCAGCATGATGCAGTTTATTATCAAAAGGATTCTCTTCATGGTTCTCTCTTGTTCTGCTTCCCTACCTTCTGCCATGGCTACCTACTTGAGTTAGGTACAATTCTCTTCCTTCTTAATTTGTCTTTGTGTTTTGTCAAATGAACAATAATAGAACCTCTATCTATGTAAATGTAATGTATAAAAACAATTAACGTTTTATAAGAACAATTATTAAGTTATGTAAGTGTGTGAGTTCTCATGGTATCGTCTCTATCTATGCATGTGATGTATATATAGCCTTTGTAAATAATGTGAATGGATGTGAAACAATTTGCATCATAATGATGTTCAAAAGATACGATTGCTAAGACCACCAAAAAAGAAAGGAGCAGAATTATCAAAAGTAAGTGACTCGTATGTACCAAAAAAAACATAATAAAAAAAATAAAGTGGTCGTACACGTTGTTTACCGTCAAGTTTAAGAAAGAACCCCACCTTCCACATTATTCTCATTTCTATCCCATGCAGAAGTTAACTTTTTTTTGTATGAGTTAATTTGGATGTGCTTTTAGATGCGTGGCCTTCAGTTTGACTATACACCCCTCTTGCAGACAACGCGATTGATGATTGAGGAAATGCACATGTTTATTAAAAATTAAAAAAAGAAATTTTAGCAATTACTTTATTTATTTATATATATATATATATATATGAAAAATGATTAAGTTACACAAATGTAAGATTTGATATATTTATATTATATAATAATTTTTATACAATATAATTTTTTTTTATCTAATCATTAAATTATAATTATCTAACATTTTGATCATTTATGTCAAATTTTAAAAAAATTAAACATCAATAAGAATGTAATTAAGTAGTTCTTATTTTTATATATTTCAAAAATATATATTATATTAATCTTAACGTATATTAATGAAGTATCAAACGATTTTGGATTAGTGTAAAATTTTATAAATATGATTTATATGATAGTAACTTTCAATTCAAATATAGATTTAGTGAGAAAATTTTTCAATAAAAATTTATTCAATAATGTAAGAGTACCTTTGACTTACATCGATATAATTTGATCCCTCATATACATATATATATATATATATATATATATATATATATATATATATATTATTTATGGGAGGTGATCCATTTACACTTAGTGTAAGTAAAAAGACTTACATCAATCTCTTATCATTAAATTCATTTTAATCTAATGATTTTAAATTATCTAATTAAATGATGAGAGAGAATAATAAATACTCACATTAAAAAGGAGAGAGAATTAATAAATGTAATTTTAATGAAGAAATAAATTTTAGTTATTAAGTCTATTTATTAACTTAAAAATATATAATATTGAATATAATTTATAATATTTTTGTTTTTATATAAAGTATTAATTTATTATATTTTAAAATTAGTTAAAAAAATTAACTATCAACTTTTATACTAAATAAAAGTATTTAATAAACACTACATACGACATGTTTAAATGAAAATTATCAAAATGATTTGAAAGTGTTGGATTAAATACGACAGATAATGTACAATTTATAATTATCTGAAGACCATTTAAAAGTTTGAAATTGTATTTATTTTAACAAATTAAAAAAATGAAGAATTTTAGTAAATAAAAGGATTCAAACTAATTTATTTAAAGGGCATTATGCTCTTTTTTTTCCTCGATCATGAACAAATGGCAAAGAATTAACATTTTTACTAAATGTTATTTTCCACTCAGATCTTTTACTAATACTTAAAAGTAAAACAAATTGCGTCTAATGTATTTTTTTATTAGCAAAATATAAAAATGACCAAATTAAAAAAGAGAGGCATCCAAACCATTTGTTTATTGGTGACAATGCAAAGTTCTGCAAGTGATGGATGAATTTGGATATTTACTTGTAAAATTATCTGACATATTAATATAAGAAGCAATGATTCCAAAGATTCTTAAAATATAATTTTAAAAATTAGTTATACTTTATTAACTTATAACTAAATAAAAACAAAAATATTATAAATTATATTAAATAATTAACTATTTATTATATTTTTGTTTTTATATAATGTATTAATTTATTATATTTTAAAATAAGTTAATAAAAATTAACTATCAACTTTTTATACTAAATAAAAATAACTTATACTAAATAAAAATAAAAATATTATAAATTATATTTAATATTATATCATTTTTAAAGTTAATAAATATACTTAATAACAAAATTTTATTTCTTCATTAAAATCACATTTATTAATTTTCTCTTCTTTTTAATGTAGTATTTATTATTCTTTCTCATCATTTAATTAAATGATTTAGAACTATTAGATTAAAATGAATTTAATGGTAAGAGATTAGATGTAAATCTTTTTACTTATACTAGGCGTAAATGGATTCTCTCCTTTATATATATATATATATATATATATATATATATATATATATATGTAAAGAGAGGACATATCTAGTGAGAGGAGTTCTTATGGTGAGAGAGTGAGAAGAGTAAATCTTAACCTTACAACCATACATGGATGGTCAAGATTAAAAGTTACTTGAAGGTCATGTGATCAATTAAAAAAGTCACATGCATTTATATTCTAATATTGACCATTTATGAAAGATCCAATGGTCAATATTCACTCATCTCACCTCTTATAATAAACATTCATCTCACCTGAGTAAGATCCTATATATATATATAGTGTAAGTAAAAATACTTACATTCAATCTCTTACCATTAAATTCATTTTAATCTAATGATTCTAAATCATCTAATTAAATGATGAGAGAAAATAATAAACACTCATATTAAAAAAAAGAGAAAATAGTGAAATGTGATTTTAATGAAAAAATAAATTTTAGTTATTAAGTCCATTTATTAACTTAAAAATAATATAATATTGAATATAATTTATAATATTTTTGTTTTTATATAATGTATCAATTTATTATATTTTAAAATTAGTTAATAAAAATTAACTATCAACTTTTATACTAAATATAAACATTGCATACGACATGTTTAAATGGAAATTATCAAAATAATTTGAAAGGATTAGATTAAATAGGACAAATAATGTATGGTTTATGATTATCTGGAGATCATTTAAAAGTTTGAGAAGAGCCTGATGATCTTTTTCTTGGTTGATTATGAAGGGATGCATAACGAATTACCTGATATTTTCAATGGCGATATGTTTAACTCAGGTCTTTCAGTTAGAACTGAAAGCAGAACATATTATTTAAAAGTGTATTTATTTTAACAAATTAAAAAATGAATAATTTTAGTAAATAAAAGGATTCAAACTAATTTACTCAAAAAGTATTATGCTCTTTTTTTCCCCAATCATCAACAAATGATAAAGAATTAACCTTTTTTACTAAATGTTATGTTTGATTCAGATCTTTTACTAACACCTAAAAGTAAAGTAAATTACGTCTCTTATATTTTTTTATTAGCAAAATATAAAAATGACCAAATTAAAAAAGAGAGGCATCCAAACCATTTGTTATTGGTGACAACGGAGTTTTGCAAGTGATGGATGAGTTTGGACATGTACTTGTAAAATTATCTCGGCATATTAATATAAGAAGCCAATAACTCCAAAGATTTTTAAAATATAATTTTTAAAAATTAGTTATACTTTATTAACTTATAACTAAATAAAAATAAAAATATTATAAATTATATTAAATAATTAACTATTTTTTATTTTTTATTTTTATATAATGTATTAATTTATTATATTTTAAAATAAGTTAATAAAAATTAACTATCAACTTTTTATACCAAATAAAAATAACTTATATTAAATAAAAACAAAAATATTATAAATTATATTCAATATTATATCATTTTTTAAGTTAATAAATAGACTTAATAACTAAAATTTATTTTTTCATTAAAATCACTTTTTTTATTCTTTCTCCTTTTTAATGTGAGTATCTATTATTCTTTTTTATTATTTAATTATATAATTTATAACTATTAGATTAAAATAAATTTAATAGTAAGAGATTAAGTACGTAATATTTTTACTTACACTAAGTGTAAGTGAATAATGAAATATGATTTTAATGAAGAAATAAATTTTAATTATTAAGTCTATTTATTAACTTAAAAAATTATATAATATTAAATATAATTTATAATATTTTTGTTTTTATATATTTTACCCACTTTAAAAAAAATTAATAGGTAGAGACCTCAAAACTTGGCATATAAATTTATTAAAAATTAATTTTTATATATAAATATCTAAAAAGTTGGACACTATATATATATATTATATAAATGAATAAAAAGTTAACATTGTATAATTATTTGACAGCAATAAAGTATAACTAACTAATTTTATTAAACCATTATAACAATTCAACTACGTTCCAAAATTTTTTTATGTATGTTTATATTTCCACATTAGATAAAAACCACTACTAGAAATTTCTGATTTAAAGATGAAAATTAGATTCCGTCTTTAATAGAGATGGAAACAAAGACAAATTTGATGAATTAGAGAGGAAAAATAAAATTTAAAATTTAGAGACGAAATTTTGGAGATAGAAATTTTTCGTCTCTAATTCTGTCTCTGTTTGGTCAATTTAAAGTCAAATATACTTAGAAACAAATTTTAGAGATAGAATTTACCCGTTTCAAATTTTTCCATCTCTAATTCCGTCTTTATTCGGTCAATGTGATGTTTTAAGAAGTCAAATATGTTTAAAGATGAAATTTATAGACAAAATTTATTCATCTCAAAATTTTTCGTCTCTAATTTCATCTCTATTTAATCAAATAAATGTTTTTAAAAAATGAAAATATATTTGAGACGGATGTGTTCCGTCTCTAAATTATATAATAACTTTTTTTAAAGACAGAGATGAAGTGTTGTTTCCGTCTCTAAAATTTTTACCTAAATCCCTAATTTCAACTCAAAGCCCCATTTCTCTCGCTCCCTTTGAACCCTTGTTCTCTCATCTCCATCTCTGATGCCAAAAAGGTCGTCATCATCACAAACTCGTAACCAGCACGCTAGATTCGTCCTTGCCACCTTCGCACCCATTCGCTTCTCAGTCATGGAGTTCCAGGCTTCCCGCGCCACTTAAGCCTCTACTAACCACTGTGACCTCTACCCACATGTACCACTTATGACCCCGCTCAACCGTTTGCGACCTCGCTTAGCGCAAACGTTAGGGTTGGATTCAAAGGCTCGCAACCCGTAATAATAACAAAAAGAAAGAGAATGGCAGATTGATGGTGTCGGTTCGCGATGGTGAGCACGCAAGGGAGAGATGCGAGGATGACGGATCTGTGGCTTAGGTCGCAGGTTTAGGCACTAGGTAGACGGAGACGCATGCTTGGTCGCGGATCTGGTGGTGTTGCTCGCAGATCTGGGTTCTAGGTTGAAGTTGGGTGGTGTCTGCGCGTGGATCTGGTGGTGTGGGTAAAGCTACGCGATTCACCTATAACGGTGGAAAACGGCGGTTTGGTGGCTGTGCAGGGCGGAGCAAGGCTCTAGTCTGTTATGGCTTTCTCGATGAGACCCAGAACAAGCTCGATTACGTCTTGGCTCTCACCATCGAGAACTTCCTCATCAGACAGAGCCACATCAAGTTCTCTGTTTCTCTTTTTCTTTCTCAATATCAAACTAAATGATGAATGCAAACATATTACACTCCTTTGTATTCTTTTATTCCAAATTTTATAAATGGTCTTTTATTTTGTATCGACTTAGAGTCAGAAGGCCTGCAGCAGTGCAAAAGCACTGCCAAGCTATCATTGAGCTCAACAATTTGGTCAAAACAATGTTGCAAGTGATTGAGTTAATCTTTGAGTTGGAGAAGCTTACCACTTATGACACAAAGGATGTACCTACTTTGTTGCCCTCCATAGAGCAAGTCCCAGTTGATGTCTACTGGGCTATCATCACTGTTGTGGCAATAGTTACTCATATTGATTGCCTCACCACTGAATCGTAAGTAACCTGTGGAAATAGATTTGTCCCAATGATTTAATATGTTAAGTTTTGATGATAACAAATACAAGATAAAAAGAATGATGCTTATACTTGATAGATGTGCTTTATAGATGACAAATGCATCACAAAAGAATATTGATCATGTTACATAAATGTGCTTAATGAGATATATTACATCATACATGATTATGTACTTTATCTAATATAATCATGCAATGAGATATATGTAACATTCTTCATATAATATATCCAATAATGCTTTATATAAGTCTTAATGAATTAATATTGGATTTGATTCTACTTAAATGAAAATGTGTAAAATGTTCTTTGTTGCATCCTACATAGAGCATATCTATTAGTAATTGATAAATATCTTATTTAGATGTGTCTATGAAAGTTTTATATGCATGTTAGACTAACTAGAGTTATACATTAATGAATCATGCATATGAATATATCGAGTTATGAATTTGGACTAACTATGTTTGTTTAAGTGAGTAATACTTTGTAGGATAGTCCAAGTACTAAGAGTGAGCATTGCAACAAGAAAGCAAAAGATCACAACTATGCTCAACTCAAGAAGAATGAAAATGATAAATGTGTTCCAAGCATTTACAAGTTTTGAAGAAAAGAATTTTTGGAAGCTTGAATTACATCAATAATTGGTGATGACAAAAGATCAAGTCCCAAGGTTCTTCAATAATAGCTTATAGGACTTAGATCTTATATAAAAGTAAATGGAAATCACACTAAGCTCAAACAAGTTTTAAACATCTTTAAAAATGTTTCTAAAATGTTCAAAATGCCCAACAAACTGTTTTTGGAAAGCTAATCATGGTGATAGTTCATTTCTATGAAAAATAGCCAAGTTTGTATTTTGTAAAACTGACCTTT
This sequence comes from Ormosia semicastrata, assembly GCA_029884595.1. Classification (NCBI taxonomy): domain Eukaryota; kingdom Viridiplantae; phylum Streptophyta; class Magnoliopsida; order Fabales; family Fabaceae; genus Ormosia; species Ormosia semicastrata. The sequence continues at coordinate 31,094,499 of JAQQTO010000059.1, read as the reverse complement.
GGTTACTCTTTTGATCATATCTTTCAAAATACTTTGATTTTTGCTTGAAACTTATTTCATATGAAAATAGACTCAAAGATCTTTCTAATGAGTAGTCATTTGCTTTAAACGGATAAGAAATGAAGAAGTTATGATCGTTTAAAGTCAGTTTTCAAAACCAGAGGCTCCTAACCGATTAGGGATATTCCCTAACCAATTATTCACCCTGTCAGGAGCCATTTTCACGTTCTAAATGGTCCTAACCGATTAGGCATATGACCTAACCAGTTAGTATGATAAAAAGGAGCATATTTCAAGTTTCTAAAACTCCTAACCAATTAGGCAATTCACCTAATCGGTTAGCATAAGTGAAAGAAACATTTTTCATGCTTAATATGACCTCCTAACCGGTTAGTAGTGTTTTTATAACACACGTGAAAGGCTTTTAAAAAGAAGCTTACGATTAGGCACATTGTCTAACCGGTTATTGTGAAAGTCAGAAAACAAAATCTGAAGCTCCTAACCGGTTATTCTATTTTCCAGAAGCCAATAATTAAAGGCCTAACCGATTAGGCTTGGTCCCTAACCGGTTATGGTGAAACGCAGAACACATTTCAACGATCACAAACGGCTATATTTCATAATAAATCATTTCCAAACTTTACCCAACGGCTCTAAATATTAATGGGCTATAAATACAAGTGTTTGGACATCAAAGAATGTTGGCAATCAATCTAAACAAGTCACTTGTGCATAAATTCGTTTTCCATTATCATTTTCTCCAATCCTCTGTTTTGAGCTTAAAAGTGTGAAACCTTGATACCCATAAGCTTCAATTTGTATTATCTACTCTTTGAGAAAGTTTCTATTATCTACATCTTTGTACAACCTGTAAAGAGAGGGTGAGGTATCCTTCTAGAGAAAAAGGTGAGGTATCCCTGTTTGAGGCTCAAGCACAAGGGTGAGGCATCCCAAGGTGTGTTGAGTGCTCTCAGTTGTAAAGGTTGTTAAGCACCTGTTGAAGCTTGAAGACATAGTGAAAAATTTCAGGTGGTTCACTTGAGTACTAGACGTAAGTCACAAGTGGTTGGTGGCTGAACTAGAATAAATCTTAGTGTTTGCTATTCTCAACTCTATCTCCTTTACATTTATGCTTTAATTATATATGCTTAAGTTGAATTTGATATCTAACTTATTTGCTTGATTTATCCTATAACCCAAGTAGTATTTGTGAAATCTCTAATAATTCCACCTTTGGTAAACTTATTCCGCTGTATTTATTAATTGAGTTATTTAAAATGCATAATTTGTCAAAGTTGCTTTAAGATTTGTAATCACCCAATTCACCCCCCTCTTGGGTGATGGTTGCCATGGCTAACATAACCTACACATTTTTTTCCATTGTTATAGAAATGACCAAGTTTTGTTTTTTTTTAATTTCGTTTTCAACAAAATATGTTTAATTTGCCTATATATAATTGCTTGATTTCAGAGAGCACAAGCAAGAACTGTCCCACTATGGTCAAGCAGATTCTTTTGTTTTTGTCTTTGCAAGTTTGGTGTTTGAAGAAATTAAAATTTATGATAATATTTGTGAAGTTGGTGTTTTTGCAGAAAGTTGTGTTGATGTCAAACTCGGGTCACTCATCTGGTCAACTTTGTAATTGTGTTTTTGTTCTGTTTGTTATTCTCAGGAAAGGAGGGTAGATGAAGTGATGAAGAGGCAATGCATGGTCAACTTGTATGGAACTGCTTTTCCACTGAAGCAGGACCTTGACAGGCAAATATTGTCTTAGTACGAGTATTTGAAATAATCTAGTCTAGTCTTATTTCTAATTAATGTTTCAAGAGTGAAAACTATTTCAGTGACAATGGCATTGATGGATGGTTTCTCCATGATACTATGACGCATGAACAAAGAAATTTCTTAAATATGTTTTTAGTCCCTATAAATGTTTTCTTTAAGAAGGGAGAAAGGGCTTTGAATTTGATGTATAATATTGCCACTGTTCCTTGTAGGTTCCAACAGCCTCCAAGAGCAATTCCATCTTCAATGCTGGGTTTGGAGGCTTTGACAGGAAGTCTTGACTACTTTGGTTTTGAGGATTATCTAAATGGTGATATGATTTGCCTGTCTTTTTGTATTGTTGGCAGTGTTTATTTCCTGTTTTAGTTTCTTTTTTTTTTCAATTGATTAGTTGAATTAAGTATGGAGCTAAATATAGTGATCAAGAGCAATCACTATTGAACTTTGAGATGTTTGGTTTTTGCATAAGTAGTGGTCCCTGCATGATATATTACAATTCTGCTTCATTAACATGAAATATTAAGATTATTACTCTTAAATATTAAGATTTTTATGCCATATTTGCTGAATTAAAATGAAATAATAAAATTATGCTTCATTAACATTGGACATGAACCCCATAAGCAATGGTCCCTGCATGGTTAACTAGATTTTTTCTGTTTTTTCAATTGTTTTCTGATTGGATTAACTTTGTGGGTCATCTTGGACCTTTACTTTTGCCTAACTAAGATTTGGAAATGTGGGAAGAACTTATGCTCTAAACCTTAAAACATTATACTCAAGTGTTTTGTAAGTATTACGTTTGTAGGAATAAGTAGTTTTTTTTTTTTGTGTATATGCGTAATTAAGTTCCTTTTGTTTTGAGATGATCATAGATCAATGCACTAAGTTTTATTGTAATTAAGATTGCAGGGACTTACATGACACTCTAAATCATGTTCCAGGAATCTAAAGAGTACTTTACACTAAGTTAGAGTATGTACTACCTGAGATTATTGAATTTCTGCTAAGGTTTATTTTGTAGGAGATACTGTATATATGCTCCTTGCAAATGATGATTTGTTTCCTACAAGTTATTAGAGTTATCATGAGATCCATTTCTACAACTATGCCTGAAGTGTTTCCCTTATGAAATTTGTTTAGTACCTTTATTTGTCACTATAATTTAACTATCAAACTTGCTAAATAGGCCATTATTGTGAAATATGTAATTTTCTTGAGGTGCAAGCTCCCTTTGGCCTTGGAGCATAGGCACAAAGGCAAGACACTACTATTTAATTTCTCACTTTTTCTAGTACTTGAATAATTATAATGATTGATGATTTATTGTGATTTTTGGTAAATTTTGATTTTGAATAATTATATGCATAGAAAATTAGAATTTTTTTTAATAAAATGAAGGCATCTAGTTGTGGCAAATCCCAACTAGATGCCTAATTTTTTTTAAATATTTTTTAAAATATTAGAGACGGAAAAATCAGTCTCTAATTTAGAGACAAAATTTTTTCGTCTCTAATTAAAGAACTGAGACAAATATTATAATTGAATAGCGACATAATTTTAAAATTTAGATATGGAATTAAATTTTCCATCTCTAACAATCAGAGAAGCCACTTTTAAAGATGGATCAATTTCTGTCTCTAATTCCGTCTCTAAATATTTAGAGATAGAATTTTACACATTTAGAAACGAAATTTGTCTGTCTCTAAATCTAATTTTTTTAATAGTGAACTTTAAAAAATTGTTTATTTTATTGCAATTGCTTATCAAATAGCAAAAAACAAACACATACATAAATAATTTTAGAACGTAATTGAATTGTTATAAGGGTTTAATAAAATTAGTTATACTTTATTGCTGTCAAATAATTATACAATGTTAACTTTTTATTCATTTATATTATATATAGTGTCCAACTTTTTAGATATTTATATATGAAAATTAATTTTTAATAAATTTATATGCTAAGTTTTGAGGTCTCTACCTATCAATTTTTTTAAAGGCAGTAAAATATATAAAAAATATTATAAATTATATTCAATATTATATTATTTTTTAAGTTAATAAATAGACTTAATAACTAAAATTTATTTCTTCATTAAAATTATATTTTATTATTCTTTCTCTCTTTTAATGTAAGTGTTTATTATTCTCTTTTATAATTTAATTAGATAATTTAAAATTATTAGATTAAAATAAATTTAATAATAAAATATTAAGTATAAGTCTTTTAGTTACACTAAATATAAATGAATTCCTATATATATATATATATATAAACGTGCACGGCACGATGGAATATATGGACTGAGAATAAATTATACCAAGAATCAATGAGAATCATGCTAAATTAAGCCCACCATGATTTTATAAGATTTCCTCAAATTTCTAGATAACAAAAAAAAAATGATTTCCTCAACATTTCGTCAAGCTAGCTATAAATCTGACGTTTGATAGTCAATATTTCAATCATGGCTGGCTTGAGCGTAAGGCTACTAAGGGCTTGTTTGATAGGCTTCATACGATAAATTAATATAATATATTATAATTTTATTAATTATTTAATATAAATATTATATTATATAAATTTATTTATTAAATTTTTTATATATTAAAATGATTGATAACTTAATGAAATCTTAAAAGAAAGAATTAAATTTAATAGAATTTTGATGTATAAATTCTTATAAAAAAAAATTTTATTACAATTTTAAATATTTTAATATTTTTAACTCTTACGTATTAAGTTTATATTATTATCGGGTATTATAATATTATATTTTATATTATTAAATTTAATATTATCAAACTTTATTTTATCTTTCATATTAAACGGATCCTAAAACCATTGCTTTAGACTTCTTATTTTTTGTTTTTATCAATTATTCACATAATTTAAAATTAAAGGTAATAATTAAGTAAAAAAAATTAAAGTAATAATTTTAAAATTTAAATTCGTGATATTGTTAAAAAATTTATTTAAAGCTGTTATTCACTTTTGCTGTAATTAACTATTATTAGATTAATTTTTTTAATTTATTAGGCCTCACAAATTTATGGTTCTAAATTAGAATATTTTAACATTATAAAAAGAGTATAATTAATAAAATACTCACATTCTAATTATTATTTTTAAAGTTTCTATTATCTTTGACTGTCTACGATCATTATTAATTTTTAATTGTATTATAAATGGCACGTGAAAGGGTGCCCTGACTGTCTGTCTCACATGAAAAGGGCCAGTTGTCAGTATCATATATGATTGTTATATTAAAGGTCACACCTGTAACAAAAGAAAAAAAAGAAGTCAATGCCAATATGAATATGAATATATGATAACTTATTCAGGCCTTGCGATTCACGAGCGGATGAGCAGCACAAATTCCAGATAACTCACCCTTGCCCATATATTATTCAATGCTCTCGTCTCTACATACATTATAGATCAGGTCGGCCTTTCCCATCTACCTATACTCCACATCCACGTAGTGTGAATTTATAGTCTACCCACAGTGTGAATCCGGCAATGATAAGAAGTTAAGATAAAAAAAGAAATATAAAAAGACATGCGCGCGTCATGCATATAATAATATAAATATATTATTATTTATGAGAATTTTTATTAATTTAAAATATTTTTATTAATATATATTGAAATTAATGCATAATATACATATCTAAGGACTTATTTGATATAAAAGATATGATAAAATCTGATAATATTAAGTATGATAAGTATAAGGTCGATAGTATAAGATCTAATACGTAATGGTTGAAAATATCGAAGTGTTTAAAATTATAATGAAAAATTTTTTATAATACCTTATACATTAAAACTCAATCAGGTATAATTCTACCTCCAAGATTTGATTAAATTATCTATCATTTTAATGTATAAGAGGAGTTTAATAGATAAGTTTATACAATACAAAATTTACACTAAACAACTGATAAAATCATAATGTATTGTATTAACTTTTCCTATCAGTCCTAATATAACATGTCAAACAACCCCTAAGACTTACAGGTGTATTGTGCAACACCCCAGCTTATGTAATTCTATTTAAGGATTCTTAACACTTGTAAGTAAGTCAGAAATATCACATAAAATCTTTTTCTTTTATCTGTTTGTATTATCACGTTAAATTGGTTACTTGTTATTTTTAACAAAATTTGTTCCCCTCTCGTTATAGTTTTAAGAATGTGGTATTATGATATTTTCTTCTCCAAACTAAGTAATCATAAATTAATGGTCTCGTGCTCTCATTTTAAAAATCCAATTTCTTAATTCTAAGTTAATTTAAATTCTTAATCCCCGTTGGAAGCACATTTAAACATATAAACTTTGAAAAGCGTACTTATTGGTTTATTACTATTACATACAAGCACAAGCATATTTTCACTACATATTTGCATTGACATTCATACTCAGGATAACATGTTTATATTTGTTAGGTAGTGCTAATCCAATCATGTTTTCAAAAGGACTAGTTTTCCTTAACAAAAAAGTCTTTCCAACATTTTTGCAATTTAAATAAACTTTGATGGTGATGCTTTCTATTTTGCATTATATATTTTTCATTGTTCCATTGTGATCTGATGAGTTGCGACAAATTCGATTATAATGAAAAATTAAAAAAATAAAGTCTTTTTCTGAATTTTTTTAAAAATATTTACTTTATTTCAGTTATTCAATTAGATACAAACTAATTGATTCACAAAATGAGACGATTGGTTAGTTTGGGACTAAAACTTTTGCAATCATATACCACAAAAGTAAAACATATTAGGTTGTATTTTAAAAATTTATTATAAAAAAATGAATATGCTAGAATAGATATATGAAGTTTTTTTTTTTTTATAAACTAAATAGATATAAGAAGTTAAGGTAATATTGACGTGACTGTCAATTCGGAGAAATTCTTAAGTGGGCTCGGTCTAACACGTCATCACTTAGACACTTAAATCATTATTTGACATGTGTAAAAATATTGTTAATGATTAGTGTAATTCTATGATGATCCTTACTACCTTACACATGTCAAATAATAATTTGAGTGCCTATGGTGGACCGTGCCCACTTAAGAATTACTCGTCAATTCGTAATTTTTTTATTTTTCTTTTAGTTTACACAATCACATTGTGATTTAATTGTTATTTTAGTGATTTACAGTTAAAAAATAAAAGTAAGAGTGTAGAAAGATAATGCTAAAGTAAAAATGTTACAATGCATAACCAACTTTCAAGCGGTGCGATATAAACCATTTCAAGAAAAATGATGTGAACGTATCTCATTCTTTCATCCCTTCCTCTATTTAATATGTTGTTTTGAGGATCTGACTTCATTTTTTTCCCCATATATTTCAATATATCTATTCAAATTTTTTAACAGGTAGCTTTTTTAAAAATAAAATTAAGATTTTATTCCAGGAGTGCTATGGAATCCATGTAAAATCATGGGTTCCAAAACCCATGTTGACATGGTCTAATTAAATAATGCCATATGGATTAAGTTATTCTTAATAACTGTTATATAAATTTAATTATAAATATGCTCTCTTTAAAAATAAAATTATATAATGATCCTTTTTATTTTAGTTTTTACACTAGATTATAATCCCTAAAACAAAAATATAAGAGAGAAGATAGATACTATTCGTATAGGCTTGGGACTCCATGTCTTTTTGTTAAAATATTTTTTAATATGGTTTATCACTAATTAATGTTTTGGATTTTATTAAAACGGGTAATGGTCGATCTATATGGGAGAAGAAATAGGTCAAGGGTGATCTATTTATTTTAGGCCTATTACACTTTATTGAACTGATGTGTCGGGTGGCTACTAGTGTAGGTCAGTTGCTTAGTGACCCATGATAGGAGGGCTGACGAGGGTTGAGATCATTATAAATACAGGCTAGATTCTCTCTCTACTCTTAACCGCAAGTGCTTTACTCATTGAGAGCTGTATCTCGACTTAGAGACTGGAGGAGAAGACTTAACATTCAAGAAGACCATCCAACCTAATCATGATTAAGCAGAGTATGCAATTTACACAATTATATTGTATTCGGTGTTCTATGATCATATATGGCATACAATTAATTGTTACATGTAATATTAGAGCCACCTTATATAATTTTAAGACCCAATTTTAATTAATTGCATATCATGGAATGAATTTCAAAATTTTATTTCATATAAAATTTCAGTGTTTTTGAATCTTTGAAATTGGGATGAATTAGCTTGGTGCTTTTGTAGATCTCTCTTTACTAAAATTGTTTTAAAATGTGCCCTATGGTGATAGAATTTTGGGTTTTTTTACCAAACTGTTACTGGTTGTAAAACTATTTATCAAAATGTCACTTTTTTAAAACTATTTACCAAATTGCTATTTTTTTTAAATTATTTACCAAAATATCACTTTTTCGAAATTATATATCAAACTGCCATCCTTTTGTCTAACATGACATTTTTTAATATTTTTTGGCTATGTAGGATGCCAAAATAGAATGGGATGCGCCATCCTACATGGCATTTTTTTACGTTGATACATCATGTAGGATGACGTTTTTTAGTTAAAAACACCAACACATTTGATATTTTTCACGTGGCCAAATAAAAAAAATACTTATAGGGCACTTAACCCATTTCACGTGGTTCTCGCACTTCTTCCAAAGACACATGCATTTCACATGCCTACTAGAGAGTGTATCATAACGTTGGGAGACATCAGTATCAATTAACTTATTTATAGGCTAAGTATTTGCTTCTAATCCGTAAAGTAGTCGATGTGAGACTTTAGTATTAGCAATGCAAAACAATTAAGTAAGATAATAAGGTACTTTGTTCTGCAAATAATTGAATGAGAAACTATTATGAAGCTATTTTAAAGGCCATTTGTGCCTGAGGTATCTGTTTAAGAAATCATATGAACTGATCCATTATGGGATTAGCTCCTAAATGTGTTCGTTTGGCACTCATGTAATTGTCGAAGTAAGTGCTAGCTTAAAAACTTCTGCAAATAAATTATGTTAGTCATGGCAACCATTACCCAAGAGGGGGGTGAATTGGGTATAAAAACTTTTTCACAAATGCTCTTAAAATAAATATAAATATTTAAGCTATTTAAATAAATGCACAGAAGGAACGTGATGAAGAAAAGAAACTTTAAGAATAGCGGAAAGTAAATGTACAATAAAATAAATTATATAAAATAAAGAGATAAAGAGAAGAAGAGCAGGCACGATATTTATCCTGGTTGGACCACCAACCACTTGTGGTCTACGTCCGAAAAACCTCCCCGAAACACAGCTTCAAGATTTTTCACTATATGTACAAGCTTCAATAGGTGCTTGCAACCGTTATGAAAGAGCACTTTTCACACACAGGGGAAACTCTACCCTTGTGCTAAAGTCTCGGCCCGCGAGGATACCTCACCCTTATACAAACCTTAGAGGGATACCTCACCCCCTTTACAAACCTTGAAGGATACCTCACCCTCAATACAGAAGAATAGAAATTATAGATGGATAGAAACTCTCACTCAGAGCAAATTATACAATTTGAAGTACTAAGAGGCTCTCACAGGATATCTCAAAGTTTTAGCAAAAAGAGCACAAAAAATAAGCGTAAAATATAAATCACATTTTTAAGAGCAAGCGCAAATTAAACAGATAGCTGGGCACTATGCAGATGAGACCCACGGTCTCTATTTATAGAGTCAGATAAAGAAATAGCCGTTGTAGCAATTAATTCAGTGATTAATATGAAAATATGTCTGTTAGTTTCTATATCCGGAACAGTATTCACCGTGTTTATTCGAATAAGTTTTTTTGCTATTCGAATAACACATTTTTTAAAAAACATTTCTGAGACTGGTTATTCGAATAACCATTGTGTTATTCGAATAACGCTGCCACAAAGGATTTCTTTTAAACACTGGTTATTCGAATAACCTTCGTGTTATTCGAATAACGCTGCCATAAAAACTTTCTTTAGAAAACTGGTTATTCGAATAAAGATAGCTTTATTCGAATAACATTGGTTAAAACAGATCTCTGGAAAAGGTCCTATTCGAATAACAGGAGTGTTATTCGAATAGCTGATGTGAAAACAAGCTATTTAGAAAACTTTTATTCGAATAATAGAAGTGTTATTCAAATAACACTTTAAAGCACAGTCACGCAGCATCCAAAAAAATAAAGCTTTATTCGAATAACTAATGAGTTATTCGAATAACTCAGTTTGTAAAACAGTTATAAAAGCTTGAAAAACATCCCAGAAAGTTTATCAAAAACACCAAAACATTTTTAAGTTATTTTCAAGATCAAAACAGTTTTGGTATAAGTTTAAGAAAAACATTTTTGTTTTATCTTCATGCACTATGAGATATTTAAAGAGATCCTCGAACAAAGAGACTCTAAGTTCTAAAGCTATCCTTAAAAGATCTTCGACTTAGTCTTCCCATCATGTGTGTTATCATCAAGACAAATCTTCAAAGACATATGCTTAGTCGCATTCTCCTTGTGTTGAGCTTAATAGATATCTATTGCTTTCTTGTTGCAAGCTCACCCTTAGTATTTGGACTATCCTGTAAAGTATTGCTCACTTAAACAAGCATAGTTAGTCCAAAAACATAATTCAATGTCTTCATATGCATGATTCATAAATATATAGCTTTAGTTAGTTTAACATGCATATAAAACTTTCATAGACATATCCAAATAAGTCATTTAACAATTATTAATAGATATGCTCTATGTAGGATGCAACAGAACATATTGCACAAGGTCAAATCCAATATTAATTCATTTATAACTCATATAAAGCATTATTGGATATACTATATGATGAATGTTACATCTATCATATTGCATGATTATTAAGTAAAATATAACTAGATAAGGTACATATCATGCATGATACAATATATCACATTAAGCACATTTATTAAGCATAATCATCATTCTATTTGTCTTGTATTTGTCATCATCAAAACTTAATATATAAAACCATTTGGGGCAAACTTATTTCCACAAATTACTGTGTAGCACTTTATCTGGTTTGTGCAATTTAAGTAAACATATTGATGGTGGAGGAGAATGACATAATTTTTTTTTTTATTCTTGTGGATTTCACTTGTGAGTCGTGAATGGTTGTTTCCAGTACACTCAGCTTGCTATGATGAAGTGTTAAGGTAAGATATACCAACCAAGGCAGTTTGTTCTTGTGATATATCAAAAAAACAAAAAATTATTGTGATAGTTTTTACATGTTTTTTCACCTTATGTGAAACAAATATTGATTTTACTAGCGCAACAAGAATTGTCTCTTTCTTTTCTTATTATAAAAAGAATCAGAAATATGAGTTGAAAAAAGGCCTTTTCTACTCTCCTGTCATTGGGAAGAAATATTTTTAAAACACAGTGAGGAGGTTCAGATCATCTGTTTAACTTGACTTGATTTGACCTTTTAGTGCAAGCTGAATATTTATAGTATTAAGCATAGAACAATAAAAGTGTTGATTAATTGTATTTCCGTAAGTCCTATGATAGTTCACCTTGGACTGGTAAATTAGTATTTTCTGTCATCGAATATATAGGCAGTCAAGAACTTCAACTGCAACAAGTGTCATGGCTGCTATAAGATAATTCTCTACAAGTTTCATAAAAGACCTTAAGAGATGAATCGCACGTTTGGATAATTTAAATTAAAGTGAAAGCAAGAATCAGAATTCTGATCCTGCCAGCTTGACCTATGCGCACTCATCAACCCATTTCTTGAGCTATAAGAGTTCAATTGATGTCACACTAAGCCCAAATGAAAGCTAAGACCCAAATATAGAATTTCATGAAGAACACAAGAGTATATTCAGATGTCTAATATGTCATATTGGGCCTAGAAGTAAGAACAGAGGTGCTGTTACTGGAACCCGAATACTGTGCAATGATTGGGCCATATTTTGGGCTGTATGGGTCAGATTGTTATGAAACCGGTGACATTGGAAAGATGAGACAAAACCCTTCAACTTTTATGCATACCACTTATGCAATAGGTGACGTTATGATAGAGTTATAGTTGTGTAAAGACAGCTGAATTGGTTGAGTGCGAAGACAAGCATGGCAATAATCCACCCACTCATCCACCCACTCATTAACAACTCCATTGTTATGTTCCACTCATCCACCCACTCATTAAACAACTCCCTTGTCATTGTGTACCTTTCATGCTCTATAAAATGGCGCCATTGGTTGCTCATTAGAATCATCTTGGTTTAGAGATCAAGATCATGTGATTGTATCATTTGTTTCTATTGTTGTAGTTTTCTTTTGTTCTAAATAGAAATTATGTTCATCTCCCTCCTCTTCTCTCTTTCTTTCTTTTTGTTTATGAGTAACTAATTTTCATTTTGCTTGGGTGAAAGGGTGAATCTTTTTGTAATGAAATAAGGTTAGATTAATCTCTTTCTTGTGCTTGAATGATATATTATCAAGTGATCATTATATGTGTTGTATTTTGTTTCCAATCAATTTAGAAACCCTCCTTGTAAAGTGGAGATATTGATTTGTTGTAGACAAGAGATTAGCACAATGAATGCTTGAACTCATTTACAAGTGTTGGCGTTATTAACCCTTCTTGTAAAGTGGAGATCTTGATTTGTTGTAGATAAGAGATTGATACAATAAATGCTTAAACTCATTTACAAGTATTGGCGTTAGTGGATAATTTTTAAAGGAACCATAATACAACTACATATATAACTTTAAAAGAACTTTGAATGTTGTATTTTTTGATTGGAACCTCTGTTATGCGTAGATTCTAATTGAGTTATAAAAAAAAAATATTGACCTTAATTTATATACCAAGAGTGGATCTCCTAACTCAAACGAATCCTTTTTAATTGTGAATAAGTTTTATCACATTTATTATTGTAACAAATCATTTCCTTACCTCAAAGAATTTTTCTTCATCAATTCCTTGTAAATCGACCTCAGACTCTCGAGAATTTATTACTTGAGACAACTTGCACTTAAGTTTGCAACATATATCAATTCGCATCAATATGTGAACGATCAAATATCTGTCTGTCTCTTGGTAGTACACATATCTCAATCATGTTCTCAACCACAGTGCTAGAAGCTTATTTATCGTACTATTATTATAAGTCTTTTCAGTCCTATTCAAAATTTTATTATTTTTTATGTAATTTAGATATTAATAAATAATTTCTCTAAATAAAAATTTCATAAATTGTATTTATTTTTTGTAATTTATAAAAAAATAAATTTATAGAAAAAAAAAAAATAAATTTATAGAAAAAAAAGAAAAATATATAAGAAAACTTGTTAAATTGGTAACAAGTCACAATTTAAATGAGGTGTATTAGGTGGCTCAATAATAAAGAGTATGTTATACAGAGCGTGTTGTTAGCATTTTTCTTACCTAATTATTACACTTACCTTGAATTTTCGTAAGCAATTATTTGCAAAAAAAAAATATTTTCAAATTATGTTGTCATGCTGATGAATATTTCAACATTATACCTTGACCTTGATATACATCTTTATACTGCTGATTCACCAAAAAAAATGTTATATCATTTTAAATATAAAAATAAAAAATATTATGCATAAATATTGATATAGAACTAAAGACGAAGGTACTTGGTGTCAAGAAACTTGTTCTCAAAATTGAATTATATTTAAACTGAATTCAATAATCAATAACAACGTCTTGTAAAGTGTTGATAGGAAAGGTATTTTATAGTCCTTAAACAAAACGAATCAAATACAAATTAAATACAACTAACTAACGATAAGATTTGAGATTTAATAGAATTTCATTAAAACAACAAATCCTAATTATAAAATAGATAAAATATCTTAGCAAACAAAATAAAATTTCAAATTAAAATAATAAAAAATTCATAATGGATTATGCATTAAATATATAAACATATAATAAAAAAAATATATCCATGAAATTCATGGAGGCATGTACTAGTCTTGTTAAATGCAACAAGTGTAACATCCTACTCTAATTTATGATTTCAATAATAATTATTATTATTTTATATTCTAAATATGTAGAATAGATCAACACACATTACTATTATTACTATAAGTTTTATGTATAATATTTCACATTGAGGGTGAAATCCTTCAAAAGTTAGTTTTTGTACATATAAACATTATTTAAGTTAAGCGCCTATTATAAAAAAAATTAGACTTATAGAAGCCTTCACCAGGTGCTACTATTTATATATTTACAAATATTAATTACTATGGCTACTCATCAAATAGCAGGATTATCAAACATAGATCTCCCAAAGAAACGGTAAAAACATAATTTCCTAACTCTGACATGTATACTTGTTTCACACGAAAAACAACCAAGAACCTTACTGTTGGCATTCATATTAACATTATTTAAGTTAAGCACCTATTATAAAAAAAAAATAGGCTTGTAGAAGCCTTCACAAGGTGTTACTATTTATGTATTTACAAATTTTAATTACTATGGCTACTCATCAAATAGCATGATTATCAAACATAGATCTCCCAAAGTAACGGTAAAAACATAAATTCCTAACTCTAACATATATACTTGTTTCACACAAAAAACAACCAGGAACCTTACTGTTGACATTGTCTGAAATATCACACCAAAAAAATATGGGAGATAAACTCAGTAGAAAAGAGCAAAAATAATAATAAGTTTAAACTAATGATATTCCAACCGTCACAAGTACGGAAAACATTTTCCACTCTTTTCAATTATTTGTTTCTTAAAATCATATCTAAGAGTTTAATAAAACAATTTCTTTTAATATAAAACTCTTAAGAACTTTCGTAATTTCAGAAGAATAAAAGAAAGAGTAAGTAATTCAATATTTAAAAAAAACAAAGAGTAATTAACTTAATATCAAATAAATGAAAGAGTGAGTAGCTCAACATTTTCTCCTCATCCCATTTCAATGCTCTCAACTAAATGAGCATTTCTCTCTAACAATGAGGCATCCCTCAATGTTCTCTGATTATGATCATAATAATCTCTAATCGAGGCGTCCCCAAATAATCTCTAATCATAACCATAATAATCTTTATTGAGGCATCCCTCAATTCTCTAATCACGGCCACACAATAATCTTTTTGCACATTGATTCACTTATTTTCATGGGATGACATTCATAAGCACTTTCTTCATAGAAAATAACTTAAATTAAATCTTTTCAAGAAAAATCAGATGTCACTATAAATAATGCAAAAATAGAAACTTTCTAATATATGGTTAAATAAAAGAATTGGTAAGAAAAGTAAAAAGAATAGCTCATGTTAAAAAAATTATAAAAGAATTACTCACGTATAAAATCTCAACTTTCTTTTAACATTCTGGTGTCTGCTATTCGAATAGTTCTTTAGTCTATTCGAATAACACCACAGTTTTTGTCATTATGAATGAGTTTTATTCGAATAGACAAAGGATCTATTTGAATAGATTCTTTAAAAATCTCAATTTTAAAGCTTTTTGTCAAATCTTATTCGAATAGATGGAAAGTCTATTCGAATAGATCATTTGAAAATGCAGTATGTGAAGTGTTTTTGGTAAGGTGTATTCAAATAGAATGAAAGTCTATTCGAATAAAATAATCAAAAATATGTTTCAGATAGCAACAAAAGCCATTTCTGGTTATCCTTCCATCAAACGAATTTAGAGTAAAAAATAGGGAATACAATCAGAAACAAAACAAATTTGACTGAGAGGTATGGGTGAAAGAAATAAAGAAGAGATAGTGGACTATTGATAATTTCTGCCTTTTTTTTTTTTACAAAATTGAAACTGATAAGAGGGTAGTTGAAGATAGGGGGAGTGATGTTGCAGAAAAATAGAGCTTGATTGTTTGTGAGTTTGGGTAAGTGTTTTCTAACGAGCAATTGAGAGGGAAGAGGTATTTCTAGAATCAAAGTTGGGCTTTTCTTACGTAGGAAATGATGTAGGGGATGATGTTGGGCGCTTTGCTGTCAAAATGGGAAGAGTTTCTTCAAAAAAAATTCTTCAAAAAAATCTCTTCCTATAATCAATGCTGTAATTCCAGAATTTTCTCTGTAACATTTAATGTGCTTGACTTAATCTTCCATTTTATTCATTTGCTTGACACATGTCCCTATAATCATTGTTACTTCCTTAATCAAGATTTCAAGAGTTCTCCTTCGTGACACATGTCTCTTGCTGATCTCACATAATCTTACCTCATTAATCTCACTTCATCAAGTTGGTTCCATGGTAGATATTTTTATGTACATATTATTATTATTATTGTTTTTCATTTTTTATTATTATTATTATTATTTTAAGAATGTTACAACAAGCAAATGGATGATGCTCCAAAAGCTTGTGACATACTCTATCATTATTTTTTTCTTTGGTTATTGTTTTGGGTGAATGTTCTGCTTAATTTCAAGTTAATTTATATTTCATACTACAATAGCGCTATGCTTATAATTTTTTGGTATAAGTGTTTTGCTTTATATAAGTCTATCATATAGATACAAAAATCAAGTAGCATAATTCTATTGGCTGATGTTTGTTTATGATTTTTTATTTATTTGACAAACTTGCCACCTTGCATTTTTGTTCTTCTCAAAATAAAATACAAATAAGTATCTATACTAATATGCTCACTTTGATTTGACAGGTAGTAAATGTTGTTGTGTAGGATTTTGGATGGATACTCATATTGAAAGGTGGAAATGGCTATTTGTTTGACATTTACATGAAGTTGGACCCACCTACATATTGAAGGTCAAACACAACCACAAAACACGAAACATGCATTGCAATCATGGGTTAGGAATATTATGATTTTGAGGTAACTCTGTTTCTGTGATGCGGTTCCTCTCCATTTTCTTGGCTTGTTTAAACTCACCATAAAAGTAGGACAAAAAACCCCAGAGGGAGAGTACAAGAGAAACCCCTTTCTCTGCTTTAAATTTCTCTTTGTAGAAAATAACTGCCAAAATTTCTGTTATAGGCAGGAACACAGTAACCATAATACCACTCAACAAAGATGAGGCAGAAAAGATGACCCCTATTGCTCCCAAGAAATTAAGCTGCCATATTATAGAGCTCGATACCAGCACAACATAATATTTAGCTTCTCCAAGCCCAAAATGTTTTGCTTCTCTTCGAATTGCCTGCAGATTCAGACACCCAAAAATCGCAATAATTATTTTCCAAATGCATTTCAACTGAAGATTGAAAGTTTATAATATAACTAATACCCAAAAAAAACAAAGACAGGGAAAGAAAACAACCTTAAAGTCATTATTTATGATCATTCCAATACTGCAGAATAGAGTAGCAAAGAAGCCCATAACCAGTTGAATCTCTAACACAAGTGAGTAAGTGATAGCTTGCTTGGTCTTCTTGTACATCAACTCCACCAAGGGCAAAAATAACCCATACAACGCTGCAGCCACTAATGTAATGATAAAGCCCAACACATATTGCTTAGTAGACTCACCAGCAGGGCGATCTCCACTGCTATGTAAAGCTAAAACCCCTGCTCCAAGGGTGAGCAAGACAACAGCGTTCACCGAGTAAGCTGTGAACTTTTGCTTCACCATGAAGAAAGCAAAGACAGCGGTGAAGGCGAGTTGAGAGGCAATGATTAGAGCAGAAGTGGACACGGGAAGCCGAGCCACACCGTAGGAATAGAGATAATCGTCGAGACCCATGATGACACCGAGAGCGGCGGAGGCAACAAACAAAGGTGGCTTCATAGCGACTATCTTTAGTTTTGTGCTATTGACAGCGTTGGGGATGTGGTGGTGGCGGCGGATGATGTAGGAGATGGAAAGGGGGATCAACATAATGGGAAAGCCAGCTGTTTGGAGGAAGCTGGAGAACCAAACACGGCTGCCGCCATGGAGGAAGTAGAGACGTAGTATGAGTGGACCACCACAAGTACCTATGCCTAGTATGATGCAGTTTATTGTCAGAAAGATTCTCTTCATGGTTCTATTTTGTTCTGCTTCCCTACCTTCCTCCATGGTAACCTTCTCGAGTTATGTACAATTTTCTTCCTTCTTTGTTTGTGTGTTTTGTCAAATGAACAGTCTTGGAGAGAATTTTGTGAATATATATAGACTACAGTTCTTCAATTCTTGTGTTTTCTTAAAACTGCAAAGGAGAAGTATTTAGATTTTGGGGTACGAATACTAAAGTTGATTATACATATTTTGATATCAAGGTTTCTGAAATAATTATATAAGATACTTGTTCAACAAATTAATATAATATAAGATACTTATTCATATGTAATAAGAATTCAGGACCGTTTGATGTAAGAGTAAATACATTAAGAATAAGACATTTCTCTTGAGTTGTATCACTTATTATTTGTCATATAAGATGTGTAAGTCATTCTTATCTCTTTAAATTATTTTTTTAAATTTTTTTTCTTAAAATACTAACCATAATTAACTTAAAATAAAAAATCATGCTGCAAATTATTTTAAATCTCTCAAACCCCATTCCTTCCCCTCACTCTTCCTCCCTCCGATGAGGTTCACACAGTGGTTTTCCCAAACAGAATATAATTTCTCAATTGGGTGCCACTATTCTTGTCCGCAACAACTGCCTCATGCCCGCTTATTAAATTATTAATATTGATGTCATGCCTATCGATTGGTTCGGATGGACTTCGTTGTCCGCTTTGGTTTTCACCGTAATATAGTTATAATAATTCAAAGGTGGCGGTTTTATACGAATGTTATTTTAAAATTAACCAATTTGTTGTCTACACTTGCAAGATGTAAAAGTCGATAATATTCGCTGTACCAAAGAAAAATAAGTCAATATTCAAGCTTTATGAACTAAGATGCGTGGCCTTCTGTCTGTTTGACTCTACACCCCTCATGCAGACAACGCAATTGATGATCAAGGAAATGCACATGCTAACTGCCGTACGAATTTGTAAATTAGAAATTTCATCAATTACTTTTAAACTGATAAATCAATTAATTATTCATCCTATATAGTGAATTATTATCTTTGGCTATTTTCTAAATGAAACGTGAAAGGGTGCTGTTTTTGTAAAGTCAATATCCACGTGCTTTGAGCTACCTTCGAATGCTCAACCCCTTTCTTTTTAAAATGTTTTTCCACTTTAGAGTATGGTCTGGCATCCCAAGTTGATGCCTTCCCATTTTTTTTATTTATTCTAAGATAAAATGGTGCCTTCCCATTTCCCGTTCACATGATATGTTTTTATTTCCTACAATTTTTTCGGTACAGGAAGTAGACGGTTATCTTATTTTAAGCTCAGAATATATTACAAATCTCAATAACAATCCAAGACCTTTTTGACTAATATTTACGAATGATATACTAATATAAATTTACCAACATAAATTTAACTCAAACTTTCTATCTAATATTGTTTTACAGTTGCTTGCATATAAGCCCTAATGGTGAATTATAAAAATGTACTTATCTGTAATAGCTTTCCTGTGTGGGCTTATTATTGATTTTGGATTAACCTTTTACAATTATCATTTTTAAACTTGTAGCATGTTTAGCTAGCTCTGATTAATTTTGGAAGAAATTTTAATTTTTTAAAATCTCTCTCAACAAAATTTTAATTATATCAATTTTAAACATAAAATAAACTAATTTAAACGCACACTTAAACTACCGCCACGAACTAAAAGATAACCAAAGACATCCATTGTTATGTAATAATACAAATGGATACCTAACTAGCAAAGGTGATACATGTTATTTTTAATTGGGTTTATAAATTACTTTAGTGTTTTAGAATTTCTTTCTCTTTATCTCTTCATGTACCCTTTTTCAATTTCTATTGTCACTCCTCCAATGCTAGCAGAGATGGTATAAGTCTAAAATTTGGTTTAAGAAAAATAATAAGACTCATCATGACTTGTGGTGAAATTTCTGAGTAAGCATGTATAATTTTATTATTTTACATGTGTACAAGCTCATCCTACAGATGTGTATAGTAGTCGCAAGTTTTGAAAGTTCGTCCACTACAAATGTAGAAAATGACTTTCATATATATATATATGAGAACATATCTAGTGAGATGAGTTTTTATTGTGAGATGATGAGATGAGTAAATCTTGACCATACAACCATACATAGATGGTCAAAATTCAAAATTACTTAAGGCTATGTTTGGATATTTAGTAATTAATGGAATGGAATAAAATGAGATGAGATGGAATAAGATGAGATAAAATGGAATGAAATAAAAATATCATTCCATTGTTTGAATATTTTAGGATAGAATAGAGTAAAGTTCCCATTCCATTGTTTGGGAAGTGGATGGAATGGTAAGAGTTATAATTTTATTTTTCCTAAATTACCCTTATTGCAAACACACTAATTTTAGGGTATGATGTTAATGTAGTAAAATTCTAATTATAATTATAATAGAAGAGATGATTACATCTCATACCCCCAAATTGGAGGGGAAGAAAATTAATGGTTTGTAGTGGGATGGAATGTGATCCATCCCACCCACTTCCATCCCACTCTACTATTTTTTAATATAACCAAACAATGGAACCTATTTTCATCTCATCTCATTCCATTCTATTCCACTCAATCCCATCAATTCAAACATAGCATAAAGGTCATGTGACCACTTAAAAAAGTGACATGCATTTATATATAATTCAATGGTCAATATTCACTCATTTTACCTCTTACAATAAATACTCTTCTTACTAGATATGCTTTATATATATATATATATATATCATTTAATTTGTTCATATTATTCAATTATAAGAATGAAGATAAAGATATCCTCAATATTAGATCGATTTAACTAAATAATCAAGGCTAAGTTTTAAGTTGCCCCTTTCAACTTTTCTTTGGGTGTGATTTTCCACCCTTCAAGAAATAGAGCTAGTAATTTACCTCATTAAACTTATGAGATAGTGCAATTATTCCCTTCTGTTAGTTTCACATCCAAATTCGTAACGGAGGTTTTATAGTTTAACGTATCCATATAACTGAGGTAACAAGTGTTTAGGTGATGGAATAGGATAAATTTAAGGCAAATTTTTGTGAGAGAAAAGAGGAAAAGTTTGTTGGCGACACCACTGTTCATCCTGTAGGCAAATGTCCCCTTTTTCCATCTTTTATATCCTTTCAGCTTTTTTCTTTGTTGATGCACATGAGAAGAACTTCCCCTTGTAGGAGGTAATGAGGTTGGGGCTTAGAATGGAACGTGAATTCATTCACATGAATGGGGTAGAGACGCATTTACCCTGTGTGCCATTTATGCCTCATTTTCCATTGATGCCCTGCTAGGTGAATTTTTCTTTTTTCTCTGAAAATCATGATTCTGAACCTGATTCTAAAATCCATTACAAATGATTCTAGTAATTTACCTCATTAAACTTATGAGATAGTGCAATTATTCCCTTCTGTTAGTTTCACATCCAAATTCGTAACGGAGGTTTTATAGTTTAACGTATCCATATAACTGAGGTAACAAGTGTTTAGGTGATGGAATAGGATAAATTTAAGGCAAATTTTAGTGAGAGAAAAAAGGAAAAGTTTGTTGGCGACACCATTGTTCATCCTGTAGGCAAATGTCCCCTTTTTCCATCTTTTATATCCTTTCAGCATTTTTCTTTGTTGATGCACATGAGAAGAACTTCCCCTTGTAGGAGGTAATGAGGTTGGGGCTTAGAATGGAACGTGAATTCATTCACATGAATGGGGTAGAGACGCATTTACCCTGTGTGCCATTTATGCCTCATTTTCCATTGATGCCCTGCTAGGTGAATTTTTCCTTTTTCTGTGAAAATCATGATTCTGAACCTGATTCTAAAATCCATTACAAATGAACCCAAAAGGAAGTTAATTATGCTTGGATTGTGGCAAAGTCATTCCTTTTTCTAGGACAACCGTCAAAGTACATTAAAAATTTAAAACTCAACATGATTGTTTTTTTAAAAAATTCTTAGCATATATACATTTTAAGAAGCATGAAAAATCTTCGGCAGGTATAACGCAAACTTATAAACTCTAAACTTACAATAGATTTGTAGAAGCAGCAGCTAGATAATGTTTTGAAAAGTGTTATATTTCAAAATGAATAAAGTCTCACATTGATTGGAAGTAAGATTTTAAAAGAGTTTATATATTAATTTGTGTTTTGAGTTTGATAAAAAATAAAATAAGTAGTGAGCTTGTGCATATAAAATTTGGGTCGAAGCTTGTCACTAGTGCAACTTCTTTATTTGCCCCCATGCATGATAATTTTATATTTCCAACATGTTCAAACAAGTGTAAGACTTCAATTATTTGTATTTTCGATGAATAAAAAAAAGATCTCGATATTTGTATGTAATTTTTTTACCTGAATTTTATAAATTTTTTTATTTACAAAGCCTCCAAGGAGTCCGATTCCAAACAAATTAGAAACAATTGTAAGACTTCAATTATTTGTATTTTCGATGATTAAAAAAAAGATCTCGATATTTGTATATAATTTTTTTATCTCAATTTTATAATTTTTTTATTTGCAAAGCCTCCTAGGAGTCCGATTCCAAACAATTAGAAACAACTGTAAGACTTCAATTATTTGTATTTTCGATGAATAAAAGAAAAAGTTCTCGATATTTGTATATAATTTTTTTATCTGAATTTTATAATTTTTTAATTTGCATGTAGGAATTAGTTTAGTTCCAACTACCCCAAAAAGATATATATATTATTACGGGTGGGATTAAGCCTTACGACCTAACCCATTTTTAGTTTACATAGCCTTCTTATATTTAGTAAATAAATCAAGCTTAAACTTTTAGGAATGTCTTTTTAACTATATAGATTAAGCCTATTTTTAAAAAAACCTATTAGGCATGTCAGGCCAATTCACTTATTTAATATTATATATAATTAAGAATTTATAATATTTACATAATTTAATAATTATATATCAATAGAGTATATTTATTTTATATAAAAATAATTATTTTGTTAGAGATTATACATATTTAAAAGTTAAAAAAGTTTAATTTTTTTATTTATATAAAAATTTTTATATAATGTAAGTCTTTAAATAAACTTTTAAGTTAAATCAGATTTTTATATTTTTATAAATAAATCAGGATGAGCCTAAAAAAAATGCCTATAACAAATAACAGACCAGACTCGGATTAATATTTTACAAAACAAACCTAGATATATTGAGGTAAAGTCTAATCTAGCCTAATCTATTTCTACCATCATAAAGAAAATTTAGAGTGAAAGAGGCTCACAATCGATAAATGCATTTAAAAATGTACAAGCTACTTCTTGTATTTTTTTATTTTGCCACACACTAGTTTACAAGTAAAATAATTGGCCCATTTGAAAGTAGAATTTAACTTTGTTGTCATAATTATTAAAAAAAATATATCTTTAAAAATTTGTAGTTCCTCCCAAAAATTCTTTTTCCTGCTCATGGACAAAATATCTCAAACTATTAATGCATAATAATATATAAATCTTCTAAGTTTTCCCGCTCATGGATAATATATCAAGTTGTTTTTCCGCTTATGGGCAATTTTTATCGTAGTTAATAACATAATTGATACATCACAGTTTTTCATTATTCAATTAATTATTAACGTCAAATATATCAATGATAGATTTATACGGTTATAGTCCTAAAAAAAAAATTTATATTTATTCCCCATCAGATTTCACGCATATTTTTTCTCCCTCGCGAACATATTTCTTCTCACTCTTTATATAGGTTTCTTTTTCCTGGAGATTTTAAGCATGTCTTTTATATATTAGATTCTCAATTTAGTATTATGGAAAAATTTTAAAATTGTTTCACCCATTATTGTGTATATAATATTATGATTTTTTTGTACATATAATATTATGATTTATTACCATAAATTAAAACCTGCTGCTTTTAATTAGTGTTGATAAAACTGGATCGGACCGGCCGATTCATTCAAAAAACCGATTAACCAATCACAAGTTTACTCCACTTAAACCACAAATTTGATCTGTAAAAGAACCAGTCAAGAACCAGCTGAACCAATCAAAAATCGATAATAAATCAGATTGAACCGATTTTATTAAAAACAATTTTTAAACTTTTTTTTTGTCAAGAAATTTTTAACTTATTCAAAAATAATTTTTAAGTCAAATAGAGACTCAATGTCAAGTTACATGAACTTACATATCATGCCTAAGAAAGACATAAGAATGTTTGCCCTTATCTTGACTTTTAAATAGGTTGTATGCTTAGATATTTCACTCACTACTCTATATAAAACTTATAAATATAATTTCTTTTTAACTTTTATATATATTATATGTTTAGATGCTTTACTTATTATATAATATAAGACTCTGAAACAATAAATAACATAATATAATATATTAGTATATTAGTTTATTACTTAATATATTATATAATATTAAATATATATATATATATATTTAATTATTACTAATTTAATCATAATTTCATCATGATTAAATCAATAAATTATAAAATAATATCTTTACCAATTTAATGATTAGTCTAATTTTAAAAATATTGCTTTTTTAATTCATTGATTGCGTGCAATAATATACGGTTGACCTACAATAGATTAATTGCATCTAAGATGCCGTTGTCCTGTTCTTTTAATTCATTGTTGCATTTAATTCATTCATGTAATTCATGATTGATATTTGATATATTTTATATATAAAATCAAAGTCATGATTGATTCATAACATCAGATACTATTCATTTGAATTGGAGTGTACATCTTTTAGGAAAAATTAACATGAATGACGCTTAAAAGAATAATATTTAATTTAAAGAGATAAATAAATTTAAAATTATTAAGATTGATTATTTAAATTTTAATTAGAAAGAATAATTATTACTTTTTTTAGAATATATTTTCATCTAATATGTATAAGATTAATTTTTTGAAATAGTAAAAATTTTTCTCAACAAGTATTATTTTTAAATATATGAATCTCGTGATAAAACTTAAAATAGAATGATCATTAATTGGTATTGAGTAATTAATAATTTCAAATTTTCTATTATATATTAAAGAAATTTATAAATAATTACTATTTTTATTGAGTGATTATTTATTATCACTAAATAACTAATATTTTAAATAAAGTTACATAAAATTAGGAAGAGATTTAGAAATGACGATTATCTTTTATCAATTATAATATATAAAAATAGTAGTTCAAAGTCGTTTTCCCCATCAATGGATAATAACTCATCCAAAATTTCATGCATATTATACTTCGTTTCCACCATCCACCAAAAATTGTTTTTCTCGCTGATGTTAACCTTAGGGTTTACATATTCATTTAAATATTCAATTATATATTCTATTTTGCCCCAAAATTTTAAATAAGTTTCTTCTATGCAATCGATTCTCAAACACGTTATCATTTATTTAAATAGTCATTTCACTATTATACTCAACCACGTTAATAGTATTTTTTAAGTGGAACCTTCTTTCTTTTAACTAGTTATACTACCCGGTGCAACGCACGGGTGTTTTTAAAATCAAATATATATTATTACAAAATTTTTATTTAATAATAAATATTTAGTGCATATCTGAATTAGTTTAATTCATTTTAAGTAAAGTTTACAATTAAAATATTTCAAAAAATGTTTGGTTTAAAGTTTTTTAAGAGCAAAATAAATCAATCTAAACATACTTAAAATTTTATAAAATATAATAGAAAGTCACATATTTAAAATTTAATAATCATATGATTTGATTTTGTTTTGTTTGTAACAATATTTAGATGCACTTTTTAAATTTATATACGTAATTAATGAAAAAAGGCCATTATATTTATTTTGACATATTAAGTGAATTTTCTTTATCTTTTATTTTTTAATTTAACAAAATAGTTTTCTAACTCAATCGTAATTATATTTTGATAACTTGTTTCTTAATAAAAATATCATGAACTAAACAAGATCTCTATTTACTATTTTATCTTACATATATTTATAAAACTTTAAACACATCTTATGCTAATATTATAAGTACAAATAACATAGAAATATATTACCAATGAAATATATAGAAATCTAATAAAATTATAATATTATTTAAATATTCTTATCATTAAAACTTGCAAGATTAAGATTAAAAGACAACAAAATTTATATGTATGTAAAATAATATTTTAAAGGGCATTTTACTATTTTAAAGGGCATTTTACTAATGTATATTTTTATTTTTATCTATTTAAGATTAATTTATAAAATAAAGTATGTGTTTTTTTATAATTTATTAAAAATCACATTTTGATTGTTATTTTTAAAACAAAAAAATGAAAAAATGACATAAAAAATGAAAAGTAAAAAAATATGAAAAGTCAAGAAAAAGAATTAAAAACTTGAAAGATTAGAGAAGATGAGTCAAGAAAGATATAAATAGGAGAAATGAAAAGTAAAAAAAAAAAAAAAATAATGTTATAATTAAAAAATTAAGAAAATAAAAATTTAGAACAAAAAATAAAAATTTTATATTTATTCCCCACAAGATTTCATGCATATTTCTTCTCTCACCCGAACATATTTCTTCTCACTCTTTACATAGGTTTCTTTTCCTTGGAGATTTTAAAGATGCCTTTTATATATTAGATTCTCAATTTAGCATTATGGAAATTTTTTAAAATTGTGTCACCCATTATTGTGTATATAATATTATTATTTATTATCATAAATGAAAACCTGTTGCTTTTAATTTATTGATTGCGTGCAATAATATACGGTTGACCTACAGTAGATTAATTGCATCTAAGATGTTTACAAGTTCTTTTAATTCATTGATGCATTTAATTCATTCATGTAAATTTCTTGATTGATACGTGACACTCACTCCAGTTTAAAATAATTGTCAATTTAAAAATTTTAATTTATTTGTCATTTTAAAATATTAAAGAAACATTAATTTTTTTCCTAATTTTGCCCATAACTCTAGCTATCTATCATTATTAAATATGTTAATAACTATATATATTTATTCATTTTGTTTACCTAAAATATCTCAATTAATAAAAGGAGAAAACTTAGGTAAAGTTCCTTAGGTGCTTGTGGTGTTTGTCTCCAATAAAAACATGACATGTGTTTTATTTTTTAGTTAGTTAATTATTATTTTCAAAATTTTCATTAATAAGTTATAGAAAAATGTACACATGTCATATTTCTATTGGAGACAAGCACCACAAGTACCTAAAGAACTTTACCTAAGTTTTATCCTTAATAAAATCTTATCTCTTTCTTTCATTTTAAATTTATTTCTTTTTTTTAAAGAGAATGTTAACGGAAAAAGAGATAAAATTAATGAAGTGAGTGAATGTATAAATGAGATTATAATTTTAATAAAAGGACAATTTTGTCAAATTAACTTATTTTTTACTCTTATCAAAGTTATTTAATAACTTATTTAATGTGTGGGCAAACCCTAAATTAACAATTAATTTGAATCAAATAGAGTATATTTTATATATAAAATTAAAGACATGATTGATTTGTAACATCCTATGAAGTATAGACACAGACACGGACACGGGACACGACATAGATATGGACATAGAAATATACCCAATTCAAAAAATTGTAGGACATAAATCATCACATATATATATATATATATATATATATATATATATATATGTAATTACAAAATTTAAGAAAAAAGATTCATAATTCATTAATATTATTTCTATATGCTTGAAGATTTACAATATCTAAATATATGTCATATGTATAATATTTGCTACTTAGTAAGTCCCTCCTAAAAAATATGAAATATAATTTCTATTAACATTTTATAAAAAATCTCTTAAATCAACTTCTCCTAATAGAACTAATCATGCACAAATATATGTGCATCCAAAAAGAAAATTAACTTGAGGGAATATTAGTGTGAAGCAAGTTTCGGTGACAACGAAGTGGATGACTTGGTACGAGCAGAGGTAGAAGGAATAGATGAAAATAGTAGTATGTGAAAAGATAAAACTTAAAAGTCTAATAATGACGTGTGAAAAGATAAAGCTTAAAATACTGGTATGTGAAAATAATAACTTAGGACGTCAGTCATGTGATTGTACTTGGATGAGTTACGGGCTTATTAATTGAATGTTAGTTACAAAAACTAATTTTTTAAAAAAAAAAGATACTAATGGGTTGTGTCCAAGTTGTGTCTTAACCGTATTCAAGTGTGTCCGAGACGTGTCTAAGTATGTCTGAGATGTGTCAAAAATAATTTTTTTTAATTAGACACATAGGATACGTGTGTCGTATGGTTGTCATCATGTATCTGATATGGACACTATCTGACATGCGGACATGCCTAAAAAACGGCGTGTCCATGCTTCAAAACATCAGATACTGTTCATTGAACTGAAGAGTGTATATTTTTTAGGGAAAATTAATGTCAATGACTTTCAAAGGATAATTTTAATTTAGAGGAATAAATAAAGTTAAAATTATTAAGAAAGACTATTCAAATTTTAATTAGAAAAAAAGAGTATTTAATCTTACCTAATAGATAATAATACTTTTAATTAGTGGTTATTAATTTTTTTTGAGTGATCTTTAGTTGATAATGAGTGGTCAATAATTTCAAATTTAGTATTATATGTGTCGCAACCGGGATCGCGACGGGACGACCGAAAAATATAAAAAATCAATGGAGTCGCCACCAATGTTTATTTAAATTAGGAAAACATTAGAAAAACCTTTAAATTAGGAAAACTGGTCTTTTGAAAATGAGTTTGAGTCCGGAGTCGACATGAGATAGGGAAGGTGTTAGCACTTATACTTTGCTTCCAAGAACGGTACCTTATGTTAGTTGTGCAAAATTTAATAATCTCAAATATATTTATTTTTAACCCTCTAAACAAAAGACTTTGTAATTATTTATTATTTTTTCATTTTTTATTTTTTTTGAAAAGAAATAAAAGAAACAACCAAATCATGAAAATTTATTTTTTTTTTGGCTTGACAGAATGGATTCTGCTCCTACGTATCTCTCGGTGCAATGGAGAACTCAAAGTCACGTAGTTCTTTATAAAATAAGTATGGGTTAGTTTATTTTATAAAAAAAAGATTTTATTTGAAAGCGAATCCATTTTTGCACAGGATTCAAGTTAGCACTAGGCTACTCAATAAACCCTTATGATCCAAAAGATAATGAAGATAGCATCCGCTATTCAATCATCATCATTGGTCATTGCATGGATTAAAAGATTTTTTTTTTTTTTTATATTCTTTTTACTTTTTTTTTTTTTTGCCAAAAAAAAGTATCATTATTGCCTTACTACGAAATGGGCAAAGAAATTTCCCACGAGATTCACACCAAATCCCAAAAGACACCAATAATTCAAATTTAAAAAGAGTTTGAAACCTTGAGCACCAATAACAGAGCACATACAGAGGGACATTTGGGGAAGGATTTGGAAATTGGTTCGACGGTCGGTTTAGGGAGATTGAGTGATTCTGTTTTCCGATTCGACGGTCGGTGGGGGGTAAGGATGGGATGGATTCGACGGTCGGTTGGAAAGGGGTGATTCTGTTTGGGAGTTCGACGGTCGGTTGGGGGTAAGGATGGGATGGATTCGACGGTCGGTTGGGACGTGGTGATGGATTCGACGGTCGGTTGCAAAGGGATTCGGGAGTCCGACGGTCGGATGGGACGAAGTTTGGTTGATGGTGTGAAGGTTTGGATGGGTTGTCGGTGAGGGGGTGGAGCTCACGGTTCGACGGTCGGTTGGGACGTGGTGATGGATTCGACGGTCGGTTGCAAAGGGATTCGTGGAGTCCGACGGTCGGATGGGACGAAGTTTGGTTGATGGTGTGAAGGTTTGGATGGGTTGTCGGTGAGGGGAGTGGAGCTCACGGCTCGACGGTCGGTTCCCGTAGGTAGTGTTTGGAGAGGTTATGGAAACTACTTGGGTGATGGGGATTATGGAGGCTTTGAAGATAGTGAGTATTTTGGAGGTGAAAGGGAAGTGGTCGGATTTTGGGGTTCGACGGTCGGGTATAAGTTGGGTTTTTGAGGTGATTTCGCGTAATGGATGGTTGAAGGATGGTGGTGTGGGTTCACAGTAATAGTGAGAGAGGGATGGTGAAGGTTGGTATATGGGGATTCGACGGTCGGGTATAAGTTGGGTTTTTGAGGTGATTTCGCGTAATGGATGGTTGAAGGATGGTGGCGTGGGTTCACAGTAATAGTGAGAGGGGATGGTGAAGGTTGGTATATGGGGATTCGACGGTCGGTGAGGGTATGATGGTTGTTGGTCCGACGGTCGAATGAAGTGAAGGTGGGCTTTGTGAGGGGGTTGAGAGTCACAATGGTGTGGTTCGACGGTCGAATGGGGTGAAGGTCAGTGATGTAGTTCGACGGTCGGTAGAGGGAATGATGGTATTTTGTGAAGTGGTTCGACGGTCGATGGAGGGAATGATGGTATTTTGTGGAGTGGTTCGACGGTCGGTGCAGAGGGATTCAGGGGTAGTTCGACGGTCGGTTAAAGGTATGATGGATCCCGTGCTTGGATTCGACGGTCGGGAAAGGGATTCAGGGGTAGTTCGACGGTCGGTTAGAGGTATGATGGATCCCGTGCTTGGGTTCGACGGTCGGAAAAGGGATTCAGGGGTAGTTCGACGGTCGGTTAGAGGTATGATGGATCCCGTGCTTGGGTTCGACGGTCGGAAAAGGGATTCAGGGGTTCTTTGGATTTCGACGGTCGGATGGGGAATGATGGTGTTTTGTGAAGTTATTGAAGGTGGTGGTTACGGTTTTTTGGAGGTGAAGATGGATTCTTTGGTGGTTTGAGAAATGTGATGCGAAGGGGAAGAGTGCCAAGTGTGCGTATGGTGCTCGTGGCTAAAAAAGAAAAGGAAAAAAAAAAGATGGGCAACATAATTAACCACCAAGATTCCAAGCATGCATTTGAACATTACATTTTTACTCACAACAAGGTGCGAGGATAGTGATGAAAAAAAGGGCATACCTCTTTTGTGCTACCAAGAACACTCAACTCAAAAGAATCGAAATCCCTTTCGTTCCCAATGCACCTCCCCAGATTCTTGCTTTTCTTTTTTTTTTCACTACCACCAGAGATTAACTCAACATCATCAATCTTCTTTCCTTGGTGAAGATGGGATGATTTGGGAAGATAAAAGATGGTGGTCGTGAAGATGGAGATGGTTCACGTTTTCTTCTTCTTGGAGGCTTTGAAGATGAGATGAAGGATGACAAAGACGATGGTCTTCGTGGAGAATGGGTGAAGGTGCTGTTTTTGGTGATGAGGGTGGTGAAAAATGGAATGTGTTCTTCTCGGTTCTTGAAGGTGAAAAAATGTGTGAAAAAGATCAGATCCCCCCATTTTCTGATGCTCTTTCCTTTTAAATACCTCCACTCTTTCATCATTTCTCCCCTGACATTTCCTTCTTTTTTCCTTTGCGTGAGCCTCCTACGTTGAGCCCCCCATCCTCCTCCTTTATCGAACCTTTTCTTTCTTTTTTTTTTTTCCTTTTTTTTTCCTTTGCGCCTCAATGCATTTAATGCATTCTCCTTTACGTGTGCAGCATGCAATGCCCCCCCCCCTTTTTTCAAATTTTCTTTTAAAATATTGTAATTAAGTATAAAAATTTTATGGACAAAATTGGGTATCAACAATTTCCCCCTTTGCTTTACATTTAACATAAATGGGAAGCAAAGGAATTGATTTAATTTTGTCCATGAAAATTTTCACTTCTTTTTTTTCTTTTTTTTTTTTTTTTTTTTTTAAAAAAGGAAAGCGTATAGACGCAAAAAAGAATGGACATTAAATGAGGTAGAAAATTTGCGAGTCACCACCGAAACTTGTCGAAACTTAAAACAAAAAGGCACAAAACTTGCATGAGTCGGGTATCCACCGAAGCTTGACAGAAAAAAAAAGGTGACGGGCCCAAGGTCCCTGCTTGCTTTGGAAGCGATGGGTACGAGGACCCAAAAAAAAGACAACGGGTGCGGGACCCGTAAAACTTAACGTGCATAACAATGGGTGCGGGGACCCGTAAAATAAAAAAAGCAAATGGGTACGGGGACCCTAAACTAAAAGACAAATGGGTACGGGGACCCTAAATTAAAAGACAAATGGGTTACGGGGACCCGTAAACTAAAAGCAAATGGGTGGGGACCCGGACCAGAAACTAAAAGACAATGGGTGCGGGGACCCGTGAACTAAAGACTAAAAGAAAATGGGTACGGGGACCCGAAACTAAAAGACAACGGGTACGGGGACCCGAAACTAAAAGACAATGGGTGAAACTAAAAGACAATGGGTAAACTAAAAGACAATGGGTACGGGGACCCGGAAACTAAAAGACAATGGGTACGGGGACCCGTAAACTAAAAGACAATGGGTACGGGGACCCGGAAACTAAAAGACAACGGGTACGGGGACCCGGAAACTAAAAGACAATGGGTGCGGGACCCGTAAACTAAAGACAATGGGTGCGGGGACCCGAAACTAAAAGACAAATGGGTGACGGGTGACCCGAAACTAAAAGACAACGGGTACGGGGACCCGTAAACTAAAAGACAATGGGTGCAGGGACCCTAAACTAAAAGACAACGGGGGACCCGTAAACTAAAAGACAATGGGTACGGGGACCCGTAAACTAAAGACAATGGGTACGGGGACCCGAAACTAAAAGACAATGGGTACGGGGACCCGAAACTAAAAGACAATGGGTGCGGGGACCCGACAAAGGCAACTAAAAGACAATGGGTGCGGGGACCCGAAACTAAAGACAACCATGCGGGGACCCGTAAACTAAAAGACAATGGGTACGGGGACCCGAAACTAAAAGACAACGGACGGGGACCCGTAAACTAAAAGACAACGGGTACGGGGACCCGTAAACTAAAAGCAAAGGTTAGTGAATGCATGTGATGTCGAGAGATGGTGCATGATGCAATGGATGATGATGCAATGGATGTGATGCATGCGAGGACAATGCATGTGATGCTAGAAATGATGCATGATGCAATGAATGCCTTCTCGTAGGGATTCTCATGAGCAAACCGAGTTAGCAAATCTTGTTTTTTGGTTTTTTTTGGTTTTTTTTTTTTTTTTTTTGTTTTTTTTTTTTTTTTTTTTTTTTTTTTTTTTTTTTTTATCGAGCTTTGGTTCCGCAACCCTTAAGGACTTTTTCCCACAGCAGGATCGCAATTGAACAAAAAATTGATTGGCCTTATGATTTGCTTGATAAATCTTACTTTTCTCATCAACTCTTGTTAGGATTTCATTGCGTTTCCCATGACCTTCGAGATTGTTAAAGCAAATCTAAATGCTTTTATCATATTGTCACATGTTTCACATCTCAATATAAAACTATCATAAAAATGCATATTAAATCAACAATGGGTTGCAACAAAAAGGATTATCATTATGGACAAGAAAAGTACAAGAAAGGTAGTACAAATGGGACTCGAATTGAAAAGGTTTACAAAAGAAATGTTGGAGTGGAATCTTCCAACTCTTCCAGTGATGCTCTCTTGGATGATCAGTGCTAATTTCCCATGTACGCGACCTTGAACATCCCCTTGTCTCGTTTCTAGGAATATGATTTGACCCGCTTTTACATATTGGGAGTGTCTCCCGATAAGACTTCATATATTCAAACCGCCTTGCTCGCCCGATACTCTCAAACCGCCCCGGCTTGTGACTTGAGGTATGTTCACTTCTTCTGGATGTGTCAAGTACCATTTTTAACCCTAACTTTTGCCTAGGTCGCTTCTTCCGAGTTTTCAACCTAGCGGTCGCTCTAACTTTTGCCCGTGTCGCCTTTTCGTGTTTTCACCCTTCAGCGAGCCATTTTTTTTTTTTTTTTTTTTTTTTTTTTTTTAAGCATAGTACATTTTGACCGCATCCGAATTTACTAGGAAGTGGTAGATCTTCGCCATCCATGTTTGTGAGAATCAAAGCTCCTCCCGAGAAGGCCTTTTTACGACATAAGGTCCATCATAGTTTGGAGTCCATTTTCCTCGAAAATCCTTTTGAATGGGAAGGATCTTTTGAGTACTAAATCTCCTTCTTGAAACTGTCGAGGACGCACCTTTTTCGCATAGGCCTTCATCATTCTCTTCTGGTAAAGCTGACCATGACATAGTGCGGTTAATCTCTTTCCTTCAATGAGGTTCAACTGATCAAGTCGAGTCTGGACCCATTCGGCTTCTTCTAGTCCTGCCTCCATCAGCACCCTTAATGATGGGATTTCCACTTCAATAGGGAGTACCGCTTCCATTCCATAAACCAAAGAGAAAGGAGTTGCCCCAGTTGAAGTACGAATCGACGTGCGATAACCATGCAAAGGTAAATGGTAGCATTTCGTGCCGCCTTTGTATGTTACAACCATCTTCTCGGACGATCTTCTTGATATTCTTGTTTGTGCCTCAACCGCCCATTCATCTTAGGGCGGTAAGGTGAGGAATTGTGGTGCTCAATTTTAAAATTCTCACACATCTCTTTCATCATCTTATTATTCGATTGGTGGCATTATCTCGTAATAATCTTGCCTGGCAAGCCATAACGACAAATCAACTCCTTTTTGACAAACCTGACCACTACATTCCTAGTGACATTGGTATAAGAAGCAGCTTCGACCCATTTAGTGAAGTAATCAATTGCAACGAGAATGAAGCGATGTCCATTTGAGGCCTTTGGTTCAATGGGTCCTATGACATCCATTCCCCACATCGAGAACGGCCAGGGTGCCGTTAAAACATTCAAAGGTGCTGGTGGCATGTGAATCCTATCGCATATGTCTGCATTTATGACATTTTTTCACATAGTTGAAGCAATCAGCCTCCATTGTCAACCAATAGTACCCCGCCCTTAGTATTTTCCTTGCCATTGTATGCCCATTTGCATGAGTTCCAAAAGAACCTTCATGAACATCTTTGATGATCTTCTCTCGCCTCCGTCGCATCAACGCATCTTAGCAAAGACCATATCATGGTTCCTTTTGTAAAGTACTTCCTCATTTAGAAAGAAACCCATTGCGAGTCTTCTGAGGGTCCTTTTATCATTTTCTGAAGCATGTGGAGGGTACTCTTTGCTCTTGATGAAGTATTTGATGTCATGATACCACGGTTTCCCATCTGGTTCCACTTCTATCATCTGACAATATGCCGGTTGGTCTCGACTTTCCATTTTTATAAGCGGCAAGTCCCTATCCTGACTTACTTTGAACATTGACGACAATGTGGCTAGGGCATCAGCCAACTGATTATCTTCTCGAGGGATATGCCGGAATGTAACTTCGTCAAGTTGTTCAATCAACTCCTTGATGTGGGCATGATAGGGAATTAATTTGGCATCTCGAGTTTCCCATTCTCCCTTTAGCTGATGGATGACCAAGGCAGAGTCCCCATATACCTCAAGAACTTTTGCCTTTGAGTCTACTGCTGCTTGGATTCCCATGGCACACGCTTCATACTCGCCTATGTTGTTTGTACAAATAAGCACAACCGAGCAAAGGATTGGGATGAAATTATTTTCGTGGGAAATCGCATGGCCCCAACTCCATGCCCCAAAGTGAATTGGAAGCTCCATCGAACAACAAAGTCCATTTTTCTTTTTCCGAGGGTTTTTCTTCTCTGAACAAAGCCATTACATCTTCATCGTGGAACTCACACCGCATAGACCCATAATCTTCCACCGGTTGACTAGCCAAGAAATCTCGCTGAGCACCGCCTTTGATTGCTTTTTGCGTGACATAGACAATGTCATATTCTCGATAGCAAAACTTGCCGCCGTGCAATCCTCCCAAAGGTGAGGGCGTGTTTTTCAAAGATGTACTTGATCGGGTCCATTTTGGACACTAACCAAGTAGTGCAACACAACATGTACCGCCTTAACCTGGCCGCCCATGCCAAGGCGCAAAGATGTTCGTTCCAACAATGAGTATTTTGCCTCATAGTTAGTAAACTTCTTACTCAAGTAATAGATGGCCTCGCTTCTTTTCTCGCGCTTTCATCGTGTTGTCCCAAGACACAACCCATGGATTCATCCAACACAAATCAAGTACATGATGAGTGGCCTTCCCGGCACCGGAGGTACCAAAACCGGGGTTCTTGCAAATACGCTTGATCTTCTCAAATGCCACCCGACAATCCTCATTCCACTCTACCGTCTGGTTTTTACGTAACAACTTGAAGATTGGCTCACATGTTGTCGTCAATCGGATATAAACCTAGCAATATAGTTCACCTTCCCAAAACCCACGAACTTCTTTTTCAAGTGCGAGGAGCCGGCATCTCTATGATTGCTCGAACTTTGTCCTGATCAACTTCTATCCCTTTCTCACTAACCACAAACCCCAAGAGCTTGCCCGATTTTACCCCGAAAGTGCACTTAGTAGGATTCGGCCCGAGCCCGAACTTTCTCAATCGTCCAAAGAAGCTTTTGCAAATCGGTTAAGTGATCTTCTTCTCGTTTTTGACTTTGCAATCATGTCATCCACGTAAACTTCTATTTCTTTGTGCATCATGTCGTGGAACAATGCCACCATCGCCCTTTGATAAGTTGCTCCGATTCTTCAATCCAAATGGCATCACCTTATAGCAAAAGGTTCCCCACAAAGTGATGAATGTGGTCTTCTCCATATCTTCAGCGCCATCTTGATTTGGTTATATCCCGAGAAACCATCCATGAAGGAGAAAATGCATGTTGAGCAAGTGTTGTCCACCAAAACATCAATGTGAGGTAGAGGAAGTTGTCTTTAGGGCCGGCCCTATTCAAATCTCTATAGTCAACGCACATTCGCACCTTCCCATCTTTCTTTGGGACAGGACGATGTTAGCAACCCATTGAGGGTATTTTGCAACCGCGAGGAAACCTGCATCAAACTGCTTTTTAACCTCTTCTCTAATTTTTAGTGACATCTCTGGCTTCATTCGTCTCAACTTTTGCTTGACCGGAGGACATTCTGATTTTAAAGGCAATTTGTGCTCAACTATGCTAGTATCTAGGCCAGGCATATCTTGGTACGACCAGTGCGAAAACATCGCAATAATCGATAAGAGCTTAACCAACTTGCTTCGCTCATTTTCTTTCATGGTAGTGCCAATTTTAACTTCTTTTTTATCATCCTCGATCCCCAAATTAATCAGTTCAGTTGGCTCTTCGTGGGGTTGAATTTCCTTGGCCTCTTGTTCCATTAATCTCATTAGCTCGGAGAGAGGTTCCCAATTGTCATCATTATCCTCATCAACATGATTAACGGGGTGGTCAAAATCGTATAATGGGGTCATAGCACTGTCATTTTCAAGAGAGTCACTTTCAGATCTGCATTTATTGGTGTTAACACAAGTAAAAAAAAAAGGGTAATGAATAAAGGTTAATGAAATGGTCAAGCAAAAAGTTAAAAAGAAGAAAAAGGAAATAGCAAGATAATCTGAAAATGCATTTATTGATAGTAAATATTGAAATGGAAACATGTGAGCCCGCTTTCACAACACATTATCCTAAAGCCTTGGGCAGAGCTAAAGGATTAGCATTACAAAATTACTTTGAATCAATTTCATAAGTCATGGGAAAATCAACGCTCTCCCAATTGTTGAGTTCTGCATCTGGGGAGCAAGGGTACACCAAGTTGACACAATGATTGATGGGTAGATCGTCCTCGATGGCGGTCACTTGGTTCGAAACACTAATCCCGCACTTCCTAAAGTTTCGTCGGATGTCACATATGGGGATCCTCTCGCCTTTAGGCTCCCGATTTTCCAACCTAGCCAACCTCCTCTCCCTTTTCTCTTCTAGGACCCTTCTTCTGTCTCGCTTTGGTGGGTTTATACCCTAACCCAAATCTGTCTTTGTTTTCGCAGGTGCCCGTAACTTCACGATGCCTTGTCCATTCATTCCTAGTCCTCTTCCATATTGATATCCTTTTCCAAGCATTACCTTGGCCATCATCATGGATGTATTAGATGGCCGAGGCTTCGACCTTGAGCTCCTTCTTCCACATAGGTGGCATTGACAATCTCTAGTGCTTGGAACGCTGTTTCAAGAGCTTCTTCTCAGCTTCGATATAAGGAGTGTCCAATGGCTTGCTCACCAAGAAGTCCTCTTCGCCAAAGACAAGAATCATCTTATTATCAACTATGAATTTTACTTTTTGGTGCAAGGTAGAAGGAACAAATTCCCTGCAGAATGAATCCATGGTCGTCCTAAAAGACAACTCGTAGGATGGCGTAATGTCCATCACTTGGAAGAGTATATTGAAAGTGCAGGGACCAATCTGAACCGGTATTTCAATCTCCCCATGACTTCTCTTCTCCGGTGCCATCGAATGCCCTTACTATCATCGTGCTTGGTTTCATGCAAGTCCCATCAAAAGGCAAATTGGAAAGGGTTGATTTCGGTAACACGTTCAAGGAGGAACCATTGTCAATGAGCGCTCTAGCCATTATATGCTTTTGACATTTGACATGTAAATGTGCAAGGTGCCTTGTTGTGTCCCATTCCTTCACCGGTATCTCATCATCGTGAAAGTGACATAATTATCGCCAGTAATGTTGCCAATAATACCACCTAACTTGTCACCGTAATATCATGGGAAACATGAGCCCGATTCAAGATTTTCATCAATACTTTTCTCGTGCGATTCGAGTTCATTAATAAGGACAAAAGCGATATCCTCGCAGGGGTGCGATTCACCGATCCACCACTCTATATTCGCTTTGCTTTATAAACTTCAAGAACTCACAAGCTTCTTCATCCGATACCTCTTTTTGTACTCTTTCGACTTTTCTCGGCCTTTCTTTTTCTTTTGCTTCGTTCCCAATGGAAGTCTCCCTTTCTCGACTTTGCCTTTACGATTCCCTTTTCTTCTTCTTCTTGGGTCTTTCGCAGCTCCTCAGGAATGTAGACGCGGCCACTCCGGGTCACTCCCCCAATCCCTGATATATTGGTAACAAAAGAAGTCGAACCAGACGCAACTTCCGACTGATCATTCGTGGGATTGCTTCTAAGGACTTGCACATCATAATTCCATGGCACGGCTCGAGTGTCCTTGAAGGGAAAAGGACTGGGAACTTGAATGGTGATAGGTTTCGGCCACAAGGGGATGGCACATATGCAGCTTCAGTATAATAGATAACCAACGGTTTGACAACCTGGATTTGCAATGGAAGGGACCAGAGAGTTTACGGCTTCCTGACCTTCTTGCAATTGTGGAATAGCACATTTATCCATCATGTTTACGCCACCATTGTCCCATAGATGACCTATTTGCACTAAATGCATATCCATTAGATCTTGAAGGATTTGTCTAAACTCACTACATTCCTCAATAGAATGCCCCACATTCCCGTGGAGATTGCACATTATTTCACCTTCGTCGCCCCTTTTCTTCTCAATATGAGCTTCCATCATCCCAAATTTACACAGTTCTTTGAAGATAACCCTCATGGGGGTCTTGACATCTGTCGCTTGTCTTATGAGCTGGGTAGAACACTCCCCTATAGCATTAACTCGTGGGATTCCCGTGGTTTGGTAAAGGATTAGTGACCCACACTAGGAGTATTTGTCTTGAAATTCAACCACTTAGCATCTATTAGGTCTTGCACCTTAAACTTCAACGTCCTGCAATTTTCTCGTGGAATGGCCCGCAGCCCCCGCATGGTAGTCGCACTTGGCATTTGGGTCAAATCCTTTAGGGTATGGGGGCTCCACCGGCTTCATCTGGGCAAGGAGCCAAGAGAGAGTTACTGGATGAGCCGGGGTAATGTACTCGGTATAAGTCATAGGGATTGGGTCAAGATGCTTCCTTTCTTGGCTATATGGTGGTCTTCTTTGGTTTGTGTTTGGGCTTTGGGTCCATGGTTGAGTTTGTTGAGGCGGTAAGGTAGGGGGTGTCTGGTATTGATTAGGATATGGCGTTTGGTGAGGCCTCATTGGGTGATGAGGCTGAGGATGAGGAACATGTGAAGCGTTGGCGACATGGGGGTGATACGGCTGGGGATATGGAATTGGAGGAGTAGTGGGAAAGTACGGGTGGTAAGGTGCCAAAGGAGTTTGGAAGGATGATTGGTGGTTCACAGTGTTTGGCTATATCTCTCTCGGGTGAAGTTTCTCTGGTCAAAGGAAATAGCATGAGTTTCTCCCTCTCTTTTCTTCCCCATTGGGGGCCTCTTGGCATTGAATGTTCCTGTTGAACTTTCAACGATCTTCCCGCTTCTCATTCCTCCCTCAACTCTTTCTCCAATGATAACCATGTCTGAGAAATTTGATGACACGCTCCCTATCATTTTGTCATAAAAGGGTGATTGCAGAGTGTCGATGAACGTAGCCACCATCTCTCTTTCCGTCAATGGGGGCTCTACTTGAGCAGCCATTTCCCTCCACCTCTGAGCATATTCCTTGAAGGTCTCAGCATCCTTCTTAGCCATATTCTCGCAATTGTAGTCTATCCTAAGTGCCATATCGATGTTATACTTATACTGCTTCAGAAAGCATCACCAAGTCTTTGAAACATCGTATATGGGCACGCTCAAGATGCGTGTACCAATTCGAAGCTCGCCCCGCTAGGGCCGTCAGTCTTGAAAGAAGTGGATTAACAACTTGTCATCGTAAGCATGCGAAGCCATCTTGCGGATGTACATGGTTAAGTGGTTCTTTGGACAAGTAGTTCCCCTGTACTTGTCGAAATCTGGGACTTTGAACTTGGGAGGAATCACCACATTCGGGACAAGACAGAGCTCAAAGCATCCAAAAGACCATAACCGCTTGCCCCTTCAACGGCTCGTAGTCTTTCTTCAAGAACTTCCCACCTCTCCTTGACCGGGGTTTTCCACGCAGGAATTCAACGGTATCAGTGGCATGATGGCGGGAACAGAATGTTGCCCCGGTGGGGTTCCACCGGCATGTGGTCGAGCCGCACTTAAGGAGTTTGAAGCGTGCATGCTACTATCCGCAGGATTGGCGCTTTGTGGTGGTACGTAACTAGGATGGAGACCATACGGCGGACGAAGAAAGGGTATGGGTGTTGTGTTGGCGGGGTTCGTTGACATTTGACCGAGTGGCTTGATTTTGGGTAGAGTTTGAAGGATTTGGAGTTGGGGACACCGTTGGCATGTCATTATTGGGGGAATTAGTGGCTAATGGTGGTAGATAACCTGGAGGGAGGCCATACGGGGGAAAAGACGTCCCCTGGTTTCCCTGTGAACTGGCGACTGAAGGTTGAGTGGTGCCATTTGGGCAAATGGTGAGCGGCATCGTAATCCCTTGAGGATTAAAGCCTTGGTATTGTAAGGGGAACGCGGCAAAACCAAAGGCAAGGAGGTGTGGCTGGATGTCCTTCATTTGCCACCGAAGGATTCCCATCTGTGCTCTTTCTACTCTCCATAGACTGTAACATTTCCATCATTTTGGACATTTGCTCCCTGAGCTGGTTCACTTCATCCCTCAAATCCTCAGCGTCTGCTCTATCTCATCCATGATCTTTGCTTGGGAACGAGTCCTCGTAAGGGTGTCGTAGAAGTTGTTTTCCTGCTATAGTGTCTATTTTTCTGCTTGAGGAAACATGATGCGATTATTAGTATGGACTAAACCAAAATGACAAAATGCATGTATGCAAAGCAATGACTATTTATGCCGATGATTTTTTTTTTTGGCAGATAAATATGATTCTGCATGCAATTCCTTGTTAGCGAAAGGAACAAGTTTGTGCCCCGTGAGGAAACTTGGTGACCGTGGAAAGGTTCGCACAAACATTCGATAGCAAGGCAAAATCCCTACATTTAGCACTAGGGCATATCGCTCCTTAGGCAAAAATGTAGTTGATGGTAAATCCAAGGGAATATTCATTCCTCAATGGACACCATTCACTGGCAATGCAGACGTAGAACCAAACTCTCCGTACTTTCACTCAAAGACAAATAGTCCCGAGGCGGAAAGATAGTTGACAATTTATTCACGAAGAATTCACACCTCAATGAACAATATCTTGATAAAAGGATAACAAAACACAGGAATGAGCATCCATTTTCATTTCAAACTTCGAAGTACAAGATTTAGTTCCCACAAAACATAACACAATTACATCAACAATTTCATTTGTTTTCTTCTAAAACCCTTAGCGAGACTCCGACAATACTTCATAAAATCAGTGATTTTTGATGGTAGTCGTAACCAGGGGTTTGTGTGAGCCTGAATGTCTGCTTCTTCGAAATGAGTAATCGCTTGCGTGGCATGATATCGTAAGCTATCGATATGTCTTCAAATTTCTTCTTCCACTCTTCTTTTTCAAATTTCCTTTGGTCTTGTGCTACCGATTGCCACACTTCGCCCATTCTTCTTTTTTGCCTCAATAGTCTTTGGGCTTCAAGTCTCCACCGCTCATGGTTTCGCCCAACTCTTGAATTTCGAGCTTCAAATACCCATTCTTTTGGTTTGCTTCCGAGAGTGCATCGTGATATTTGGTAGCTAATGCTCGCCCTTGTCCGAGTGGCGCTCGCCCGCCTCGAGCTTCTTGTAAGACTTGCATTCTACGATCTTGTACCCTAGCATTCGCCTCCAACTTTTCTTTCTCTTGCAAAACCAACGCCATTGTCTCTTCCCGAGCACTTATCTTGGCTCGTAGTTCATAAACTTCGTTGTGGTCTTTTCAAATTCTATCTCCCTTCCTTTCCTTGCCCTTTTCCCTCGGCTTGGGGTCCCAAACATATCTCGCACACGTATCCTTTAGATATTCAACTTCATCACCTAGCTTCGCATCGACTCGTGGATGACTATTTTTAACTCAGCGCTTCTTTTCCTTGTTCCAAGGCTTTCATTTGTGCTTTCAATCTTTCAATCTCGGTGGCCATTTGAGGTATGGTTTGAGGATGACCTTTATCATTTAAAACCGTCCGAGGGATACCATTCTCGCACCCTTCTTGCCTCTCTCATTGCATGTATTCCGGGTACAAACCACCACATGCTTCCCCAATTCCTTTGTTCCCGCCATATGAACACTCTTCCAAGCATCTCTAATCTCTTTTTCTTGTTTAGTAGTGCTTCCATCTTGCTGGTATAAGAAGCCGAGCCCTTCAAGTTGCTCTTCGTTGGGCACGTATTGAGTCCATCGAGTTGCCTAAGCACGAGGATTGGCGCGTATGATACACTACCTCTAGGGCTCATCAAAGGAACATTAGGAAAGTCACCACAACTAAAGACTATCTCTTCTCCATGATACCACGGCATACCCATTTAAAAGAATCGACCCCATCCTCATGAACTCATTCTTCCATTCATAAGCTTTTTGTGGCTTCACCGGTATGCGACCAAAATTCCTCAACGGTCAGGTAGGAGTCCCAGCGATTCTCGTACATCCATATGCGTCATGATCCAAACGTACAACATATGTGTACAACATCGAATTTTTCCACCACCCTTTTGATGACAGATTTCCATCGTCAGGAAAGTATCAGCAAGGATAGCAGGGATCGGATTTGCTTTATACTTCTCAAACTTGAAGAATACATCCATTGCTGCTTGATCTACCACATCTGAGGTAAATGGGAATAATACTAACCCAAAGATTGTTAAGGCCGTGTTTTGTTGAAGAAATCCCACTTTCCTTGTTGTGCTAGATATTGAAGATGTGCTTCTAAGTAACTTTTCTTCAAGCCTTCTGTTCCTCCCCTCTTTTCCATGCCCAATTGACTTGTTGGAGCCCCTATCGCCTCCGCTATCTTGCCTACTGATACGTAATACCCTCCATAAAGATAAACATTTGGGTGCTTATTCATCTAAGTCTCAACATGATCGCATACTCCTCTATGGTTGGTGTAATGTCCAAGTTAGGCAAATCAAAACATTTGAGAGAATGGTTCCAAAATTGGGTAAGGCCACTCAAGACGGGCTCCTCAACCGTAATGCGCAACAAATCCAGACCGCC
This sequence comes from Ormosia semicastrata, assembly GCA_029884595.1. Classification (NCBI taxonomy): domain Eukaryota; kingdom Viridiplantae; phylum Streptophyta; class Magnoliopsida; order Fabales; family Fabaceae; genus Ormosia; species Ormosia semicastrata. The sequence goes on along the minus strand of JAQQTO010000059.1, from coordinate 31,050,742 downwards.
CGTAATCGCTGAGAACTCGGATCGAGCCTCGTGGGTCATTTGTTGGGTAATGTCCTCACATAGCTTAGATCACCGCTGCCATCGTAACCCTTATACTCCTCTTGAGGTTGACTGCACTGCTGGAGTTCTGTCCTTGATATGTTTCTTCCATCCCTTGCTATTGATGAGTGCTAACCTTTCCACTTTGCCAAGAGAACTCACCCTAAAAAGGAAGTAATGAAGGGAACATGTAAGCAAGACAAAAAAGAAGAATGCACCCTAAGGATACCTCTCATCGAGGTAACTCTAAAGAAAATGTATTAACAGTCTAAGTGGAGAAGCCCTCACAGGGTCGTAAACCCAAAGGGTGCCTTATCTCTTTTTCCTTTTTTTTTCTTCTAAAATGCTGAGACTGTTACGAAAATGCAAGATGATGTGTGTTTTGTTCTGCTGAATTTTTCCTTATGAAGACGCAAGAATGAATGAAAATGCCAGCCATGAAAATGCAAGATGATGCAAGATGATTTTTTTTAGACAAGAATGAATGACATGAGATAGATGGATGATGAAAAGAAAAAATAAAAAGCTAAGAATGACAATGCAATATCATATGTTTTTTTCTTTTTTCTTTTTAACCACAAGAATGCATGGATGAATGGCATGAGAAAAAATAAAGAAAAAGTATGCTCCATTTGTGTCCTAATGAGGTGCAAACTAAGGAGATGGATGATTCTAAAGCTTCTATGTCATTATGTTCATTCTATCAGTGCAAGGTTTTTCAGACGGATCTATCTTCTAAAAGTCATGGTCCCCAGATTGCCCCTATCTCGAAAGATAAGGATCCAATTCATGAATTAATCACAAGTAGGGATGAACCCTCTCAATATGACTAGTCCATGATACTGGTAACAATCTGAGTGGTGTCTCAACAAATGTCAAGTGAGCACAAGGCTCCTCAATAACAAAAGTCGAGACCCCTCCTACTCCTCGGGTTCGCACACACTCGCATAGAGCCCAAAAGTGTGTGAGGTAAGTGATCGTGACGTGTGAAGGAGCATACAAACCTGTACAAAAACTTAAAGATAAAACTAACCCCAACCTCGCAAAACATATATACAACAAAACCAAATGATCGTCTACCCTAGGGTTTTAACAATTAAGCACAAAATATATATACAAGTCACCACATACATGCTATCAAATATTTACATAAAAGTACTAAATAAAATATATTTACAAACAAATAAGAAAACAAAAACAAAGACAAAGAGGGTAAAATAAATAAATAAAAGATTATCAAAATTTTGCACAACTAACAATAATAATAGGCCCGACTCTCTAAGCGTCCCCATTGGAGTCGCCACTGTCATGCAACCGGATCGCGACGGACGACCGAAAAAAAATATAAAAAATCAATGGAGTCGCCACCAATGTTTATTTAAATTAGGAAAACATTAGAAAAACCTTTAAATTAGGAAAACTGGTCTTTTGAAAATGAGTTTGAGTCCGGAGTCGACATGATAGGGAAGGTATTAGCACTTATACTTCTGCTCCAAGAACTACCTTATGTTAGTTGTGCAAAATTTAATAATCTCAAATATATTTATTTTTAACCCTCTAAACAAAAGACTTTGTAATTATTTATTATTTTTTCATTTTTTATTTTTTTTTGAAAAGAAATAAAAGAAACAACCAAATCATGAAAATTTATTTTTTTTTTGGCTTGACAGAAATGGATTTCTGCTCCTACGTACCTCCTGGTGCAATGGAGAACTCAAAGTCACGTAGTTCTTTATAAAATAAGTATGGGTTAGTTTATTTTATAAAAAAAGATTTTATTTGAAAGCGAATCCATTTTTGCACAGGATTCAAGTTAGCACTAGGCTACTCAATAAACCCTTATGATCCAAAAGATAATGAAGATAGCATCCGCTATTCAATCATCATCATTGGTCATTGCATGGATTAAAAGATTTTTTTTTTTCTTTTTCTTTTTTTTTTTTTTTTTGCCAAAAAAGTATCATTATTGCTTTACTACGAAATGGGCAAAGAAATTTCACGAGATTCACACCAAATCCCAAAAGACAAATAATAATTCAAATTTAAAAGAGTTTGAAACCTTGAGCACCAATAACGAGCACATACAGAGGACATTTGGGGAAGGATTTGGAAATTGGTTCGACGGTCGTGATTTAGGGAGATTGAGGGATGATTCTGGCCGGCTCCGGGGGTGATTCGACGACGGTGGGGGGGTAAGGATGGGATGGATTCGACGGTCGGTTGGAAAGGGGTGATTCTGTTTGGGAGTTCGACGGTCGGTTGGGGGTAAGGATGGGATAGATTCGACGGTCGGTTGGGACGTGGTGATGGATTCGACGGTCGGTTGCAAAGGATTCGGAGTCCGACGGTCGGATGGGACGAAGTTTGGTTGATGGTGTGAAGGTTTGGATGGGTTGTCGGTGAGGGGAGTGGAGCTCACGGTTCGACGGTCGGTTGGGACGTGGTGATGGATTCGACGGTCGGTTGCAGGGGATTCGAAGTCCGACGGCCGGATGGGACGAAGTTTGGTTGATGGTGTGAAGGTTTGGATGGGTTGTCGGTGAGGGGAGTGGAGCTCACGCTCGACGGTCTGTTCCTAGTGTTTGGAGAGGTTATGGAAACCGCTTGGGTGATGGGGATTATGGAGGCTTTGAAGATAGTGAGTATTTTGGAGGTGAAAGGGAAGTGGTCGGATTTTGGGGTTCGACGGTCGGGTGTATAAGTTGGGTTTTTGAGGTGATTTCGCGTAATGGATGGTTGAAGGATGGTGGCGTGGGTTCACGCAAGAATAGTGAGAGGGGATGGTGAAGGTTGGTATATGGGGATTCGACGGTCGGTGAGGGTATGATGGTTGTTGGTCCGACGGTCGAATGAAGTGAAGGTGGGCTTTGTGAGGGGGTTGAGAGTCACAATGGTGTGGTTCGACGGTCGAATGGGGTGAAGGTCAGTGATGTAGTTCGACGGTCGGTAGAGGGAATGATGGTATTTTGTGAAGTGGTTCGACGGTCGATGGAGGGAATGATGGTATTTTGTGGAGTGGTTCGACGGTCGGTGCAGAGGGATTCAGGGGTAGTTCGACGGTCGGTTAAAGGTATGATGGATCCCGTGCTTGGATTCGACGGTCGGAAAGGGATTCGGGGTAGTTCGACGGTCGGTTAAAGGTATGATGGATCCCGTGCTTGGGTTCGACGGTCGGAAAAGGGATTCAGGGGTAGTTCGACGGTCGGTTAAAGGTATGATGGATCCCGTGCTTGGGTTCGACGGTCGGAAAAGGGATTCAGGGGTTCTTTGGATTTCGACGGTCGAATGGGGAATGATGGTGTTTTGTGAAGTTATTGAAGGTGGTGGTTACGGTTTTCTGGAGGTGAAGATGGATTCTTTGGTGGTTTGAGAAATGTGATGCGAGAAGGGAAGAGTGCCAAGTGCGTATGGTGCTCGTGGCTAAAAAAGAAAAGGAAAAAAAAAAAAGATGGGCAACATAATTAACCACCAAGATCAAGCATGCATTTGAACATTACATTTTTACTCACAACAGTGCGAGGATAGTGATGAAAAAAAAGGGCATACCTCTTTTGTGCTACCAGTAACACTCAACTCAAAAGAATCAGAAATCCCTTTCGTTCCCAGCAGCCTCCCCAGTATTCTTGCTTTTCTTTTTTCAGCTACCACCAGAGATTAACTCAACATCATCAATCTTCTTTCCTTGGTCAAGATGGGATGATTTGGGAAGATAAAAGATGGTGGTCGTGAAGATGGAGATGGTTCACGTTTTCTTCTTCTTGGAGGCTTTGAAGATGAGATGAAGGATGACAAAGACGATGGTCTCCGTGGAGAATGGGTGAAGGTGCTGTTTTTGGTGATGAGGGTGGTGAAAAATGGAATGTGTTCTTCTGGTTCTTGAAGGTGAAAAAATGTGTGAAAAAGATCAGGATCCCCCCATTTTCTGATGCTCTTTCCTTTTAAATACCTCCACTCTTTCATCATTTCTCCCCTGACATTTCCTTCTTTTTTCCTTTGCGTGAGCCTCCTACGTTGAGCCCCCCATCCTCCTTTATCAGAACCTTTTCTTTCTTTTTTTCTTTGTTGCCTCAATGCATTTAATGCATTCTCCTTTACGTGTGCAGGCATGCAATGCCCCCCCCTTTTTTTCAAATTTTCTTTTTAAAATATTGTAATTAAGTATAAAAATTTTATGGACAAAATTGGGTATCAACAATATGAAAGGAATTTACGAATGCATGGTTACTGATTCATGTTGAGTGGTTATCTATTGTCACTGAATGACCAATATTTTTATTGAAGTTAAGTATACGAAATACATAAGATTAAGAAAAAATTCTGGAATGCTATTAACTTTTATTAAGTGATTTCAAATTTAGTTTTATATGAAAGAAATTTAATTTCAAATTTTATATTTATTCCCCCACAAGATTCTATGCTTATTTCTTCTCCCACTTGAACATCTTTCTTCTCTCTTTGTATAGGTTTCATTTTCTTGGACATTTTAAGCAAGTTTGTTTTATATACATTAGATTCTGAATTTAGTGTTATGGAATTTTTTAAAATTATTTCACCCATTATTATGTATATAATATTATGATTTAATATCATAAATTAAAATATATTGCTTTTTATTTATTGATTGCATGCAATAATATAAGGTTGAGCTACAATTGATTAATTACATTTTTTTTCAGAGTATCCCTATTTGATAGGTAAGAGACTAATATTTTGGGGTATGATCAGACACTTAAGCTGATACTATTTTTAACAGTGTTATTTCTATATACATAAATTCTAAGATTGATCACATGCTTAAAGGACTCAAACCCTTTGGACTCGGACTAACACACGTTAATGATTGATTAATTGCATCTGACAATAAAAGAATTCAAGTTTTACTATATCTAATTAAATTAATAAAATCTCATGAAGGTTTCTTCAATGATACTTGATAAATTTTTGATATATACATATAAAATTAAAGACATGATTGATTTGTAACGTGAGGCACTATTCATTTGAATTGAAGAGAGTATAGTTTTTAGGGAAGATTAATGTCAATAACTGTTAAAGAGTAATATTTAATTTAAAGAGATAAATAAATTTAAAATTATTAAGAAGTATCATTCATATTTTAATTAAAGAGAAAGAACATTTAATTTCACATAATAGATAATAATCTCTTTAATGAGAGATTATTAATTATCGTTTATTGAATTATCTTAGTTGGCATGTCACTTGGTTAGAATTAATCCATTGTTAAACATTTTTTTCTCCTAAACATTTTACTATCCTTTTAATTAAAATTTACCAACTCATAATTATTTTGTAAAGAACTACTTGGCTTTGTTCCTCGTTGCACTTAAGGGATACGTAAATGTAAAATGTTTATTTTGCATAAGCCAAAATTAAAATTTTATAATTTAGTATTTAATTTTTATTTTATGCTTTCTAGGTTTGTAAATATTTTAATACATATGTTTTATCTTTATTTTATTGTAAATATTGCGAATTACATTATATTGTAAATATTGTGATTATTGATATTTGTTTTTGTTTATTTTATGGGATAAATTTCATACGTTTAAATTACTTTAATTCACACAACTGACTTTTGTCTTAGAACTAATGCATTAGGGGTATAGTGATATTCAATTTCTACCATTCTATGTCCATAAATAAATTCCCAAATCTAATTCTATTTTTGCAGACTGGTTTTTCTAAAATTTTAAAAGAGTATTTCCAATTTTTTCTTGCGAAATAAAATTGGTAACGAGCTTTTCAAACAATTTTTTTTTTAAATTTTCAATTGCCTCGCCACAATCCTGATTTCAACAATTAATCATGCCAATGCTCCTCTCCATTTTAAATATGATTACCTTAACATAATTTTTGCAAAATACCACCAAAGAAATAATAATAATAATTTTTGTAAAGTAGACCTAGACCCATTAGCCTATTTCGTTGGCTTATTTAAAGGTAAGGTTATTGACCTATTTAAAAACTTTATTGTAAAGTAAACTTTTAAATAAATTTTTAAGTCAATCTAAACTTTTAAAAATGGTTAAGCCTTGAAAAATAACATATGTCAAGTAAATAGGTTAGACTCACATTTTATGTTTAAAAAACATGACAAAGCCGTTTAAGGAAAGAACTTGTCCGGCCTGAGCCGTTTCTGCCCATACGGACCAATATTATACGTGAGCAGAATCGTTCTAGAAGTAAATTAGAGAATTTTATAAAATAATATTTTTCATCAATGTCTCTAAAAGTACATGGAATCAGTGTTATAAAACTTGGATGAACTGGCAGGTAACCAATCCAATTCACTATATGGATTGGTTATGTAGTTAACCCGAATGAATCAGTCTGACTCAGACAGTTTTTTAAAAAATCGACAACTCGTGAGAGTTTCAGTTGCTCGGCCAGTTCATGAAAAGAGGGAAAAGGAACCCTCAATGATCTGCTTATCTCTTATGAATGATTAGAGAGGACACTGCAGAGAGCAACATAGCCTCCGCTGCGCCTCCGACGAGCACCATCAGTCGTCACGCTCCAGCCTTCGCCTATTAATTGGGCAGAGAGCCTCATATCATTTTTAACTCTTCGATGCAATGCTGATTTTTTAGATGGAAATGCCAAAATAATATGATGGTTGCTGCCTTGGATCTCTCTCTCACTTTGTGTGTGTCGCAGGGAATATGAGAAATTAGAAGGGTGTGTTTAATATGGACTTTCTAGTCAAAGGTCCTATCATGGACCTTTGACCTAGGACCTTTGACTTTACCTTTGATTATAGGTAATTTTTACCATTGCTTTTATATCCTCAAAATAATTTAATTTGTAGATGAGTCCTTTTGTTTGATTTTAGTAATTTATTTGAATTTTGTAAGTATAATTTGATCTGCTTCTTCAGAGACCTACAAACTCTCATCATTTTAGCTGGACACCGATGAGGTGAATCAGTGTACGTTCCATCATTCCCCCATCCAAGTCCCCCACGAAAGTAGCGATTCCCTTCTCGACATCCGTTCAATCGCATTTGGGGCTGTTGTGTGATTTCCTTTAGCGGATTGTTTTGCCCCGACCCCTTGAAGAACATATTCATCATGATTTTGGGGTTGTTTCTTCACCTCCGATCTTCACCAATTGTGCCTTCAATTGACAGACAAGTTAGTTTTCGTCCTAAAGATTCACCAATTGCTGCACTTCAACTTCAGTAAGCTTTGAGCCAACTCTTTGCAATCCCACCCTCATCGAATAACCACCGGGGAAGCTAACAAAAAAGCCTAGTAGCTTTGTTTAAATAGGACCCACTTTAAGATGCATGACAGTCTCCACCTAAGCCAATCTTAAGACAACATTTAATGTTTGAAATTTGATATCCATTTCTGATTAAGAAAAACTAATTTATGATTGCAATGTTCATATCAGAAAGAGGTAAAGAGAACTTACAATAGACATGTAGTATATGCTTTTATTCTTTAGAATTAGATCATCTCTGAGCCATGGGTTTCTGTAGTTGGGATTAAGAAACCCCCAGTCCTTGACAAAATCCCAATACAATTGATAAACTGTGGCCACCACAGAAGTGATTAAAACTATAGCAAACCATAGATGGTTATCTTGCCTGCTATATGTTATTCTAGCCCCGGCTACAACCATTGCCGAAACATACTTCCCCATGTTAGCCAAATGGTCAACATTAGAGTCATCAAACCTTCGTCTTGCACACTGGTAGTGACGTTCAAATAGCATGTGTTAGTTGATGACATAGATTATGTGCAATATTATAAAAGAATTCAATTACCAAATATATCATTTATCTCACCCCCTTCCCCAAATTGTACTTGTCTAATTTATGCACTCCATGTGATTCAAGAATAATTTGCCTTTCCAAATTTTCAAATTATCATTTTTTTAATGCAAGTCTCTTTTGAAATTATATACCACCCTCCATGCTACTAATAGTCACACTCCCGCTCAAACTAATTAGTTTTTTATGCAAAATATGCAAATTTTTTTTTTTACAATGATTCTCATACCAATAATTTGCTTTGCATGACCCTCAAACTAATTAGTTTTTTATGCAATGCTAGTGGATGAGAAGAGATGAAATTTGGATTTGAACCCAACCATCACCCCAAAATCAATACTGATGAAAATTACATAAGTACCACCAGATTTGACAATATGCTTCATAATTACCTTATTGACAATATGTCAATAGTTAATTTGTTTAATATACACAATTTGTGTAAATTTTTGTCTTCACAAGAAATTATTAATTGGAAGTATTCCAGATGGCTTCCCCTTATTAAGTCAATTGTCAAACTTGTGAGTTCATTAGAAATCTGCATCTCATGATGGCATATTGACTTGTTATATTTTTCCATAATATGTTTCTTCATTTTGAGAGAGAATTTGCTGCACTTACATCATTACGCAATAACCTTTTAAATGAACAAATCCTAAATATATTCCATCAAATTACTGGCTTGATTAATTTGTAAGAAAACGATGTTAAATCAAATTGATATTTCTCTGTTCTTATTCCATACACTATTTATGCAAATCATGTGCTATGCTGCATAGGACTTATCGGTAACAACTTGAGTGGTCAACTGCCTTCCTCAACAGAAGTTTATCAAAAGTTGAGGTTGAGACTTGAACAGAAGATTTTCTGAGAAGTTAGCCAATTCTTGAATGCAGGATGCAAGTGAAAACATCTATAGTAGCAACTGACACTCCAAGGAAATCGAGAGTTTTTGAGTTGCTTTAACCACACCAATTGAGTCAATTCCATAGGATGTCATGTTGTCTGTGACTGAGATGTTGCTGATTGGGATTCCAGACTGCTCAGAAATAAGCCTTTACAAGAATTCAACAATTTCCTTGTTACTTGATTCTTGGACTAGGTAGTGGTGCACTTCTTACAAGCTGGGGCGGGGGTGTTTTTCCTTCTCTGCATGTTCCTGTAGTAAATGACCTTACCAATGTTTTCTTTGTCAAAACAGGTTGTGGTACTGAGTTTAGTGTTTCATCTGCATATTGTTTCAGACATTCAAATCTCTTGATTTTTCCTAATGTTTTGTTGATGGTTCTAGGCTTGATAAACTTGACAGAAGCAACATGGACACCATGTTCTTCTGCCACGCGAGTCTGAATATGCAATCACATCTTTGTTAACTGGTTTACCATCCTTTACTTCTGCAATCACAACCAAGCTAACCTGGTCAGAACCATATGGAAAGGAAATCCCCTTAGCTGATAAAATTTCCTCAGGGACATCAATGCCATAATATTAAATTACAAAGATAAAAAAAAAAATCACAGGGAATAGAACCACCTGCACTCCCAAGTAATCCAGATGATTAACTGCACCAAAAGCATCAATAGAATAAAAAAAATCTATCCAAACTGATTCATAGAGACAGTTAAAAGATTACTACAGAGCAAAGCTAATAAAAGCAAACCCAGTTTGGGAAATCTTTCATGCATTAATTCCTCAAAAACAAGCTAGTCCAGCCGACAAGTTAAAAGCTTCTGTGACTACCACACAGAATTACTAAGAATCCCTCAATACACAATTATAGACATGCAATCCTGACTCAGGAATCAGAATAAATAAAGGTGTTTTCTTTTGTAAGACAAAAAATTAACCCACACCTGGGATTCTATCATTTCCTCTGTATAATAGCCTTCAAAATAATCATCAATAATGCCAATGGATGCCCTGAGATATCCCACTAAAACAAATTAGTTCATAAACTTAAGACAAATTGTGCAAAACAATACAAAGACACAGTCATGTTTTAAGTAGACAAATTGTGCAAAACAGACAATAATATTTACAATTTACATCTAAAAAAATAATCGATATGTAGTTAAATAATAACATAATCATGATAAAAGAAATTATGTGTACAAATGAGAAAAAAAAAGGTTGGAACAACATTTACATTAATATCATCTCCAAAGCCATACATCATGTGCTTCTCTATAGCAATCCAAGAAGAAGATTAGGAAGAAAGATAGAGATAACTAGTCGAAAATATTAAAAATCAGGAAAAATTCTCTTACATTCTTGGAGGAAAACTCCTCTTTTGAGCTTGGATGAAGTTTCTGATGGTTGTGATGAGGCTCTGGCAGAGGAATTGCTCATTGTTGTTTCCCAATGCTTTCACAGTCACTCACTAAACACAATGACCAACCAAATAAATAATTAGAGAAAGGATAAAAAGACTTGGGTTATTGTATGCTTCTGCATATGTTGGATTTGCAATGATAGCCTTCTCAATCATACTAGCAACAAAATCCATTTTACCCTGGAGAAGGAGGAGGAGATAATGCTCGCAATCGTCTCAACCCTATTCTGTAGTAAGGGGGTTGTCACAATAATTTCCGTTTTATTAAGGATCCTTTTCAAATATCTCATTGTTATTGTTTACCTGATTAACAGGTAAACCAATAATCACTTGTAACCATTGATTATATTTTCTGTTAGTCTAATGATCCATAAAAGAATGACCATGCATGGACCCTTGATTCAAGGGTCCACGTTAAAACGACCCAAATTAGAAGGAGATAACTTAGCTGGCTGCTAGGGTTTTATTGTTAATTTTTTATGGGTGATAATAATAAATGGATCAGATATTACCAAAATAAAAATAAAAAGGTCAGATTTTGGACTCGGATAAATTTTGACAAGCCCATACAGGAACTTTTTTTGGATACATAGCTATTTGAATTTTTTTTCTTTATTTTTACTGGCAGTGTTAAACTTGGTCCAAGGCCAAATATGTATGTGTGTATATATATAAAATGTAATTTTTATTTATATTAATAATTATATATTATTCATTTGATGCAGTTCGATCAATGATTTATTGATTGAATTTATGTATGACCTATTAACTCGGTAACTCAACCAAGTCGATAACCTAGCCGAGTTTTATAATTATGAATAGAACAGCACTTTATTAATAGAGGTGAGTACATAGATCAACCCAATTCGAACTGTCACGTGCTAAAGCTTAAACGGGCATAACTTGTTACTGCTTTTTCAATTTTTTTTTTTAAATTTTGGCCTTGCCCCTTTCTTTCACAAAAAATAAATGGTGTACTGTTGAAGGCAACCAAAAAATAAAATTTATACTCTTAAAAATATATATAGTAGTGCGAGTAAGAATCGCTTCCATAGAGAGTATCTAACTTAATTTTATATTAGGTGGATGTGGATTGAGGCATTTTGAGTATAACAAAAATAATTTTAAGAAAAAAAACTAAGGAACAATTCAAATTAAATTATTAAAATTAATCAAAAGAATAAACATTGGTCTAAGTCAACTGAGCATCAATACAAGTATATATCAATTCATACTTTGAATATTCACCGTTGAAACTATTTTTTAATCTCTCCTTAATTAGTTGTAGTTAACTAAAAAACAAGTGATCTAAATAACCTTAACTACTAAACATCTCAAGACAAGCGCTAAAGATTTAATCTAGTAGCAGCTTTAAAAATTAGAGTAATCGATGAAACTAAACAACACAAACACAAGCGGTTACATTTAATTTAGTCAAACGTTCTTCCTAAGATCTAATAATTTCTGACACAACAAATAATTAAATTTTTGTTGCTTTACAAATTAGAGGGGTCAAATAATTACAGATTTGATATCTAATTTAGCAATAGATTACAGCAAATAACAAACTAGTAGGTCTCCTAATAATTAAACGAAACAGTTATGAACATAGTCACAAAAGAACATTCGATACTCAAAGTATAAATTGAACAATAAAAATAAATTAGATCTTATAATTTTATTGATTCTGATGCTTTCGTTTCCTTCTACCAATCATAAAATTTAGACACGCATGACCATGGATGAAAACTTAGAGAAGAAGAAAGAGAAGAGAGGGAGCAGCGTGTGTGAAAATTTGTTTATTACTCTTCCCTTTACCCGTCATTTGTAAACTTTTCAAGCTTACTAAATCTCCTATCAAATCTCTTATAAAATCTTCTATAAAATTTTCTATAAAATCTCCTGTAAAATCTCCTATTAAATCTTCTATAAATATTCTAAATATTATCCTAAGATAATAATATCTAAATCTAATTAATTAAGAAAATATTAAAAATAAAATAACATCCTAATATAACTAAGAAAATGGTGTTTCCAGCTGAAATTTTCACGCACTAGATCTAAAAATTTTCAAAAATACACATCAAATTCGTGTAAGTCCCAGAATGTCAGCAGTGTAGGTGTAGCAACTTCAAGCCCAATTTCAACCTTGATATAACTAGTATCTCTCATAACTCAACATGAAAGTTGTGATGCTTTTTCTTGACTTTTCCATAGCATCTTGAATCATCTCAATTGAAGTTTAGATGAGATAGTTATACCCAAATTACGAAATGATGTCGAAATTATCCAAAATTGTCCAATTAGTTTCATTTTGCACTTAATGTCTTTATTTGCATCTTAAATCAAAATATAAGAATAATGAGTATATTTAAGTACCAAATAAGTATAAAAGACTAAATATTAAAGAAAAATATATAACATTATGCATTCTCATCAATAAACCTCCAATTAGCCTCTAAATTGGGCTTGGCCAAATTGGGTTTGGAGTTTTTAAAAAAATTAAGAGACATCGCGTCATGGCCAGCCCACAAGTTGGTCAATTCAAATTTGCTTAACCCGCCTGTTAAGTAGACTGGGCTTGTGTAGACTCTCATTTAAATGAGCCTGCAATATAGATATACTTCATATTATCAGGTTACAGATGTTGGCTCACAAGCCTTGACTTATTCGCCCACATTTTAAGTGACATTTGTCTATTTTTTTTTATTACTATTTTTGAATGTATTGTTTAGAATTCAAGTTTGAGTGTGAGTGGGTATAAATAGTGAAGTCTCACATGTAGAAAGAAATGAATTAATAAATAAGAATCATATAAGTAGAAAGATTCATAAATATAATATTTAAAAGCTTTTAGTCAAATTGACATGCATAAACCCCCTAATTATGAAATTAATATGAAGAGATCCTAATGAATGACATTTGACTCGTGACTTTCTAACATAGCAAGACTCTTGTAAGTGGTAATTTATTTTATGAAATACAATAGTATTTCTTTGACCCAAGAATTGTACTAATAACACCACTGTAACACCGTTCACCTCTACCACTTAAACTATATTCAAGTGGCGAAACACTTCTTTTTTTTTTTTATTTGATGCAAGCTTGCTATCAATATTTATTGAATCTTATGTCCTCTAACTGCCACTAATTTTCCTGAGTCTAAATAAACTTGTATAATCAATATTTTTACTAGCGAGGCTATCTACCTCAATTCTTTCTTGGTTGAAGAAAAGTCGCCCTCGAGAACTTAAAATGTTGAAGCATAAAAGAAAAAAAATCTTAAATTTTGTCGGTTACAAAAAGAGGTCCAAGTCCTAATGTAAGAAGAGTCGCTGATTATTTATAAATGTATTCCTTATGTGGTTTCTTGTTACACTTCAAATTCATTTCATTTATAATGCCATCAAAGTGTTGATATAAAAATAACACTTTTTGATCTAAATAATATTGATGTGTATTCAAAAACTTAGTATGAAAGATATCTAAGTTTTGAAAAATCACACATGCCTTAATTCTATTAGAATCGAAATTATTGTTGTCAAAAATGGTAATTTCGATTGTGTGTCGAAATTTAAGATTCAAGGAGGAGCAACTACACTTGGGATTTTTTTAAGAAATGAGTGAAGATCTCGACTAGAAGATAGTAACTATTTGAAGATTCAAAGTTCAATTCAAATAAATAGAATTTGAATTTGAAACAAAAGTTAACAGTAGTTGCACGTGTAGGATCCAAACAAGACAAGAATTGCTGAGAGAGATTAAGCAATTACTTGCAGCACAGGGATTGCTGATAAAAATTGAGCAGTTATTTCAAAAGGATTACTGATAATGATTAGGTAGTTTCTTTTACTGTAGACATTTGTTAAAATCTCGTAAGAGGGGGTAGTTACTTAGGATTTTTATAAATACCAAAACGATGAAAACATTTAGGAGTTGAAATGAGTGAAGATCTCGACTAGAAGATAGTAACTATTTGAAGATTCAAATTTCAATTCAAATAAATAGAATTTGAATTTGAAACAGAAGTTAACAGTAGTTGCAAGTGTAGGATCCAGACAAGACACGGATTGCTAAGAGAGATTAAGCAGTTACTTGTAGCACAGAGATTGCTGATAAAGATTGAGTAGTTATTTCATAAGGATTGCTGATAATGATTAGACAATTTCTTTTGTTGTAGACACTTGTCAGAATCTCGTAAGAGGGGGTAGTTACTTAAGATTTTTATAAATACCAAAAGGATGGAAACATTTAGGACTTGAAAATTCTCTACTTAAACACTTGTAAACACGCTCTCTAGTCACTTTGATAATCTCAAGCAAAACACAAGTTAGTCAAGTATGTTTCCATCATGTTCCTTTTCTGTACAATTTAGAATTTCAATGCAAATTTAATTCAAAATCCGTTTACACTTTTAGTCATTTATTTTCCTACGAGTTCTCTTTTACTCTTGACCAAGTGATTCTCTCGAGATCATTTGATTTCTTTTAATTACTTTCCTTTACTTGCTTTTTTTACTTTTCTACAAGTTTATATTTCTATTCATTTTACTTTTCTACCCATTTATTTCTCATACTTTTACATTGCTTTCTTTTAATTACAGTCATTTATCATTCTGCAATTTATATTTTTTGTCAAGTTTACTTTGCTGTATTTTTCTTCCTTATTCTTTACATTTCATGCCATTTGATTGTTTTCTTTATTTTACTACAATCTTTAACTTTCAAGCAAGTTATTTTTATTGCATCTTGTATCTATTTTCTTTCAGTAAGTTTGCTACTGTAATATTGTTATACAACAATTTTGATCTACACACCTTTATGTCCTATAAGTACTATAGAATCCATTGAGGAAGAGATTCTCTTCCCCGAATCGAGATCTGGAATCAAATTTGTCTATTGACAAAAGTTGCACTAAACAAATTGGCACCCCCAATGGGACATAGTTGAAAGACCGGTATTTAGAAGAACCCTTTAGTCGTATATACAATTAAGAAGTGGAAATATTATGCCAAAAATGTCAGATAATATATCACTCAATGCTTAAAGCCCTCAAGCAAGGAACAATGGAGCAAATGGTGATAGAGACACCATAGTGTCTGCAACTTTGTCACAAACCTTAGATCCTGTGGTGAGTGAAATCACAGGGATCCCTGCTTCCAATCTGGAAAATAGAAATCTTGGGATGAATAGGACAACATCCTTATATGGGTTACCTCCTGGTTTCACACCCCAAAACATTACACAAAACATAGGCACTGCCTAAGCTACATACATAAGTTCACTACCAAATGTTTCACCAATGGTCAAGGGGTAGGGAAAAGTGTAATTCGATCTGATAGGCTAAATGTGGGAACACCTGTCTTCCCTAATTTTCCTAGGGATATGTCTTCGATTCCTTCTAGGATCATGAATACAACCCTGAATAATATCGGGCAACAAATTGATGAGAGTAATTATGAGATGGTCCATATGCTAACTCAACAAATGACCACTGTCATAACAACACTCTTAGAGTCAACTAATAATATTTACACAACGTTGGCTAGGCAAATGAGTAGGATTGCTGATATCTTTAGGAACCCAGACAAGTCTATTAGCAATCAAAGGGGAAATGCTCAGCCAATATATCAAGATAATACTCAATTAGTAAATAACTCAAATGTTAATGACCCAATTGAAAATAATTAGCCAAGAGAAAACCAATCTAGCCAAAATATAGGTCTTCGATTAGTCAATTGAAACCAAAATGCTAATAACCTCTAATAAAGAATTAGACTAAACAATCTTGGGAGGTATCAAAATATTAATCAGGCAGTTGAACAAGTGCTAAAGCAATCACGATCTGCGAAGCGTGTGTGGAGAGAAGGGAAACTACTTTTATTCTCTATAACCATAGAAATCTCTTGTGATCTTATAAATGGAGAAACTACAATATATATATATATATATATATATATATATATATATATATATATATATATATATATATATATATATATAAGATGATAACAGGGACCTTTACTCGTGTTTAAAATATGAGTTAATCTATCCATAATAGAAAACCCATATATAAGACTCACAAACTCAAATAACATTATTCACACGGGTTTAAGTGTTTATAAAAGTTTAGTAACAATATTGATCACAGATGAGTTAAGCCAATAGATACTCTACAGTATCTATCATTCAATTAATCTGAATTTTAAAAAATTGGTGGCAATGCGTCCACACTTAATAAAAATATCTAACAGAATCCATTAATTTTTGTGCCCCTACGATCGAATGAGAATTAATTTTATGAACGATTCAAATGGGCCAAACATGTAAAGATACCTTGTGCTCTTACCTCTCTCTCTTTCTCTCTCTATATATATAAACTTGTGTATGCACGGCACGATGGAATATAGGGAGTATAAATTATACCAAGAGTCGTTAAGAGTCTTGCAAAATTAAGGCAATCATGATTTTAAAAGATTTCCTTAACATTTCGTCAAGCTAGCTATAGATCTAATGTCTAATACTGAGAATTCATCTAAGTTGGTGAAATGGAAAAACCCATTTGAGTAATTTAACTTTGACAAAGGGTTTGAATAATTATGAAGTAATAGTCTTGCTCTTGAAATTGCTCGTCTCATAATATAGTTTAATCAAAATAGGTAAAAAAAAACAAGGGTCTCATGGTACTTTATATTTATATTTTTTTAAAATTTGGTCCTGTAAAATTTTTTTGGTCAATTTGGTTTTAAGTTTAAAATCACCAACTAACTTGATCTTCTGTAATGATTCCATCACTTCATTAACAAAAGTAATGACATGTTACTAACTAATAATGATCATGTCAAAGATACATCATTGTCATATCATCACGATAATGACACATCAAATATTTTATTAATGTGTATGACGAATCATTATAAAAGACAATTCTAAGTTTAAGAGACTAAATAATATATATATATATATATATATATATATATATATATATATATATATATATATAAAAGGGTCAAATTAGAAAAATAATAATAATGAATAAAACAAATCCTCTTTGCCATCAAATTATTCATAGAATTTGGTATGTGACTTTCGCTGAATTTCGAGTCACTGTGATACGTACGTTAAGGAGTTTTCCCTAAAACGCCACTACTTTACCGCTGTTCATTATTCTCTCCCTATTCATGAGAAAGAGATCAAGTTGCATTGCAAGATTATATCTCTTTCCTTTTAATTTCCTTTAGAAAGAGGCAAAACAAAAATGAGAGATTGCATTAGGTTAGTCATCACCTACTCCAGTAAGTTATAGGCAAAATATAGACAATGGCACGTGAAAGGGTGCTCTGTCTGTCTCACATTCAAAGGGTCAGTGGTCAGTGTCAAATATGATTATATTAGTCAATACCGACATGCTTTGAGCTGGCTTCGAAAGCTCAACCCCTTTTTTTAAAACGTTTTTCCAGCTTAGATTATGGCCTGGTATACCATTTCCTAAGTTGATGCCTTCCCATATTTCCCGTTCATGTGATATGTTTTTGTTTCCTACAATTTGTTTGGCACAGTAGTACTAGACGGTCAAGGTTATCTTATTTTAAGTTCAGAATATATTACGAGTTTCAATAACAGCTCAAAGACCTTTTTTGTCTAATATTTGTAAATAAATTACTAATAAAAAATTATCAACATAAATTAAACCTTAAACCTCTTTGCCAATAATTTTTTTACAATTGCTTGCATACAAATTAACCTCTTCATATTACCATTTTTAGACAATACTACTGCCACTAACTGAAAAATAACCTAACGCATCGATTGTTATCTAATAATAACAAATAGAGAGCTAGCTAGCAAAAGTGCTACATGTTATTTTTAATTGGATTTATGAATTACTTTAGTGTATAAGAATTTCTCTATCTTTATCTCTTCATATACCCCTTTGCAATTTCTATTGCCACTCGTCCGATGCTAGCAGGCATACATACCAAAAGATAAAGGTATTTGAAATCAAGAGACTTGGTCTCAAAAATAAAATTATATTTTAACTAAATTCAACCATTAACAATTATTTTTTAAAGTACTAATATGAGAGGTATTTATAATCTTTAAACAAAACAAATTAAATATAAATTAAATGCTACTACTAATAATAAGATTTGAGATTTTCATAAAATTTCATTTAAATTGAAATCTTAATAACTGAAATTATAAAATAACTAAAATCTCTAAAAATATGAAAAAAATAAAAATCTATAAATAATATAATTATCTATAAAATTCTAATTATTAAAATTATAAATAATCATAATCTATTCTGTATTATTTATAAATGTAGAAATTGACTTTCATATATATTACCATTTAATTTCTCGTATATTATTAAATGATAAGAATGAAGATAAAGATATCCACAATATTTGATCGATTAAACTAAATAATCAATAAAAGTACATCATGCATGATGTATCCGCTCAAGTAAAATAATTGGCCCATTTGAAAGTAGAATTTAATTTTGCCCTACTACTAACATGAAGCTTCTATATTATTATGTGTTGTCATAATTATTAAAAAAAATTATCTGTCTTTCCCCCTTTTTTTAATAGATAATTTATGTGAGAAACTTTACAAATTTTAACTAATAAACTACTCACACACATTGGAGAGGGGGGAAGAGTGAAGGCGAAATTTGTTCTTAAGTTCTTGCATTAACTTGTAAAAGACTTTACTAATAGAACTAGTTGACACATTCTATTTTTTTTTCATATAACAGAAATTGAACTCTTTTAACGGTGTTATAATATATAATTGAATATAATTGATGTAAAAAATATACATGTAGATAATTTTTTAACTCTTTAAAGTATTTTATTAATAAAAAAATCCTTTAAAGTATTTTAAATGACTTTTAAGATTGTATTAATTTTCTCTAGACAAGGACAGGTTAGATGCATAAAAATAGAGGCACGACCAATGTAGGCGACAACAAAAAGCCCAAGTTGATGCGTAAGTTTAGGCCTTCAATCAACATATATAGATAAACAATTCACATCCGTGCATACGAACAAAATAAAATAATTAAGAATAATCACTTACTTTAATAGGTCTAGGCATAGGTACAATATATATTTTTTAAAAATAGTTACTTTGCTCTTTTATCATTATTTCTTTTTTAATTTAATTTTTTATATTTTATTTTTATCAATTTAATTTATTATCTTATAAATTATTATTCAATGTGATCCTTTATCACGATTCTATTACAAACTTTAACGAAAGTGATAACATGTTAGTAAAGATGATGACATAGTTATGATATAGCAATAATATGGATATGATATGATAATGATATTGTCATCACCGGTTAGTTTTATTAGGAGATTGACATAATCATGATGAAGGACCATATATGATTTGTAAGACAAAGTATTAAATTGGCAAAAATAAAATATAAAAAATCAAATTAAAAAAAATAATGATAAAGGATTAAAATACCAACTTTATCTAATTTTTGATATATTTAAAAAATTCAAAGCTGCATCAAACACATGTTATGAGTGAGCACAACTTGAAATCAAGAACTCTATTATCTTTTGGGCCGAGAATGACATGGGTATGACCTTTCTACGCAAGCTTATACCCAAGGATAGATACATATACACACGTATAGATTATGCGGCAATTCCTTTTGTTATTTATTTTTTCCGATCATTAAATTTTATATTCATTTTGTGATATAATTATTCTTATCTCTTAGCCCATGAACAAATTCTTTTTAAGAAGAAATAATTTAAAGTAAACAATATAACTACATAATTACACACACATTTGATTACTATCAAGCCTTTGGCTTACTGAATATTCCTTCTCCCTTAAAGTTCGAGGTTAAATTTTACTTATACATTTAAAAAACATTTAATTTTGTTTTTAATATAAAAATAAGGTTTTCGTTAAAATTTTTCTCTACAAGGTTTTAATTATAAGTTTCTTTAACACAAAATATTAATCCAAACATGCAATAAGTAACAGAATTTTTTGAATTATTTATATTGAGTTGGATGCATTTAAAAGTATTATTACTAATTGTTACAATAACTGCAGCTGAGCAAAAAAAAATTTCTCATAAATATATCTGTTGTTATATATAAATATAAAGATGTTAACACCATATTAATGTTGTAAGATAATGGGTTTGTTTAATTGATAAAATTAAATTGCATTGATTTAAAGATTTTAAATTCGATTCTTGTCGATCTTAGAATGAGAAACTATCTCTTTTTCTAAACTTCTTTATGCTAAAAACCTATTGATGTTGTATTTTGAATTTTTTTATTATATATCTCCAAAAATTGAAAAATTAAAACGTCTCTCCAATAATGATAATTGTTAGCGTGATTAATTATATTTGAGATTATCACGATTGATTTTAGGAATGATTATAATTAATTTAGTACATAATTATATTTTATTATTTTTATTTTTTGTATAGAAGCCTTCTTGTATAAATAGGGCCTAACCCTCCTATATTCATTCATTTAGAAATATACGCAAGTTACTAATATTTGTCTCTATGTTTCTATTTCTAACATGATATCAAAGAGATACCATCCTCCATAATCTGCCGTATTAAAGAGAGAAATATTTGTATTATATTCTATTCACATTAAATAGCATATAGAGGTTACAATATATATAGGCAAGACACATTTGAAAATGTTTGAAATCCTGATACAACAAACTAGCAAATAGAGAGGAACGAATAACAAATGGATAACAAAGGTTGTTACAGAGGATTAACTCGTGGACTTGGTCAGCACTCCTATAAGGGAACAAATAACAAATGGATAACAAAGGTTGTTACAGAGGATTAACTTGTGAACTTGGTCAACATTCCTATACCCCCTGGAAGATGGTAGAGGGGCATATGACAACAATCTTGGACATCAGGAAGGAGTGGCATGTTGTTAACAGCGGCTTGGTGAGTAAGTCAGCTAGCTGATGACTTGAAGGTATGTGGATCACATGAAGATCCTTGCTAGCTACTAAGTCACGAACAAAATGGTAGTCAATGGCTAGATGCTTCATGCGGGAGTGAAACACTAGGTTTGCACAAAGGTAAGTTGCTCCAACATTGTCTGAGTAAATCGTGGGTTGCTTGGTAAGAGGATAATGGAGCTCCTTGAGTAATTCTCATAACCATAAGAGCTCACTAGTAGTGGAAGCAATGATCCTATATTCAACTTCGGTGGAGGACTTGGCAACTATGGTTTGCTTCTTACAAGATCAAGAGATTGCATTGGGACCTATGTAAATAATGTAGGTAGTAGTGGACTTGCGATTTGTGGTGTCTTCTGCCTAGTTAAAGTCACAAAAAATAGTGAGATGAAGCTCAGAATCACTGAGAAGAAGAAGGCTATGAGCAATAGTGCCTTTAAGGTACCGAAGGATACATTTTGCGGCCTGTATATATAGTTCAGTAGGAGCTTTCATGAATTGTGAGAGCTTATTAACTGAAAAGGACACATCAGGTCATGTGAGAAACAAATATTGGAGAGAACCAACAAGCCTACGATACTCTTTGACATCACAGGTTGAAGCATCAGACACAAAAGATAAGCCACATGTTGTGGACAACAGAGTATAAACAGGCTTGGCATCTTGCATGTGAGCAGAGTGAAGAAGATCTCTGATGTAGTGATGCTGAGTTAAGAAAATTAAGTCTAGTAGATATGGGAATTATCTCAATACCAAGGAAGTGACTTGGGCTCCCAAGGTCCTTTAGAGAAAACTGTTGAGCAAGAGCCAATTGAAAATTGATGAGAAAGTTCTTATCATTTCAAGTGAGGAGCAAATCATCAACGTACACCAAAAAGTAGGTTAGAACATCACCGCGTTTGTAGTTTGTTACGAAGTGGCCTCAATACTCAAGAGGGGGGTGAATTGAGTATGTAAGTCAAGTTCACAAATCTTTCGCAATTCGATTGATAAACAATTTTTCGTTGAAGCTATTTGATGAGTAGAACTAATTGGATAAATGGAATAAATACTTTTACTAATAAATGCAACAATCAAGAAGAACAATATTCAAGATATTCAATGAAACAGTGCTTAATGTAAAGAGAAGGGTTTAGAGAGAGCAAACACAATGATTTATCCTGATTCGATCACCAATCCACTTGTGATCTACGTCCAGTCCCCAAGCAATCAACTTGAGATTTTTCACTATATCTTCAAGTTTCAATGGGTGCTTGATAACCACTACAACCTTGAGCACTCAACACTATGGGATACCTCACCCAAGAGCTTGAGCCTCTATTTTCAAAGGGATACCTCACCCTTACAATGTATGAGGGATACCTCACCCTCTCTAAACAGATTGAATAAGATTTAAATGGATGAAACTCTCTCAAGAGCAAGTGTTACAAATTGAAGTACTATGATATTTAGGATTCACACAAACCCAAGCTCAAAACAGAGGATTTAGTAAAATGATGAGAAAAACTTGTTTAAGGCACACAAGGAATTTTGCAGAATGATTCACTCAATTTTTCTAACCTCTCAACAAAGCCCAACATCCAAATATATAGGTGTGGACACCATATTTTGACCGGGTTTTTGATTTTATTTATTAAAAAAAAAAAAAAAAAAAAAACAAAAACAAAAACAAAAACAAAAAAAAAAAAAAAAAAAAGAGTAAGAGAATTTATTTTCTTAGGCCCAATTGCAGGCCTGCTACTACTAAAAAAAAAGAAGAAGAAGAAGAAGGAGGGGAACACTGATCTCGTTCAAAAAAAAAATTGAAAGGGGGGGGCATTGCTGCACGTAAAAGGAAAATGATAAAATAGTAGTGCATTAAATGCACTGGGTGAGCAGGTAGGGAAGAGAGGATGGCTGAGGGGATTGAAAGAAAAAAGAGGCTCTGATAGATGAAGGAGGGGGGCTCAATGCGGAGTGGTTGACGAAAAAAAGGAAAAAGGAAGAAAACTGTCAGCTGAGATATATACAGGGGGCTGGCACAGGTTTAGGGGCTCAAAAAAAAAAAAGAAAAAAACCTCACATTCCATCCAACTTCATCTGCTGGAACCTGATGACACCCTTCATTAGCCCCAAAAGCACATTCCATTTTGTTACAACCTTGATCACCATAAACCTCCAAAACCAGCAGCAACATCTGGGCGATCCCAACACCCTTCATCAACACCAACACTTTCATCTCCATTCTCAATACTCCACCCCTCGTCACCTACGTACCAGCAACCACCATCGCCATCATTAGCCTTCTACCCCATCACCTTCTTCCACCGTCTAACGGCAAAGGGAAGAGTCACACCAAGAACCTTCCATTTCACCATCCTTCATCATATCCCATCTTCAGCCAAGGAAAAGAGATTGATGATGTTGGGTTGATCCCTGGTGGTAGCTAAAAAAAAAGAAAAAAAAAAAGCAAGAATACTGGGAAGGCTGCTGGGAACGAAAGGGATTTTTGATTCTTTTTGAGTTGAGTGTGTTATTGGTAGCACAGAAGAGGTAAGCCCTTTCTCATCACTATCCTTGCACTGTTGTGAGTAAAAATGTAATGTTCAAATACATGCTTGAATACTGGTTGGTTAGTTATGTTGTCCATCTTCTTTTCTTTTTTTTCTTTTTAACCCTGAGTACCATACGCACACTGGAACTCCACCCCTTCTGCATCACAATTTTTTAAAACCACCAAAAAATTCAAAGAAAAAAACCTCCAGAAAACTGTAACCACCAACTTCACAAACACCATCATATCCTCACCTCCCATTCGACCGTCGAACTCCTGCACTGGCCTTCAATCAACTTCACAAACACCATCATATCCTCACCTCTCATTCGACCGTCGAACTCCTGCACTGGCCTTCAACCAACTTCACAAACACTACCATATCCGCGCCCCGACCGTCGAACCACACCGCTTACTACCCCTCACCGACAACCCATCCAAACCTTCACACCATCAACCAAACTCTACCACATCCGATCGTCGGATCCCAAAAACTGTGACTCCAACCTACTTCACAAAATACCATCATTCCCTCTACCGACCGTCGAACTACATCACTGACCTTCACCTCACTCGACCGTCGAACCACACCATTGTGACCCTCAACCCCTTCACAAAGCCCACCTTCACTTCATTCGACCGTCGAACCACACCATTGGACCCTCAACCCACTTCACAAAATACCATCATTCCCTCTACCGACTGTCGAACTACATCAGTGACCTTCACCTTACTCGACCGTCGAACCGCACCATTGTGACCCTCAACCAACTTCACGGAATTCACCTTCACCTCACTCGACCGTCGAACCACACCAGCCTACTACCCCTCACCGACAACCCATCCAAACCTTCACACCATCAACCAAACTCCATCCCATTCGACCATCGGACCCAAAAAAAAAAAAAAAAGCGTGACCTCCACCATCTTCATCAATTGCAACCGACCGTCGAATCCATCACCCCTTCCCAACCGACCGTCGAATCCATCCCATCCTTACCCCCAATCGACTGTCAAACCCCAAAACAGAATCACCCCTTCCCAACCGACCGTCGAATCCATCCCATCCTTACCCCCAACCGACTGTCAAACCCCAAAACAGAATCACCCCTTTAACCGACCGTCGAACCGAAGAAGCCAGCCACCCTCTCCTGCTAATCTGGTCGTAAACGAGGTCCTCACTGTTGCATCTTTTAATTTCGGGTTATCTGTTTCTTTGTTTTCTTTTCACGTTGTCTTGTTCTTTTTTATTTTCATGTATCATCAGGTTGTTGGGCTAGATTTTGGGAGTTAAAAGTGATAAAAATAGCAAAAAATAAAAATAAAATAAAAAAATCTTTTAATCCATGCAATGACCAATGATGATGATTGAATAGCGGATGCTATCTTCATTATCTTTTGGATCATAAGGGTTTATTGAGTAGCCTAGTGCTAACTTGAATCCTGTGCAAAAAAATGGATTCGCTTCAAATAAAATCTTCTTTTAAATAAAATCAACCAACCCACACTTATTTTATAAAGAACTACGTAACTTTGAGTTCCCCATTGCACCAGGGGATACGTAGGAGCAGAATTTCATTTCTGTCAAGCCCAAATTAAATTTTCATAATTTTGTGGTTTCACTTTTGTAAATAGTTATAATGTTTTTTTTTTTGTAAAAAGGGGTAAAATAAATATTTCAAAAGATTATTAATAATTTACACAATTAACTAAGGTACCGTCTTAGGACGGGTGTGTTAGGGGTGCAGTGGTATTAAGTTTCCACCCTTTCCTAAGCATAACCGACTCCCGAATCCAATTTGGTTTCAAAGACCATTTTCAAAGAGAAGTTTTCCAATTTTTCCTAAATTCAAATAAAATTGGTGGCGACTCCATTTTTCCATTTTAATTTTCTAAAATCCTTCGAGTTGCTATTCCCGCCGCGATCCCGGTCGCGACAATAGGTTAATGCTATTAAATGCCGTTAGAGGTGGTTGTGAGCAATTAATGCTCTGCAATATAGCCGTTACGAGCTTCTGCAAATTTTCCTGAACATAGGCTAACCGGTTAGCCATGTATCCTAACCGGTTAGGGACTCATTTTAGGCTTAAACAAAGTGTTCTGGTTTAATAGCTAACCGGTTAGGAGTAAGTCCTAATCGGTTAAGACATTACCAACGTGAGTTCTGAGTTATAGAATAACCGGTTAGGCCATCTGCCCAATCGGTTAGGGTAACACATTTTTGGTTTCTGACTTTGTGAATAACCGGTTAGGTCTTCTACCTAATCGGTTAGGCCAACATGATTTTGGCTTCTGACTTACAGAATAACCGGTTAAGCCATTTGCCTAATCGGTTAGGACAAAACAATCTTGGCTTCTGGAGATGAGACTAACCGGTTAGGTCTTCTACCTAATCGGTTAGGACAAATATATTTTGGCCTCTGACTTATAAGATAACCAGTTAGGAGCCTTGCCTAATCGGTTAAGCATTTGAAAGAACACGAGGCAAGCCATTTTCTGAGCAGGCTAACCAGTTAGGAAAAGGTCCTAATCGGTTAGGAGCCTTAGAATTTTGAATCCTAACAGGTACAGAGACAGTTTTGTGCATGTCAAAAGGAGTTGGAAGGTTCTAAAAGACTTTGTCTTAAGTTTGACATATGCAGGAGAACATGTTTGATAGAAAATCTAAGATATCAAAGCAATTGTTGCACAAAAACGTTTTTGAACCTTTCATGAAAAATCATTTTTCAAATTCATTTTAGAGAAGTCATTTGAGCTTGAGGTGAATCACTAGAATACCTTTACACTAGTTCTATAGCCTATTTGCTAAGTTTGAGTTCCTTGTGACTTGATCATTGTATTCCCATTGCTTCCTTGTTTGTCGACATCAAAATCATTTGCATCTTGTCCAAGCAATCACATTCTCCCCTTTTTTGATGATGACAAACACTTATTGAGGAAAGAGTTAGTTCAAATGATAATTGGAATTCACAAGAGAATTTGGAGACTTACTCCCCCTCTTTTGTTCAAGAGGTGTTTAAATCAGAGATGCACAGCTCCCCATTTGTTTTGGAATTCCAGGACCATTAATTAATATACAACTCACAAATTCATTATCATTACATTATCATTACATATCCACATTTAGTTACTCTTCTCAATAAATATAAAGACACCTCACCTTTATCCTTCTCCCCCTTTTGGCATAATCAAAAAGAAATTCAATAACCTAGGGTATATAAAAAAAAGCATGCAACTCATAACATATTATATGATAAGCAAAGAGTCAAGGATTCATAACAAAAGCACAAATTCAATAATCTAGAGACTCATAAGCAATCACAAAACATATTACCAAGGATACCAAAATTATATGTCCAAGGGTCAGAATGGAGTCAAAGTTCACTATCAGGATTATCAAAATAAGCCAAAGATAACCAGTCATTAGTCATGCTAAGTAATTTTCCCAAAATATCCAAAATAAGATAGTGAAGCACAATAAAAAAAAGTTCAAAGGCTATGAGTGCAGCAGCACAATCATGCTGAACAGAGAGTCCATGCCTAAGCCCCTGGGTCCTCGGGTGCTGGAAAGCGACGCTCGAGCCTATCCAAGCGGTCCTCCATGGCACTTAACCGATCAAAGATGACTGAGTTGCTATGCTCTTGGTAGGTGCGCAGATCCGCGATGGCTGCAAGAATGCGAGCTTCACTGGTGGATTCAGAGACGCTTCCCATTTCTGGTGCCTCCTCCATAGGGACATCAGCTGTTTGAACTGGAATTTCTTCTGGTAGCGCTCCTCCCACTCGTGCTTGGCCATAAGTCCATTTGCCATTGACCTTCTTCATGTGCATTCTATTTAGAGATGCTAGACCAAATTTATGAGGGCTGGCAATGTTTACAATGCCATCATCCAACAGGGGAACCTTGTGATGGTCTAGGATGCGAGCAACCAGAAGTGCATACGGAAGATCCATAACTGCCTTGTTTTTGGCTTTCAGCATAGTGTGTATAATGTAGAAAGGCCAGTTGATCTTGATGCGTTCCTTAAGAAGCCACATTAGGAAGATGTCTTCCTCTTCAACCAGGGCATAATTGCTTGCCCTTGGTGCAAGAATGTGAGTGACGATGAAATGAAGAAGGCAATCATGGATCTTCAGAAGCCCAGTAGTAAAAGTTCCTTTTGGCATTGGAACTCCAGGCTGAATCATGCCCATAGCAGCATCATCTCTCTTATAATTTTCCCACTTACCATGGTTTTCCAGTCTGAGTTTTTCACCGGAGTGGGGAAGATCAAACAAAGGCACCCACTCACTAGGATTCACCACAATCTTATATTTCTTAACTTCAGAAATTAAAGATCCTCCTTTAACAGATAAATTGCAGAAGAAGACTTTAATGGGTTCAAGATAGAAATACCCTGGATTTGTGGTGACGAGGGTTCTCAACCCATGGAATTCAAGCAGTTCTGTGAGAGGAGTGAAGCCTTCTTGGATGAAGAACTCCCAGTCCATCCATTTTGGTGAGATGATACGCCTTGCATGGAATTCTAATTGGTACTTCTTCATCTGAGCAGGATCAGTGAAGTACCTCCCAAGGTTCAGAGCAACTGAGAAGTCTGGGTCTGTGTCAGTGGGGTTTGTTTCCTTGGGTACATTGGGGTTTTTGGTACGTGTTCTTTTGGGAAATGAAGAGCTGCTGGCCATGGTGGAGATGGAGGCTTAGGGTACGGTGGTGGAGAGTGAGAGTGAGAGGGAGATTGAAATGGGGTTTAATGGGAGAATGATGATGGGGGATGATGGAATGTGAGAGAGATGGGGTTGGAAGACTGAATTTGGTGTGGATTGAAGGTGAGGAATGAAGGTGAGGAAGTGGGTGTGTGATTTCCCGAGAAAACGAGGAAGAAGATGGAAGTGGAGGGGCGTGAATGGAGGGAACATGCTTCCGGGAGGGGCTTTTTAATTGGAGTGCCTAACCGGTTAGGGATTATGAGTAACCGGTTAGGGTTATTAGGAAATAGCCACTGTGATGTCCAATAACTAGTTAGGGAAATTGGGTAACCGGTTATTGTGTTAAGTCAGAGCGTCCAGATATGTTCCCAAATACAGGTAACCGGGTTAGGAGCTATATCTAACCGATTATTTGGTCATGACAGAAGGTCCCTCAATATTCCAAACACTTCCAAGTCCCATACGAAAACATATTATTCTTCCTTTGCTTGATCATTGCACTGATAGCATTATAATAAACTCATGAGAGTGATCCTTGACATGTATCAGTAGGAGCAATTCTTATTTCACTTCTAGTATTCCAAATCACTTGAGGTTCATTTTGGCTTGAGTCCATTCTTCATTTAGTAACAAAATCTTCCTAATATTAATAGGAACCTTGAGCTTTCAGATATTGGGGGACTTAAGCATGAATTCAGCTCCTGCAAAACAACATAAGGAGACACTCCGACGCTCAAGTTAGTATTAGATTAAAAAAAAATCAGAGATTATGCGCAAGATTGTGACATAATTATGCGAGAAAAAAAATCACAAGTTTATGCATTTGTTTTAGGATTATGCAAAGAAATATTTAATTTATGCATGATTGATCCAATATACCAAGTTCATTTCTAATGTAGAAAAATGCTTCTTTTGCTAGGGGTTTGGTGAAAATATCACTAGTTGCTTAGTTGTTTCAACAAATTCAAGTATGCAATCACCCTTTTGAACATGATCTCTAATGAAATGATGTCTTATTTCAATATGTTTAGTCCTAGAATGCAAAATGGGATTTTTTGATAAGTTAATTGCACTAGTATTATCACATCTTATGGGAATATGATCAAGCTCAAGACCATAGTCCAAGAGTTGTTGTTTCATCCAAAGGACTTGAGAACAACAACTCCCAAATTTCGCAACATATTCAAATTTTCAAATTGTAGACAATGCCACACTATTTTGTTTCTTGCTATGCCAAGAAACTAGTGAACTTCCAAGCAAGTGGCATGTCCCACTAGTGCTCTTTCGATCCATTTTGCATCCAAAGAAAATCGAGATCGGAGTACCCAATAAGATTACATGAGGTGCCCTTAGGGTACCACAAACCCATTTGTGATGTGCCTATTAGATATTTCATTATTCTCTTAACAAAGACTTAGGTGTGATTCCTTAGGATTAGCTTGATATCTTGCACACATGCATACACTAAACATTATATCAGGCCTACTTGCAGTGAGATAAAGGAGTGAGCCAATCATACCTCTATATTTTGTAATTTCTACCGATTTACCTCCTTCATCCTTGTCCAAATAACAAGAGGTGCCCATAGGGGTTGCCATATGCTTGGCATTATCCATTCCAAATTTTTTGAGCAGCTCCTTGCAATACTTGGATTGGCTTATGAACGTTCCTTCTCTTGCCTGCTTGATTTGGAGACCAAGGAAGAAGTTGAGCTCACCCATCATAGACATCTCAAACTCACTTTGCATAATATTTGAAAAATCTTTACAAAGAGAGTTGTTAGTGGCTCCAAATATAATGTCATCAACATAGATTTGAACTAGAAGTATGTCATGCATTTTGTGTTTTATGAAGAGGGTAGTGTCAACCTTGCCTTTAGAAAAACCTTTTTCTAAAAGAAATTTGCTCAACCTTTCATACCAAGCTCTAAGAGCTTGTTTCAAGCCATACAAGACCTTTTTCAGTTTAAAAACATGGTTGGGCATTTCAAAGTCCTCAAAACTAGGAGGTTGTTCTACATACACCTCTTCTTGTATAAAACCATTTAAAAAGGCACTTTTGACATCCATTTGATAGAGTTTGAAATCCATGATGCAAGCATATGCAAGTAACATTCTAATGGCCTCTAATCTAGCTACGGGAGCGTAAGTTTCTTCATAATCTATGCCTTCTTCTTGATTATAACCCTTAGCTACAAGCCTAGCTTTATTTCTTATTATTAAGCCCGTTTCATTAAGTTTGTTCCTAAAGACCCATTTGGTGCCAATTATAAGATGATCATTGGGCCTTGGAACTAATTCCCAAACTTGATTTCTCTCAAATTGGTTTAGTTCTTCTTGCATGGCTAAGATCCAATGTTCATCATTAATGGCCTCATTTATGTCTTTAGGTTCAACTTGAGAGACAAAAGCTAGGTAATTACATGCATTTCTAAGTGAGTTTCGAGTGATTACCCCTTTTGATACATCACCTATCACCTTGTTGAGAGGATGATCTCTTGAAGTCCTCCATTCCTTGGGTAGATCCAAGATTTCTGAATCTTCTTGCAATGAGTGATCAAGGAGTCTCTTTTCTTCCTTCTTGGGCTCTTTCTCTTGATTTTCCAAGTGAGTCTTTTCCAAGATTTCTGCAACATCATCAACAAGCTCCTTTTTCGACTCATTTGGGTTAGTTTCATCAAATGCAACATGTATGGACTCTTCTATGGTCATAGTTCGTTTATTATAGACTCTAAAGGCCTTACTATGAATAGAATAACCAATGAATATTCCCTCATCAGATTTTGCATCAAATTTTCCCAAGTTATCTTTTCCATTATTCAAAACAAAGCATTTACATCCAAAGACATGAAAATGTGACACATTTGGTTTCCTTCCTTTGTACAGTTCATATGGGATTTTCTTTAAAATTGGCCTTATTAGGGCTCTATTCATAACATAACAAGCGGTGTTAACCGCATTCGCCCAAAAATACTTAGGAAGGTTGGCCTCATTGAGCATAGTTCTTGCCATTTCCTCTAAAGATCGATTTTTCTTTTCTACAACACCATTTTGTTGTGGTGTTCTAGGAGCAGAAAAATTATGCTCAATGCCATATTCATCACAGAAAGTTTCAAATTCATAATTCTCAAATTCACCACCATGATCACTTCTTATGGATGCAATACAAAAACCTTTTTCGTTTTGGATAACTTTGGCAAGTTTTCTAAATGATTGAAAAGCATCATTTTTGTGGGTCAAGAATAATGTCCATGTAAACCTAGAAAAATCATCCACAATCACTAATGCATAATAATTCCCACCAAAGCTCATAGTTCTAGAGGGACCAAAAAGATCCATGTGCAAAAGTTGTAAAGGTCTAGAAGTTGAAACTATGTTTTTAGCTTTAAAAGAGACCTTTACTTGTTTTCCCTTTTGACATGCATCACAAAGTTTGTCTTTTTCAAATTTGAGCTTTGGAAGACCAATTACTAGTTCTTTAGAAACTAATTTGTTTAAGTGATCCATGTGAATGTGAGCAATTCTTCTATGCCATAACCATGAATCATTTTCTTTACTCATAAAGCATTTAGCATCATTTGAGGAGATATCATCTAGACTAATCATATATATATTATTGACCCTATGACCAACAAATTTAACTTACTTATCATCCTTTCCTTCAATTATGCAACAAGAGGAATCAAATATTACTCTATTGCCTTTATCACATAATTGACTAATACTAAGCAAATTATGTTTGAGTTCTTCAACAAGTAAAACATTGTCAATAGATGATGAAGGAATCTTACCAACTTTGCCAATTCCAAGAATCTTCCCTTTGTTGTTGTCACCATATGTGACATGACCATGTTTCTTGTGTGTAAGGGAGGAGAACTTGGAGCCGTCACCGGTCATGTGCTTGGAGCAACCACTATCAAGATACCAACTTGAGCTCTTGGTCTTCAAGCACACCTACAACACACACTCAAGATTTAACCTTTGGTACCCAAATTGTTTTGGGTCCTTATGTGTTAGAATTAGGTATGGTGTCTTTAGGGACCTAAACCCTTTTGATTCCACCTTGGTGTTTATGTTCTTTCTAACATTGCAAGTGGATGTACTATGCTCTTTCCTACCACAATGAAAACATTTAACAAAAGGACTACTTGAAGTTTTTGAGGAAACAAAGAAGTTCTTATAAGACTTTTGATGGTTGTTTGGATTAAATCCCAAACCAGCTTTTTGAAAAACACATTTTTGTCTCCCTAACAACACATTCAAGTTATCTCTTCCAAAAGTGAATCTTGCAAGAGTGTTGTTCAAGTCTTCAATTTCTTTCTCAAAAAATTTACATGATAAACAAGGTAATGATATGGATGCATTATCATGTGAAGAACAAGTCATACATAAAGAATTAGCATCTATGAGTCCTAAGGTTTCATTTTCAACTTTAAGTTCATTTAACTCCTTAGTTAAGGTAGAAACTTTATTTGTCAATAAAGAGATTGTTTTATTGGAAGTCAAAATCATTTTTGTGAGCCTCAAAGATTCATCATGCAATTCTTGAAAGGCATCTTGCAATTCATCATAAGAAGGTGAAGGTTCTAGGCTAAAAGAAGTTACCTCGGTATCACTTTCTCCACTATCTTCTCCTTGAGCCATGAGGCAAAGATGAGCTTCTTCATTCTCCGAATCGTCGGAAGAGCTTAAATCATTGTCCTCCCAAGCTATGTATGCTCTTCTTCCTTTCTTTTTCTTGGAGGGCCTTTTCTCAAATTTCTCCATCTTTTTGAGATATATAGGACACTCCATTTTCATGTGTCCCAGTTTTCCGCATTCATAGCATTTTGGAGGAGTAGAGGATCCTTCTCCTTTGTGATATGCTTTCTTTTGAGGAAACGGTGGTCTTTTTTGAAATCCCTTTTTCTTTAAGAATCTTCCGAACTTTCTCACAAGAAGACTAAGATTCTCCTCACTTAGCTCAATATTTTCAGCATCTTCTTCACCATCTTCATCATCATCTTCAAATATGGAAGAGGTGGTTTTGAGCGCAATTCCCTTCTTCTTTTTATCGTGCTCTTCACTTTGATTGAGCCTATTTAGTTCCAGCTCATGTTCTTGAAGTTTTCCGAATAAGGTGGCTAGAGACATGGTTGATAAATCTCTTGATTCCGCAATCGCCATTACCTTGGGTTGCCAATTCCTGCTTAGACATCTCAAAACTTTGTTAATAAGATCTTCATTAGGAAATGTCTTTCCCAATGAGATGAGATGATTAACAATGTGAGTGAATCTCTTTTGCATATCTTGAATACTCTCACCTTGGTTCATTCTAAACAATTCATATTCATGAGTAAGAGTGTTTATTCGAGATCGTTTTACTTCACTAGTACCTTCATGAATTACTTGTAGGGTATCCCACATTTCTTTTGCGGTCTTACAATTTGACACCCTAAAGAATTCATCATACCCCAAAGATGTGGTGATGATGTTCTTGGCTCTCAAATTATATTGAACTTTCTTTTTATCATCATCAGTCTAATCACTTCTAGGTGTATTGATTGTCACACCATCCTTAATTTGTGTAGGGACAAAAGCACCATTTTCAACTGCGTCCCACACATCTAAGTCAATAGCTTCAATAAAAATTTTCATCATTTCTTTCCAATAGGCATAACCATCCCCATTAAAATAAGGAGGTCTATTTATAGAAGAACCTTCATTTGAAAAACCATTTGAAGCCATCACTTCTCTTGAAGCTGCTAAGCTCTTTATACAAGAGTCTAGCTCTGATACCACTTGTTACCAAGTGGCCTCAATACTCAAGAGGGGGGGTGAATTGAGTATGTAAGTCAAGTTCGCAAATCTTTCGCAATTCGATTAATAAACAATTTTTCATTGAAGCTATTTGATGAGTAGAACTAATTGGATAAATGGAATAAATACTTTTACTAATAAATGCAACAATCAAGAAGAACAATATTCAAGATATTCAATGAAACAGTGCTTAATGTAAAGAGAAGGGTTTAGAGAGAGCAAACACAATGATTTATCCTGGTTTGATCACCAATCCACTTGTGATCTACGTCCAGTCTCCAAGCAATCAACTTGAGATTTTTCACTATATCTTCAAGCTTCAATGGGTGCTTGATAACCACTACAACCTTGAGCACTCAGCACTATGGGATACCTCACCCAAGAGCTTGAGCCTTTATTTTCAAAGGGATACCTCACCCTTACAATGTATGAGGGATACCTCACCCTCTCTAAACAGATTAAATAAGATTTAAATGGATGAAACTTTCTCAAGAGCAAGTGTTACAAATTGAAGTACTATGATATTTAGGATTCACACAAACCCAAGCTCAAAACAGAGGATTTAGTAAAATGATGAGAAAAACTTGTTTAAGGCACACAAGGAATTTTGCAGAATGATTCACTCAGTTTTTCTAACCTCTCAACGAAGCCCAACATCCAAATATATAGGTTAGTGCTATTAAATGCCGTTGGAGGTGGTTGTGAGCAATTAATGCTCTGCAATATAGCCGTTACGAGCTTCTGCAAATTTTCTTGAACATAGGCTAACCGGTTAGCCATGTATCCTAACCGGTTAGGGACTCATTTTAGGTTTAAACAAAGTGTTCTGATTTAATAGCTAACCGGTTAGGAGTAAGTCCTAATCGGTTAGGACATTACCAACGTGAGTTCTGAGTTATAGAATAACCGGTTAGGCCATCTGCCTAATCGGTTAGGGCAACACATTTTTGGTTTCTGACTTTGTGAATAACCGGTTAGGTCTTCTACCTAATCGATTAGGCCAACATGATTTTGGCTTCTGACTTACAGAATAACCGGTTAGGCCATCTCCCTAATCGGTTAGGACAAAACAATCTTGGCTTCTGGAGATGAGACTAACCGGTTAGGTCTTCTACCTAATCGGTTAGGACAAATATATTTTGGCCTCCGACTTATAAGATAACCAGTTAGGAGCCTTGCCTAATCGGTTAGGCATTTGAAAGAACACGAGGCAAGCCATTTTCTGAGCAGGCTAACCGGTTAGGAAAAGGTCCTAATCGGTTAGGAGCCTTAGAATTTTGAATCCTAACAGGTACAGAGACAGTTTTGTGCATGTCAAAAGGAGTTGGAAGGTTCTAAAAGACTTTGTCTTAAGTTTGACATATGTAGGAGAACATGTTTGATAGAAAATCTAAGATATCAAAGCAATTGTTGCATAAAAACGTTTTTGAACCTTTCATGAAAAACCATTTTACAAATTCATTTTAGAGAAGTCATTTGAGCTTGAGGTGAATCACTAGAATACCTTTACACTAGTTCTATAGCCTATTTGCTAAGTTTGAGTTCCTTGTGACTTGATCATTGTATTCTCATTGCTTCCTTGTTTGTCGACATCAAAATCATTTGCATCTTGTCCAAGCAATCACATAGTTAAAGAGAGAGAGGTGTCTAATCTTGAATTTGTGAATCTATAATCAAGAAGAAAAGCATTAAGCGCATGATACTAGGCACGGGGCGCCTGCTTGAGGCCATACAAGGCCTTATGCTGTTTACACACATGATCAGGGAATTGAGGATGAACAAATCCTGATAGTTGAGACATATATATCCTCATAAATGCATCCGTGAAGAAAAGAATTATTGACGCCCATTTGACTGAGAGACTATCCCCTAGATAAAGCAATACAGAGAACTAATTTTATGGTTCAAAGCTTGATAATAGGGCTGAATGTATCATTATAACCAATTCTTGGGCATTGGTGGAAGTCTTTGGCAACTAAGCTAGCTTTGTAGTTAGCAATGGAGTCGTCAGTGTGCCGTTTAAGTATGTAAACCCATTTATTCCCAATAATATTGAAGTGAGGCTGTTTGGGCACTAAAGACCAAGTACTATTTGCAAGAATTGCATTGAATTCATCCTACATGGTAGACTTCCATTGAGGGTGCTTCATGACTTGAGTTAGGCAAGAGGGTTCAACAGGATCAAGTAAAGGGAACTTGGTGACCATGTGAAGCTTTTTGGGTCTATAGATGTCATTCTTAGAGCGAGTCACCATTGGATGTGAAGGCAGAAGAGGCTCGATGGAGTAAAGGGGAAGAGCTGCTGCGTTGGCAAAAGGAGAAGATGCAGTGTACAAGTCGTTGTCCAAGGTATGGGCTTGTTAAGATGGAGCTACTGGCTTTGTGGGCTCAGGCAGGGGATGATAGCTATTGGACGAGTTGCTGTGGAGTGAGATGTTAAGGTAGTGGGTGAGGGAAATGACGGTCTATTTCGTTGGATAAAATACATTGAAGTTTGGAGTAAGGCATTGATGTAGTAGAGGAATGAATGGGTAAGTCATTTGCTGTGTGGGTCCCATTGAATTTTTTGGTGATTGGAGATAAGGTGGGATGAAAGGAATTTGAAGTGATGGATAGGCTATCTGACACGGATGAAGTAGAATTTGCGGGGTGAGATAAGGAGAGAGGAAAATTAGGGAGAGTGATTTATGGAGAGGT
The DNA here is from genome assembly GCA_029884595.1 of Ormosia semicastrata. NCBI lineage: Eukaryota > Viridiplantae > Streptophyta > Magnoliopsida > Fabales > Fabaceae > Ormosia > Ormosia semicastrata. Next base: position 31,013,853 of record JAQQTO010000059.1, on the reverse strand, counting down.
GAGATTGGAGTGAGAAGGAGAGATTGGGTTGTTGTTATTAGAGTAGGGAAACATATCCTTAACAAATTACATATGTTTGGAAGTGTAGAGTCTTTGTGTTTTTGGGTTAAAACAAAAATAGACACTTTGAGTAGGACTATAACCAAGAAAGATGTAAAGTTGAGACTTGGGTAGGAGTTTGTTGTTGGTGTAAGGGACAAGCCAGGGAAAATAGAGGCAACCAAAGGTACGTAACTTGGTGTAATTGGGGAGGGAATGAAAGAGCGTTTGGAGAGGTGTTTTCATTTGGAGACCTGGAGTGGGCATTCGATTGATGAGATAGGTTACAGTTTGTAAGGCATGACATCAAAATTGAATAGGTAGGTAAGCATGATGAAGAAGGCAATATGCAGTTTCCACAAGATGATGATGTTTACGTTCAAATAAAATATTATGTTCAGGAGTGTGAGGTGGAGTGGTTAGGTGAGAAATACTATGTGTTTGAAGAAATGACCACAATTTAAGAAATTCACCACCATTGTCACAATAAAGGGTTTTGATTTTTGTATCGAATTGATTTTCAACCAAAGATTTGAAGGCAGGAAAAATATTAGAAACATCTGATTTAAATTTGATTGGATAAAGCCACACATACTTAGAAAATTGATCAATGAAAATGACATAATAGGAGAAACCATTTATTGATGAGACAGGGGCAAGGCCCCAGACATCAGAATATACAATCTTAAGAGGATTATTACTTGATAAGCTAGACTTAGAGAAAGACAATTTGTGACTCTTGTTTTGTAGGCAATCTAAACATTTCTTGTTAGAAGAAGAAAAGGAGATGTTGCTATTCTTGAGAGCATGATGAAGAATCTAAGAGGCTAGGTGTCCAAGACGGTGATGCAAAAGGTGAATGGAAGGTTGGCTACTGACATTGTGGACTTGATGGGGTGGATGATGAGGTGTCAACTTGTGCACATTATCTTCATTATTTCCTCGCAGCAGAATCGCCCCCGTGCTCAAATCCTTGACCTCAAAGTGCCACGAAAAAAATTCAACGGAGACGACATTAGATTGACATAATTGGGAAACATAGATAAGGTTTTGAATAACAGTATGAGAGAGGTGAAGGGGATGAGAAGTTATAGAAATTTGTGTTGAACCATAATGAGTTATTGGGAGGCCCTTACCTTTTGTAGCAACTAACTGATCAATACCATGATAGTCATTTGAGATGGAAAGGTTGCCTAAGTCACGGGTTACATGATGAGAAGCACCCAAATCAAGGAGCCAAGTGGGTTCACTGGTGTCATCTTTTTTAGCTAGATTTGCTATATGCCGAGGATGATTTGGGGGATAACCATGAAGTTTGTAATAAGTTTTGGCAGTGTGCCCACGTCAATCATAGAATTGACATGTAGGAAACAGGGCCATGAGATGAGCCTCTCTTAGGATTAGGTGTTGGTGGACCAAAGGAAGAGGCAGACTTGTTGACTGCAGGAGAGTTGTAAGTGAAAGTGGAATGTTTGCCACGGCTAGACTGGGAGGAAGACCTATTGGCATAGCTTGCAGTGATTGGAAGGGACTGTTGCTGAAGTTCATCTCGTTGTAGAAACATTTCAAAATCCATCAGCTTGTCAAAGAGTTCATCAAATGGAATAGGAGAGTCACAAGTGCGGAGGGAAGCATTGAATTCATGAAATGATGGTCAAAGCCCATTGAGAGCCGCAATCACCAGATCAAGGTCATCAATTAGGTGACCAATAAGAGCAAGTTTGTTAGCAATAAAATGAATAGAACATAGGTAGTCACTTAGACTGAAAGTTTCTTTTGTTATGGAAGTAAGACGTTCCTTCAGAGATATAACTTGTGTACAAGACCGATTGGCATAATCCTTTGTCAATCTCGCCTAAGCATCCGCAGCAGATGTCGCAGAGGACATGACAATTTGGGCGTCAGATCCGCCAAAGACCAAGAGAGCAAGGTAAACATAGTAATCCTGGCGAACACAATGAGAGTAGATAGGATTGTCAGTTACATCCTCCCCGGTGCCAAGTTTGGCAAAAGGAGATTGGTGATTTGCTTGAACCAAGTTAGGTAATTGATGGAATTTAGCTTGATAGGGAGAGTTGAAGTGGTGGTGAATTCAACAAGTGGTCGTGCAATGTTGGAGGAAGCCATGGGAGTGGATCAGTATTACGCTGCTAAGCTATTGGCAAATTGATACCATAAAGAGAGAAATATTTAAATTATATTATATTCACAATAAATGGCATACAGAGGTTACAACATTTATAGGCTAGACACATTTGAAAACATTTGAAATCCTAATACAACAAACTAGCAAATAGAGAGGAACTAATAACAAATAGATAACAAAGGTTGTTACAGAGGATTAACTCGTGGACTTGGTTAGCACTCTTATAGGGGAACAAATAACAAATGGGTAACAAAGGTTGTTACAGAGGATTAGCTCGTGGACTTGGTTAGCACTCCTATACCTATTTCTCTATTTGTAAAATAGTATCAAAGCCATGATATAAACCTTGAGGATAATTTCTAACTTGGTATCAGATAATATAAGCTGTCGGTCCAATCATAGATTCCAGACTCTAGACTCTAGACTTCAGAATCCAGACTCCAAACTCAATCATCATCCTGGTCGATTCTGCACTATGGTTTACAAACCTAAGTTAGTTTCTTCTATACCCACTTGACTTTGAATGACAATGTTAGCGTGATTAATTATAATTGAGATTATGATTAATCACAATTGATTTCTGGAATGATTGTAATTAATTTGGTATAGAAATAACAGTCTTTTTGTATAAATAGAAATTAATCTTCTTATATTCATTCATTCAGAAATATGCACAAATTACTAATATTTTTCTTCTTATTTTTATTTCTAACACGATATCATTTATCTCTATTTCTAACAATAACTAGTAAAATTGACTAATGTGACAACAATGTCTTTGGGTAATACATCTACCTTGGAATGGAACAAACTCTCACCTCCCATAAAAACTTTAATTAATGTAGATAAAAAAATGTCTCCGCTGGCCTTGGTCTGACTTTGCTACTGATAATGCACTTTATTACAATAAATTTGTGTATAGTCGAGTTTATAATGGTCTTGTGATTCAATCGTACAGATCTAATTTGTATGGTAAGAATAAGTAATTTTTATATAGAAGTTGTTGTGTAAAACAGATCTAAATCGTTTAGTCTACAAACTAAAAATGGACTATCTATATAATTTTTTTTATTTGTGTAAATTATCAACAAACTACATTATAATAACAATTGAAAACAGTTATAAGTTTTCAACTAAAAAAAAAAACAGTTATAAGTTCACTTCATAAATTACACCAAGTATGTACAAAAAAAAAATTACACCAAGTAAGAATAATTAATCACCGACAGTTGCTTGAGTTTACCTTCATTTTAAATACAAAAGCTATCAATTTTGAGTGTGAAAACTCAAAAGGGAAAGTAGAAGAAGTCATTGGCCAGTTCTGATGATCATTTTATAAATTATAATGCAATGCATGTCAATCGACAGAGTAGTTTCTCAGAACTATCAAATATTTAATTTTCTTTTTTGGTCCACAGTGAACACTATCAAATATTTAATTGATAGGAGAGAGAAAAAGAGAGAGCGATAAATCCCACATAAATCAGACACAACTTTAGACAACCATTCAAGATTTCGAAATTAGGTGTCAAAAGGAAATGACAAAAATTATAGGAAAAAAAAATTCGCGAAGACAATATTTCAATGTTAGAATCAATAGTTATATACCTTACAAACCAAGAATAATTAAATCAGATTCCTGTCTTTTCTTTCTTTTATAGGGTAAACAAAAATAAAGGTGTATCAACATTTCTAGTTAGCTATTTTATTCTCTGCTTAGCTTGCAGCCTTTATCAAACAAAAATATTTTTTGAACATTTAAAATATAACACTTACCTAAAATATGATGTCACATATGAATATGATTCATTATTCTTGTATATCATATAAAGTTATAATAAATATTTGTAAATGTAAGTATGGTGTCATGTTCTGAATGCTTAAATATCAAAACTCTCTATCAAATCCAAATCCAAGCGCTTTGTAAAAAGTAAATTTACCAAGATGATTGGTTGTTGTTAAATGGTAAAGAAACAAATTATAAAATGGGAGGCACTAGCTTTGTTAGGAGCAGAACCAAAACCCACTTTGAAGAGAACTTGGGAAAAATGGGGTCTCTTTTGGCCTCTGCTTCTCTCACTCTTGCATTGGCCATAATCTTCTTCAGTTTGCCATCTAAAATCTCAGCAAACTACGCCTACCACTCTCCACCACCACCGGTCCACTCACCACCTCCCCCTAAGGCTCCTTACCATTACCCATCTCCACCACCACCACCACCTTATAAGAAGCCCTACAACTACCCATCTCCACCACCTCCAAAGCACGAGCACGAGCACAAGCACAAGCACCCTCACCCTCATCCTCATCCAGTCTACCACTCTCCCCCTCCACCACCAAAGAAGCCCTACAAGTACCCATCTCCCCCACCACCAGAGCACAAGTACCCCCACCCTCACCCCCACCCTCTCCCAGTGTACCACTCTCCTCCACCACCACCTAAGAAGCCATACAAATACCCATCTCCTCCACCACCAATTCACACGTACCCTCCCCACGTTCCCCACCCAGTTTACCACTCTCCTCCTCCTCCGGTCCATTCCCCATCTCCACCACACTACGCCTATAAATCACCTCCTCCACCTTACCACTCCTAGATAGTGGTTTTGCATCACACCAACATGGTAATCTTTCATGTAACCTACATTAATATTATATTATTAGTACAAAATTTCCCTTCACTAATTAACTTCTATTTTCTATTTTCTCTTCACCCACTTATCAGTATTTAGTTGTTAAGTATAATCTTAATTTGAAACCAAAATTCATGTTACGAAACATTCTTTCAGTATTTAATATTTTAGCTAGTCTGCATTTCATGTAAAATCTTTATCTTATTGGATTTGGTTAAGGGATCAGACATCGAATGACAGACCAACATGTACGTTTTTTTTGTAGGATCTAAGCAGAAAGTGTGAAAACAAAGAAAGCCATGGACGGGACTGAGCACTTTATAAATACACAAAGAAGAATAAGCGGAAACCTTTCACATATTTCGTCCAAGTGTTTGATTATTGTTTGGAGGACTGCGTTCTTTTATTTATTTTAATTGTATTGTATTTGTTGTATTAGACAGTTGTAAGGCACTGCCCCTTCATGTATTTGCTGTTGCCTGCATCCATTGTAATTTTCAAAGTGTGTGTTTGTTTATCAGGCCAACGAGCCAATATATAAAATAAATAACGATATATTCCCTCTCTCATTGGGAATAAATTCGTCCCTTGTATGGCTTCTGTTCTATTATTTTTATGATAATAATTCACGTTTATTTGTTAGTAATTAGTTATATTTTTATAGTGTTAACTTTTTCGGGATTAATTTTTTATTGCTACTATTTAAAAGCTTTGTTAATTAATTAGCACATTTTAAGATAAACAAATTATTAATAAACATAAAACGAATACAATAATAGACGTAAAAATTTGGGTGAGCAAGTAGTATTTTTTTTTTTTCAATTAAGTATCCGGTGCCTTCTTAACAAACATGAAGAAAATCTCCATGACCTTGGTATCCCTCTTATCAACCCTCTAGCGCATAAGAGTTTAAGACAAATAGCTAACATCAAACGTTAAAATGGAGACTCATGGCAACTAGCCGGTCGGGGATGAGAACAAGAAGCTCTATCTTTTGTGACGCCGGCATCACGATTTTAACCGGTTAGCAGCTCGCTGGTGAGGAACTTGCAACCATCACTATTAGAAATTTCTGATTTAGAGATAGAAAAATTTCATTTCTAAATCTGAAAAATTCCGTCTCTAAATATTTAGAGATGAAATTAGAGATGAAAATTGAATCGTCTCTAAAACTGGCGTCTCTGATTGTTAGAGATGGAAAAATGAGCTCCATCTCTAATTAAAGTCTGTCTCTAAATAAATTTTTTTTAATCTCTAATTAGAGATGATATTGTCAATTTTTTTTTAAAATATAATAATGATTAAATTAGAGACAACACTGTTCCATCTCTACTTCCATCTCTAAAATTAGAGACAGCACTATTCCGTCTCCAAAAAATACAAAATCAAGTTATCAAAAAAAAAATTAAAAAAGTAGAGACGAACTTGTTCTGTCTCTATTTCTGTCTCTAAAATTAGAAACAGATTTTTTCGTCTCTAAATTCGTCTCTAATATTTTAAAAAACATTTTAAAAAAATTGGCATCTAGTTGGGATTTGCCACAACTAGATGTCTTCATTTAATTAAAAAATTATATTTTCCTATGCATATAATTATCCAAAATCAAAATTTATCAAAAATCATAATAAATCATTAATCATTATAATTATCCAAGTAACTATAAAAGATATCAAAGTAGTTAAAAGTATATGAAGTAGTTACAATATCTTATGCATACCATTAATTGCTATTACATTTTGCAAGTAGACTTCTCTCTAACTTATACAATTATAAGTAATGCAACTCAAAGTTAAACAAAAACAGAGGAACAAAAAGAAATAGTACACTGCTTAGCAGCATATTGCCTCGATATGATATCAAGTATTCTTATGACTTTTTGAAAATTCTCTGATTCCTGCCTACGTAAAGTATTGGAAATGGCCTGCATTGGAATCATTGTAGCAAAACTAATCTCAACTTTAAATGTATTGGCACGATAGGGGCGTTGCATCCTCTTCCTATCACTCTCATTTGGATTTCCATGACCATTAGGGCTGCAGTTTCCATTATTTCTATAAAAAAATAAAAGAAAGAAGTTACAATGCTGGATGTAGAAAATATTGAGATAATCAATGTTGAGATAATCAATGCAAAGATGCTAGGTGGTACTATATTATTAAGGATTCTGCAAGTTGCAAACAACTCATTGAGGACTAGTGATTCAAATTATAATTGTAAGAGTTATTTTGTTCCCAAAATTATAATTTTACTCTTCATTGACTGTTTATGTCTATAAATGTGTTTAAATTGTTCAAACAAGGGTATGGAAGCAAGCATGAAAATGAGGGGGGAAACTGTTAATTGAGTAGGGATTATGAAATTATGGAGTTTTCTGTTCATGATGCTCCTTTGCTGGACTGGGAATGTTTGAAGTTGGGCTAGGCAACAATTCATCATAATTGTGGTTGCAAATATAGGAAGAAGGTCAAGGAAAGATTGTTTCCTCAACCTGAGCTACATCAATTGTGCCATAAATCAAAGCTTTGTTTAGGAACCTGCAGAATTTTACCATTTTGTAGAATGAGAATACATAATAATCAGTTTGAAACAATCCAACCAAGCTTGTTGAGATTAGTTGCTAGTCTAACAACTTTCTTTTGTCCTTTTCATATTTATATGGAGGGTGTGTGCATATGAACTTGATAAAAAGATGTCATTCTCATATCCTATCTACCCATTTTCCTATCTTATATTTTCTGCAATTAGACAGGATGGAATTAAGAAGATACAAACTCATGGCTACAACACTTGATTGAAATATTGAAATGACTCATGGTGTTGGATATGACATTTTAAGAAGATTCAAACTCATGACATTTTCGAAAATCCACTGAGTCAACAACAATAACAAGAAGGCCAGCATGCTTATTCTATGATATTTTAAGACAAAATAGATTACAAAGTAGAAGGAAATAAAGTCATAAATTACCTTGAGGGGCCAAGGGTCATACACGCCTCCAACATCGACCACAACATCCAGAGACTCCAAAACCCAAGATTTTATGGGAGGCCTTGTGATTCTAAGCCAACAAACTGAATGACAACAAATACCAGTTACAAGAAGCAACCCAGAAGGAAGTTGCTTGAGAAACACTACTCTATTTCCCTTAAATCTATTGGCAAGAAGAATCAACACTGTCCCGGGAGTAATGCTAGCCCTGAAAACAAAAACAGGCACTATATCAAATCATTTGAGCCACAGAAGCTCTATCTTAACAAGAAACACACAATTTTATTAAGAAAAAAAAGTTATTATTGAAATAAAAGAGCCCAATTAGATGGATACAAGTTTATTAATTCATTATTTACCATCTACCACTGACATCACAAGCCTCAATGCCTCATCCCAACCTAGACCTTATACCAGATCCCAAGTTAACACAAAAACACACATTCAAAACCACCACCTGTTTTTCACATTTCCTAACCATAAAATCAAATCAAATAAAAAAAAGCATGGAAACTCCTGCAAATAGGGATTGATAATAATGAAAGGCAGTGACACATTATACATGCTAAATTAAGTTACATGTCTCATTTTAAACTTAATTTATTTTTATTTTTCTCCGATAGATTTTCATGAGAATGAAACTAAATTAATTTTCACTGAGTGGACCAAAAACTTGAATAATTTATATGAAGCGATAAATTTATGTGCCATCATTGTAAATATATATATATATATATATATATATATATAATCGCAAATCAATAACACAAAACCCTTAACTTTTACCAGATTAAAAAAAAAACTCTTAACTTTGAATTTACCGAGGAGAAAAAAAAGTTCTAATCAACTTTTAATCCATTTCAAACAAACAAAGCAGTTTGATTTGGGATGGTGCTGGTACTGGTAGATCTATGAGGTGGGATTGGAGGACTACTACCCATGAAGTTATCACTGCCCCTTTTTGCACTCAGTGAAGAACATGAACCCCTTGAACCTGCTGAATGCAATCTCCTCTTAGAAACATGCCTTGAGATGGCACTAGGAGTGCACTTTGCTCTGTGAGTTTCACCCATTCCCCCTCGATAGCTTCTACAAGATTTCAACTTCTTGTTGTATGGGGTCTCTGGCTTAGCAAGATCCTCCAAGCTCCTCACATTTGCTAATGAAGTGAATGACAGTGCCTTCCCCTGGTAATACTTGGAAAGCCCCCTCCTAACCATTATCAAAGACACAAACTTCAGAAAAATTTAGAAGCAAAATAATAATAATAATAATAAAATTTCAAAAATGTTGGAGGAAGAAGCAAAACCCCATCAAAAGAACTCAAAGATATATATATATATATATATATATATATATATATATATATATATATAGAGACATATCTAGTGAGAGGAGTTTTTATTGTGAGAGGGTAATAGAAGTAAATCTTGACCATACAACCATACATAGATGGTCAAGATTAAAAGTTATTTGAAAGTCATGTGACCACTTAAAAAAGTCACATGCATTTATGTTCTAATATTGACCATTTATGAAAAATCTAATGGTCAAGATTCACTCTTCTCACTTCTCATAATAAACAATCCTCTCACTTGAGTAAGATCCTATATATATATATGAGACATATCTAGTGAGATGAGTTTTTATTGTGAGAGGGTGAGAGGAGTAAATCTTGACCATACAACCATACATGAATGGTCAAGATTAAAAGTTACTTGAAGGTCATGTGACCACTTAAAAAAGTCACATGCATTTATATTCTAATTTTGACCATTCATGAAAAATCCAATTGTTAAGATTCACTCCTCTCACCTCTTACAATAAACACTCCTCTCACCTGAGTAAGATCTTATATATATATATATATATATATATATATATATATATATATATATATATATATATATATATATATATATATATATAGGGGACATATCTAGTGAGAGAAGTTTTTATTGTGAGAGTAGTAAATCTTGACCATACAACCATACATGGATGGTCAAGATTAAAAGTTACTTGAAGGTCATGTGACAACTTAAAAAGTCACATGCATTTATATTCTAATTTTGACCATTCATGAAAGATCCAATGGTCAAGATTCACTCTTCTCACTTCTCACAATAAACATTCTTCTCACCTGAGTAAGATCCTATATATATATATATATATAAACAAACTGTCCTGATCTGAGTAAATTTAGTCAACCATAGTTGCAAATGAATTACCCAAACAAAAGGGAAGAAAATCTCAGGATTTTTTTCCACCAAAAAAATGTGAACAAGTACAATTGCACTATTATTACTCATAAACAAAGTCATTGACTATGTGCTTCACACCCAGAAGTAGGATTTATATGAGACCCACTAACACTGCAGAGCATACAATAAAATACTCCATTTGGTGTTTCGGTGTAAATATAAACTAGGTAACAGACTGCTACATCAAACCGAACAATACCAAGCCTTTGTTTTGATATACTCCAATTTTAGTTCGAAACAAAGCCAAAATTAACTAGTAATTCCTTCTTTTATTTATTGGTTTTCTCGGTTCTTGATAAACTATACAAATTGGCCGAGCTATATAAGGACAGAGTGTAGGAGGGGTGCATATGTCATACATCAAGATGATACAGGGACATGCACAAGGAAAGCAATTATTTTGACTAAACAAGGAAAATAGATAAATTGACACACATATCATCTAACTTTTGTCATGTGAAAATCTCATTAATTACTTTCTCAGTTGAAGAATGAAATTTAAAAAACTTCTTTTGTATCAAACCATACAATATCATTAAATGCACCTAAGATAACAGCTATATTAAATCGCAAATATGACAAACAGAAACTAGACTTATTACAATTTATGAGACATGGACATCTAGAATAAGAATGGGGCTTAATTTACTTTTACATGCTAAAGATTGATGAAACATTACCTATCATCATTAGAACACTTTAATTAGTTTTATGAGGAACGTTCAACTTCCACACCAAATCTCATATAGCTTTACTCCCTATATTATTACTGGTGAATATTGAAGAATGATTCAATTTCCGGAATAAAAAGATATATATACTACAGCCATCTTATTAATTTCTACCTAGTTTCCAGGTTTCTTGTGTTCTTGAATCTTGAAGTCAACAGTGTTACTACTGCAGTTTTAGTTGGTGACTTTTAAACTATACATTTAATGTCCAATTATTAGGAATAATACCTAATTGTACACACAAGAAATTGATGTTTATTATTATTCAGTTGCCTATAAATCAATATTCTTCTTTCAAAAAAGACACAGTTACCAGCGAGCATATTCAAGTTGTTCCCACAAAACGAAAGCTTCACGATGCCGTACATCCTTTTTGGCCAAGGGCCTAAGGTGTCTGCAGGCAAACTGTCCTCACCAATAATGTGTAGAAAAATAATAAGAACTAGAAAGTCATTCACAAAATTAACAACACCTTGGAATGGTGGATTATGTTTTTGAAAGGACATACCACAGCTCAATTCCAGCTTCACACATCTGTAGATCTTCATCTCAAGTCAATAAACAATTTTCACGAGCCTGAGACAAAGTTAAACAACCAGCCAAAATTGTTCAACTACATAAGAAATACAAATGACACATTCAAAAATTCTAGAGAAAAGTGAGGTAAAAGAAGAGGCAGTTAGTATAAAAAAAATTCCCATATAGACTTGTCAAAACAGAAAACAATGATTTTATTAGACAACTTCCTCGTATTACTTGTGACCATCCATTTTTTATCCTAAAAGATTGATATTCTGCAATGAGATATCTTCTTGGACAGTCTTTACTTCAAAATGCTGAACAAAATCTCTGCTTCAACTGAGTAGTTCAATGATGTGCCCATAGAACCTGGTTACAAACTGCATACAGGATAAAAACCACTAGTTATATTTATAGCAAGTTTATTTTCCCAAACAAACATAAAATTGTTATATTTTTCATCTTTATAAGACAATGCAACTGGCATTTATTTTGAGGAGTGCAGAACAATTACTTGTTCTTGTTGATAATAATCATAGGTCACGAAATAAATCTGCTATAAACTCGAATGCCACAGATATGGGAAATTTTGGGCCAGTTCTGGGGAATATAAAATAGGGGCAACTACTGACGTTGAGATCTCTAAGAGTAGCATCCTGTGACTATGACACCGAAAGAGATTCCATATTTTCACACTTATTCTATTGAGAAGCGGCTTCTTCACATCATCAGCAGGGTAGAACTTGGGGGGCTTCTCGACCAGAGTTTGGGGCTTAGGTTTGGGATCGTGGCGAGGGAAAGCGTCACTGGTCGTAGCCTTGATGGCCCACAGACCCCTCTTGTGGTACATCTTTGACCTTGAGTATTTTTTGATTCCCTTGATCAATTCACATTTTCTGCTAACCCTAGGGACTCTATGCTTTGGCGCCATTGCACGCTGATGCTGTTGAGAGATGGAGATGAGAGATGGAGATGGAGGGGTCTGTGGACTGAGAGATGGAGATGAGAGATGGAGATGAGAGATCGAGGGTTAGCAGAGATTTAGGTAGAAATGAGAGATGGAGCTGAGAGATGAGAGATAAGAGACGAGAGATGAGAGATCTGAGTTGGAAGCAGGGATTTAGATAGAAATATTAGAGATGGAAATATCACTCCGTCTCTATTTTTTTTAAAAAATTTATTAATTAAATAATATATATATATATATATATATATATATATATATATATATATATATATATATTTTAGAGACGGAATACATCTGTCTCTAATATATTTTGATTTTTTAAATACTTATTTGATTAAATAGAGATGGAATTAGAGACAAAAAATTTAGAGATGGATAAATTTCGTTTCTAAATTTCGTCTCTACACATATTTAACTTTTTAAAATATCACATTAACCAAATAGATACGGAATTAGAGACGAAAAAATCTGAGATGGATAAATTCTGTCTCTAAATATATTTGACTTTAAATTGACCAAATAGAGACGGAATTAGAGACAAAAAATTCTGAGATGGATCATTTCCGTCTCTAAATTCCGTCTCTAAATTTTAAATTTTATTTTTCTTCTCTAATTCATCAATTTTGTCTCTATTTTTTTCTCTAATAGAGACAGATTTTTTCCGTCTCTAAATAAAAAATTTCTAGTAGTGCATGGATGTGACTACGTTCGAACTTCAAACTAGTGAACCACGAGTTTTATCGGTTTTATACTGGTTTGTCCAATTTTTCACTAGTTTTTTCCATCGTCGATTTTAAGCTTTGAACAGATTGGACAGATGGCCGGTTCACCGATTTTTCAGGTGAACCAGTTGGTCTGGTATGATTTTTTCATCACTTTGTGATGTAAAATTGCACATATCTTTAGTTTTGTTTATTAGGATTTTTATTTAATATTATTTATTTTTATCTATTTTAGTTATTTTGTTTAAGTTTTGCAAAATTTTATCTGCTCTAAGTCTTTTATCCTTTTATTAGATTTTTCAGGAGTAATATAGAAGATTTTTAGATTAAACAAAGAGTTATCTTGAAGACCATAATTTAATTAGGGGTTCTATCTAGTCTTAATCTTATCCAAAACCTAAGTTGTTGGTGAAGACCCAAAATTGATTCTGATTAGTTTGTTATCCTTATCAGAAAGCCAAGCAGTTAGAAGCTAAAAAGAGGATTAGAAGATTAATATAATAAACAGAAAATTAAGAGATTACACGAACCATTTACACTCTCACTCTGGCACGTGGAATTGGAGTAAGAAAGACGGCAAGAGCAAGAGCACCTAGGAGATCATAGAGCGACATCAGGTTCCATATTTTCTCTCCATTGATTTTCTTATGTTGTTCTTGAGAATTACGATTTGCTCTATTACAATGAAAGGCTAAGTTTTCTATTTCTAGGATTAGGGAAGTGACTCATCTTTAGTATGTAATTTGATCTATTTGTTTTCTTAATTAGTGAAAGTATTGTTTCTTGATTGAATGTTAGCATTCCTAATAATTGCTTTATGATTAGCCTTATAAATGCATAAATTTAAGATATTTGGTTAAAGAATTGAGAGATGAATTCTAACAATTAGAACCTCTAATAATTGAACCAAGGATATTGGATCTAGAGATAAGCTAAAATATTTTGAGGAAACATGAATTATCGAAGAACTTAATGTGTTTCAATTAACATAGTAGCTTTGTGAATGAGTATTATTTTAGTTCTAATACGGTCACTTAAACTCGAGAGATGGATTTAAATTACATTAAGATAACTCACCTTCAAGAACAATGCCAATCAATAGTGAATAGTGAATATTGCTATTAATTGGTGTAGTGAACGCCGAACTTAGATGCTTGATCAGTTGAATTAACTCCTAATTAAAACTTCATTACTTGCATACTTGTTTAATTTAATTCCTTTTCTTTGATTTAGCTAATTTAATTTCTCATTCTAGTAATTTTTCTAAAAAATCATTAGTCTAGTTAATTAGAATTTAAGTGGTATAATATTTAATTATGATCTTCATGGGAACAATATATGACTCACCACTCTATTACTTCTGACGAACCGTGCACTTACAGTCTGATCTATACAAGATGCACTCTTTAATGAGTACAGGTTTCCTTCTCTACTTCAACTTACTTCCTCTTCCTCCTCCTCTTCCTTGTAGTCTTCTCCCACTGTTTATGGGTGCCACCACTCTTGGTTTTTGTCCCTACCTCATCTACTCAGTTAACTCTCCTTTCCTCTTCTTCTACTCCATCTTGTTCTCCTTCTTTCTGTGTTGCTTTAGATTCTTAGAGTTTTGCTTCCTCTACCAATCTTGCTACCCATACTATTCAATCTCATCAGTCCACTTCTCAACATCCTACTGATCAATATTCTCTTTCTTTTTTTGAGTTTCTTGTTATCCAAGGCCCTACAACCACTTCTTTGACTTTTGTCCTACCTCATCATCCTATGCAAACAAGGTCTAAATCCAGTATATTTGAACCCAAAATACTCCTAATTGAGACTGAACCTACCTCTGTCTTGCAAGTTCTCTCTAGTCTTCAGTGGAAATTAGCCATGCAACAAGAGTTTGATGCTCTTTTGTCTAACTAAACCTGGACCACGGTGCCACTATCCTCCAATAGAACTGCAATAGGATATAAATAGGTGTTCCAGATTAAAGAAAATTATGATAGAAGTATGCAAAAAAATAAGGCTATGTTAGTTGCTAAGGGTTCCATTAATAGTAGGGGTTTGACTATAATGAGATTGAGACATTATCTATAGTTGTAAAACCAGCTACCATCAGAGCCTGATCTTAAGCAAAACTCTATTAAGCAAGTTAAAGAATGCATTATATGGTTTTAAACAAGCTCTTAGAGCCTGGTTTGAGAAGTTGGGACAAACTCTACAAAACCTTGTTTTCAACTCCAACAAATGTGATCCATCATTATTTGTGAAATCCTCCTCTACACATTGCATCTATGTCCCGATATACGTTGATGACATTATCATTAGTGGGACCTGTTCCAATCTAGTACTACTACTAATTACTAGACTCAACAAGGCCTTTGCTCTTAAGGAAATAGTGAATCTTAGTTATTTCCTTGGCATTGAGGTTCATACTTTAAATGATGGGTCTTGGCATCTCTCTCAGTCAAAGTATATCAAAGATCTTCTTAATAAAGCAAACATGTTTGAAGCTAGGGGTATCAGCACACCCATGGTTTTCGAACTGAAATTATCTAAATTTGTGAACAATTATATGCAAGATCCTCGTCTTTACAGGTCCATAGTTTGGTGCACTACAGTATGTGACCATCACATGACCCGAAATTTCTTACAGTGTGAGCTATAGTTCCCTCTTGAAGAGCATTGGAAGTCAGTCAAGTGCATTCTCAGGATTCTAAAAGGAACACTTTCTTGGGGGTTGCTTCTTTAGCAACAAAACAACTCATTCTCTATTGATATTGTGATGTCGATTTTACAAATGATAGACGGTCAACCTTAGGTGCCCGTGTCTTTCTTGGTCCGAATTTGAAGTTGCGGTAGTCAAGAAAACAACTAGTAGTGGCAAGATATAACACTAAGCCAAAATATAGAAGTCTTGCCACCAATGCCACTGAGATTCATGACTACTAGCGATGGAAACTGTCACAAATTTCATTTGTTGGATTTAGTGATAGAATTTAGCGTTGGAATTAGTCCATCTCTAAATTATCCATGATATATTCTATCGCTAAATCACTTTATTTCTTAAAATATAAATGTTTTATTGTATGAAATATATAGCGATGAAAATTTTTTTGTCACTAAGTTTCTAATATAAAAAAAATGAAAATTTTATTATTGAAAACCCAAAGGCAAAAATCAAACCTGGTACATTATAATGACATAAACACTTCACTTACCACTAAGCCATGCTTGGTTGTTATGCTTACATTTACATATTATATATTTTTATAATTAAATTAATACTTTTATATCACTCCCTCCTTTTTTTATTCCCTCTCATTCTCATCTGCCCTAAACACCCCAATCTTACGAGCAACACTCTGCAGAACCCTAATCTTCAATCGAACTCTGCAGCAATCACTGTAAGCAAGAAGCCATCAAAGCAACACCAGGAATCTTGTTGCGAGATCGCTCTTCCTAGGATCACTGGTAATTCCTTCGCTTCTTGCTCTACTTCTTGCTGATTTTCTCTTTGTCTTTGTTTATGCAAATTCTCTTCGCTCATATCAGCTCAAAGTTCATCGTTACGTTGATACGATGTCGCTTTGTCTTTTTTTTTTGTATAATTGGTTTATTTGTTTATTGGTTCTTGCCTTCTTGTTTGCCATGATGAAATGAAGATGTATGATGGTTTTTTCTATTGCTTCTATCACTCCTCTTTCATCTCAGCCTTCTTTCTCTTTTTTATCTATGTGGTTTTTTTTTCATATAAAGAAAATGTGTGTGTGGAGTGAAGTGTGTGAAATGCTGAAGAATGATGCCAAAATATGTTGTGTGTATGTTAGTGGCATGGGAGGCAAAATTGTGAAATTGTGCAGTGAATGCAGAACATGTTATAATATTATTAGAAGAAAAAGACAAAGTGTATATGAATGAGGAAAAAATGTGAGTATGTGCTGTCAATATATGAGTGAATATGATAGTGAAAGGGCAATGTGTGTCATTTTGCTCTCTTCCACCCTTCAAGCCTATTTTGTAACTAGTCATTTCTCTGACTTTACTTACACATTCAAATCTTATTGAAGTATTTGTTTTGAACAGAGTTAATCACTTAGAGATTTACCTATCTATTGTGTTTTTTTTACCCCCTTTACATCCACATATGAACTGTTACATGATGGCAAGCTTCATTTATCTGAAGGTTTTATTGTAGAGTGTTTTGTACCGTAAAGGCTTTCCCCTACATTTGATTCATGTAAAAGCATTAACCTTGCTTGCATATTGTCTTATTATGCTAATATATTGTTAACTATAATTAAATCATTATTGTGGGTTGCAGGGGAGTAGGGGACCATAGTGTCTTTGTTCATGTGCAGGGGCTGACTTTTGAATTTGTGGGTAAGTGTTTATATGAGTTGACTTGCTATTATGGGTGTGGTGTGCTACTATTTGTGGGTGATTAGGTAATTGGGTTTTGGTTTGTACATTCTTGGTGTATATCTGAAAGAATGTATGGTGTGGTTTAATTGCGGGGTGGTTTTGGTGGTTTGTAGCAGAAGCTTGGTGATGAAACCTGGCTACTGTATCATGCATTGGCATCTATTCCTCATTACTTGCTTTGTGCGCTCAAGAACCCCTTATACAAGAACCCTTGCTTTGTGCGCTCAAGAACCCCTTATACAAGAAAAATGCATTCAACAAATTTCACAAATTTCTTTTTACTCTTCATTCAGTTTATTTTTGTAAATTATGTACATAGATGTCTAGAAAATTGAATACAAATTTATCATATGAAAGAAATATTTTACAACTGCTTCCCCCTTTTTCTCTTGTAATTTTATCATGGTCTAAATGAATCTTGTAAACAGTATTATGAGCAAGTTGGAATTCAATCTTCAATTTTCACTAGGCACACTTAAAATATTTTCATGCTATGACTTCATCATATGTGAACTAGTGGGATTTTTGCAGACCCAATTGATGAATACTAGGCCAACCTTGGCTCTTGGGCTCATAGCTTTGGTTGCAATCACTGTACCAACTTCTACTGGTGTGGTTTTGTTTCATCTTAGCTAGCTACCTTGTTCATTAATTAAATGCATAGAATTAGTGGTTTGATATTTGGAAAAACCATTTAATTCACTTATATTATACATAGCATTATAGAATAGATGGAAAAGCACCATTAGGTCACCTGTTAATTAATGATACAGATCCGGGGATAGATCTATTTACCCAAAATGTAATTGTCTGTGATTTGTGAATTGTACCAAGTCATATATGTAGTTATGTACTATTGATTTGACTCTCTTTATATATATTAGTTGCTTTTGCTTGGAGAAGATTTTGTCAGATTCCCAAATAATACAGCTTTAAGTAACTCAGTTGAAACTTGAGAATTCTTGGACAAAGATTAATAGTTGATTGCTTTATAATTGTTCTCTTTCTCTTACTAGCTTAAAACAAAACAAAAGAAAAGAAAAGGGTGTTTTTCGTTCCTAAATTGATTATATAAATCAGAAAATTCTCTTAGAATGCAGTGATTGATCATCCTATGATGCAACAAAAATGGGCAAGGACTAAGGGGCACCAATAAATGAATGTGGTGCAGAGGAGTTAAATAGTGGAGCTGGAATAGAAGTGGAGGGTAAAGATGGCACTGAATTGAGTAAGGAATTAGAAGTGGAATTAGGCAGAGAAGTGGTAGCAGAAGCCTTTCTCTGTTATCTTTGTAATTGATTAGCAGGAAATTGATGCATATTTATTTTTCTACTTTCTAAATTTTATCTCTTAGCTTGCATGACACTTAGGTCAATCCTTTTTGCTCGTGGTATCAAGCTTGACATGATATAACATTTGAAGTTGATTTAAAATGGATAGTTTTTTAAAGTATTGTATGGTTTTACATTCATTTACATATATTCAATTTTCTGAATTTTAGTCTTTATTTTCCATAGCTTATGATAGTCTAAGTGTAGTTGCTAGACTTGAAGAGGACATTCATCTTTACTTTGCTCGGTTTTGTGTTAGTGGGTCCAACATTGCATTTCTGGTAATTCCCTAGAATCTATGTTGGTATGCTTGAAAGCTAAATCTCTATTTATAGTCTATTATAATGTTTTAACTAATGTAAAGAAATACTAATGCCATTAGCAATAAGTGCAATCATGTTGTAAGTTATAGCCTTGTGTGCAGTCCTGTAAGTTAACTTTCTCATCTTAGCATGAGCTTTCTAGATTATACCTCTAATTTGGTTACTTGATGTTGTTTGATAGGATTTTTAATACTTCTAAAATAGCAATTCCTAAAAATCACAAGTGGATGGATAAAAGGATATGTCCTGAAAAGCATATTATAGATGAATTAGTAGATGAGGTTTTTGAGTTTGTTGAATTTGCCTATACCTAAGATCAATATAGGATAGGAGGGAAGTTGAGGTGTCCTTCTCAAAAATGTAAATGTAGGCAGTACCAAGAAGTTGACGACGTTAAGGTGCATCTATGTAGTAAAGGGTTTATGAGTAACTACTACTACTGGACTAACCACAGAGAATCAATGCCTCCTATTCCTACTGTAGGTTTTGACGACTCATACTATAGAGGTAGTGGGTTAAGGGAAGACTTCAATAGGTATGAACAAATGGTAATGGATACCGTTGGACCTTCAATTGGTACTTACATTGAGCAACAACGATTTGGTTATGTTGAACAAATGAGTGAAGATCCTAACCTAGAAGCCAAATTTTTGTTTGATATACTGGCAGTTGCAAAAGCTCCTTTGTATGATGGTTGTGAATATTACTCTAAATTGTCAACTGCAATAGAAGCTCTAAGTATCAAGTCTGACCTTAATAACTTTGGGAATTGCTTTAATCAATGGGAGGATTTCATGGGAAATGCATTGCCGAAAGATAATCGAATGCTCAAAAATTTCTATCGTGGAAAGAAATTAGTAGAACGACTAGGGCTAGGTCATGTTAAGATTGACTGTTGTCTAAATGGATGCATGATTTACTATCCTCTTGAAGAGAATCTCGAAAGTTGTAAATTTTGTGGTCATGAGCAGTATAAAAGAATCACTAGAAACGGTAAGGTTAAAGAAACTCCTTTGAAAAAAATGTGGTACTTCCGAGTTGTTCCAAGGTTACAAAGACTTTATTCCTCAATACAAACGACAACTCTAATGAGATGGCATCGTGAGAGTCAGAGGGATTCAGGTTCCTTGTCTCATCCTCGTGATGGAGAAGTTTGGAGATGTTTTGATGAAATATATATAAAATTTGTAAAAGACCCTTGAAATGTGAGATTAGGGTTGTGTGCAGATAAGTTTGCTACATTTGATAAAACTAGTAGGACTTATTCTTATTGGCTGGTAATAGTTATCCCATACAATCTTCCTATTGAAATGTGCATGCAGAGAGAATTTTTGTTCTTGAGTGCTATAATTCCTGGCCTTGCAAATCCTAAAAGTAGAATTGATGTGTACTTGCGACCATTAATAGAAGATCTTAAACAGTTAAATGAGGGTGTTCTAACATATGATGTGTCACTCAAATAGAACTTTCTCATGAAGGAAGCTTTGATGTGGATGATTAATGACTTTCCTACATATAAGATGTTATCTGGATGGATGACGATGGGAAAATTGGCTTGCCCGATTTGTATGGATAGATCAAAAGCATTCACACTTCAACATAGCCGCAAAACTTAATTCTTTGATTGTCACCAACAGTTCTTGCCAATTGATCATTCCAATAAAAGGAATAAGAATGCGTTTAAGAAAGGATGTGTTGAGACTAGAGTACCCCCGCCTAGGTTGACTCGTGAGGAAGTGTGGGAAAGGGTGAGGCATTTTCTTAGCATTGTTGAATATGCAGGAGAACACCCGATTAAATATGGGGTTAGTCACAACTAGACCAAATGCAACATATTTTACTTGTCATATTAGAAAGCAAACCTTCTCCCTGATAATCTAGATGTCTTGCATATTGAGAGAAATATGTTTCTCAATATTTGGTACACAATTATGGATACCAAGGGCAAGACAAAAGACACTTTTCAAGCTAGAATGGATTTAGTAGAATATTATAGATGAAAGGATCTAGAGTTGTAAGATGTTGGAGGTGGAAAACTAAGGAAACATAAAGCACAATACACCTTAACTAAGTAGCAAAAGATTAGTTATTTTCAAATGGGTTAAACAACTTAAGCTACCAGATGGGTATGCTTCCAATTTAGGTAGGTGTGTTGACATGAGGGAAGTGAAGTTATTCAGTATGAAAAGTCATGACTGTCACATATTCATGCAGCATTTACTCCCAATGGCATTCAAGGATTTTCCGAAGTCCATTTGGAATACGCTTAATGAACTTAGCAAATTCATCACAGAATTAACTTCGTCATTGCTAAGAGAGAATAAATTGTGTGAGATGGAGCAGAACATTCCAATTATTATGTGCAAATTGGAGAAAATATTTCCTCCAAGCTTCTTTGACTCTATGGAGCATCTTCTAATCCATTTGCCATACGAAGCAAAAGTTGGTTGTCCTTCTCAATATAGATGGATGTATCACTTTGAAAGGTGGATTCACTTATTTCATTCTTTTAAATGAAATTATCATAAGAGTATATAAGAAATTTTTAACTAATTAACTCAATTTTCAATTATTAGGTTTATACGTACCTTAAAATATAAGGGTCACAAACCCGTCTAAACTTTAAGACTCCATTTGTGAAGCCTATCTAGTGGAGGAGACTTCTACCTTTGCATCTTACTACTATCCACCTAAAGATCCTTCTAGAAGAACAAGATTGTCACATAATGACGATGGAGGTGATGAGAGTTCAACAAACCCACTAATGTCTATTTTTAATTATCCAGGACGCCCTGCTGGAAAACGCAACTGTACTACCTTAGATGACAGGGAAATGGAAGCTGCCAAATTATATGTTCTTTTAAATTGTCCTAAGGTGGAGCCTTTATTGGAGTAAGTCATCGAGCATATGCTAATTACTCATATCTTATAGTGATTAATACAAATATTACGTAATCTATGATCAAGGGATAAAAATTATGGGATTGTTCATTAGCTTATGGGATTATTAATTAGCTTATTTATGTATCTATGAAGAAGAGGAGGGGTGCTAATTGATATTGTTGAATTGGAATATACTGGTTGACCCACAAAAAAGTTAATTTTATTTAAATGTGATTGGTTTGATCCTACTCTCAGTTAACAACAATAATAACCAAACCTTTTCTCACTAGGTGGGGTCGGCTACATGGATCAAACAGCGTCATTAATCTCACTCTCAATTAAGGGACAAAAATAGATAAAAATTATGGGATTGTTGAAGTTAGAAAGTCTAGGAGATATAAAAATTATGATTCTTTCATATTGACACAACAACCAAAGCAAGTGCACTATACAAAGTATCCTAAAGTCTAACAAGGGTGGTTATGTGTGATGATAACCAAGGCACGAAGTATAATTTAAGCTTCAGAAACTAAGAATCCCGAAGCTGATGATCCATACCAAGAAATTGAAGTCCCTGTAATGCCTATGATAATTTTAAATGATGATCTTTAACAAAGTCTTGTTGATATTATTGATCCAACAGAGGAAGTTGAAAGAGAGTCTTTGAATCAAGTTAATTTAGAAGAAGCAGATGAAGATGTAGAACTTATAACAGAAGAAGAAGAGGAGGGGTGCTAACTGATATTGTTGAATTGGAATATACCGGATAACCCACAAAAAAGTTAATTTTATTCAAATGTGACTGGTTTGATCCCACTCTCAATCAACAACAACAACAACTAAGCATTTTCCTACTAGGTAGGGTTGACTACATGGATCAAACGACGTCATTAATTCCACTCTCAATCAAGGGACAAAAATAGATAAAAATTATGAGATTATTGAAGTTAGAGAGTCTAGGAGATATAAAAATTATGATCCTTTCATATTGATACAACAACCAGAGCAAGTGTATTATACAAAGTATCCTGAAGTCTAACAAGGGTGGTTATGTGTGATGAAAACCAAGACACAAAGTATAATTCAAGCTTCAAAAACTAAGAAGCCTGAAGCTGATGATCCATACCAAGAAACTGAAGTCCCTGTAATGCCTATGATAATTTCAAATGATGATCTTTAACAAAGTCTTATTAATATAATTGATCCAATAGAGGAAGTTAAAAGAGAGTCTTTGAATCAAGTTGATTTAGAAGAAGTAGATGAAGATGTAGAACATATAACAGAGGAGGAGGAGGGAGGAGAAGAAGAGGAAAAAGAAGAAACATTTTTTGATTAGCTTATTTATGTATCTAAGTTTGTATTATTATGCTTGTTTGTGAATTTCTTTAAGTTTGTGCTTTTAGGTGCATGCCTGTGAATTTCTTTAACTTTAGTTGCTTTAATTCATATGCTAGTTTTTTTTAGTTACTTTAAACAAAGTTAATTGTATTATTTCTTTACCATGTGTACATAGGTGGCAGAAAACCATACATGTAGAGTTAGAGATAGAGGCAGAGGTAGAGGTCGGGGTAACTCTCAGGCATCTATCTTACCTATCTCACCTCCACATCCTCCTACATTTGGCTTACCTACCCCACCAACACGTCGTCCCACATTTGGCTTACCTACCCCACCTCCACATCCTCTTACATCTGGCTAACGTGCCCTAGCTCCATTTCCTCTTACATCTACCTCATTTGCCCCATCTCCACATCCCTACACGTCGGCTTCACCTACTCCATCTCCATATGGGCAGACATCTACTGGACATATTGCACCTAGCTCTTCTTCAGATCCCCATGCATCATCCTCTATTCTGCCACAGGTTCCACCCTCGGGGACCATAGATCCAAATGACTTATATGGATTAGGCCTAGACCAAGAATGATATAAGTACCTATGACTTGTGCATTTTAATTTCCTAAAATCAATTTTGTTACACACACACACACACACACACACACTTTATGACTCTTTTTGTTATAGGTTTGAACCTGAAGTTGGACCACCACATGCAATATCAAACATTATGAAATCTAAGTTTGAAGGGGATTGGAAATCTTATCTCGAGGTTATGGACGAAGTTAAAAAGATGTGGTTTGCTGAGTCACACACACACATACACACACACGCACACACACACACACACACACACACACACTTTATGACTCTTTTTGCTATAGGTTTGAACCTAAAGTCGGACCACCACATGCAATATCAAACATTATGAAATCTAAGTTTGAAGGGACTTGGAAATCTTATCTTGAGGTTATTGATGAAGTTAAAGAGATGTGGTTTGTTGAGTTTGGGATAATGTACTTCTAATTGTAGTTATTACTATGTTGATAGGACTGAAATTTTAAATTATTGTGATAGAATAATTATTGCTTTTCAATAATACAGAGAAAGTATAAGTGGTTACCTGAGGATCATAAACGTATCAAAAAGCCCTTTGACCACAAAGGATCTGAACTGCTTAAGAATGCTTTGTGCAAGGTTCGTCATAACTAGGATGAAGGTAATTGGATTCCAACTCATGTACGGGAAGAGTTGGAGAGGCAATGGCAAGAAGATTCTAAATGGTTGGAGAAGAAGAGAAAGAACACTCAGAACAGAAAATATGAGGAGGGACTGTCAAAACACACTAGAGGCTCAATTCTTGCAATAGCGCATAAGAAGAAATTGGTGAGTAACTTCCATCAAAGTTGTGATTCGAGCTAATTTGGTTTGCCATCACATAATATTATTTCTCCTTACATATTTTCAAAAACAACAATTGAATAGGGATCCACAGCTTTGGGAACTATTCACACGGCTTCACACACGCAAAAGGAAGTGGATCTCCACTAAAGTGAAAAATATTGTTGTAAGTATAAATACTGTATAAATGCAACAATTAAATTTTTTTAATATATGACTAAGTCAATTTACAAGCATAAATATTTATTAACAATTACATTTGTCAGGATGAGTACCAAAATTGTGTTAGTGAAATGGACTCACAGTGGCCACTGGGGGAGGAGACTGTTGACATTCAATCTGACAACAGCATCTACTTGGATATTGTTGGAGGCATTAGCAAGAAGAAAAACATCTTTGACTTAGGATTTGATGTTGCTTGTCATGCATCATCTTCCTTTACATCTGTTGAAGATTGTTCACAATCAGAGATAGAAGCGATGAGGAGTTTGGTTGCAAGTCTCAATACGCAGGTGATGGAATAGAGAGACTTAATCAACACAATCCTATAATGCTTGAACGCATCTACTAGTGGCTCACAAGCTACAGGCGGCGGTCATGAGGATGATCCACTTGGTGATGGGGTTGGTGATGGGGATGAGGATGACATGAATGAAGACGACTATGATCTTTTTCCTCCTAATATTTGATACATTGTCTTCATGTTTGTTTTGATAAGGAACTTGTATAACTTAATTTATATTTACCTTGATCTTTTGAAACACTTTTACGTTGACCTCTTGGAATACTTTGTGGTATGACTTGATATGTAATTATGATAATGATATTTTTAAATTTTGGAAACTTGTTGCTGGATTTTGGATTGGATTGTTGTACTGTTGTGTTGCATATATGTTTAAATTATATAATTAAACTGTTTAAAAATTCAAAAAAATATTTAAAAAAATTTAGGTCATCAGCGACAGAATCATCCACAGCTAAAAGGCACATATTTATACTTCTATTTTAGCGACGAAATATTTTCCATTACTAAAATCGTTACTAAATAATAATATTTTAATAATCAAGAAACTTGGTTATGGATGTTAGCGACAATTTTTTTTTGGTAAACAACAATGAAAAAATTGTCGCTATTTAGCGATAGAACTCTATTTCCATCGTTAAGAAATTAGCCACCAAGGATTACGTGACGGCCGCCATTCCGTGATAGAATTCGTAGCTAATTATTTTAGTGACGAAATTTAATAAATCAGCAACAGAAAAATTTTCTCGCTATTTAAGTAATTTTTAGTAGTGTAACAAAACCACTATCCAACAATCGGTTTTGTATATTAAGGGACAAACTCAGAGTGACTAATCGTTTAAGCACCCTTTTAGACACCACCTTGCAATTGAGGGGGAAATGTTAAAGTGAGCGTTAGTGCTCACGTGGCATTAGTGCTGATGTGGCAATTATAGTTATAATGATTGTTGGTGATTGGTTAAATGAGAATGATCAGTTATAATTCCATTAGAATACTGATGATTACCAACATTCATTAGTCTGAGTGGAAGGGATTTTGGTCTCTTAAACATGTGGTTCTAAGTTTGATCTCGAGACTCATGTAAATAGAAAGAACACCATTGAGAAGAGTTTCTGCTTAAGTACCTAATCATATTCTGAGAGATTAATCTCTCACATATCTAAAGAGAAATACTAAAAAATTTAAAAAATACTAATGATTAGCCAGCTGTATAGTAACTGCATAAAAGCAAAATCTGAGTGCATGATTCATTCTATAAATAGAATTATAATCATTGAATCCAAAAATTCTCTAGAACTTTCTTTCTCTCTTTGTTCTCTTCTCACACTTTTTTTCACTTTCTATCATATTCTATCAGTTGTTTCTCTCCCTTTCTTCTCTTTTCTCTGCCTTCTAGATTTCTTTCAGGGATTGAGGCACGTAGGCAAAATATTCACAATGGCACGTCCAAGGGTGCTTTGTCTGTCTCACATGCAAAGGGCCAGCGGTTAGTGTCAAATATGATTATATTAAAGGTAACCGACATGCTTTGAGCTGGCTTGGAAAGCTCAATCCCTTTTTTCTGAAAATGATTTTCCACTTTAGATTATGGTCTGGTATACCATTTCCTAAGTTGATGCCTTTCCTTTTCAATTTCTATTGTCACTCATCCAATGGTAGCAAAGGCGGTGTACGTGTAAGTCTAATATTTAGTGTTAAAAAATAATAATAATAAGACTCATTATGACTTGAGATGAAGTTTCTGAATAAGCATGTATAATTTTATTATATTACATGTGTACAAGCTCATCCTACAGTTGTGTATAGTAGTCGCAAGGTTTGCAAGTTCATCCACCACAAATGTAGAAAATGATTTTCATATATATTACCATTTAACTTGTATATTATTCAATTATAAGAATGAAGGTAAAGATATCCTCAATATGATCGGTTAAACTAAATCAATAAAAGTATTCAATGGAAAAAAATAATCAATAAAAGTACATCACGCATGATGTATCCGGTCAACGATGTGGAAATATTAGAAACAATTGTAAGACTTCAATTATTTGCATAATGAAAAATTATTACATGTTTCTATAATAGTGTCGCAACCGGGATCGCGACGGGACGATCGAAAAAAAAAAGATAAAATCAATGGAGTCGCCACCAATGTTTATTTAAATTAGGAAAACATTAAAAAAACCTTTAAATTAGGAAACTGGTCTTTTAGAAAATGAGTTTGAGTCCGGGAGTCGATTACAGATAGGGAAGGTATTAGCACCCTACACTGCCCGTTCTAGGAACGGTACCCTATATTAGTTGTGCAAATTTTAATAATATCAAATATATTTATTTTAACCCTCTAAACAAAAGACTTTGTAATTATTTATTATTTTTTATTTTTTATTTTTGAAAAGAAATAAAAGAAACAACCAAATTATGAAAATTTATTTTTTTGGCTTGACAGAATAGAGATTCTGCTCCTACGTATCCTCGGGTGCAATGAGGAACTCAAAGTCACGTAGTTCTTTATAAAATAAGTGTGGGTTGGTTGATTTTATTTAAAAAAGATTTTATTTGAAAGTGAATCCATTCTTGCACAGGATTCAAGTTAGCACTAGGCTACTCAATAAACCCTTATGATCCAAATGACATTGAAGGTAGTATTCACTACTCAATCATCATCATTGGTCATTGCATGGATCAAAAGATTTTTTTTTCTTTACCCTTCTCTCTTTTTTTTATCAAACAGTGTATCATTATTGCATTCACATGGAACGGGCAGCAGCCTACGTGATTCAAACTCAAACCTCAATAGGCAGTCAATAATTCAATTTAAAGGAAAGAGAGCTTGAAAACTTGGGTAACAATATCAGAGCACATACCAGAGGACGTTTGGGGAGGGGTTTGGACCCTGAGATTCGACGGTCTGTGTGGAAGAATTTAGTTTCTGAAATTTGACGGTCGGATGCAGAGAAAGATCTGGTGAGATCCGACGGTCGAGTGCGGAGAAGGATCTGGAAATTCGACGGTCGAGTGCGGAGAGGGATCTGGAGGTTCAACGGTCGAGTGCGGAGAGGGAGCTGGAAGTTCGACGGTCGAGTGCGGAGAAGGAGCTGGAAGTTCGACGGTCGAGTGCGGAGAGGAATCTGGAAATTCGACGGTCGAGTGTGGAGAGGGAGCTGGAAGTTCGACGGTCGAGTGCGGAGAGGGAGCTGGAAGTTTGACGGTCGAGTGCGGAAAGGGATATGGTTTCGGTCGGTTTTGGTAGGGTTCCAATTTGAGGTTCAACCGGTCTGGTTTCTGGTTCCTGGTCCGACGGTCGGTTCTGGTTAGGTTCGTGGTTTTCGGGAGAGGTTATGGAAATTGCGGGTGATGGGGATTATGGGATCACGGTTTGGAAAGTGGGACCGACGGTCCGAATGTGATGGAGATTGGTTGATGGTGTGAAGATTTGGATGGGTTGTCGGTGAGGGGTAGTAGGCGGTGTGGTTCGACGGTCGGTCGAAGGTGTGATGTAGTTCGACGGTCGGTAGAGGAATGATGGTATTTTGTGAAGTGGTTCGATGGTCGGCGGCAGGATTCGGGGTCCGACGGTCGGTTGGTTGAAGGGAAAGCTCCGGCTTCTTGGGTTTCGACGGTCGGTGAGGGGTATCGGTGAGAGGATGGTAACCGGTGTTGGTCGGTGAAGGTCACCGGTGTGGTTCGACGGTGAGGGTGTCGGTGAAGTTGGTCGGTGAGATGATGGTAACCGGTGTTGGTGAAGTTCGACGGTCGGTTTAGGGAGATTGGATGGTTCGACCGCTCGGATATGATGGAGTTTGGGGGTCCGACGGTCGGTTGGTTGAGGGGGAAGGATCCGGCTTCTTGGGTTTCGACGGTCGGTTGGGGGTATGATGGATCCGGTGTTTTGAGTTCGACGGTCGGCTTAGGGAGATTGGATGGTTCGACCGTCGGATATGATGGAGTTTGGGGTCCGACGGTCGGTTTGTGGGGTTATGAAAGTGAGGTGATGAAGGGTTTATGTGGAGGGAGATGATGAATAGTAGTAGAGTGGTTTGTCGCCGGGTTGGACGTGAAGGTAGAGAGGTGGTATAGTGGAGGTTATGGGTGATGGAGTTTGTGGTTGGTGGTTGTTGTTGGTTGTTGAAGGTGGGTTGAGGTTACCGGGTTGATTGTGGTGGTGGAGGTTGAAGAAGATGGTAGTGAGTTAACTCGGTGGTTAGAGATTAAGTGAGTGGCTTGAAGGGTGTTTTCTCGGTTTGGTTTGGGTGAGGATGAATGGTTGGAGATTCTGTTTTGGGTTATGTTGAAGGTTAGAGAATGGTGGTTACTGAAATGGGTGGTGTTTTAGTGGTTGAAGGAAGGAGATGGTGAAGATGGTAATGGGTTCTTTGTTGGTGGGCTATTGGAATTTTCTCGCGAGGTTTGAAGAAGGTAATCGTGTTGGGGATTGGGTTTGGTAGATGGGGGTTACGTGAATGGAGTTGATGAGGATGAAGGGTTGGCTTGCTGAGGCGATGCTGTGATGTTGGCTATGGAGATTGGTTCTCTGTGAGAGCCAAGGTGTGCTCTCTGCCTGTTGGAGTCTCTCTTGCTTGCCTTCCCCTGCTTCCTTTGTATCTGAAAGAAGGAGGCCTCCCCTGCCCGAGGTGGAGAGGTGCCAGTTGACCCACTTGGGTCACCATAACACTTCCCCATTTGTGTATGTTGCCCTCTGCTCCAAGCTCTCTTTCTCCAATGCCCGCCGCTTTCCCCATCCATGACATGCAGCTCCCAAGATGTGCGAGAATCTTCGAGGAGCCGACCGGTGCACGGCTAGGAGGAAGCTACGTTCCCACCGACTTGCCACTTTTTATCATTTTTCTTGACAAGAGAAGGAAATCATGTTTTATTATTTGATATATTTTTTATTTTATTTTTATTTTATTTTTTGTTTTATTTGTGTTTTTTTTTTATTTTTTTTTGTTTGCACCAATAAAATAAACTAAAATGAAAATTGACCAAGAAAACAAAATGCTCCCAACACTGCAATTAAACATTAATCCTTGATTAAGCGACAAAATTTTATGGACAAAATTAGGTATCAATAATTTTCTTCATTTGCTTCATATTTAAAATAAATAGGAAGCAAATGAATTGATTTAATTTTGTCCATGAAAACTTTCATTTCTTGCTCCTTTTATTCTTTTTTTTTTTTTTAGAAAGCAAAATGACGCAAAAGCGAAGGACATTAAACGAGGGAGAAAGTTCGCAGGGTCGGGCATCCGCGGAGGCTTGACAGAAAACTTAAAGCAAAAAGATAAAAAGCTTGCGGAGTCGGGTATCCGCTGAAGCTTGACAGAAAACTTAAAACAGAAAAGACACAAAGCTTGCGGAGTCGGGTGTCCACTGAAGCTTGACAGAAAACTTAAAACAGAAAAGACACAAAGCTTGCGGAGTCGGGTATCCACTGAAGCTTGACGGAAAAGAAAAAAGCTTACGGAGTCGGGTATCCGCTGAAGCTTAACAGAAAAGAAAAAAGCTTACGTGAGTCGGTATCCGCCGAAGCTTAACGAAAACTTAAAGCAAAAGATAAAAAGCTTCATGAGTCGTATCTCGCCAAGCCTAACAGAAAGAAAAAAGCTTACGGAGTCTGCATCCGCCGAAGCCTAACAAAAGAAAAAGCTTACTGAGTCGGTTATCCGCCGAAACTTGACAAAGAAACTCAAAACAAAGGACACAAAGCTTTATGAGTCCCGTGTCCACCGAAGCTTGACGAAAACTTAAAACAGAAAAGACACAAAGCTTGCATGGTCAGTGCATCCACCGAAGCTTGACTAAAAGAAAAAAAGCTTACTGAGTTCAGTATCCGCCGAAGCTTAACGAAAAGAAAAAGCTTACTGAGTCAGTATCTCTTGAAGCTTAACGAAAACTTAAAGCAAAAGATAAAAAGCTTATGAGTCAATATCCGCCGAAGCCGAACAGAAAAAAAGAAAAAGGCTTACTGAGTTGCATCCGTTGAAGCCTAATAGAAAGAAAAAACTTACTGAGTCAGGTATCCGCCGAAGCTTAACGGAAAACTTAAAGCAAAAGATAAAAAGCTTGCATGAGTTATCCGCTTCACAAGCTTAACGAAAAGAAAAAAGACAAATGGGCGCGGGGACCCGGAATTAAAAGATAATGGGTGCGGGGACCGGAATTAAAAGACAATGGGTGCGGGACCGAAATTAAAAGACAATGGGTGCGGGGACCCAGGAGCTAAAAGGCAATGGGTGCGGGGACCCTGGAACTAAAAGACAATGGGTGCGGGGACCCGAAACTAAAAGCCAATGGGTGCGGGGACTGGAAAACTAAAGACAACGGGTGCGGGGACCAGGAATGAAAGGACAATGGGTGCAGGGGACCCGAGAAACTAAAAGACAAAGGGTGCGGGGACCCAAAAACGAAAGACAAATGGGTGCGGGGACCAAAACTAAAAGACAATGGGTGCGGGGACCCGAAACTAAAAGCAAATGGGTACGGGGACCCGTAAACTAAAGGCAAATGGGTGCGGGGACCCTAAACTAAAAGACAATGGGTACGAGGACCCGGAATTAAAGGCGATGGGTGCGGGGACCCGAAACTAAAAGACAATGGGTGCGGGGACCGAAACTAAAAAACAATGGATTGACTTTGTAAATGCATGTGATGGCAGAGATGGTGCATGATGTAATGGATGCATGGTGATGCAATGGATGTGATGCTTGAAGGCAATGCATGTGATGCCAGAAATGATGCATGTGATGCCTGAAATGATGCATGATGCAATGGATGCGTAATGATGCAATGAATGCCCTACTGTAGGGATTCTCATGAACAAACTGAGTAAGCAAATCTTGTTTTTTTTTCTAGTTTTTTTTCATCGGAGCTTTGGTTCCGCAACACTTAAGGACTTTTTCCCACAGCAGGATTATGATTGAACAGCAAAATTCGTTGATTGGCCTTATGATTTGTCTGGTCATTCTTTTTTCTCATCAACACTTAAAGGGCCTCGAGCCAGAAAACTTTATGCAATGGGCCTTTAGCCTAAAAACTCATGAAGTGGGCCTTGAGCCCAAGAATTTGTACAATGGGCCATGAGCCAAAGAAATGAATGTACTTGAGGAACCAAACGCTTCTTGGAAAACTTTGACCAACCAACTCATATTCAAAAGGGATCATTGTTGAATTTCTCTTCATTAAATATGGCTTGTGTAGAAGCTTATGACTTTCTTCCCCAAAGGTTCTTATTCCCAACGGACACACTTCAATCTGAATTATCCATTGAGGATGTCATTCTCTTCATCGATTGAAACTCTAGAGTTCCTTTGACTTGAGTTGTTCAACAAGAAGCTACCATTAGATGGTTGAATTGTACTATTGTGTTCATGTTCACCAACTTGAAGCATCATGTACCAAATATGCATGGATTCAAAAGTACAACATGAAAGAGATTTACTACCCGAGTGACCTTTTTTGACTGATTTTGGGGAGTATGACTACACGAAGGACATTTACAAAGGATAAAAACACAAGTAGTGGAATAGTACAAAAGCCAAGAGATTTTTTTTGTTTTTGTTTTTTTTTGCTTGTTTTTTTTTTTTTACCCAGTTTGGATGTGATTGATCTTTACTTGACAACTAGACATCATGACCATTGTTTTATCAGGTATCTACAAAAATATGCCCCATGTAAGGTATCAAAAAAGGAATTTGACTCAAGGTATGCCGTTTAAGAACAAAGATGCCCAATGTAGGCCATTTGACAACAAAATTTGTCCCAGTGGGGAACTTGAGATTTTTTTTTCAATGTAAGGTCGAATAAAACTAGGCAAATTGCCCCAGTTTAAAGCCGAAATGAATAGGGTAGAGACTTGCCCCAATGTAGAGCCAGATTGAATCAAAAGATTTGCCCCATAGAGTTGGATTGCACAGGATAGAGACTTGCCCCAATGTAGAGTCAGATTGAGTCAAGAGATTTGCCCTAGTAGAGGCCAAGTCGAGCTAAAGAAGAAAAATTGCCCCAGTATAGGGTCAATTTGAACAGGGTAAAAATTTGCCCCAGTGTAAGTCACTCTTTTTTTGTCTTATCTTCTTTTTTTTTAGACCGCCCTTACGGGTTTTCAGCCTAACGAGTTTTTTTTTTTTTTGGAGCAAAGAACTAACTCATAACTTTTTGTCTCAAAATTAAAACTTGTGAAAATAAAAGCAATCACTCATTGATCAGATTGGACTTTTTAAGGCTTGTAATGTGGCTGAGGTTAGGGGTTATGAAAAGAAAGATATAAGGCTCAAACAAGTGCCTAAAGGTTAAGTGGGACCAAGGATCCTTATTCAAACTTAAACTTTGTCAATTGCTTTTGCACTTTCAAGCACACTTTTCTCTTGTTGTTCTCCATTTTTTTTTTTGTTCATGTTCAAACTTGAACTTTGTCGATTCCTTTTACTTTCCGCCTCTTTCGCCTTTTCTTCCTTTTTCTTTTATACTTCAAAATAATCACCATGACAATCAACCTTTATTTTGTGTCATCCCCTAGTGTAGGGGTGATCCTTGTCCAGGGTTTATTGAAGGAAACTTTCAAGCTCAAAATAGGATAACGAAGGATAATGGCAAGATGAATTTCTTGCGAGAGAAAGAGAAATATGGCCAATCTTCATTTCAAATCTTGATTGCTCATTTTCGAAAATTTTAAATTTGAGACAAAATGATAATACCCACCAAGTGAGTATTTATTTGCTCCTTTTTCTTTTTTCTTTTTTTTTGATTTTATATTTTTTGTTTTTTTTTTGTGTGTGCAAAGAACACCTGCACTCATGGGTCTTACGACCACAAAAACTTTCCAGAATGAGAGTCCTATGAGATTCGAACCAAAAGAAAGCAAGTAAAGAGAAAAAAGAAAATGACAAGAAGATCTGGCAAGAACATGAGTGTCAAGAACATAGGAAAAGGAAACAAGGTAAACTGAGATCCACACAAATTCATCACATTAATGCTTCAAGCAAGTTTACATAAATTCAGAAACCCGAATGGTTTTAATGATTGAACAAGCATGGGTCAAGTACAATCAAACCATCATTTCATGGTAACAACTTAGTAAACAAATCGAATGTCAATCGCTCAGAATTCCCAAGGAAGAACTCTAGTGGTACAGTTCATTCTTGACGGTTAGAAAAATGAATCACCACTTTGTCAAACTTTCTAAGGTTACCCCCGATCAACCATTGTAAACATTCGTTCCTATTGCGTATGTGTAGAAACCTCGACAATGCTTGGTGATTTAGGTAACCGTTGTAGTCCATGAGTTTTTCTCAAGTCCCATTTAACTCATTCGACTTGAAGTCCACCCTCGGTCGGTTCAACATTCTTCATACTTGCCTGTCCGTCATTCATTTGGTGCACTTCCCTTTTTCATTTCCCTTTCAATCATTTCACCAATTACCACGATGTCTGAAAAATTCGCTGACACACTTCCAATCATATGATCATAGAATGGCGCATATAGTGTATCCGTGAACATAGAAAATCTCTTTCTCTGACAAAGGGGGTTCTACTTGCGCAGCCATTTCCCTCCACCTCTGAGCATATTCCTTGAAGGTCTCAACATCTTTCTTAGACATGCTTCGTAATTACATTCTATCTGGTGCCATGTCCATATTGTACTTATACTGCTTTACAAAGGCATCAGCTAAATCCTTGAAACTCCTTATATGGGCACGCTCAAGATGTGTGTACCAATTGGAAGCTGCCCCAGTTAAACTGTCTTGGAAGAAATGGATTAACAGTTTGTCATCGTGAGCTTGTGAAGCCATCTTGCGAATGTACATTGTCAAGTGATTCTTTGGACAAGTAATCCCCTTATATTTATCAAAATCTGGGACCTTAAACTTTGGGGGAATGACAACGTCAGGGACAAGACAAAGCTCAGTGGCATCCTTGAGGCCATAACAACCTGCTCTTTCAATGACCCGTATTCTCTCTTCCAAAGTTTCAAACCTCTTTTTGAACTGAGGATTTTCAGCAAAAGAATTCAATGGGTATTGAGGCATGACAGTGGGGATAAAATGTTGTACTGGTGAAGTTCCACTGGTACCTGGGTAATGGGCATATGGTTGGATTGTGCTCAATGAGTTCGAAGCAGGCATGCCACTGTCAAGGGAATTAGCAACCCATGGTGCTACGAAGCTGGAAGGGAAGCCATATGGTGGGATAAAGAAAGGGAATGGGTGCTGCATTGGCGGGGTTCCATTAGCATTCAACCGAGTGACTTGAGTTTGGGTAAAGTTCAACAGGTTTGAATTCGGTGTCACTGTTGGCATGCTATTACCAGGGGGATTGGTGGTCAATGATGGTACATAGGTGGGAAGGGGGCCATATGGTAGAAAGGGTGGCACCTGGGTTTCCTGAGAACTGGTGACTGAGGGTTGAGTGGTGAACGGCATCACAACTCTTTGAGGATTGAAGCCTTGGTATTGCAGCAGGGTTGGAGAGAAACCAGACAGGTGAGGAGGTGTGGCCGGATGTCTTTCATTTGCCACTGAGGGATTTCCATTTGTGCTCCTTCTATTTTCCATGGACTGTAGCATCTCCATCATCTTGGACACTTGTTCTCTGAGCTGATTCACCTCATCCTTCAACTCTTGAGTTTGATTTATTTCATCCATGATCTTAGCCTGGGAATGATCCTGTAAGGGTGTTGCGGAAGCAATTTTTCGTTATAGTGCCCATTTTTGCTTGGTGAAACATGATGTGAATATGCAATTATCAACATTGACTGAACAAAATTGGCAACATGCATGCATGCAAAGTATTATGCAAATGAATTTTTTTATTTTTTTTATTTTTAAAAAGAATGCTATGAATGTCATGGTAATGCAAAATGATGTATCTTTTTCTTTCTTTTCCTTTTTTAGAGTCGAAATGCGATGAAAATGCAAGATGATATTTTTATGGGGATGTAATGCAAATGCAAGATAATGTATCTCTTTTTTTTTTATGCTAAGAATGCTATGAAAATGCAAGATAATGTATATTTTCTTTTGTTTTTGAATGCTAAGAATGCTATGAAAATACAGGATGATGCTTTTTGTTAGGAATGTTATGAGAATGCAAGATGATGTTTTTTTTTGCTTTTTTGATGCTAGGATTGTCATGAAAATATAAAATGACGTTTTTTTTCTTTTTTATGAATGCTGAGAATGTAATGAAAATGCAAAATGATATATCCCCTTTTTTTTTTTTAAGCAAGAATGAATGACATGAAAGATAAATGAATAATGGGAAAAAAAATGCTAGGAATGAAAATGCTATATGGTGTATCATTTTTTGTTGATTTTTTTTTTTTTTGCCAAAAAGAATGCAAAGATGAATGACATGGGAAAAGACAGATAAAAAGAAAAGTATGCTCCATTTGTGTCCTAATCAGGTGTAACCTAAGGAGATGGATGACTCTAATTTTATGTCATTATGTTCAATCTGCTAATGCAAGGCTTTTCAGGACAGATCTATATTCTAAAAAGTCATGGTCCCCAGATTGCCCCCATCTCGAAAGATAAGGATCCAATTCATGAATTAATCATAAGTAGGGATGAACCCTCTCAATATGACTAGTTCATGATACTGGTAACAATCTGAGTGGTGTCTCGATAAATGTCAAGTGAGCATAAAGCTCCTCAATAACAAAAGTCGAGACCCCTCCTACTCCTCGGGTTCGCACAGACTCGGGTATAGAGCCCAAAAAGTGTGTGAGGTAAGTGATTAGTGACGTGTGTGAATGAGCATAAAAAAACCTGTACAAAAAACTTAAAAGACAAAAATACCCCTAAACAGCAAAACATATATACAACAAACCAACAAGAATCATCTACCCTAGGGTTTTAATAATTAAGTACAAAATATATATACAAGCCACAATATACATGAAATAATTCTATCAGATATTTACATAAAAGTACTAAATAAAATACATTTACAAAACAAATAAGAAAACAAAAACAAAGACAAAGAGGGTAAAATAAATAAATAAAAGATTATTACAAATTTGCACAACTAACAACAATAGGCCGACTCTCTGAAATTCCCAGATTGAGTCGCCAAATTGTCATGAACCGGATCGCGACGGACGACTAAAAAAAAAAAAATCAATAAAATCAATGGAGTCACCACCAATGTTTATTTAAATTAGGAAAACATTAGAAAAACCTTTAAATTAGAAACCGGGTCTTTTAGAAAATGAGTTTGAGTCCTGAGTCGATTACAGATAGGGAAGGTATTAGCACTTACACCGCCTTGCTTTCTAGAACGGTAGACCTTATATTAGTTGTGCAAATTTTAATAATATCAAATATATTTATTTTAACCCTCTAAACAAAAGACTTTGTAATTATTTATTATTTATTATTTTTTATTTTTGAAAAGAAATAAAAGAAACAACCAAATTATGAAAATTTATTTTTTTTGGCTTGACAGAATAGAGATTCTGCTCCTACGTATCCTCGGGTGCAATGAGGAACTCAAAGTCACGTAGTTCTTTATAAAATAAGTGTGGGTTGGTTGATTTTATTTAAAAAAGATTTTATTTGAAAGTGAATCCATTCTTGCACAGGATTCAAGTTAGCACTAGGCTACTCAATAAACCCTTATGATCCAAATGACATTGAAGGTAGTATTCACTACTCAATCATCATCATTGGTCATTGCATGGATCAAAAGATTTTTTTTTCTTTACCCTTCTCTCTTTTTTTTATCAAACAGTGTATCATTATTGCATTCACATGGAACGGGCAGCAGCCTACGTGATTCAAACTCAAACCTCAATAGGCGAAATCAACAATTCAATTTAAAGGAAAGAGAGCTTGAAAACTGGGTAACAATATCGAGCACATACCAGAGGACGTTTGGGGAGGGGTTTGGACCCTGAGATTCGACGGTCGGTGTGGAAGAATTTAGTTTCTGAAATTTGACGGTCGGATGCAGAGAAAGATCTGGTGAGATCCGACGGTCGAGTGCGGAGAGGGATCTGGAAATTCGACGGTCGAGTGCGGAGAGGGATCTGGAGGTTCGACGGTCGAGTGCGGAGAGGGAGCTGGAAGTTCGACGGTCGAGTGCGGAGAAGGAGCTGGAAGTTCGACGGTCGAGTGCGGAGAGGAATCTGGAAATTCGACGGTTAAGTGTGGAGAGGGAGCTGGAAGTTCGACGGTTGAGTGCGGAGAGGGAGCTGGAAGTTCGACGGTCGAGTGCGGAAAGGGATATGGTTTCAGTCGGTTTTGGTAGGGTTCCAATTTGAGGTTCAACGGGTCTGGTTTCTGGTTCCTGGTTCCACGGTCGGTTCTGGTTAGGTTCTGTGGTTTTCGGGAGAGGTTATGGAAATTGCTTGGGTGATGGGGATTATGGGATCACGGTTTGGAAAGTGGGACCCGACAGTCGAATGTGATGGAGATTGGTTGATGGTGTGAAGATTTGGATGGGTTGTCGGTGAGAGGGTAGTAGGTGGTGTGGTTCGACGGTCGGTCGAAGGTGTGATGTAGTTCGACGGTCGGTAGAGGGAATGATGGTATTTTGTGAAGTGGTTCGATGGTCGGTGCAGAGGGATTCAGGGGTCCGACGGTCGGTTGGTTGAAGGGAAAGCTCTGGCTTCTTGGGTTTCGACGGTCGGTGAGGGTATCGGTGAGAGGATGGTAACGGTGTTGGTCGGTGAAGGTCACCGGTGTGGTTCGACGTTGAGGGTGTCGGTGAAGTTGGTCGATGAGATGATGGTAACTGGTGTTGGTGAAGTTCGACGGTCGGTTTAGGGAGATTGGATAGTTCGACCGTCGGATATGATGGAGTTTGGGGTCCGACGGTCGGTTGGTTGAGGGGAAGGATCCGGCTTCTTGGGTTTCGACGGTCGGTTGGGGGTATGATGGATCCGGTGTTTTGAGTTCGACGGTCGGCTTAGGGAGATTGGATGGTTCGACCGTCGGATATGATGGAGTTTGGGGGTCCGACGGTCGGTTTGTGGGGTTATGAAAGTGAGGTGATGAAGGGTTTATGTGGAGGGAGATGATGAATAGTAGTAGAGTGGTTTGTCACGGGTTGGACGTGAAGGTAGAGAGGTGGTATAGTGGAGGTTATGGGTGATGGAGTTTGTGGTTGGTGGTTGTTGTTGGTTATTGAAGGTGGGTTGAGGTTACTGGGTTGATTGTGGTGGTGGAGGTTGAAGAAGATGGTAGTGAGTTAACTCGGTGGTTAGAGATTAAGTGAGTGGCTTGAAGGGTGTTTTCTGGTTTGGTTTGGGTGAGGATGAATGGTTGGAGATTCTGTTTTGGGTTGTGTTGAAGGTTAGAGAATGGTGGTTACAGTTTGGGTGGTGTTTTAGTGGTTGAAGGAAGGAGATGGTGAAGATGGTAATGGGTTGCTGTTGGCTGGGCTATTGGAAGTTTCTGGCAGAGGCTTGAAGAAGGTAATCAGGTGTTGGGGATTGGGTTTGGTAGATGGGGGGTTACGTGAATGGAGTTGATGAGGATGAAGGGTTGGCTTGCTGAGGTGATGCTGTGATGTTGGCTATGGAGATTGGTTCTCTGTGAGAGCCAAGGTGTGCTCTCTGCCTGTTGGAGTCTCTCTTGCTTGCCTTCCCCTGCTTCCTTTGTATCTGAAAGAAGAGGCCTCCTTGCCCGAGGTGGAGAGGTCACAGCCAGTTGACCCGACTTGGGTCACCATAACACTTCCCCATTTGTGTATGTTGCCCTCTCGCTCCAAGCTCTCTTTCTCCAATGCCTCACGCCCCTTTCCCCATCCATGACATGCAGCTCCCAAGATGTGCGTAATCTTGAGGAGCCGACGGTGCACGGCTAGGAGGAAGCTACGTTCCCACCGGCTTGCCCTTTTTATCATTTTTCTTGTGACAAGAGAAGGAAATCATGTTTTATTATTTGATATATTTTTTATTTTATTTTTATTTTATTTTTTGTTTTGTTTGTGTTTTTTTTTATTTTTTTTTTTGCACCAATAAAATAAACTAAAATGAAAATTGACCAAGAAAACAAAATGCTCCCAACACTGCAATTAAACATTAATCCTTGATTAAGCGACAAAATTTTATGGACAAAATTAGGTATAAACAAATAGTAATAAATGTATGTTTCAGAAAGATATTCATTATTAATTTTAAATATATTTACATATTTTTTTAAAAAATAACTTAAATTAATATAAAGATCTTCCTAAAATATACATTTATTGCTACTTTAAAAATATGTTATAATTTCTCTTATATAATAAATTAATAAAAAATAAAAATCTCAATTTAAAAAAAAATAATGTGCATATAGGACTTAGTTTAGTTCCTATACCAAAGATTTAATATATATATATATATATACATAAAATAAATAAATAAAAGTAGAGTGAAAAGAGGCTCACACACGATAAATGCATTTTAAAATGTAGAAGCTGCTTTTATTTTTTAATGCACACCGTAGTTTACAATTAAAATAATTGGTCCATTTGAAAGAAAAATTTAATTTTGCCCTATTATATTATTAAAAAATTATATTATTGTGTTGTCATAACTATTAATTTTTTTTTATCTTTCATATGATTAAACTTACATGTTACTATAATATATAACTGAATATATTTGATTTAAAAAAAATTTCATGTAGATCAATTTTTAACTCTTTAAAATATTTTAAATGACGTTTAAGATTCTATTAATTTTCTCTAAATAAGGACAGGTTAGATGCATAAAAATAGAGGTATAACCTATGTAGGCGACAACTAAGAGTTAGAGCTGGCAAAACGGGTTCAACCCGTTGGGTTGGTCCGTTAATCCGCTTTTTTAAGCGGGTTGGGTTCAATATTTGAACCCATTTTTCTTTTTCAACCCGCAAAACCCGCGGGTTAAGCGGGTCGGGTACGGGTTAACTCGTTGGGTTACTCTTTTTTTTTCTTCCTAAATTCTACTATTCTAGATCTACATTCATTTCATTTACAGATTTACTCTCCTCTCTTTGTTACTTTTCTTGATTTTTCCCCAAACCCCAATCCTACTCACTCAGAATCTCAGATCTGAGATCCACCGTCCCCTCTCTCTGCGTGCACCGGATTTGAGATCCATTGTCTGTCAGCTGCTGTGCGTGCGCCGACTGCCGTCCCATTCCAGCTCTCTCTCTGTCGCTGTTCTGTTCTTCTGTTCGTGATTTGCTCTCCTTCAGCTGCGCCGGCCTCCGTCCGGTTCCATCTCTCTCTCTCCGTTGCTGTTTTGCTCCGTGATCGTGAGACCGTGACTTCCATCGCTCTTTCTCTCCGTCCCGTTGTTCATTGATTGTCTCGTCGCTGCTCTATTCTGTTCCAGCTCGCACTCTCTCTCCATCACACTCTCTCTCCGTCGCTCTGTTCCGTCTCCATCACTGGTATGTGGCTATTAACTTATGTATGATGCATGTTTGATATTTGTTATCATAGTTGGCTGAGGTTGAAGGGTCAGAAATATGAAATGGCTGCTAAGTGTTTGCTCATTTGGATCCGAGGGACAGAGACCAACTCAAACAATTGTTTCTTTTTCTTTGTTGTTTCTATGAGTATATTACTATATTCTCCTGAAATGAAAGGTTTTGGGTTTGAAAAGAAAAAGAAAAGAATAGTCAATTATTTGATCAGGGATCATGTCATTAGACTTGACCATTTAGGTTGGGGTTTTGTCCATACAAAGAAACAATCTAAGATTGACAATGAAAACAGAAAAAAAAAGTTCCTTTTCTAACATTACAAGTAACATTGTAAAATTTGCATTTATGCACCCTATTTATTTATGTTTAGAAGTTCAGGAGCTTAAACCAAGAATTTATCCACTAATACTATTGAAAAAGCTAAGATGTGACATTGCTAACAACTTTGGCACACCATTTATGATTATTGTTTATATTTGGTTCACTACTGGCCTCATATCATTAAGTATTTGTGAAATTAGTTTGTGTTTGTACTATTTGTGACTATTTGGAGTTGGCTAGGTATGTTAGTCAATTAACACAAAAAACTTTAGCATCTTTGATTCTTTTATGTATCTATGAAGAGGGTGTTTGAAAATAATTAAATTTTTTAAATAATTGAATTGTGTTGTGTGCTGCCTGAATTGTTATGGATGGATTGATAATCATTGTGCACATTTTTTTGTTACAAATTTTGCAGTGATTTTATTTGAGTGTTTGTCTAAAACTGAAAAATGGACTTTGTCAATAACGACCCTCTTGATCTTGAAGAAGTGGATCTTACTATTTATGAGTCCCATTTCGAACCTCCAAAGAAAAAGGCTAAAGCAACAACGTCTGATTATTGGAAGTTTTTCACAAAGATAGGAATGGGTGACGATGAAGTAGAAAGGGCAGAATGCAATGCTTGTAAAAAAAAAGTATAAGGTTGGGGGTAGATTATATGGGACGTCATCTTTAAATCGTCACATCTCAAATTGTAAAGAAGTTAAATTTGACGATGTTAGTCAAATGATGAAAGACATGCAAGGAAAACTAAAGTCTCAAAAGATAGATCAAATGGTATCACGTGAGATGTGTGCCGCTGTAATCATTGAACATGATTTGCCATTTAACTTTGTTGAGTATAAGAAGATTAGAAGTTGGATAAAGTACTTGAATCCTGATGCAAATCTTATTTCAAGGAATACAGCAAAAGCCGATGTCTTAAATATTCATAACAGAGAGAAAGAGAAGCTTAAACAAACAATGGCTAGCATTCCGAATAGGATATGTCTAACTTCTGATTTATGGACAGCTTGTACAACAGAGGGTTACATATGCTTAACCGCTCATTTTGTTGATACAAATTAGAAGTTAAATAGCAAGATTCTCAATTTTTGTCATATACCTCCTCCTCACACCGGATTTGAATTGGCTTCAAAGATTTTTGATTTTTTGAAGGAATGGAAAATAGAGAAAAATATTTTTTCCCTTGCTTTAGATAATTCATCCGCTAGTGACAACATGCAAGATATTTTGAAAAATAACCTTGCTATGAGTGATTGGTTGTTATGTGATGGGGAATTTTTTTCATGTTCGTTGTTCTGCCCACATTTTAAACCTCATTGTTCAAGAGGGATTGAAAGTGGCTAGTGATGCCTTGCACAAAATTAGAGAAAGTGTGAAATATGTGAAGGGATCAGAGGGTAGAATGAGAAAATTTTAAGAATGTGTTGCATAACTTGGTCTTGAGTCTATTGGCACAGGGAATGGATTGCGTCTAAATGTTCCTACTAGATGGAATTCAACCTATATCATGGTTGAAAACGCTCTCAAATACAAACGGGCATTTAGTAATTTCCAAACAAAAGATGCAAATTATAAATATTGCCCTTCAGTTGATGAGTGGAAAAGAGGAGAACAAATTTGTGAATTTTTGTTACCATTTTATGATACTACCAATTTGATTTCCGGCACATCCTACCCTACTTCCAACTTGTATTTTTTTGCAAGTTTGGAAAATCCAATGTATTCTTCAAGAAAGTCTAAGTAGTGAAGATGATGTTATAAGGA
Source organism: Ormosia semicastrata (assembly GCA_029884595.1). NCBI lineage: Eukaryota > Viridiplantae > Streptophyta > Magnoliopsida > Fabales > Fabaceae > Ormosia > Ormosia semicastrata. The sequence continues at coordinate 30,970,139 of JAQQTO010000059.1, read as the reverse complement.
GCATGGGGGAAAAGATGATGAAGAAGTTTGAGAAATATTGGGATGAGAATAGTATAGTGCTTGCACTAGGAGCGGTTCTTGACCCACGGATTAAGTTTTCTTCATTGAGTTATTGTTACTCAAAAATTGATGAATTTACTTATGAACAAAAGCTAGAACATGTGAGGAGAAAATTATTCATGCTATTTGAAAAGTATTCAAATTCGATTAACAATGCCTCCACTTCCAATGTCACGAGTGTTGTCCCTACTCAATCTTCATGTTTGCCGAAGGAACTCAAGGAAATAAATAAAATGATGTTTGGTGTAAGTATATGTATATTTTAAATTGATAAATTACTTTCTTTCTATTGTGCACTTTTTAAAACAAATCTTATTTTTCTTTTCATGTATTTCACTTGTCAAATATGATAGGAATTGAAAATGCACAAGAATCAACTTGCTTCTAGAATTGGAAGGTCACAACTTGAACTTTATTTGGATGAACCAACTTTAGATTTTGATATTTATGAAGATTTAGATGTGTTACAATGGTGGAGGGACACTGCGAACCACCACTTCCCAAATCTATCCATAATGGCTTGTGACATGTTGAGCATTCCTATTACAACTGTGGCATATGAATCTGCATTTATTATTGGTGCACGTGTTTAAAAAAGTATAGAAGCAGTCTCTTGCCACAAAATGTCCAAGCTTTGATTTGTACTCGTAGTTAGTTGACAACCCTTTTATTAAATCTGAAATTTAATTGAAGGTGAATTACCCTAAATTAGTTAATGTTCTTTCTCAAGATACAAGATCAGTGCCTAATTAAACCAATTCCTACTCTCGTGGTAATTGAATTTAAATTGAACCCATTACGCTTTGTGGTAATTCATTGAATCCTCGAAAGGCTAAAACTACTCTCGTGATTTAGACCTTAAGTTCAATTCTTATGGTTCCAACACCTAGGTTCACCTCTCAGTACGTCCCTAAATGTCTATGAGATGCAAATAAGTGACCAGTAAATTCACATGAATTAAGAGCAATAATGATTGAATCAAAGAACATTCAAGATTAATAAAAGGGGAAACAAAGTCAATTAATCATTATCAAAGTATCAAAGGGCATTGCCCAATCCTAGAAACAAAGAGAACTACTCAGACATGGAGAAGAAAGAATTAGAAAACATGTTCAAGAACATCCAAACCCGTAATCAAAGAGAGAAGAGGGAAGAAAGATTAAGATCACAAAGCCTCCAATGTGCCTCCTTCTAACCAAATTGGAACCCTTCAATTGTATTCAGAACATCTATTTATACCCTAAGGTTTTAATTGGCTAAAAAGTCCCAAAAGAAATTAAAATAAAAACTAAAATTCTATCTCGTATTGCGATCCACGACCGTGGATCATTCCACGGCCTGGCCGTGGATCATTCTACCAAAAAGCCAAATCTGAGTCATTTGAGTTCCACGGCTGTGGATGGTTCCACGGCCAGGCCGTAGAACTCTCTGGAATCTCTCTTTCTTTCTTCAAGTTGCTGCTCGATCCATGACCGTGGTTTGATTCACGGGCAGGCCGTAGATCCCTCTAGAGTGGTCTTTTTGTACCTTTTTACTATCCATTAAGTCCAACTTCAATCATGTAAGCATTCCATTCAATCCAAGGCCAATTCAGCATTAATCCTGCATAACAACACTAAGAACACCTCAGTTATCCGAACTAAGGGAAAAACAAACCAAAAAGGAAACTAAAATGGCTAAAATGCTCAAGAATGCATGCAAAACAAGAACGAAACATGATGTTATTTCACACACATCAAATCCCCCCAAGCTTAAGACTTTGCTTGTCCTCAAGCAATAACTAAGGCTAAACCAAAAAGTGGGATCAAAAGACAATAATGAATGAGGAACTCGAGAAAACAATTATCCAAGCAATAGGCCAAGGCAATCCAAGAATCTGAGAGGTAATCAAAATCAAGTCCAATTAGAGGCTAAGTTCTCAGAAATCATGCATCTCCACTGATTGAATTAAGTTCACTCCACTAACCACACTCGAAGTGTTTAAGGGTGAAAACAATACGCTCAAAATCCTTCAAAGAAAATGTACTTCCATATACTTGATAAGAAACCAAATTTCCACTAATAATTAGCATGCATGCAAAAATTAAAAGGTCTTTCAAGGGTTGTAATGGGGCCATGAGAATGATGTTAGGTAAGGTAGAGAAAGGAAGGTATGCACAAAGGGCTCATCAAAATTTTCAATAAGCACAAGAAATCCAATAGAATATAAATGGAGCAAAGACATTTTTCAATCAAAAGCATAATTCCACATTTTCAAACATTTTCTCCCTTTCTTTTCTTCCTTCTCTTTCTCCTCTTTTTCAAGCTTTCAACTTATGATTTTCTTTTATTTTTCTTTCTCTTTTTTTATCAATTTTTTTTTCATTTGAGAAAGAGAAAGCTCAAATACATATGATTCCCAACACAACTTTCAAACCTAATTTGCTCCATTTAATATTCTAAATGATTACTAACAATGTATCATCATAGGCATCAAGAAAAATAATTATGCAATAGGCTCAAAATGGGCAACTAGTGGATGAAAGTGTAACAATTTCAGAAGGCCAGAAAAATACCTAAGATGCCTTAATCACATTCAAGCATGCAACCAAAAATTTTGCCTCAAAATGGTTTCAAATCAAGTTCTAGAGCACAAGATCAATGAGGAATATCACTCAACACAAAGAATGGGAGCAGAAATCATATAGTGCATGCATCTCACACAGGCTCAAAACTCACATTTAGAGGTTTAAAAATTCAATGAGAAACACAAATTCAGGGAACATTATGCTAATTATCAACTATCAAAAGATCACCTCTACTATCAATTAAAACAATGCCCGTTGCCTACCACAAGAATCAACAAATTGGGTTCCAAATCCATATCATTTCAAAAATCCCCAAAAGAAAGGGGCACAAGTTCAACCAAAAAGTCGAGAGATATGATGGTGTGAAACTGCAACATGAAAATGCAATGCAAAACAAGACATGAGAATGCATAAGACTCTAAATGAAAATACCAATTATCTAAAATGAAAATGAAAATAAAAATATGAAAATACCCCCCAAGCATAGAACTTACATTGTCCCCAATGTAAAAATCTAAAACAAGAGAAGGGATAAAAGAAAAGAACTCACTGCTGTGGTGGAAAATGGTGTTGACTCAAATGCTAACTATGAATAGCCCAGACCATGCTCTTCATACTCTGAACCGTCCCCTCCAAGGCTTGCAGGCGGCCATCAGTAGCCTGACCTTGCTGACGAAGCTCTTCTAGCATGTGACGCTGTTGCGCCTGCTCAGCATGAAGTTCCTCCAGAGAAGTATAAATCCGTGTCAGACCATCCTTTGAAGGACCTGCAAAAGAAGAAGAAGAAGGATGAGAGGTGTCTGCCCTTGGTGGAGGACGAAGAGGGCACTGAACATCAATTGGTTCATCTGCTACACTCCTAGGGGTGCACTAATTTGCACGATTGCACATAGTGATAGCAGGAGGGTTATGAAAGGGTAGGGGTTGAGCTCTATCGTTCAGGCAGAGGCAGTAAATTTTGTCCTCTTTGACAATCATCTTAATAGCTAAACAGAACTCTATATCAATCCTAGAGTTACCTCTAACTGCCTCCAGACCATCTAAATCATATTCAAAGAAATTGGTTATCGCTGTGATAAGCCCACCAATAACAATAATCCCTGATTGGGCCCTACCTACCCTAAGCAGATGCCTAGCAAGAAAAGATCCAGTGTCCATTTTGACATCATTAAGAATGGCCCACGTAAAAGCAAGTTCATCAGCACAGACATTGCCATCATTATCCCCACGCCCAAATAGAGTATGAGCCATGATTCGGTGGAGATAGCGAAGGCAAGGATTTGGCATAAAGGATGCTTTACAATTTGAGGAATCATATGTACCTGTCCCACAAGAGATATCAACCCAAAAAGAAATTACGGAAAAACCACGTGGGTGCTTCCTTTCCCCCCACCAGGCAATCCAAAAATCTCACTAAATTCTTCCAAATTTAAGCAATGCTCATTATTGAATAGCCGAAAAGTGATCCGGCGTTCAGTGCAACCTTCCCCCTGAAGGATATGAGCCTCAATAGAGCTAAGAAATTCCAATGTAAGCTCAGTGTAAGTGGGATACTTTAAATTCAAAAAATAAGTCCATCCTGCCCTATCAAGCATCCAATCAAAGTCATCCTGCAAGCCTAAGGTATCAAGAACAACATCATCCATATACCTAGTGCTAACTATCCTTCTATTCACTAGCACATTGTAACAATCCCTCTGCTCATTATTCCTAAAGTGAAAACCATGAGGATTAGGGGGATTACCTCTTGGAGCAGCAGTGCCTCTTCCCCGTGTCTTTGAGCTTGAACCAGCTTCTCCCCTCTGATACTTGTTTGTCATTCTCCTTAACCACACCAAATCCATAAGCACAAAGCAAAAACCCCTATATGTAGCACTATTCATGAAATCAGGGAAAATTTGCCAAATTTGGGGTTTTCCAAATTAGAAGGAGTGAATGGTTAGGGAAAGGTTAGGAAGGTGAGAAAGGGTATAAAAATGGAAGAAAATGGTGGTTTGTGGAGTAAAGGAGTGGTTTTGCAGGTTTGGGTATAGTGGGTTATGGTGGCTATGGTGGAGAAGGAAGAAGGAGAAGGAGGGAGAATGGGGGTGAATGGATGGCTTTGAGAGGGAGGAAGAAGATGGTTAATATAGGATTGCGAGGGAAATAAGGTGTAATGGAAGTTTGGGAGGATGGGTATGGAGGTTGAGGGAGAGAAGAAGAAGAAGAAGCACAGAGGGGATATGAAATGAAGGAAAGGAAGGGGAGGCCGTGGTTTTTGAAACTGGGCAGCAGCGATCCACGGCCGTGGATCGTTCCACGGCAAGGCCGTGGAAGCTGCTGACTTGCCCCTCCACCCCTTTTTTTTTCTTTCTTTGAATTCCACGGCCGTGGTTTAATACACGCCCAGGCCGTGGAATTCTCTGACTTTTCTTTTTTTTTTTGAAGAACTGAGATCCACGGCCAGGCCGTGGATCTCTCTGACTTTTCCTTCTTTTTTAGTTTGTATTCCATGGCCATAGAACTTTTTGTA